>CM022236.1:43313175-44017550 GCA_011696235.1 Quercus mongolica | reverse complement strand
TAGTGGGTCATGATTATTATTTGTGAATTCATAATCAATCATATGCTCATGGGATTTCTCCTAAAAAGGGGTCTAGTTTTTGACAAACTATAACATATGATATATATATATATATATATATATATTTTTTTTTTTTGATGAATTATAACATACGAGATATTGATGAAAACGATGTTTTGCACATGTAATTAATTAGTTGCACACAAGCATATGCAAAATTCAGAGAAATAATTTGGCATGCCATGTTTCAATTTTAAAGGGAGCAAGAAGGATCTCAAGCCCAATAATTATATCTGGCTCCATGCTTTTAGATACCCAAAATTGGGATCTTGAAACTTGGAATGTCAATGAGCAACATTTTTTATTTTTAAGCCTATAAGGCAAACATAAAATTTGCAATTTTGCTTGAAACTTTCTTTTTAAGTTTTTTGGGCTTTTGATGGAATAATAAAAGAGAGCATATTAAAATTATATAAGATTGACGGTCAAAAATAGTTGTCACGTTATTTAGAGTAAATGTCACATGCATATGTATGCTTATAATTTAATATGTTGCCCTATTTATAAAAAGAAAACTGAATAATCTCCGGTTTTAATGCTTGAATTTGGGGTTCTTAAACTTGGAAGCGAAATAAGAATTGCCCCTCCTCTTTAATATTTGAAGCTCTAATTTTGTATGGTAATAAATTTTTACTTCATTTTCTCTAACGACTAAAAATTGAGATTTATTATTTTGGGCAAAGTAATAATACTGGATTTCATCTTTCCTGTTTTAGCAAGACATATTGGGAAAGAAGGGCGGTGATAAAGCATCTCTTTATTTTTACTAATCAATATGAGTTTTCAACTTTTGTTTTTGTTTTTTTTTTGTTTTGTTTTTTTTTTTTTTTTTGTGGGAGTTTTCAACTTTGTCTGATATCTAGAATAGTATTCTTGAAAATATCTAACATATTTGACTAACTACTTTAAGGAGCATTTATAAAATTAATTTTCATTAGGAAAGTAACAGTTGAAAGTAGAAACATATAATTACTAACTTTCTTTATCTAGAAATTCTTTAAATTCTCAAATTTAATTTCAAAATTCTAAAAAGTCAACCAAATAACTTTTGGTCTTAACGCCTTTTAAATTTTGAAAGGCATTAATGTTTGACTTTACATATTTAACTTCCAAAATTACAATATATAATTTTGGTAAGATAATATATTTTTGGCTTCATTTTTCTTTAATACTCAAAATTAGTATCTTTGAATTTGGTAGAATAACGAAAGCTGAAAGCCTTTTATCTAAAATGGTCCTTATACTTAAATACTGTAGCACTACAAATTCGTAAACTCAAACAACAATCTTAACATAAGCATTATTATAAAATAAGGTACCTGAGAGGTAGGTGTTGGGTGTATCAACTGATGGGCTACTAGGTGGATATAAGCATCACAAAAATTCATTTACCATGTAAAGAAGATATCATAGTTTGTAATCGAAGAAATATCTCCTGTTTTTTAATATTTGCTTTCAATCTATATTAGTCAAAGGCTTGTTAATGATTCATTTCAAATGACATAAGAAACAATAACATGAAATTGGTGAATATGATAAGTATGAAAGGCACATGGTGACACGTGTTGCTAGTGGATAATAGAAGGCTTGGCCGCATGGGTCAACCACCACCTTATTATCACTTTAGCCTCATGAGTATGACACATGGGCTTTAGGATTTCCCATCTTCTGATGGATGGCCTAGACTAGCTAAACATAAGCAATTGAGTTAAGTTTATTAGATAACATACCAGGCACCAAGCGAGTCTGAAGAAAACCACAAAGATTTATCCCTTTTGTGTCCTTTCTTGTCTAGCCCCCTCCTTTACCATTTTGACACTCCTAGTGATGTGAAATGTCCAAGAGGTATGATTGAAGAAAATTTCAACTTAAATTGGTGGCAGCATTGAGATGTGGGGCTTAAGGAGCTTGTTGTTGTTGTTATGGACAATGAGCAAGATTTGTTTTGTTTTGTTTTTTTTTTTTTTTTGGAGTGTCTGTGGTAGTGAGGCTTGTCTCGATCCGGCCAAAGATTTTTGACGTGCTGGTGATGTTGTTGCGATGGCCATGGACATATCTATGGATAAGTTAATTGAGATTGATCATTGGAGTGGTTGTGGTCACTTTTTTGTCTATTGACATGTGGATATGCATTTTTCGTCGATGGTTTTGGGACGAGCTTAGCATTTTCAATATCCGTGGTTCTAGATGGAGCAGAGTAACCCTTTGGTCTCAGGAAGAGCTGAATGGCTAGTCTCTCCCCACAGACGGCGCCAAACTGATGATGCAAAAATCGTCAGTTGTGTCGCTCATCCAATCCGGAGTATTAGACGATCTTGTAAGGCCTGCAAGATAAAAGAGAGATAGATCGAAGAGACCACCGGGTTGTGTCCGGCGTGGGAGCCTCCGATACTTAAGTTAGTATCAGCTCATATATTTCGTATATAGATAGTGTTTTGTAGTAGTTTTTTTACATACCTTAGAAAATGGACAGATTGTCCATTTTATAGGTGACTTAGGTAGCCAATGAACATAAATGAGGGTGATTGTTACCCTAATTGTAACGTTTTTTGTCCTGATGAGAGAGTTTAAGACTTTTGGTGGTCGTTATTGTGTATTGGGCGGTTAGTCATCTATCTTTGATGGCCTACTAATGACGCAATGATCGTCCATTAAGATGGACGACCTTAATGGTTTTAATAGACTCATCATAAATGATGTCATACATTTTTAGTTACATATCTTCTTTCTATTGGCTGGCTGACCTTGTAGTCTAGGACCATCTAAGAATTTCCCGTGCTCACAAGCAATCCTTGAAAGATCCCAATCTGAATCAGGTTATCAATGTGTTTGTAACTTGTGAATTTGTATACTAAACAATAACTGCGATTGCCAACTAGCCAAAAAATTAAAATGGTATGTGTTGGTTGGAGGTAGCCTTACGCGTTATGGAATATTGACCACTCTAGTCTCGGCTTCATTCATATCTCTCTCTCTCACTTTTATTGTCTTATACTTTTATTCGCCCCTATTTTCTTTCTCAAACTGGAAATGCTTTAAACAAATCTTAATTTTTTGGATTAATCTTAATGATGATTAATTCCTGTATGATTAATCTTAATGTATTCCTATTAGCCTTGTTAATTAGCTTATGTATATCATTTTTCATAATATGGTACGGCGCATGATTCGATAATCTATGCAGGGAGACCTGGCAAATGGGTTGAGTTGGACGAGTTTGGGTTAGACTCATTGGGTATAGGTCAAAAACTTATTTCACTAAAATGAGTCGCTATTCCTATGGATCGACTTTACCTAGTATTTGACGGTTTGGTCAACTTAGAATGACCCATAATTTTTTCACATACCGTAATAGTAATAATAATAATAACAATAGTGATACTTTCTAACCTCATTTTCTAATATTTATTTTAGTACAATCAAGAGTACAGAAAAAAAAACACCAAAGGATAGAAGTTGAATTATAAATAAATCCTTTAATCTATAGTCTAATAATTAATTCTAATAGTCTACTAGTCTAATAATTCCACAAAAACAAAAAGAAAATGTGTATACATGAAACATGAAATTAAATTAAATTGCATATTAATTAAGTGTTCTTTTGGATTAGGTTTTTGTTCAGAACTTATTTCCTTAGTTACTGAACGTTAACAAAAATATAGTCGTACTTCAAAAAGTTGAGGATTTTAAAAAAGAGTACGTAAGAAAATAAGCTAAAAATCTTAAAGAAAAAGCTAATCCAAAGTCATACAATTTATACTGTTTTAAGAATAAAATATAACATATTAGATAAAGAAAAAAATTATAATGAACTTATAAAAAACCACTCAATTTTAGTAGTAGATGCGACATTAAAAACATTTATTTATGAGAATTACTTGTCAAAGTAATGCGTAACTCTACTAATATTTTCATCTATAACATAAAAAATTTAACATAATTTTAATATACACACATACATTAAAAATGAGTCAGCACAAAAAATTTAAGCTTAAAATTTTGGTCAAGTTGGGTTAGGTATGGGTTCCACCTGGTTTGATTGGGTGAAAATCGGGTATAGGTAAGATACTCATCATTAGAAAAAAAAAAAAAAAAAGGAAACGCATTTGGTGTTCCTTTTACCTCTCAACGTGGTTTAAAGCCATGTGAACAATAAAATGCTAAATTATAATTTTTTTAGGGTTAATAATTTGGGCAATGATACTCTTACACTTATTTTTTTACATCTAATTCTATAAGATAAAATGTGGACAATTCTACATTGATTGTAGATATTGATATAAAATAGTGGATGTAAAGGAGTGTAAGAAGATATTTTCCCCCAATAAATTTGATGACAAATCAAGTTACAGATTTATGTTTGAAATGCACTATTGTTATAGGTTCTTCGATTTTTTCAAATTTGACCTTTTCAAGGAGAAAGAAGAAGGAAAAAAAAAAAAAAAAAAAGTTGATGGAGAACATAAACAAGCATGACAAGTTGATCAAATGCAAAGCATGTATGTTGGCATCTTGATAATCAGCGAAAAACAAAAATGTTGGAGGTAAAGAAATTCACAAGGGTCATCGCTCTGATAAACTAAAGCAGCACCTCTTATTCAATCATAATATTACATTATTAGCACTGCAGCAGTAAACTTAGTTGATAGGAACAGATATGGAAATTGAAAAAAGACTTCCTTTGGGTGGAAGACAGAGCACAACACAATAACAAATTCTTCAACACCTAACTTAATGCCATAAGCATTTATTTAAAAAGCAACAATCTCCTAAGATAACTAAATAATATTACTGGATAATTATTCAAATATTCAAGTAGATATAAAGTACCTAAATAATTAAGGCTAATCAAATGAAGATAAAATAATAAGTAGAAAAGATAAGAATAAACAATAAGGACTCTCAAATGTTAGGCAGCAGCAAAGCTCTCATGAGACATTTATGCGGTATTCCATCATACGTTTAATTTGATAAAGCAACACAATGCTCTAATGCATCATCCACAAGATCTAAGCCAGACCCTTGCAGTTTCATGCAGGTAATTTGATCAAGTCGCTCACTCATTTCTGGGGTTAAAATGTTCTTCCAATCTCCAACTACCCCAGCTCGAAAAAAGGCACTGTTTGGCATCCCAACCCATGGATCCACACCATTCTTGTTTACTTCCAAGTTTTTCAGCCTCTCCAAGCTACACTTCCTTATCACCTCCTCAACCTCTTCCTCCTCAGCAAATGGCTTTCCAATAAATGAAGCAAGTTTTTTCACTTCTTCTTTTGGGTTCCTTTGTAGCTCTTCATACTTCAAAAAAAGTATTTTTTGAGGCATCTTTAAGCTCTCATTCCAGTACTCTAAAACATGGTCGAAAAATGGCCCAAAATGGCAAACACCATTGCAAAAGCTCTCGAATGCCTTCTCTATGGGATATTGACCTTGTTCAGGTGTCCTAAGCTTGTTGAAGAAGTGCCACATTGAAATCAAAGTGTCTTTTGGGTTGCGAGTTATGTAAACAATCTTGCACTCAGAGTTCTTAATGGACTCAGGCAGTGCACTATAAGGCAAGTGAGTGTGGAAGAGCCTTGGAGACTTCATAGCTGAGAGATCTGGAGGTGGATTTGCAGTGTAAACCTGGATTTCTAAAGTCTGCACATAAAATGCAGGGTGGTGTATGGCCAAAAGGTCCTCGTCCTTGTTACCAACAGTACCAAATTGCCTTTGCATGATGCAGAAGCAGAGAGCTTTCAGCCATGTGCTACCTGTTTTCATAGCGGACGCCAAAATAACATCATCATCGCGAGCTTCAAATAGTGAGTGAAGAACAATGGAAGCTTCAAGGTGACGAGGTCTGTACCAGAAACCATCTCTTTGATATAGATCAAGGTTCTCAAAAATACTTCCTCTAGGAAGTTGGTCTAGTAGCAGCAGCTTTGTTGAATTAGACGGATCCATGAGAAGTATTTGGTAGTGTATGTGATACTAGTTGCCAAGATAGTTAGATTATTTCCTCAACAACTCAGTTATCTTATAGTGACAGTTTTGGAGAGCGTTTCTCTCAGCGGTCTGCATTTGGTGTTTAAAAGGTAGGTCCATAATAACTGTGCACTTGTCAGCCAACTTAACTTTAAATGTAGATTATATATTTTGCTGGGTTCCACATGATACTATTTATATTTAAAAATTATTTTACTACAGTATTTTTAATAATAAATTTTCAATTTTCAACAAACTAGTCACTAACCCATACGATATATGAGAAAATTCATAGAAATACTAAAATTTTCCAATTAAGAAGTGGTCAATTCAGTGAGAAAATGAATGTCATTATTAATGTTTTTGAAAGTTTGAGAGAAATTTAGTTAAGATAAATGACGGTATCCAAAATAATTAATGAAGTGGCTTTTGGAACCACTAGCAGGATTATATAAGCCAAAATGGTTAAATATCATTGTCATTTGGTAGGGAATGTGATATTAGTTGCAAAGATAGTACGGCAGAAATAATTGATGAAGTGGCTTTTGGAACCACTAGGAGGATTATATAAGCTAAAATGGTCAAATATCACTATTAGCTAAATTTTTTTTTAGCAAATTATCATTGTTTAAGGAGGTATCACTTCCCATCAAAAAAAGAAAAAAAAAAAAAGGAAGTACCACTTTTTTAGAACTCCAGTTTCAGGAATTTGGGAACAATGTAAGAAAAGAAAGTTGGTTTTCATGCTCTATGTAATTTGGTTCAGAAATTGAGAGTCTGTTTGGTTGTGTTGTTTAAACAACACAATACATATTTCCACAATATTTTTTTTATTCACATATATTTCCTTAATACTTAAACAATATTATTAAAATAACATTATGTCTCAATTTTTTTCATTTTTTGCCGCGCGGGTCTCTGTCACTCCAATCAGGTAGTCACATGAAAAAAGGAAGCTCCAAGACTGTTTTTTCCCAAGCTCCAAGACTCTTTTTCAAGCTCCAGGATTTGCACAGTTTCACATTTTACGGAGCTTGTCTCACAAGTTTTATGCGTGTGGGACAGGCTGAAGTGAAGAAGAAAATGCTGAAGGAAGAGAAGAAAAGAAATAGACTTTGGTGAGAAGTTTTACAGTACTCGACTTTTATAAACTCAACTTCCCTGATCTCGAGTTTTATAAAAGTAATACATTGTTATATATTTTATAAATAGTGGTAGATTGCGCAAATAGTAGTGGAATGCTATATTTCAGCCCAAAGATAATTTTTGACCATATTGACTGAACTCTCTCTCTCTCTCTCTCTCTCTCTCTCTCTCTCTCTCTCTATATATATATATATATATATATATATATGATCCTGATGAAACCCACCCCAAAATAATGAAGTTTCAAAATTTGCAATTGAAAGAATATTGTCCTTTTACTGTTTTGGTTTTTCCGTCAACGTGAAGTTCAATGCTAACTTAATGTTAAAAGATAGTCTGTTAGAAAAATTCTTAGTTTAATTTGTGCTACTAATTTAAACTTACATAGTAGACATACAAAATTTATACATTTGTAAAAAGAGTACATTATTATCTATATTTGTTTAGTTTATAATGTAAAATTTAAATTGGTTTTATCCGTTTATATTAATCATGATTTTATATTAGTCAAAGACTTAATAGGTTTACATTGTATTAACAATGTAAGTTTACATTGTAGACACATGAAATATATACAATATTGTATACTTTGCAAATGTATATAAAATTGTACACATTTGTGTACTACAATGTAAGTTTAAATTGCTACAACAATGTAAATTAAGAGTTTTTCATTAGTTAATTATGTAACGGTATAAGAAGTCCAATTATGTTATAATTTCATGTACTCTTAACCCTAGTTATTAGTCTCTATATGTACTCTACTAAGGTTCATTGTTCATCATTGTACAACGACAACAACTAAGAATACATTAAAAATGTAGCTGTTGGATCTTTATCCCTTACATGTATGTAGACCGACAGACAAATGAAATTTCCTTGATCTCTCTTCTCTTTCCTTGCTTTATTTCAATATTTTTTCTATTTACCCTTAATCTTAACATTACCAAAGCAAAAGTTCTTGAATTTCATAAGTTCATTTAAGCTGTTTGACGTATGTGATTGGCTGAGGTATGACTGACGCTAAAAAAATAAAGTATACTTAGATTAGTGTGGGGTTTCATTCAGAAAAAAGATGATCCGTAGGGTTTCCACTTTGCATAAAGGGAAAAACACAAGAGCTTGTGGCTATTGGACACAATAGGCAAGCTGTTTCTGTCCACGTGAAGTTCGTTTTACAAACTTACCAAAACAGAAACGCCCATGAACCAATAGAATATCTTTTTTATATATATATATATATGAACTTTTCCTTATTCATAAGTTCATTTCACCTGATCGATTGAAGTCTGTGATCGATGCTGAAAAATACATTGCTCATACAGTTATCGTAAGTACATATATATTACCAACCATATTATAGACAAGTGTACCTAGAATAGTGGGGTTTCCACAAACCCAACAACTTGTGGGCATTGGGCATTAGGGAAACAACTACTGCAATAACGTATTTATGCCACTTGAATAATGGTTCAGGACACAGAATAATCCATTTTGATGGGACCTCTCTCTGATCTCTCTCTCTCTCTCTCTCTCTCTCCATATTCGTTTAGAAAGGGCTCCTCGACTTTCTTTTACGTAAAGGGGTCTTGTATTTCATCATGTGAGAATAAAATTGTAAAGCAACGGTACGATATAGAGATCGACTTAATTTGTATTGAGAGTTTCCAATATAGATTCACCTAAATAGCATGGTTGGTTCCTCACACACATAATAAGGAAAAATCTATTACACACATGTTTTTCAATAACTGAAATCTTTCGATTTATAAAAACAGTGTGTACCTAATAAGCAATGTCCAAAAATAAAGGCACGAGTATAACTATTAGAAATTTATTAGCCCAATAGTAAAGGTTCAAACTCAATCTTATTTGGTATGTAAGTCAAGTCTATTAACCATAATTAGTGTATATATATATATAGTTATTCTAGGATTTAACCCACTCTATATATTTTGGATTCATAGTAACACATGATTTAATTTGTACTTCACTTTTATAATAAAGATATAGTTCTTAATGGTTTCATCTGCAAACGTAAACCGTCACACTAGATCACATAATCCTCATGTTCTTTTGTTACTATTTAAGGTATCAGATCTAATATTTAACAATAACAAAAGTTATTTAATTTCTAAAAAACAAAAATTGTAAAAGTTTTATAGATATTTTTAAGAAAAAGGAAAATTAAGTACTTCCTAAGTCTTCTCATTTCTTATTGTATCAAAGAGGTCCTAAGTAAAAACATTCTTCTCGCAAGCAATGCAATGCAAAAGCTACAATGAAGAGATATCATTCCACTAGGCTAACTAGGAAACCTCTGTTTTGGTTTGGTATCTATGTCGATCGGGTTCTGTCAAAGCAAACCAACAATAATATAATTCACCCAATCCAAGCACAAGAAAAAAATATTGTAGTGAACTCATTTTCTGCCCCCATAAAGCAACAAGGGTCCTTGTCAAATGAATATATGTTGTCAGTTTACACTATCTTTGATTTTTTTTTATAACCACTATCTTTGTTGAATTAGACGAATCAATGAGAAGTGCGTCCAGCAGGAATAGGATCTTTACTGATAAAAACACTTTATTTCACTTTATTAAGTACTTGCCTTTCTTTCTCTTTAAAATACTTTTGTTATACTCAGATTCCTTCTTTTTTTTTTTCCCCCAACATTCAGAATAACATCTTCCCTTTTTCCTTAATATGATAAAGCAACCATGCTAAATGAGCTAAAAGCCTAATACTGATGGAGACTCTCAATACATGGTCGATCTCTAGCATAGTTGCTTTACAATTTTGTTCTCACATCATGAAGATACAATAAAATGATGTTGGGAAGCAAATATTCTACTTTAAAAAGTAAATAGTTCAACAAGATCATGTTTATGTGCTAATTAATTAACAAAGATAAGGGGCCTTTAACATGTCTGGCCCACGTATGGGGATAGTGTTGTAGGAGACACCACTTTTTCTCCTTCAACATTTTATTTTTCATAAAAAATAAAAATTTAAGGGGTCTTTCTGCTAAACGAAGAGAAAGAGAGCTCCAAGCAGGCATGAATATGTTATTCAGTTATTCCACTAGTTGGGAATTGGGATAAGCTCCTAACTAAAAATATTCTGCCAGCTAGCCAGCAAGTTGAACTTGTGGTGGCTTTATAGTCTATGACTTTCTTCCACAAGTATTGCAAATTGCAAAAGCTATTTTAGCATTAGCAAATAAGGAATTTATATATTTATATTTTTAGAAATGATTATCACATATTCCTTATTACATACTTACCGTTTACACATTGTTACATAACATAAATTATGTTTTTAAATATAATAATTTTAACTAAGATAGTTTTTTTTTTAATTAAAATAAAACGTGTCTTTAGAAGGCAATGTGTATACAAGTGTGATAAAATTTTCTCTTTATTTTTTTTATTGCTAGGTAAAAAGGGGAAGAGGGAGGTGGCATTTGAATATGCACCACATATTCGATGCTTATAGTCATAGATGCTATTGGGATATCAGCTGGAACCTTGTGAGATATATATGATTCTTCAACTAGCTAGGATAATGGTAGGGGAGCTCTTATAATGTTTGGCACCAATGTATGGTCCAGTCAAAGCAAAACCAAGATTCTATATTTTATGTGATACAGCAAAATTCTACTATATATGCACAGCTGCGTAATGTTGACGTCTGCCAAGCCAATAAGCATGAGGAGGATCTTCATGATCAGCGATCTGCTGAACTCATTTTCAACCCCGCCGTAACTCCGTTAAGGCAAGAAGAGTCATTTGAAAATTGAGTTTACATCATTTCAAATCTCTGTTAGGAATCTTTCGTTCGTACCAAGCCAAGTCATGAAATTATTGCTTCCATCCACCTTCAGTCCCATGTAATTATGTCATGTTTGATCCAAAAAAGCACAAATCATTTGTAGGTTCATATGCTTATAAAATAAACAAACTAACCCTAGGTTAATTTAAGGCTAGTCGAGGACTCAAGGTGAACCTAAAGTTTTCTATTGTATGAAATCTATGTTAAGTTCATTGTAAATTTGTAATGTGAACACTTAAATGACAGTTTTTTTTTTTTTTTTTTTTTGCTCTGGACGTAAATAATCAAGTTGAAACTTGAAACATGTTAAAATATAGGAAAAATGGCTATTTACCTTTTATTTTTAAACTATTTAGCTAGACAACCATTTTTTCAAAGTATTTAGAAGTTTTTGGAACTCAATATTATTGATATTGAGTTCCAGGGAAACTTGACATTTTTTATACATATTTTACCTCTTAAATTTCAAAAAAAATTTACATAAAACTCGACATTTATCAAATTCTACTTAAAAATACATATAAAACTTAATATTGCTAATATAAAATTCTAGAAAAAACTTACCATCAATAGTATCAAATTCTTAGACATGGGATATTTGACTAGATACTTTGAAAATAAGACTGTTTTGCTACTTCAAAAATAAATGGTATCTAGCTATCTTTCCCTTAAAATATTACATCCGCTTTTCTTTTTTTCTTTTTTTTTAATAAAATTTTTATTTATGAATATTATCAGAGTAAAAAAAAGGGAGGGTTTGGAACATCTCTCCCCCACAGCCTTAGAAACTAGAAGAAAGACCTTAGAGTTGAAAACTAACCCTACCCAATTGACAAAAGCCGCTCAATCACTTCCAATCACTCAAATCAAGGCCAAAAATCCAAGACTTTAGTTTCTTTCTTGGACAATCATTTTCAGCAATAAAATTCTCGAAATGAGACGTCACAATTTCAGCGCAAAAACTGATTTGTGTGATGGTCGTGTGCATTAAAAGGTGTGTAATAAACCCACCCATAAAGTTCACCAATCATGACTGTCACCAAACCATAACATGTTTCACGATCTCAGCCTTGGAATGAGAATTCAAGAACTGTTCACCCATCATGCTTGTCCCCTAGCCTTAACATGTTCACGATCTCAGCCTTGGAATGAGAATTCAAGAACACAGTTTCGATGTCACCCTCTTCAGTTTGTCACAACATCATGTCCAGGGAAGAGTTGTGCAGCTTGTCATAATCATCATTCTTCATTTTACTAATGCGATTCCTATCAACCAGCAACCCTACAGCTTTAGATTCATTAATTTCACAGTAGTTAATGTTGGCGTTGTCTTCTCTGAATTCTTCATACTGAATGGTATAAGTATTATAAGCAGTTTGTTTTCTTCTTTGAAACTGTCCAACCAAACTTTGATAGAATGGTCTTATTAAATTTATTTTTTATAGTTTGTACTAATTTAATACAGAATAATGTATTTCATAATAATATTTTTATTTAGAATAATATTAGAAATACAAACTTTTTTACAAAAAAAAATTTACAAACTGCTGAAATGGTGAGTGATTATTGGTAAATGAAAAAGTGATACTAATGGTGGATCTAGATGAAAGCCAATAAGCGGTTGACCACATCAACATTTTATAAAAATGTTGTAAAATAGTTTATGAAAATTATTATAAGAGCAATCATAAATGTAATATGAGAACAATCATAATCATAAGTATAAATTTTAACATTCATATTTTTATTTATTATAAGAACAATTATAAATCATAAATATAAATTTTGTAGTACCAAAATGAAAACAAAACATTTTTTTTTTTCAAAAATTCAAAAGGCAAGGTAACAAAGATGCTCATTTTTTAATAAAAATTATTTATAACATTTTGTGAATCATTAAAAAGAATATAAAATTTGAAAATTATTCTTTTAATTTTAAACAAACTTTCTGAAACCCTATTTTTTCTGTCCTACAATTCAAAACATAGAAAAACGCAAAAAAAAAAAAAAAAAAAAAAACAAAACAAAAACAAAACTTAACAACGATTAATTGAACCAATTAGGGAAACAATTTGTTATTGATGGTCTATTAAGGTTATTTTCTTTACAGAAATTGCAATTTCTTCCACCCAAAACATATTATCAGATAAACAATTATTAGCAAAATCTAAGAATTAAATTTCTATATATGCATTGTTATAAAATAATAATAATAATAATTAAAATACAATTGCATAAGCTAAAATATGTCACTTATCTGATTATTTTCGTTTGACTAACTTTTGCTTATCTCTGAATAAATGACATTATAGAGTACTTTTAATACAACTATTAAAAGTACTTTGTTCACCCCAAATGGTTAGATAGTAAACAAAAATTAGTAAAGTCTCATATAGTTTAACATCTAAATTGATCACGATAAAAAAAAAAAAATCAAATTCTAACTTGCAAAACAACTAATTATCAGCCCAAATCAAAACAAACCAATGGGATAAAGAAAAAGAACTTGTGATTGGAAATTAGAATACCAAACTACCTAAATATGCATAAAAGTCGATGCAAATACCAAATAGATAAACACATGTGATGTGACAATTAAATCAACAATAACCACACAAAAAAAAAAAACATTAGTAGAAAAAAAATGGTTGAAACAATAAATAAATAAATAAATCCACCAAAAGAGAAACAAAATTGGAGAAAGAGAGAGAGTATTGACCTTTTTGTAGTGGACAACTTGGAAGGAATAGGGGAGAGAGGTGGAAATGAAGTAAGAAGAAATTTATGTAAAAATTAAGATGGAAGAGGAATAATGGAAGTAGATGAAAGGTTGGATAAAGTGAAACTGTAGAATTTAAGAAGATATAAAGGAAAAAAAATTAAAAATCTAAAGTAAATCAAATGAAAATAAAAAAAATAAAAAATAAAAAATAAAATTTATTGGAGGAGATGAAAGATTGAACTAAAAAGACAATGATTGAAGAAGATGAAAAGTTAAACAAATTAAATAAGAATTGCAAAAAACCAAAAAAAAAAAAAAAAAAAACAAAAACAAAAAATAAGAAAAGATGCTAAAGATGTAGTGCATAAAGAGCTTTATAAAATTTATTACAAAACTTCCATTATTATATATAGTATAGATATTGTGGGGGCTATGGTCCAAAATAATAAGTTGGGCCTTGGGCCCGTCCGAGGAGGCAACGTGGCTCAATGATCCACGTTTTAAGCCTTATCATGTGAGACAAAGAAAGAATGTCCAAGGAGGAATTCTTCCTCGGACACTGAAAATCCGGAACAGAGGTGTGTCCAAGCCACTGAAGCGCATCCCCTAAATACATAAGAAGAATGAAAATACAAAATATCTAAACAAAGGCTGTCACCACCACATTAAATGCACTACAGCTACCTTCCTGGCCACATTAATGTGGAGAAAACCCCTAAACAGTGTTACCTTAGCTACCACAACTCACAAAGGACTAAAAGAAGTATCTGATGGGACAGGTGCTCAAGTAGAGGCTTGGATAGTCAACAAGTATAAAACCCAAATGATAGGAAAGAGCTTATATAATGTAGAAAAGCCCCTATAAGGAAGAGGGGGGGGGGGGAGAGGAGAATACTGTGGCATGCAAAGAAACCCTAATGTACTAGTTTGTATACATAAATTAATTCTTAAACCTCCTCGGACCGTGAGATTCTTCAACATAATGGCTTTTGTTCTTGTCCATGTGTACCTTTATCCCATGTAAAGCCTCTGTCTAACTTATATAAACCTAGTTCTTTAACCTATACTCTACAAAATTCATTGTGTTGGGCCTTTTTGGATCAAGACTTCACAAGATAGGGGTTTGGGTTCCAAAACTGTGACCCTACAATTGGCGCCGTCTGGGAAAGAAACTTGAGTGTTAGTAAGTACGACGGTTAAGCATGGCAGGATCAGGTCCACACCAAGAAAATCCATGCCAAGCTGACCCTCAGCAGACAGAACTTATTGGGTCTCAGTGGCAAAATAATCCTCCTGACCCTGGGCCAAATCCATGCAATAGAAGAAACCGAGAGGGAAGTGTACATGCTACTCAGATGAGCCTAAGTCACTTCCAGTAAGTAGTCGCATATCTCAAAGGCGAAACAACTATCAGGCCATGCAGCGAGAGATAGATGACCCGAAAAAGAAGCTGCGCTGTGCACAATGAAGGCGATCCCTCTCCAACTCAGACACATCCTTTAACGAGGAAGAGGATGACAGTTACAGGCGGAGGTCAAGAACTCTCCCAAGTGAGACCTTTTCCTATGAAAAGGAGTCGCGCCCTAAGTAGAGATATAAAAGCACATCTAGTAAGGGTTTGGGTAATGATGCCATGAACAAGGCACTAGATCAAATCTCTAGATCACCCTTCGCGCACAGGATAGAGGAGGCTAAATTATCTCGGCACTTCCATCAACCTACGTTTACCATCTACAACGGCCGAGCAGACCCCGTGGAGCACGTGAGCCAGTTTAACCATAGAATGGCTATCCACTCCCAGAATGAGGCTTTGATGTGCAAAGTTTTTTGGTCCAGCCTGGGACCCATGGCGATGAGATGGTTCAACAGCTTGAAGACGAACTCCATAGATTCCTATAAGCAACTTACTCAGGCTTTTTGCTCTTGCTTTATTACAAACAGCAGAGTCCCTCGACCCCTAAGTTTGTTATTATCCTTGTCTATGCACGAAGGGGAAACCTTAAAGGTGTATTCGGATAGGTATTGGGAGATGTATAATGAGATGGATGAAAATCACGATGACGTTGCCATCAGCACATTCAAAAGTGGTCTCCCCACCGAGCATGGCTTAAGGAAGTCTCTAACTGGTAAACCCGTCACCAACGTTCGCCAATTGATGGACCGGATTGACAAATATAAAAGGGTGGAAGAGGACCAGCTACAAGGGAAAAGAAAGGAGAAGATCATCCCCCCCAAAGGGAATGATTACAGGTTGGAACGATATAACAGAAACCAGCCGAGAAGGGATTTTTCGAGACAGGCTGGACAAACCAACATGCAAGCGGTTAATGCCATATTTAGAGAGCCGGTGCAACAAGTTCTTGAGAAAGTCAAAAGTGAGCATTTCTTCAAATGGCCAAGTAAAATGGCCGGAGACTCCTCAAAACGCAACCAGAACCTGTATTGTCATTATCATCAAGACCACGGGCATACCACCGAGGATTGCAGGAATCTATTGAATCACCTGGATCAGTTAGTCCGAGAAAGAAAGTTACACCACCTTTTACACCCCTCAAGCGGTCATCTAGGCCAGGCAACTCAAGAGCCTCGAAAAGATGTATCTCTAAGACCTCCCATGGGGACGATAAACGTCATCCTTACCGCCCTAGGGAGAACCGGCTTTTTTCCCTCCGGGGTGCTGTCTGTGGCTCGGCTCCCCGCCGAGGATGGTGAAAAGGAGTCCAAGAGATCTAAAAAAGGAAACTCACTAATGCTGGGGTTCTTAGACGACGACAAAAGGGGAACTATCCAACCTCACGATGATGCTTTGGTAGCTACGTTGAGGATTGGAGGGTTCGACGTGAAGAGGGTACTAGTAGATCCGGGCAGTGCTGTGGAGGTGATGTACCCTGACCTATATAGGGGGCTGAACCTAAACCCTGAGGACTTGACGGCTTATGACTCTCCTTTTATAAGTTTCAAAGGGAAGACTGTCATACCAAAAGGGCAGATCAAATTGCCCATACAGACTGGATCAGAGGTGGTGGAGGTGAATTTTATCGTGGTCGACGCTTACTCACCCTACACGGCTATAGTAGCCAGACCTTGGCTCCACGCCCTGGGACTCGTGTCTTCTACACTTCACCAAAAGGTAAAATACCCGTCGGGGGGCCAAGTGGAAGAGATTGGTGGAGATCAAGCCATGGCTAGGCAATGCATGGTGGCCGCCATCTCACACCGATCCAATGCCGAGTCCTCGGCTTCTGTAAAGAACTTATAGCAATCAACCACCTCGGCAGCACAAGTCAGTGAACCAGCTGAGGAGATAAAATGTGAAAATTTAGAAAGGGTTGCCATTAACAATAATCCAGAAAGATTTTTCCAAGTCGGCTCGAAATTACCTCTTCAAGAAAAAGAGAAATTGATTGGGTTTCTGAGGAGAAATGTTGATGTATTTGCATAGGACGCCTACAATGCCCCAGCGATTGACCCTAGTCTCATTTGTCACTACCTAAACGTTAACCCATCTTCTATTCCAAAGAAGTAGCCATCCTGGCGCCCGTCGAAAGAGCATGCTGACGCCGTTAGGGATGAGGTGATGAAGCTGAAAAAGGCAAGGGCCATAAAAGAAGTCTTTTACCCCGAGTAGTTGGCAAATACGATGGTAGTAAGAAAGAAGACGGGGAAATGGCGAGTCTGCGTAGACTTCACAGACTTAAACAAGGCGTGCCTAAAGGACTCGTTCCCATTGCCACGAATAGACCGGTTGGTAGATGCGACTGTAGGCCACCCCCGAATGAGCTTCCTGGATGCCTTCCAGGGTTACCATCAGATACCATTGGCTCTAGACGATCAGGAGAAAACAACGTTCATGACACCCGTCAGAAACTACCACTATAAGGTGATGCCTTTCGGTTTAAAGAATGCAGGGTCAACCTACTAAAGGATGATGACCAGAATGTTCGAACCACAACTAGGCAAGGCTATTGAAGTCTACATAGATGATATGGTTGTAAAAAGTAAAGTGGTGTCCAAGCACGTGAAAGACCTTGAAGTCATTTTTGACATCTTAAAGGAGCACAAGCTGCGCCTCAATGCCTCTAAGTGTTCATTTGGGGTCGGGTCTGAGAAATTTCTGGGCTATATGGTAACTCACAAAGGAATAGAGGTAAGCCTGGACCAAATCAAAGCGATTAATAGCCTACAAGCTCCTCGGAACCCAAAAGAAGTACAGAAACTCACTAGAATGATCGCAGCATTGAATCGGTTCATCTCCTGATCTGCAGACCAATGCCGACCTTTCTATCTCTTGATGAATAAGTGGAAAGGATTTGAATGGTCTGAGGATTGCGTCCTAGCCTTCCAACAACTTAAAGAATACCTGTCACGGCCACCCATCATGTCTAGCTCAAAGGCCGACGAGGTTCTGTTCGCATATATAGCAGTGGCCTCTCACGCTGTAAGCTTGGTATTAATACGGGTTGATAATGGGATACAGCGACCAATATATTATGTAAGTAAATCGTTACATGAAGCTGAAGTACGCTACTTACCACTGGAGAAGGCAATTCTTGCAGTAATGCATGCCACGCGAAAACTTCCCCACTACTTTCAGGCACACACGGTTATTGTCTTGACTCAACTTCCCCTCCGATCGGTGCTCCGAAGCGCCGATTACACAAGAAGAATCACCATGTGGAATACGCTTCTAAGGGCTTTCGATATTAAATACATGCCCAGGACCTCTGTCAAGGGCCAAGTCCTCGCGGACCTAGTCATTGAATTTGCTGAACCCTCTGTAGAAGCAATAGCCGAGGAAGAAAACATGGATGGAAAATCAGTTAGCACAATCTCTGCACAAGGAGCCTCGCGATGGAGAGTCTATGTGGATGGCACGGCAAATCAAAAAGGATCTAGGGTAAGGCTAGTTCTAATATCGCCCGAGAAGATTACCATTGAAAAGTCAATAAGACTTGGGTTCTCGGCTACAAACAATGAAGCCAAGTATGAGGCTTTGCTGTAAGGAATGATTATGGTGCAAAAAATGGGCAGAAAGGCAATGGAAGCGTTCTCGGACTCCAGACTGGTCGTTGGCCAGGTTAGGGGCGAGTTGGAGGCTAGAGATGCGAGAATGCAGGAATACCTCGGACAAGTCAAACACTTGCAATCAGACTTTGAATTTGTTAATTTGACGCATATCTCTAGAAGCAGGAACACACATGCGGATTCACTGGCCACTCTTGTCACGTCTTCTGCGCAGGATCTACCACGAATGATCCTTGTTAAGAATTTATGCAAGACAAGTACAAACGAAAGGGATACAGTTCGGATCCATCAAATCAGAAGGAATCCAAGCTGGATGGATCCCATAGTGAACTTCCTTAAAGATGATGTATTACCCGAAGAGAAATTGGAGGCCGAGAAGATACGGAGGAATGCTCCTCGGTTTTGGTTGTCAAGGGACCACAAGCTATACAAGCGCTCCTACTCTGGGCCATACTTACTGTGCATACACCCAGAGGCATCAGAGTCACTGCTTGAAGAACTGCATAAGGGAATTTGTGGGAGTCATATGGGAGGAAGATCGCTAGCGCACAGAGCACTCACTCAGGGGTACTGGTGGCCGAACATACAGAGAGAGGCCCAAGAATATACAAAGAAGTGTGATCAATGCCAGAGATTTGCCCCAAATATCCACTAGCCGGGGGGAGTCCTTAACCCTTTCTCCAGTCCTTGGCTGTTCGCTCAGTGGGGTCTTGATATTGTCGGCCCTTTCCTGAAAGCAACAAGAAACAAGCGATACTTAATAGTTGACACTGATTATTTCACCAAATGGGTAGAGGCTGAGCCTTTAGCCAACATCAGAGACATGGATGCAAAGAAGTTCATTTGGAAAAACATCATCACGCGCTTTGGAACTCCTCGCACCCTCATCTCAGACAATGGCCTTCAATTTGATAGTAAAACCTTCAGGAAATATAGCTACGACTTTGGAATCACAAACTGATATTCCACTCCATCCTATCCCCAAGGAAATGGGCAAGCCGAAGCTGTGAATAAGGTCATAGTGAGCGGGCTGAAAAAGAGACTGGATGATGCAAAGGGAAGATGGGTGGAAGAGTTACCACACGTCTTATGGACCTACCGAACCACGCCACGATGATCAATAAGAGAAACTCCTTCTTCAATGACTTATGGAGCCGAAGTTGTGCTCCCTCTAGAAACTAGCTTCCCAACGTTGAAATCCAGCACTTTTACCCTGAGAAGTAATGACGAGTTATTAGGGAGAAGTCTAGACTTAGCCGAGGAGAAAAGAGAAAAAGCAATGATCCAAATGGCCTATTACCACCAAAAGTTAAAGCAGGGGTACGATATTAATGTAAGACTACGACCCCTAGGGCCAGGTGACCTCGTGATGAGAAAAATTTTTGGCAGCGCCAAGAACCCTTCCTGGGGCAAGCTGGGACCCAACTGGGAAGGACCATATCGCATCACCTCAGTGGCAGGAATAGGTGCTTATTATCTGGAAGACCTAGACGAGAAAACTGTACCTCGCCCATGGAATGTAAATAATCTAAGAAGATATTATTATTAATGAAAACAGCTATGCCTGTGTTGTGTTCCGTGATCATCGCATATTTGTTGGCTCAACTTATGGCATCTGTCCAAGTTTTAAACAGAACCTAAGTCCTGCATGGCTCCTCGGACCACAGACTTAGAGGAAGTTAACAACTAAGGACTTCTATCCAATTTTAAGGTATGATCACAGTCTTTTGTGATAGCTTTTATTATTCTAAGTACATTGTACGGTTCTACTTCTTCTCATTTGTTTATATTGGTAGGGTTGTTGTTAATATCAACTAAAGAAACAGTAACATTGACTCGGAACAATATAATAAAATTTCATCAACATCAATCATAAAAACAAAAAGGAACATAGAAAAAGAGCACTTGTATTAATAACCAAAGATAATACAATGAGCAGTTTTTACAAAAGAACAAAGGGCAATACAACTGCCATCCAAAATAAAAAAGATAATAGTAATAAAAAGAACCCTAGGAGCTAAGCCTTAGCAGGAGGATCTTCTTTTTGCTCTGGCTGGGGAGGAGGGACATCCTTGGCCTTGGAAGAGGGTTTCTTTCCCTTACCCTTACCTTTACCCTTCTCTTCCTCCGCATCCTCGACTCGGACGGCGACTTGGCCAGAGCCCCCGGCAATTTCAACTAAGGGGATAGCATCAGGAACAACCGTAGGCTGCTCGGAAGCTTCAGTGGTATCGGCAGGAATCTCTCGAATCTTTGGGGGGAAGAAGACTCTCTCAGGCAATCTTAAGGCAGAGTCTGCAGGGATCCCTGTTGCATTAAGGGCCTGAGCCCATGAAATACTGCAATAATCCCTGCATACCTCTGGCAGCTCCTTAGAGAGTCTAGCCTCTGTCTCCTCCGCCCCAAGTTGATAGGTAGCCCTTTTTTCAGCCTCAGATGCTTCCTTGGCTAGCTGAGCTGCTTCCTTTGCAAGTCGAGCCTCTTCTTGGGCTTTCTGCAATGCGGCCTTGTGACCCAACACAGTTTGTTTTTCAGTGGCAAGGTTGGTCTCAGTCACGAACAGTTTTTGGCGTTGATCCTCGGCTTGTTTTTCAGCAGTCTTCAGGCCAACCTTAGCACTCTTACAGCTTGACTCAGCCTCTTTGAGCTTCTCAGATAGCTCGTATTGCTCCTGCTTTAGGGCTCCCAGAGCCTTCTCTACCTTAGCACGAGAAAGGGCCTCAACATCAACTAACTTGCGATTATCGCAACACCACTCCTTGGCCATAAATACTTGCTGAGTGATCTGTCCAAGAAATGACAAGATAACAAGATAACAGATTAAAACATGATATGATTCAGTGATCTTACAAAGGAGAAGATAAATTGTCTTACCATCACAAAATCCCTCTTCAGGGATAGGAAGAGTTTAGGCTGTGAAAATCGCCTGTAAGCCTCCATGTCCCTAGGAAGGAGCACGGGCTGCTCCAGGGCTTCAGCAATATATGCCGCTTGGCCCCTGTTGTACTCTCGGACCGAAGCGTTATAGGGAATTACTGCTCCGTCCACTTCAAGCTGAGGGCTCCAGGTGCGCGGAGTCATACGCACTTCAGCCCGCTCCATCTCTTCTCGGCTTTCCACGGATGAAGCCTTTTTGTCCCGTTGCTCCCGGGTCGTTTTTTGTTGTTTACCGCCCTGGCGAGGACCCACTTCACCTTCCTCGAGGGACTCAACCGGCCTTTTCTTCTTTAGGTCGGGATTAGCCTTCAAGCCGAGATCGGCTAGAATCTGTGGAGGAGCTGGAGGAAGGTCAAAGTGGGTTTGGCTCTTGGTAGGCGCCTTTGAGGTTTGCCCTTACCTCGAGCAACCATCAGCTCACGCAAACTCTTTCCCTTGGAACCCATGTTGTCAACTTCCTCGTCGGAAGAACCGTTCGAACAGGCAATCACGATAGGAGGAGCTCCGATTACAGAATTTCTATCTAGCTCGCCCTTAGCATCCGAGAGTTCGATTAAAGAAGCCTTTGGAATATCCTCCTCAAAGTAAAATTTGTCTATCTCTTCTTCTAAAGAAAGACGAGAGGACTTAGTCTCCTCCTCAACAAACGCTGCGGCCTCAAGATTTTCTTGTGGAGGAGGTAGTGCGGCTGGTTGAAGGTTCTGAAGGACGGGCAAAACAACGGGCGGGAGGTCCCTTCGAGCCAAAAATTCTGGCTTTGACACATCAATCCTGGCCAACCTTGGGCTACTAGCTTTTATAGACTAGCTGACGTCCGTGAAAACGCGGGATAAAGGTTTGTAACCTAGGATCAAATGAGCAGCACGCAATTGCCCGTCCGCATGAACGAAAATCTTTGACCTTAGGAGGTAGTTCAAGGCTTGAACATTCGTAAGACTCAGCCGAGGAGCGACGTGGCGCCTATTTGTAAAACAGCCGAGAAGAAAATTTGTAGTTAAAAAAAAGAAGGGGTGTTTGAATCTTCAAAAGAAGTAAGACTAAGGGGCTAAACTCCCTTCCCAAGGGATTGATCCTAAAGGTACCGCACCTGGATCCCCTGCCCAAGTTGGACAATGAAGACCATCGCTCCACTCCCCCGAGACAATCAGGAAGTCATTCTTCATACCTTTATTGGACTTAGGAAGACATGAAATTAGCCTAACGTCCTCGGACCGAGATTTAAGGTAGTATCCCGCTTTGGCAAGATGGTGGCACTCGTACATGTGAACTACGTCGTGCCATGTAAGGCCTAAGCCCATCTGCTCATTCAAAACGTCTATGCTACCCAAAACCCTAAATAGGTTGGGAGCGCATTGATGTGGTGTCAACCTATGGTTAAGCAGGTAATCCCGAGTAATCCTACGCATAGGAAGTGTCATTCTTCCTTCTATAAAAGCAATCATGGGAATGACAACCCGACCCACTTCCCTATCGGTCAGCACTCGTTCCGAAGGACAATACTCCAAAACCACCCCCTGCGGGATGCGGTACCTAGCTCTAAAGGCCTCCATGGCAGCCGAAGTATCTACTAGATACTTAAATCTACCCATCTAGACAATCTGATAGGCCAAGAAGGAGGGTCGAGATGAAAATCGAGATTACAAAGAGGAAGGAAAACTTACGGGTGTCCTTACAACAACCTTTGAAGCACTTAGAAATCTCTTCAGGGAAAGTGTCATTCTTCCCTCTATAAAAGCAATCATGGGAATGACAACCCGACCCACTTCCCTATCGGTCAGCACTCGTTCCGGAGGACAATACTCCAAAACCACCCCCTGCGGGATGCAGTACCTAGCTCTAAAGTCCTCCATGGCGGCCGGAGTATCTACTAGATACTTAAATCTACCCATCTAGACAATCTGATAGGCCGAGAAGGAGGGTCGAGATGAAAATCGAGATTACGAAGAGGAAGGAAAACTTACGGGTGTCCTTACAACAATCTCTGAAGCACTTAGAAATCTCTTCAGGGAAAGACGTCTCATGGAAATAACTACGGAAATTCAAAGGTCTAGAATGTTTGTGAATATCTGGGCGCTGGAGTTCTCTAGAGTTCTCTGGACTTCTTATATGTTAGTAGAAGAGAAAAACAAAAAAGAGTCTCCTTAGGGTTTTATATAGCAAAGGGAGAAAGAGAAGGTCGCTCCTGCTCAAAGATCTAGGAGAAATGTCAGCCGTTGGATCTGCGCTTAGCCGTTGGATATGGGAGACACAAAGCCGCCTGGATTAATAAGTAATGCCTCGTAACTTACAACGTGTCAAAATCAACTGTCCCCACATGTGCGATCCGGAAATTAATGGGTTCTATCCCTTAAAAAGTCAAAACCCCGCTTTTCTCCTCGGATGGATATAAAAACCAGAGTTTTGAGGGGCTATTGTGGGGACTATGGACCAAAATAATAAGTTGGGCCTTGGGCCCGTCCGAGGAGGTAATGTGGCTCAGTGATCCATGTTTTAAGCATTATCATGAGAGACAAAGAAAGAATGTCCGAGGAGGAATTCTTCCTCGGACACTGAAAATCCGGAACAGAGGTGTGTCCAAGCCACTGAAGCGCATCCCCTAAATACATGAGAAGAATGAAAACACAAAATATCTAAACAAAGGCTATCACCACCATATTAAATGCACTACAGCTACCTTCCTGGCCACATTAATGTGGAGAAGACCCCTAAACAGTGTTACCTTGGCTACCACAACTCACAAAAGACTAAAAGAAGTGTTTGATGGGACAGGTGCTCAAGTAGAGGCTTGGATAGTCAACAAGTGTAAAGCCCAGATAATAGGAAAGAGCCTATATAATGTAGAAAAGCCCCCATAAGGAAGAGGGGGGGGGGGGGGAGGAAAAGAGAAGAATACTGTGGCATGCAAAGAAACCCTAATGTACTAGTCTGTATACATAAATTAATTCTTGAACCTCCTCGGACCGTGAGATTCTTCAACATAATGGCTTTTGTTCTTGTCCATGTGTACCTTTATCCCATGTAAAGCATCTGTCTAACTTATCTAAACCTAGTTCTTTAACCCATACTCTATAAAATTCATTGTGTTGGGCCTTTTTGGATCAAGACTTCACAAGATAGGGGTTTGGGTTCCAAAACTGTGACCCTACAGATATGTATAGATATTGTTTAGGTTTTTTATTCTTCATTGATTTCATTATTTAGTTATAACCGTTCAAGATGAATATGTAAAATCAATAATCTATTTATACTTTTTTTGTAAATAAAAAAATAAGAAAATAATAATTATGTGGCTAATGACATAACATTAAGGTGGGGCAATAGGAGGTCAGCAGCTATAAATACTACGCTTCAACTTTTAAATATATATAGATATAGATTTGTTTAATCTATAATATAAGATTTACATTACTAATAGAATGTAAACCTATAATTATCCTTTGACAAAAACTTGCATACCTAGCTAAGTGACAAACTATTAATAGTAGGTAAAAAAAAGTCTATGGTGGGTTTTTTTAAGAATCAATAAAAACTTGTCAATTCAACTATTGTACAAAAAATTGTGAAATTTGTTACATATGTTATGTTGTTCTTTCTAGGTGATAACTCCTTTGGAGGAGTGTGTCTTTGAACAAAAAAAAAAAAAAAAAAAGATCCTCCTTTGGGGAATTGTATTCTCACCAATGTTTGCGTTATTCAAGCCGACATTCTCACTTCCGCTTCATCCACCGCTCCCATTATAAGAGCATTCCCATCGGTTCATACAAAAATTTCTGTTTATTTTAGCATAAAACCTTACATTTTTTATTTTATGTACTCAATTTCTGTTTGGATACAGCTGAAAACTGAAAACTAAAACTAAAAACTAAAAAACACTGTAGCAAAATAATTTTTAAATGTGTGAATAGTACCGTGAAACCCATTTTTAATGAAAAAGTTGCTGAAAAGTGAAATTTGTGGGTCCGTGAACAGTGCACGGTGTGCACTGATTGGCTGAAAATTGTTTGACAAGTCAAACTTTGCGGCTACTGATCGGTGCAAAACTGCAAGTGCACAGTATCGTAGTTTTATAGTAAAGTGATGAGAAGAGTATCGTCCTCAGGGATTGGTAATTTACTTTTGACAAATACTAAAATTATGCTAATCTCAATTTTATCTAGAGAAGTCACTAAGGTTTTTGTAATTGGAATTCAAAATAAAATCAATTTAAATAAAAGATACGCAGAGGAAAAGAAAGATGTTGCTTGAAAATCAACTAAATGAGAAAGAAACTTCTAGGAAATCGATTTCACCTAATCCCTCACTATGCTTTACTCATCTAGCTAATTGAATTTAATTCTCTCTGTTTATTAGCAATCTCCAAACTCTCCCAAATGCCTCTTTCGACAGTCAATTGGAAACATTCTTGTTCATCAATTTACACAAGAGTATGCAATTTAATAAAGCAAGAAAGCATTAAGACCAACGATTTTAATACTACATAGGTTCATATAAGTCTTTCGATCTCTATATTTACCTATACTGAAATATTAAAGATCTGTTTTATAATTCCCTCTTTCGACAGCAAATCACAAGATCAAAATCATCTAATTAATAGCCAGTTAATTAGAAGCAATGAGCTCAGAATAAACCAGACAAACATGAAGAGAATTAATTCAAATTACCATAGAAAAGCAAGCATAGTTCGGAATTAGATTACATCATTTTCCTAGAATAAAGAAAATTTAGTTCATGCTAAAAATTAAATTCAACATAAACGAATTCACCATAATTTTTCTGAGAAGATTTCAAGGAAAAAATGAACGCAAAAGAATCTCCTTCAACCTCTACCAACTTCAGCGTCCCCCTCTCTTGTTTTTCAATTTTTTTTCTGTTCAGCCCCCTTTTCTGCTTCAACGCCTCTTTTCTTTTGTTCTCTCTGTTCAGCGCCTCCTTCTTTCTTTTCTGTTCAGTGCCTCCTTTTTTAGTTCTCTTTTAGCCCTACGTTTTTAAAGTCCAGCCTAAAACTTGTTGCAGCCCAAAAAGCCCACTCAATCTCTCCAATTTGTGCGTGCCTCTCTGTCAAGATGAAGTCAAACCGCCTGCCTCAAAACCAAAAGGGACCCGCTTTTCATGCCAATTCTCAAGCCAAAGAAAAAATCTTCCTTCAGCCTCCATTCATCCAAAACCCAATATTCTCTCTAGCTGCTTTGTCTCTTTTATTTGAATAAATCTTCATTTTCTTCAAATCTGCAATAAAATTTAAATAACAATAATGAAGTCTAAAATCAATAAAAATAAATAAAATTAGACTAAAGTTTAAAGTTGAGAAGTGATAAATTATATCAAATTATGTAAGTCATCAGCTACTGTTCATGAACAGTGCTTGAACAGTAGCCGTAACAGTAAAATTTGTCCCAAAACGCGTGAAAAAAAAAAAAAAAAAAAAAACACGCAAACGCAAACGCATCAGTCGGACCCAAACGCACACTTCATATCCAATAATCTATTTTACACTACATTTTATTAAAATACCAATTTTTCTTAATTTTTTTTTTTTTTTTTACATGCAACAACCATCATCAACTTTCTTCATTCATCCTTGGAATATGTAAAGAAAAAATACTAAATTAAATGCAAAATGAATAATGTCAGTGTAAATTCACATTGTTATTATAGCAAACTTGTAAATTTATACAATTATACACTTACTATTGTGGATCATTTTTAGACAAAAATATACAAATTTTACACTTTTTTTTATTACACACCCACTGTGAGTACTCTTAACGTCATAGCCTCCTTTATGCATGTTATCCTCCTCAACCTACATGGCCTGCTCTTAGATGACTGGTCCACTCATATGGTTCACCAAGTCGCCAAGCACAGCAACAAGTGAGGCATCATCCACTTATTTAAATTAAATTTAAAAAAAAAAAAAAAAAAAAACTAGTTGCAAACCTGCGTAATGCGCGAGAATATTTAATTATTTTGTAATGAAATATAACATTTTTCTAAAATATTCATAAAATCATATTAGGATTAGTTATCTGTAACAAAGTGTTGTTTTTCATAAGAGAATTTCATTTTAGATGTATTAAACTATTAATTAAGAAATGTTCTTTGTTTATATAACCTTTTACCAAAGGGTCCAAACTAACAAAGGGCAATGATCCTTTTTTTTTTTTTTAATAAATAATGTCATATTGCTTTCTTTTCTTTTTTTTAAGTAATTAAATTTTGTGTACTCTATAAGTAAAATTATATATATATATATATATATATATATATATATATATATATATATACACACTTTCTTTTCATTATGATAGTTAGAAAGGAATGAGAAAAATAGAGTTTTTCCACCATTCATAAAACTTCAACCTGAAACCTTCTATTTTAATGTTATCTTTAATCACAAACCAATCTATCTTTTTTGAAGTATACAAAGTTTGATCATATTTCTTTTATTGAATAAATTGCTTATCTTAATACATTCATAAATATTACTGCAGGGACCTGGGGTCGGTGACTAATATTGGCCCAACATTGTTGGGGTAGGTGTAGCCCAATGGCAAAAGTATAAGGGCTCAGGATCAATGCTCGGAGGTGGCCTACCATAGTTGGGCCGGGCTAGGCCTAGTACCGACAAGTAGGCTAGGGATGGCCAAAAAGGGGATAGTCAGGACTCGGGTTGGTCCCCCGATCACAGTTAGTGCCTTGGGGAAATCTGCTATCAAGCACTGTTTGGCGTTAGGTGCAAGTTTCAAAAGAATTCTTAGAAGGGACCAGTTTACTTGGATTTTGGGCAAAAGTGGGATTACATGGGAATTGATGCAGATGTAATTATTTGGATCCCCACTACGGGGAGACTATAAGAGGGGAGGGAGGATGAATGGAAAAAGGGTTAGAAAAATAGAAAGGGGTGAAGAATAAGGAGGGAAGAAGGGAGAGAGGGAGAGAGGAGAATTCAGGGAAGGGTAAAAACTAGGATTAGGAGGAGTAGGAGTGAGAGGGTTGGGCTGTCAAGACAGCGTTTGAAGTTATACCTAGTAGGAGTGCAAGGAAACCCACCAACAAATAAACTGGGAGGCCAAATTCTTCCTCCCTATAGGTAGAACCGGCGAGTTTGGGCATCACAATTACCGAATCAAAACATACGCATATGAAGATGCTTTACAAACAAATAAAATGACATAACAATCATCATTAATAACGATTAATTAGACTGATTAGGAAAACAAATTGTACGTTGTTAATAATCTATTGAGATTATTTTCTTTGCGAAAACTACAAATTCTTCCTCCCAAAAAGATTATTAAATAACAAATTATTAGCAAAAAATCATAATTAAGTTTCTATATGCATCCTTACATTATAATAATAATGCAATTGCAAAAGCTAAAATGTGTCACTCTCATCCTATTATTTTCATTTAATTAACCTTTGCTTTTGTCTAAATAAGTAGCACTAGAGAGTACTTCTAATACAACTGTTAAGAGTACTTTCTCTAAAAAAATTACAAATTTATCCACCCAAAAAGCTTAAAAAATAAACAAAACTTAGCAAAGTCTCATAATTTAACAACAAAATGGATCACTAAAAAAAATCAAATTATAACTTGCAAAACAACTAATTATTAACTCAAATCAAATAAAACCAATGGGATAAAGAAAAAGAGCTTGTGATTGAAAATTGAAATACCAAAATACCTAAATATACATAAAATCGATACAAATTTGCCAAAAAGAGAAACAATTGTGATTTAACAATTAAATCAACAATAACAAAAAGAACCATTAGTGAAAATAAAATGGTTAAAACAATGAAAAAAAGTGGTTAAAACTATATTTTTTTTAAAAAAAATGGAGAGAGAAAGTGAATATTGACCTTTTTTTTTTTTATGTAAATGACTTGAAAGGAATAGGTGAGAGTGAGAGGTGGAAATGAAGAAATATGAAATTTATATGAAAAATAAGATGGAAGAGGAATGGTGGAGGTAGATGAAAGGTTTAACAAAATGAAACAGTAGAATTTAAAAAGATAAAAATGAGAAAATTTAAAAATCTATAAAGGGAATCAAATTAAATATGAAAGATTGAAGTAAGAAGATAATGGTTGAAGATGAAGAAATGTTGAACAAAATAAAAATTGCAAAAATAAAAATTAAATATAAGAAAGGATTCTAATGACATGTTGCAAAAAGAGTTTTATAACATTTATTGTAAAGTTTCCATTATTTTATATAGTGTATGTTTGTTTACACTTTTAGAGCCCAAAACGCACGTTTCCAAGCCCAAAATCCAAAATGCGTGTTTGGTAAATTATTGTCATCACACGTTATCAAAAAGTAGCTTTTTCAAATACGAAGGACTATCACGTTTTCATATTGGACCTCGGAGCTGCTTTGCCGAAAATGCAAATAAGTTTGAAATGTTACCGTTGGTCATTTTCAGCATTATCCCTAAACTACCCTTATTTTTATTTTGAAATCCCAATTTTACCAAGATCTCTATTAAAAAAAAATAAAAAAATACCATCATGTAGGAGAATAATTTCTCTAAACTCTATGCTCTCTCCTCGTCAATTGCAAGAAACCCAAAAGAAGAATCGCACCATGCAAGTAGTAGTGGTTCTTCTTTCTTTTTCTTTCCTCCAACTTCTAACCAACCAAACAGACTACAAAATTCTAAATCAAATGTGCAATTTTCAATTCCAACATAAACCCATAAACTCACTACTACTGTGGGCTTCTTCTTCTATTGTGAGATTCTTCTTCTGTAGCTGCGGCTTCTTCTTCTCTCATTTTTTGTGTGTGTGTAGTATTGTGAAAATATTGTAACATTTTATCATATCTCTAAACCTTTTAAACTAGTACTATTTTCTTTAGGAAAAAAAAATAGTGCTATTGACAGAATATTTTTATAACAATTTCATAATAAAGTTTACATAGTAAGTTGTTATTGGTTCTCATCTAGACCTATTAGTGACATTATTTTTTTTCCTACCATTAACAACTTGTCATATAGACTTATTGTGAAATTTTTGTGAAAATATTGTGTCCATAACTTGCATTAAGAGAGGTAATTAAAATAAAGAATTCTCTTTATATATATCTTGTCTTTTTTGGTAATTTACAAACTCAAACTACCACTTTTATAAATGTTAGTTAAACACTTAGCTTTTTTAAAAAACATTTTTTGATAGTTTTTACCGAATACTTTACTTTTCAAAAAAACCTAATTTCATACCACACTTTTTAAAACCGTCACTTTTTCAAAAAGCACAATTTGAAAAAACTGAACCAAACTCACCCACAAGGTGAGTTTTTTGGTTTTTGGTTTTTGATTCTTCATTTATTTTATTGTTTAGTTATAAATATATAAATTAAAGTAGAATATGTAAAGACAAAGTAATATGTAAAGTTAAACCACTCAAGATGATTGTGTAAAATCAATCTATTTATATATTTAATATTGTAAATATAAATAAGAAAAAAATGATTATATGCCCAATGATGTGGCAGATGAAGTGGTACAACGAAACTTAACCACATTAAAATCACATTAAATATTACGCTTCGATTTTTAAATATATATAGATATAAATAAAGTGAGTCATCGTCCAAACCCCTGAATTTGGCTTGATTTTCATATTTAAAAGGCCAAAAAAAATAAATAAATAAAATTGATGTCAACGTCAATCTCATTAACATGCCGCACTCCGCAATGTGTATAGTCATGAAGAATGGGAGGTTGCCATTTTAGTTTCCTTGTAATTTAGGCTGTGTTTGGTTGCCGTAAAACGTTTTCCGGAAAATACATATTTTCCGGAAATGCTAATTTCTGGAAAAGGAAAATATTTGTGTGTGTTTGGTTGCATTTCAAAAAATTTTCCGAAAAACATTTTCTAGTGTTTGGAAAAGAAGAAAGGAAAACACAAATCCAGACACAAGCCACAACCTAGAAAACACAAATCCAGATCGCGCGATCGCGATCTCGCCGGCGCGATCTCGCGAAGGCGAGATCGCGATCAACTTCGCGATCTCGCGACGACGCGATCTCGCGTTCGCGAGATCGCGATCGACGCTTCGCGAGATCGCGCCGTCGATCGCGATCTCGATCCGGCGCGATCTCGCGAAGGTGAGATCGCGATCGACGCTTCGCGAGATCGCAATCGACGGCGCGATCTCGCGAAGCGTCGATCGCCGTCGTCGGACTGGTCTTAGGACTGGAGATCGGCGCGGACTGGTCTTCTCCCTCGCGTGCGCGCGCTCTCTCTCTCTCTCTCTCTTTTCCGGAAATCCTTTGAAGTGAAAATAGAGCCGGTAATTGATTTCCGTGGTCAAAGGCCTTTTTTTTCGGTCAACGGATTTCAATTTCCGGAAAATAGAAATTTTCGGACCAACCAAACACACCTATTTTCCAGAAAATCATTTCCGGAATGCGTTTGAAGTCGATTCAAACGCAGCCTTAGTTTTTGTTGAATAAAAATTTTTAGTTTAAAAAAAAAAAAAAAACAAAAAAACAAAACACAACAAAACAAAACAAAAGGTCTTGTCATGTCATCCAAACATCGATGTACTTTATCACCGAAGACATCAGCATAGATGTCATATTAGTTGCCATGTCAACATATCATGTAGGCTCAATGCTACATCTCCATCGTCATGAAAGTTCAAAAGCAAGTTGCCATTTTAGTTTCCTTGTAATTTAGTTTTTGTTGAATATAAATTTTTAGTTTAAAAAAAAAAAAAAAAAAAAAAAAAACAAGGGAGGGGTCTTGTCATGTCATCCAAACATCAAAGTACTATATTCTATATCACCCAAGACATTAGCATAAATATCATATTAGCTGCCATGTCAACATATCATGTAGGCTCCACGCTACATCTCCATCATCATGAAAGTTCAAGAGCCTCCAACATCATGTTGGCGCCCCATAAATCACATGTTATGCAATTACTAACAATGTTGTACACATAAGATGCTTCCATATGTGGATGAAATTTCGCTAATTGGTGTTAGACATTATCATCAACTAGTATGTAACATGTGCTTATGTATGGAAATGATGAATTTAAGTGGTACTATTTATATTAGTTTGGGTTATTAAACATATAAGATATAGTTCAACTAAAATAGTTTTTCTTTGCAATTTTCATGATATTGGTTGCTCCAAGTTTCTTATTACATTGCTATTACATATATAATTTTGAAAATTATTATTGAATACTATATATACAATATCAATTTACAATTATGAAAATCATTATTGAATACTACATGTAAGGACTCGATTTGTAACGACCCAAAACGATACTGGATTCGCACGTAAATAGGCCCAAACAATATAATTTGTAGAGCGTGGGTGTTTAAGAACTAGATTAACTTTTTTGAAATGAAAAGGTTCACCCTCACGTATATTGAAGGCTCAGAACTGGTACAACGATCGTTTTGTTTTGGTAATCGATACAGTTCTTTTGCTTTTTACGTTCTCCTTCTTCAGTCTATGCTTTTCTTTCTTTTCTTTTTTTTGTTCCGATCCCCCTTTGTGCATGTTCTTCTTTCATTTTATATACCACCCTCTGTGTTCCATCCTCACCACACACGTGTAGGTTGGGTTCGGGGGATTTCTTTCTGTCTCATCTAGCACCTCCTGGAACTTCCTATGGGCAGCTGTAAGACTGCCTCCTTACTGTTCAGGTATCACCTCCACATTAATGCAGCCAGAGAGTTGGTTGAGAGATAATTAATGCGAAGGCAGCTGTAGTTATAGATATTTGTTTGCCTTTTCTTTCTTACCCTCAGTCTGTTATCCCATCTTTAGTGGTGACGTAATTCCGAGGTCCGGTTGTAATAAGACCGCGTCCTAATCGTCCTCGGACGCATACTGCCAAGGAGTATGGCATCCTCGGACGAACATGGAACTCTATTTTCGTGATATTGACCATCACCCTCCCTCGGTAATTAACCTTATGGCCTGACCTGGCCTCCTCGGACGGATGTGCATCCTCGGATGGGCCGCAGGCCCAACGATCCTGACCTTAATGGGCCTGTTAATTGGCTGGCCCCCACAATAACCCCTCAAAATCCTACTTTTCAACCCTTCGGGAGAGAAGGTGGATTTTGACGTCATAAGCCCGTACCTATGTGTGTTTTAGGGCATGCCCCTGACGCTTCAGCATCCCGATTTTGGCAGCATTAAATTTTGGCAACGCCCTTGTCTCCCACGTTCGACGGTGAGATTTAAATCAAACGACAGAGGGCCTCCCTTGTTTTGTGAGCGGGAACTTTTACCGCTCACAATCCTCATATGACTACAAAAGCGTTCTCAAATTAACCCTGTACCTTACCTTCGATGATTACGTGGTTCCAGAGTTCATACATTGAATCTGCCTTTCTCTATTTTCGTTATTTTCCTGGCGACTACGAATAATCGTACTTTGTCCGAGGTCCTCCCTCTGAACCTGTAAGTCTTCTCGAAGTTTTTACCACTTTTATTTCAAACACAACAGTCTTTTCTGCTAAGTCTTTTAGAAAAATGGCGAAACAAAAGAATCCATTTCGATGTTTCGTTGAATTCGAGGAAGGTATTAGAAACTTTCGCTCTAAGTATAAAATCTCTTCAACGGTAGGAATGAGGTACGCAGCCCAAGGCGAATAGGTTGATGCCAGACAAACTGGGGAAGTAGTTATTCCCATGATTGCCTTTATAAAGGGCGGGATGACTATCCCAATGGGTAATATCACTAGGAGTTACCTCAATTTCTTTAGGCTATCCCCTACCCAGTGTGTTCCAAACATGTTTAGGGTCCTGGGAAGTATAGACGTTCTGAATAAGAGAATGGATTTAAAGCTAACCCATCATGATGTGAATTGGGTGTACAACCTCCATCGCTTAACTGGCCAGGGATATTATCTCAAGTCGAGATATCCTAAGGTAAGGCTAATTCAGTGCCTTCCCACTTCAAACAAGAACCTAAAGGAGGATTTCCTTATTCTCTCTGGGGAATGCCACGATGGTTTGCCTTGCCCGACAGTAGAGGAAACACCAGGTGGGCGCGTAGTCATAGATCTATACTATTTAGTTCGCGAGCACATTTCGTTTACTTTTTTCTTTTTCATTATTTTTGTCTCCTACCATTTTCACTCTCGACTCAACGGTCTTGCAGATAGACGCTACACAAAGCCCAATCTCAGGTTAGTTAATAAGGCGAGCCTGGATAAGTTATTGAAGGCCGAAATATACGTGGATGAGGCTGACGGTCAGCTCCGGGCAGCACACTTAATTCTCGGCTATACCCCCCCTTTCTTTTGCTTTTCAGGTGCCGAAGTGCGTGATTAGAGCATGCGATCCTTGGCTTCACCGTATCAGTGTTGCCTACGAAGGGTTCATTTTTCCAGAGGGTATTCCGCTTCCCCAGTACACACCTCGCACAGAGCCTCTTTTCGTAGCCAGCGTCTCGGCGGGAACTTCTTCATCCTTACCTTCCCTCAGGGAAAAGGAAATAAAAAGGAGAAAGAAAAAGGAGAAAGGCGAGGAAACGGTTGTAGTAGTATCTGAGTCCTCGGACGATTTCGGGATTTTTGATCAACCCACAAGCTCCGAGGAAGATCCTGACGAGATGGGGATACAAAGAAAACCCCAGAAAAGCTTGCTGGAGCTGATAGAAGGTCAGCCGGGAAAGAATGCGCCTGCAAAAACAATACCATCCCAGGCTTCATCTCTTCCAGCTAGGTCTCCTCCTCCTGCTCCTCGCCAACCTCCTCGGCCATCACCACAACCAGCGCTTCCTAACGCAGCCGAGCAGAAAAGGCGCAGGGAACAGAAGGGCAAGGATGTGGCAGACACGAGCAAGTCTCGTCCAACTCGAGAGGAGGATGCCCAACGAGCTGCAAAGCAGCAGAAAACCAAGCACCAAGCCGCGCGGGGCCAGGAGAAATCTGACTCCCAACATCCTGAACCACAAGCATGGTTGCCAGCACCTATGCACGGTGGGGAGCCCCTGCGAGATGATGCATCTATAAGGGACTTTAACGACGGCATAGGGTGTCATGTAGCCTCGGCCATAGAGGAAGCCTTATTGCTCCCAAAAGATATGGCCGAAATAAAGAACATGAGGAAGAATGAACTTGTCCTCGACAACAAACGATATTTGGGCATGATAAGGAGCTAACTTTTATCTTTCTCATTCTGTGACTGTTACTTACCAATATACACTTTTTATTGACTATAGTGTTAACCTTTTTCCTACAGATCATCCAAAATACTTTCAAGCTAGATGAAATGCTCAACGCTTGTTCCGATTAGCTAGGCGATGAGAGAAAAAGACAGACAACGGTTGTACAGACCTTGTCCAAATTCGAACAGGACTTGGCCGATGCAAAGAAAAAGTTACAGGCCGAAGAGCAAGCTCGCAAGAGCGCCGAGTCGGCATTAGAAGGCTACCAAAAGCAGGCCGAGAACCAAGGAAAACTTTTGCAGGAGGCGAATGCCGAGCTAAAGAAGACTCAAGAGCAAGTCCTAGTTCTTAGGAAGCACCTGGAGGAAACTCAGAAGCTAAGGGAGCGAGCTGAAAAGTCCAAGGAGCAAGCGGAGAAAGCAAAGATCTATGCCGAACAGGCAATGAACGAAGCTGAGCAGAGAGGCTACGAGGTTGGTATAGCTAAAACTGAGAAGGCTTTGAGAGCCGAGGTTCCGGAGGTGTGCCGTATCTACTGCGTAAGAACTTAGAGTGAGGCTCTTAACCGTGTTGGGGTTGAAGCCTCATCTAAGTTACGTAAGCCAGAGAACGTGTTCTATCCCGAGGCAATCCGCCCCTCAGTTATTCTACCCCATCAGGCTGATGCTCCCTCTTCAGTTATTAACCTCAACGAGGAGGTTTTTCCTAGCAATTTTCCTCCCCGTGGCCAGCCGGAATCAGCTAAAGAGGGACTTGCCCCTCCAGGGGCTTCCTCAGACAAGACCACCACCGCTTCAGAGGCAGAAACGGCCTCCCAAGGTTTTCAACGGGATTTGGACTCCACAGTTCTACCAACTGGGGGCGTTACCAAAGCCAAAGAGGGAATCACAACTTCGAAGGCAGACCTACCCGCCAGCCAGAACCCAAAGATCCAATTGAAATTAAAAAAGTAGAACTTGTTTTGTAGCTTAACTAGACATCTAGTAGGGGACCTCCTTGCTCATTTTCTGACTGCTTTTACTACTTTATGTTATTTTCATACTCGTTCACTGTGTTATCGTAATTTAGATAGGTTCATTTCAACTATCTTTTGCTTGTATGGGGCATTTTTACTCATACGTATCGTCAATCGATAATTAGCAATAGGCAATAAGCGTTAACACAACAGGGTCTTAGGGATACGTTTTAGATATGCACGTATTCTTTCCAATCAATTGCAATTCTTTACGAAAGTTCATAAATTAAATAAAATCATGCCTTCAGTACCTTGATCATACGCCAACTTACGTCCAAAGATCTCTCTTTGATTCCCCAATGAGTGTTACAAGGCGTTATTTCCCGTTAAGTTTGTGATTAGAAGATCTATCACAACTCAGTTACTGCTCAACACTTCAATACGCATCATAGGACATTAATTTCCACCAAGTTTGCGGTCCGAGGACCTGACATAACTTAGTTTCTGTTTAACATTTCCATATACATCATAGAACGTTAATTTCCACCAAGTTTGCGGTCCGAGGACCTGACATAACTTAGTTTCTGTTTAACATTTCCATATACATCATAGGACGTTAATTTCCACCAAGTTTGCGGTCTGAGGACCTGACATAACTTAGTTTCTGTTTAACATTTCAATATACATCATAGGACATTAATTTCCACCAAGTTGCGGTCCGAGGACCTGACATAACTTAGTTTCTGTTTAACATTTCCATATACATCATAGGATGTTAATTTCCACCAAGTTTGCGGTCCGAGGACCTAACATAACTTAGTTTCTGTTTAACATTTCAATATACATCATAGGACGTTAATTTCCACCAAGTTTGCGGTTCGAGGACCTGACATAACTTAGTTTCTGTTTAACATTTCAATAAACATCATAAGACGTTAATTTCCACCAAGTTTGCAGTCTGAGGACCTGACATAACTTAGTTTCTGTTTAACATTTCAATATACATCATAGGATGCAGGAGCACAGAATGTATGGTTGAGGTAAACTAAAAGTGATATTTGAACTGAAATACTTTTATTAATAATAATACCTCTTGATATTATTTACATTCCAAGGATGAAGTACAGCCTTTTCATCTAGGTCTTCCAGATAATAGGCTCCTATTCCCACTACAGAAGTGATCCGATATGGCCCTTCCCAATTAGGTCCCAATTTTCCCCAATTCGGATTCTTGGTGGCCCCTAGAACTTTCCTCAGCACCAAATCTCCTATGGCTAACGGCCTCATCTTTACGTTACTATCATAGCCCTGCTTGAGTTTATGTTGGTAGTAAGCTAGTTGAACCATCGCGATCTCCCTTCGTTCTTCAATCAGGTCCAAGCTTTTCTCCAACATCGCATCATTACTATCCGAAGAGAATGTACTGGTCCTTAACGTTGGGAATCCGGTTTCTAGGGGAATGACGGCCTCAGCCCTATAGGTTATGGAAAAGGGAGTTTCCCCCGTTGAGCGTCGGGGTGTTGTCCGATACGTCCAAAGCACGTGTGGCAATTCTTCCACCCACTTTCCTTTCGCGTCATCCAATCTATTCTTAAGCCCATTGACTATTACCTTGTTAACAGCTTCAGCCTGCCCATTACCTTGTGGATAAGCCGGAGTGGAATATCTGTTTCTTATACCCAGTTCTGAACAATATTCCCTAAAAGCATTGCTATCAAATTGGAGTCCATTATCTGAGACAAGAGTGCGGGGAACTCCAAATCGCGTAATAATGTTCCTCCAAATAAACTTCTTCACATCTACGTCTCTGATGTTCGCCAAGGGCTCAGCTTCAACCCATTTAGTGAAGTAATCTGTGCCGACCAGCAGGTACTTCTTATTTCCTATGGCTTTAGGAAAAGGGCCGACAATGTCTAGCCCCCACTAGGCAAAAGGCCAAGGGCTAGAGAGAGGGTTAAGAACTCCTCCAGATTGATGGATATTAGGAGCATATCTTTGACATTGATCGCATTTCCTAACGTACTCCTACACTTCCTTCCGCATATTTGGCCACCAATATCCTTGTGTAATGGCTCGACATACTAGAGACCTTCCTCCCGTATGGCTTCCACAAATGCCCTCATGCAATTCCTCCAGGATTGACTCTGCTGTTTCAGTAGGCACACAGAGCAGGTATGGCCCAGAGAAGGACCGTTTGTATAACTTTTTATCCTCAGATAACCAGTACCGAGGAGCTTTCCTTCGTATTTTCTCAGCTTCCACCTTATCTTCAGGCAATATGTCACTTTCAAGAAATTTTAATATGGGATCCATTCAGCTGGGCGACAGACTGGTTTGATTGATTTGTCAAACCTCCTTTTCTGGTGAGGTGGGGGTACACAGGTCTTCGACGATAATCACCCGAGGAAAATTTCGTACTGAGGTGGCAAGGGTTGCCAAGGAATCAGCGTGGGTAGACGCCTAACCCGGTCCAGATACCCTTGCATCCTTGGGTCTCGAACCTCCAACTCTCCTCTCACCTGGCCGACTACCAATCTCGAGTCTGAGAATAACTTCATTGCCTTTCCACCCATTTTACGAACCATACTCATTCCCATTATCAAAGTTTCGTATTCTGATTCGTTGTTAGTAGCCGAGAACCCTAATCTTAACGACTTCTCGATGATGACCTCTTCGGGGGATATCAACACCAATCCCAATCCTGCTCCCCGTTGGTTTGCGGCCCCATCCACGTACACCCTCCAAAAGTACTCACCTTGTGCGGATATTAGGCCAACCGATTTTTCATCCATGTGACCTTGATTCAAATTAACTTCTTCTGGGCACTCTGAACTCAGCCACCAGATCGGCAAGGACTTGACCTTTCACAGAGGTGCGAGGCATGTATTTGATATCGAAAGCACCCAGAATCGTGCCCCACTTGGCAATTCTTCTGGTGTAGTCAGCATTTCTGAGTATGGACTTAAGAGGCAGTTGGGTCAAGATAACCACGGTATGGGCCTGAAAGTAGTGCGGAAGTTTGCGTGTTGCATGGACCACCGCCAATATGGCCTTTTCTAATGACAAATATCTCACCTCGGCTTCATGGAGGGATTTGCTTACATAATAAACTGGCCTTTAGACGCCATTGTCTTCTCGTATCAAGACAAAGCTAACTGCATGAGGGGCAACCGCCAGATAAGCAAACAACACCTCATCCACCTCAGGCCTAGACATAATAGGTGGCCTGGACAGGTATTCTTTCAACTGCCGGAATGCTACCGCACACTCCTCGGTCCATTCAAATCCTTGCCACTTATATAATAGGCGGAAAAAAGGACGACACCTCTCAGCCGACCTGGAGATGAATCGATTCAACGCAGCAGTCATCCCCAGTCAGTTTCTGCACTTCTTTTGGATTCCGAGGTGCTTGCAAATCGTTAATGGCCTTAATCTGGTCTGGGTTCACCTCAATTCCTCTATGGGTCACCATGTACCCCAAGAACTTCCCGGAACCGACACCAAATGAGCACTTTGAAGCATTCAAGCGTAACTTATGTTTTCTCAGTATCCCAAAGATACTCATGAGGTCTTCCATATGTTCGTACGCCACTTTACTTTTCACAACCATATTATCGATGTAAACATCAATATTTCTACCCAGTTGCGGCTCAAACATCTTCGTCATCATGCGTTGGTAGGTAGATCCAGCGTTTTTCAAGCCGAAGGGCATCATCTTGTAATGGTAATTCCCAATCGGGGTCACAAAAGCAGTCTTTTCCTGATCGTCGGCGGCCAGCGATATTTGGTGATACCCTTGGAAAGCATCCAAGAAACTCATCCTAGGGTGTCCCACGGTCGCATCCACCAACTGGTCGATCTTCGGCGTGGGAAATGGATCCTTGGGGCAAGCCTTATTGAGATCCGCGAAGTCGACGCACACCCGCCATTTTCCCGTCTTCTTTTTTACTACCACTGTATTGGCCAACCATTGAGGATAGAAAACTTCTTTGATAGCCCCAGCCTGTTTGAGCTTGGCAACTTCACATCTGACCGCCTCGGCGTGTTCCTTCGATGGTTGCCGAAGAGGTTGCCTCCTGGGCATAACTGCGGGATTCACATTGAGTCGATGACAAATGAAATTCGGGTCCACCCCTGGGGCTTCATACGGGTTCCATGCAAAAACGTCCACATTGGCTCGGAGGAATTCCAGCAACCTCGCCTTCTCTGGCAAAGGCAATTTAGCCCCAACCTGGAAGAATTTTTCCGGATCGCCAGCAACAACTACCTTCTCCAGATCTTCACACTCTACCCCACCGGCTGGTACGTCCAAGCCTGATACTGGAGACTTTAACTTTTATAACTCATTGTCGGCCGTAGCCGAGGTTTCTGCTTCTGGTCGATGCTATATAGCCGCTACTTGGCATTGTCGAGCAGCCGCCTGATTCCCTACTATTTCCAACACTTGGTCTCCGAATGGGTACTTCACCTTCTGATGCAGAGTAGACGAGACCGCTTTAAGGGTGTGAAGCCAAGGTCTGCCCATAATAGCCGTGTACGGAGAAAAAACATCTACGACAATAAAGTCCACCTCCACCACATCCGTACCTGATTGCACGGGCAGCCTGATCAGTCCTTTGGGAGTGACCAACCTTCCCTTAGAACTTACTAGAGGAGAGTCATAGGTTGTTAAGTCCTCTGGCTTCAAACCTAGCCCCTTGTACAAGTCTGGATACATCACATCCACAGCGCTACCTTGATCAACCATCACTCTTCTGACATCGTACCCGCCAATTCTCAACGTTACCACCAAAGCATCCTCATGGGGCTATATGGTCCCAACCATATCCTCATCTGAAAAGCTTAGAATCAGGGGGACACGCACCTTGGCTCTCTTCAATGCTTGGGAATGATCCTCGGCCGGGGATCGGGACACCGACAATACTCTGGAGGGGCAAGATCCAGTCCTTCTCGGGGCCGCAAAGATAACGTTAATCGTACCCTGAGGGAGTCTTGATGAAGCATCCCCATGCACCTCTGAAGCTGCTTGGCTCGCCCTTCCACTGGAGTGATGCAAGAGTTGTTTTAATTTCCCTTCACGGACCAATTGTTCCAAGTGATCCCATAAATTCCTGCAATTATCCATCGTGTGCCCATGATCCTGATGATAGTGGCAGTATAAGTTCGGGTTGCGTTTCCTAGGCTCTCCCGCATTTTGTTCGGCCATTTGAAGAATGGCTCGTTCTTTATCTTCTCCAAAACCTGCTGCACTGGCTCTCGAAATATTGCATTAACCACCTGGGCGTCCGCCGAACCCGACTACCCAACAAAATCCCTCCAGGGTCGGGTGCTATTATAACGGTCCGACCTAAAATCCCTCCTCTCCTGAGGGATCGCCTTGTCCTTTCCTTTTCCCTGAATTTGATCATCCTCTACCCTTCTGTACTTATCTATTCTGTCTATCAGTTGGCGCACACTGGTGACAGGTTTACCCGTCAGGGATTTCCTCAAATCGTGATCAGCTGGGAGGCCAGCTTTGAAAGTGGTTATAGCGACAGCATCATTCTTTCCCTCTATTTCATTAAACATTTCCCAGTACCTATCCGAGTAGTTCTTGAGAGTCTCGCCCTCTCGCATAGACAGAGTCAGCAAAGATCCCAAAGGCCGAGGAGTCCTGCTGCATGTAATAAAGCGAGCACCAAAAGCCCGAGTCAGTGTTTTGAAAGATCCAACAGAATTGGCCCTTAAGCCGTTGAACCACCTCATCGCCGTCGAACCCAAACTCGATGGAAAAACTTTGCACATCAAAGCCTCGTCTCTGGAATAAATAGCCATCTTCTGGCTGAAATAGCTTATATGTTCCACCGGATCCGAATGGCCGTCATATAGAGAGAACGTAGGCTGATGGAATTGCTGAGGATGAATCGCATCGTCTATGTTTCTCGTAAAGGGCGACTTGGAAATTTGACTCAAGGCTTTGTTCATGGCATCATTTCCCAAGCCCCTGCTAGGTGGACTTCTACGCTTACGTCGATGGCGGTGCTCCTCTTCATAGGAGAAAGTCTCGCTTGGCGGAGTTCTCGATCTCCGCCTATAACTAGCTCCATCCAACTCCTCAGATGATGGTTCGAAGCAAGGTGGGGAATATTCCCGCCGTGCATGGCGCAACTCTCTCTTCAAATTTGCAATCTCACGTTGCCGATTCCCATCATGCTTTGCGTGGGAGACGTGACTCTTCCCCCGAGAGTGGCTCCTGGTGGTATGAGTTGTACGTACACTCCCCTCATGGCCTTCTCTCCGTTCGGGACTCCTTCGAGGATCACCATGCTGGGAGCCCCTTGACTCTGCCTGGTGCAGGTTGACATCCTCCTAATGCGGTCCCGCCGCGGGGTGATGTGGACCCACTTCCTCCATTAGAAACGTTGCACTGGAAGTCCTTTAAGTTAACACAAACTCTCCCCACAGACGGCACCAATTGTAAGGACTCGATTTGTAACGACCCAAAACGATACTGGATTCGCACGTAAATAGGCCCAAACAATATAATTTGTAGAGCGTGGGTGTTTAAGAACTAGATTAACTTTTTTGGAATGAAAAGGTTCACCCTCACGTATATTGAAGGCTCAGAGCTGGTACAACGATCGTTTTGTTTTGGTAATCGATACAGTTCTTTTGCTTTTTACGTTCTCCTTCTTCAGTCTATGCTTTTCTTTCTTTTCTTTTTTTTTGTTCTGATCCCCCTTTGTGCATGTTCTTCTTTAATTTTATATACCACCCTCTATGTTCCATCCTCACCACACACGTGTAGGTTGGGTTCGGGAGATTTCTTTCTGTCCCATCTAGCACCTCCTGGAACTTCCTATGGGCAGCTGTAAGGCTGCCTCCTTACTGTTCAGGTATTACCTCCACATTAATGCGGCCAAAGAGTTGGTTGAGAGATAATTAATGTGGAGGCAGCTGTAGTTATAGATATTTGTTTGCCTTTTCTTTCTTACCCTCAGTTTGTTATCCCATCTTTAGTGGTGACGTAATTCCTAGGTCCGGTTGTAATAAGACCGCGTCCTAATCGTCCTCGGACGCATACTGCCAAGGAGTATGGCGTCCTTGGATGAACACGGAACTCTACTTTCGTGATATTGACCATCACCCTCCCTCGGTAATTAACCTTATGGCCTAACCTGGCCTCCTCGGACGGATGTGCATCCTCGGATGGGCCGCAGGCCCAACGATCCTGACCTTAATGGGCCTGTTGATTGGCTGGCCCCCACACTACATATACAATATCAATTCACAATTATTATCTGTGAAATTCTACTAAATACAACACAAATAAAATAATAAATTGATTAAATAGTATCTCCTAGATTGAATAAGGATAGGTGCATGAGATTGTTTCGCTCACTTATAGTTTATTACATTCAATATCTTCGCATACAAAATATCTAAATATAAACAGTATAAAAAAAATGCTAATTTGTTCAGAGAAAATAACAACAAAAATATAAACAATTTAATTTATATGAAAAGCTAACAAAAGCAAAATCCAATTTTGATTCTAATTGAATTTTCTTTAAACTTTGGTTTTAAAAAGCAAATATATATAAATAGGTAGAGCTTAGAGAAAGTTCAATTAGAATTTGAAATTACAATCTAATTTTGCGTCATATGTCTAAATTTATGTGGAGATCACATCATAATTATTCACTTAAATTTGTGTCATGTGTCCATTTAAGTTTTTTAATCTTTGTGTCAAATGAGTTAATAAGTGCAAAATACTAAGAATCTAATATTAATGAACTATAAAATAAAATAAAATAAAATAATCACATATACTCAATAAAAATCATCACACAACAAAAAAAACTGCACGTTCTATCTTATTAAAAACAAATGATCATAAATAGTATTAAATTTAGGTAAGAATTTTAATATGTGACTAATTACGTTTACTTAAGAAATTTTTGTCTAATTATCTATATTTTTATGATAAAAATTGTGTTTAATTTTAAATGTATCTATATGTATGCATTAATGCATGTGTTACATGCTATTTTTTTTAATAATAATTTGACTAATTATTTATTCTTTTATAATAAAAATTATGTTTAATTTTAAATACATTCATGCGTTTGCATGGATTACATGCTAGTTTTATATATAGAGTTAGATATATAATTATACTTTTTATGGTTTATTTATATTGGACTTCTCATTTTTTACATTAAATTAACTCATTTGGCACAAAAATTTTAAAAAAATTAGATTAGATAGGACACGTGACATAAAATTAAACTCTAATTGAAATCTAATTTTTACACTAAATTAACTCGCTTAACATAGAAATTTAAAAACTTAAATTAGATGGGACACATGACGCAAAATTTTAGACTTTAATTGAATTCCAATTTGAAATTTAATTGGATTTTCTCTCAATTTTGCTTATTAATATATACTAATATATAACCCATGTATATGCACGGTACAATTAAAAAAGATTATAATTACACACATATATGTATTCAAATTATTCTCTCTCTCTCTCTCTCTCTCTCTCTCTCTCTCTCTCTCTCTCTCTCTCTCTCTCTCTCTCTCTCTCTCTCTTTATTTTAATTTCTTTTGGATATATACATGAATTTACTCTCTTTTTTTTATTGAGTTCTTGATGATTTATTTATATTAGACTCTTTGTCTTTTGCACCTCATTAACTCACCAAGAACAAAATTTAAAAAAAAAAAAAAATCCTTAAATAGGAGTATAGGACACATGACGCAAAATTGAACAACAATTAGAATTCAATTTAGAACCTAATTGGATTTTTTTCTCAGTTTTGTCTATTAATATATACTAGCTTGTAACATCATACATATGAATGGATATACTTAAAAAATACACATTAAGATGCATAGTATAATAATTTTACATATATAATTTAAATATTATTGATAATCATTCTTATATATATATATATATATATATTTAACTCTTTAAAAAGTCTTGTAAGAATGTTATTAGGTAGAAAATGTAAATTATCCATTTTTTAAATATTTTTATGTTCATTAATTCTAGACCTTTTGGTTTTTGTACACAATAATTCACTTGAATGGATAATATTTATGATATGATCCCACATTTGATTCCAAAATTAAGAAATAAAACTCTCTCTAAAAATAAATAATTTATGACACATAGCGCAAAATTGGACTTCAAATGTAGATAGCGCAAAATTGGACTTCAAATGTAGAATCTAATTGGATTTTCTCTAAACTTTACCTATTAATATATATAGATGTGTGTGTGTGTGTGTGGGGGCCAGTTAATCAGTAAGTACTGTTAAGGCAGTACTAACTAGGCTATGGCCCAATCCGAGGACGTAGACAATCCGAGGAAGTCCAGATAAGATTATAAGGAGAACGGAGTGAAGAGAGGAGTAGAGATAATATGAGATAAGCCCAACAAGCGTCCGAGGATAAAAGCCATCTCGACAACATGTGTCCGAGGTCAATTCGAGTGCCATATCATCATGGACTTACTTCAGAGTTACACCATCACTAAGTTAGACGTCAGACAAGGGATAAGAAAGGAGAAGGGTAACAAATATCTTCAAAAGGCTGTTACCTCCGCATTAAATGACTCCCAACCAACTCTCTAGCCGCATTAATGTGGAAGTGACGCCTGAACAGTGATCAAGCAGCCTTACAGCCATAAGTTGATGGTTTAGGGAAGTGCTGGATGGAATAGGAAGGAGTTCCCCGAATCTAACCTACACGTGTGTGGTAAGGGCGAAACCAAGACTGAAATATATAACATGGAAAGATGTACTAAAGAAGGGGGGTCAAAAAAAAGAGAAAGATTATGTAAGAACAGGACTGTGACTCTTGTATAATTTTATTGTTCAACAAGACAGTATAATATAAGCCCCTTAAGCTATTCCGAGCATAGATTTTCTAGTCTTACTTATGCCCAACAATCTAAAACTATCAAATTCAATTGTCTTTCTTCTGAAATAGATCTAGTTCTTCCATCCACGCTATACAAATTTATTGTTTGGGCCGCTTGGGTTTGAACCCAATCCTATTTTGGGATCAATCTGATTTCAGTCCCTACAATATAAATATATATATATATATATATATATATATATATATATATATATATATATATATAATTTTTGTGCCAAATGAATTGTTTTTAGTTATAAAAAAAAGGCTCATAAATATAAAATCATTCAAACTCTCTCTTCCTATAATTTTATATACAGTGTTAGACATATGTTTATGTTTTTTTTTTTTATGATTTATTTATATTGGACTCGTCGTTTTCTACTCTAAATTAACTCATTTGGCACAAAAATTAAAAAAATTCAATTATATGGAATACATGCCGTAAAATTAAATTCTAATTGAAATCCAATTTTTACACTGAACTAACTAACTTGGTTCAAAAATTTAAAATTTTTTATTAGATGGGACACGTGGCGTAAAATAAGATTCTAATTGAATTTCAATTTAAAATCTAATTGGATTTTCTCTTAACTTTATTTATTAAAAAAGAGAGAGAGATATATATAGGTGACTTATAAACTTAAATTGTTTTTAGTTCTACAAAGAAAAAAGCTCATAAATATAAAATCATTCAAAAATTATGTTTTTTATGGTTTACTTATATTGGACTCCTCATTTTTTACACTAAATTAACTCATTTGGTACAAAAAAAAAAAAAAAAAAAAACTTAGACTAAATGGGACACATGTCGCAAAATTAAACTCTAATTGAAATCTAGTTTTTACATTGAATTAACTCACTTGGTACAAAAATTTTAAAACTTAGATTAGATGGGACACATGGCGCAAAATTAGACTCTAATTGAATTCTAATTTGAAATTTAATTGGATTTTCTCTCAATTTTACCTATTATTATATATATAGATTAGTATGTAACTCATGTTTACACACGGAAATGATGAATTGTAGTGGTGCTAGTGATATTAGCTTGGATTATTAAACATATAAGACATAGTTTGACCAGTACATTTGCAGGTACTAAAATAGTTTTTTCTTTCAATTTTCATGATATTTCAAGTTTCTCATTACATTATTTTTATGTATATAATTTTGAAAATCACTATCGGTTTTACATATACAATATCAATTCACAATTATTGTCAGTGAAATTCTACTAAATACAACACAAAATAAAATAATAAATTGGTCAAATAATATCTCTTAGATTAAATAGGAATAGGTGTTGAGATTGTTCAGCTCAATTACAATTTGTTACGTTCAATATATTCGCATACAAATATCTGAATAAAAAACTGTATAAAAAATATGCTTATCAGTTCAGAGAAAAAATAATAGTAAAAATCAAAACAATTTAATTTGTATGGAAAGCTAACAAAAGCAAAACTCAATTTTGATTCTAGTTGAATTTTCTCTAAATTATGGTTATATATATATATATATATATATATATATATATATAACCTAGTTAGTAATGGACCGTACATAGTCATGGTATATTACATAAATTACTTATAAATTTAAATTGTTTTTAGTTATATGATTAGGGTTTTTTATGATTTATTTATATTGAACTCCTAGTTTTCTACACTAAATTAACTCATTTGACACAAAAATTAAAAAAACTTAGATTAGGTGGGACACATGGCGCAAGATTAAATTCTAATTGAAATCTAATTTTTACACTAAATTAATTTACTTGGCACAAAAATTTAAAACTTAGATTAGACGGGACACATAGCGCAAAATTAGACTCTAATTGAATCCCAATTAGATTTTCTCTTAGCTTTACCTATTAATATACAATTTGAAAGTTCAAAAATGTGTACAAAACACTTTTGAACGTTTAGACCCCCAAAAATTAACTTAATCAACACAAGCAATATGTTAAACAACAAGTGTGCGGAAACTTAACATATGCTATAAAGAGAAATATATAAAACACTATCTAAGCCATAACACAATAGAATCACAGCAGATAAAATAAAGGCAGAGATAGAGGAAGGAAGATGCAAACACAAAGACAACACGCGATGTGTTATCGAAGAGGAAACCGAAGACCTCGGCGAAAAACCTCTCCGCCGCCCTCCAAGCGGTAATCAATCCACTAGAAAATATAGTTGGGATACAAGGACAGCAATAGACCCTCCAAGCCTAATCTACCCAGTGCACCTAAGCCCTCCAAGCTTCTTGCTCCAACGAGGTTGCGCCGAACCTTTTTCTTTTCTAGCTTCCCGGATTCCGCTACTATACCATAGCATCAACCAATGTAGATTGGCTCCTTCCTAACTGCTTCCCAGAACTCCAAACGACTGTCTCACAGTGATGATGATGGTGAGAACCAGGTTTGGTAAAATACCTCTCAAGGATTTGACAATGGAGAGGAAGAGAGTTGAGGAATATGAAGAGACTCTAAGGTAGGGATTGTGTGTGAAACAATCTTGTTTTTCTTTAGAGTTTCTCTCTCAAAATTCTCTCTGGAAGCTCTCTCTCAATCGTGGGTAAAAGGGGTATTTATATTAGAGTGGGAGAGGAATGTGAAACGTCAGGTTTTACAAAACAGGGGTGGCTCGCGGCTTGACCTCGCGGCTTGACTAAGTCGCGAGTTCCAGTCGCGAGATAACCGTATGGCCAGTTGTCCTGTTTTGTCCTGTAGTGCTCCAGCTAGCATGACTGTTCATCTTCCAGCATGCTTGGCACGTGTGCAGATTCTGGCGGGTTGAAGCCGCGAGTCCACCCGCGAGTCCCAGCCGCGACTCTCTGTTTTCTTGCACACTCTTGAGCAATCTTCACTCTATCTCACTCACTACCCTTACAACAAACCCACCTAAATACAGGGTTACTAAATGCTGAATTACAAGCAAATTTGGCACGGAATAAAGCCAATTAGATGGTTGAATAAATTCAACCTTACACAATTGACATTTGTCTTGAGCGATTCCAGACTAGTCACATGCTGCGATTTCAATAATAATAAATAAATAAATAACAAGAATTTAAGCATTAAAATCATCAAAGTATTATTAAGAATATACCAAAAGAAGGTTGGGTTTCAACCCATGCCTTAACAAGGCTTCTAGCAAGCCATTACACCCAAGAAATACGCTAAAAATTGAAAAGAAACTCTAAGTAAAACCCTAATTTTGTTCTAAGGTAGCTATCCTTGAATTTTGACCTAAAAAGCCTTTATAATTTAAATAGTCTAAGAAATCCTCTTATAAGTAGAATTATTGTTTGGAAAAAAAATTCTTGGTTTTCAAGTTCCACTTAACTGGCCTGTTTTGGCTCATTTACGTCATAATTTGGACTTTTCATAAATTACAAAGTTTTATCTCTTTGAGTTATCTTTCTAGCTTAATTTGAATCATCACAATATGATATTGGAGTTGAAACTTATGCCAAAAATAATAAAGCTTGAGTAGATTGGAATCCTAATCCGAGTTTGACTTAGATTTAGTGTGAATTTCTTTTGATCCCTTGATATAATGGGGCTCAAAGACTAACCTTCTTAAACTTCATTATGGCACATGTAAAAATGTAGTCCATTAGTCTTATTCTTTACTCAAATTCGCTCGTGCCTTTTTTGACAAATTTTGCTAGAATTAATTACATTCTCCTACTAGAGACATACTAATGTATTAAAATTTATTTTAAGCACAAAACTAATTAGTGAACATTATTCCAAAGCCAACTATAAAATGCATGAATGAGCACAATATAAGTAGGCTAAAATGAAAAACCCAGGCTCTATGTTTCACCAGAATTTATTAAGAGATCTAACTTTGGTTTTGTTCATTTTAGTCCTCTAAATTCTAAGTTTATTCAATTAAAGTCTCTTCATTAACTTTTGTTAAATGTTGTAGTTAAATTGTCCAAATTTTTAATTTTTTTTCTTCAAATTTTTTTAATTAAAAAAATTCAATTAATGATTGAAAAATATTTTTTAGAATAATTTTTTTTTTTTAAATTTAATGAAAGTTGATGGAGAGAGTTTGATTGAATAAATTTGAAACTTAAAGGACTGAAATGAATGAAAGTAAAATTATGGTACTAAAATGAATTTTGGTGAGATTTAGAGGATAAGTTTTGCATTTTAGCCATATAAGTATGATAATGCTCTATGGTAATGATATAAATATGCAAAATTATACTATTAGATGGTTTTGAATATATGTGTGAAATTGGTTATGAGAAGTGATATATCCACAATATTTTCACAACAATCATAGGTAGTAAATTATTATTGGTTATAATTTAAATTCACAACTTAAATTACTTTTTTTGTCATTCGTAACAATCAATAACAACCAGCTACTTAAAATTTATTATGAAAATATTGTATACTTCTAAAATAACTCAACTTATGTAATTTATCTAATCTAATATTTTGATAAATTATAAAGTTTTTTATGGTTGAATAAGAGATCTGAGTTCAATTCTCGCCTACATCAATAACCAATTGATGTCTTAGTTTAATGATAAAGCGCTATCATCATTCATCAGGTGCGAAAACTATAGGTTAAAACTCTCTCGAATATATATATATATATATATATATGATTAGGTTCAAGTTACACCTAGTATAACTCTAAGCAATATTACACAAACCAATAATTTTTAATTGGATGCAAATTTTGACAAATCTATCGTTAGATTATATTATTTTTGTATATTCTTCATACTTGCAAAATTTCAAGGTAATCAGAAATCAATAGTCATGTCATTAATCAATTATTTAAATTTAAGTTTTTGTAGTTTGAAATAATGCACAAAAGATTTGTTTATGAATTCAATTGTAAATTACATCTGATTGACATGAAATTTGGCTTGCATATTAAGAACATATAGAACATATAATTCAGCGATTGGATTTTCAAAATAAATATTAAAAAAACCATATAATAGTAGGAAAAAAGATCATATACCTTATTTTATATTTATATTATTAATTTTGTTTTTACACAGACTAAACGCTGACAAGGCCTAAAACCCCATTATCATACCATCCGTACAATCACAATAGTGACACCATAAACAACACACTGACAGTGAGAGTGAGAGAGTGAGAAAAAGAGAGAGAAAGAGCAAGACACGCACAGAGCCAGGCTACCTAAGGATTAGCGGGTGCACGTTTCCCATCTTTCACTCGCTGCCTCTCTCTCTCTCTCTGTTTCTCTCTCTCTTTGTTGCTGAAGAACTTTAAAGAGGAAAAAAAAAAAAAAAAAGGTAAGCCAAGTTTCTCGGAAAAACAATTCCTACCCAAGACAGTGGATTTGAAAATTTGTAACTTCTTTTTTTCCTTTGAAGTTTTCATTTTGGTTCTGGGTTTTTCATTTGGAGCTACTTTGTTGGAACTTAATACTGTAAATATTAAATAACAATATAAATGTATATTTTTTTTCTTTATTTTTTTTTCCATTAAATTTTGGATCTTTTGTGGTTATATTGGTATTCTCTTCATTTTTTCACTTCCATTTAGTCCCGGTAGAGTTTGATTGATACTGTATAGTGTAACTGTTGTATTGAATTAACTATTTATTTTCTTTCAATGTTGATATATTTTGATTCCTAATTTTCATGTTAGATGATGAATGTAGCTTCTTACCATTGTGCTATGGTATCATAAGTTGTTAATTGGACATCTGGACTCTTAAACTTGGACAGTTTTGTGAAGTATTTCTTAATATTCCATTTGATTGCTGAGAAAGTGAATGAATGGAAGAGAATACATAGTTTTGAGTTTATATGAGGGTTTTGATTGTAGTGCAAATGAAAACCAATAGCAAATGAATTATAGAAAGAAAGAAAGAAAATCCTAAACATGTTTCTAATGGTAATGACTAGAAAAAGGGGAAGAGGGAGAGGGGGAATATTCAATTGGGTATTTATAGTTATTGAAGGTTTTAGAGAACAACTTCTTTTGTGGGGTTTATAAGTGCCCGATATGTAATTATGCAAAGAATGTTCGAAATTTTTTGCTCTTTGTAATTTTCTTCTAAGTTTTATCATACAAGGAATTTGTTTTTTTGTTCAGTTAAATGTTGGTTGTGTCCTTTTCAAGTTTATAATTTATTTCCTCTTGTAAGGTTCATTTCCATAAGTTGGGTTAGATTGATGGCAGAAATATGGCATTAAACTTATAAAGGGAGGAAATTTTGTCTTCTTTTTTGGTAATAAGAAGGGACAGAAAGAAGCTTAATTGTGTTAAATTATGGGAAGCTGATGGACACCCTGTAAATTAAGTTCACAATGTCAAGGCAAGCTCACCTTCCTCCGCGTTGCCCAATTCAAAAGAAACCCATCGCTGTCCCAATTCATGACGCAGTCTCTCACCCCCTGCACATCAATGAATCATATCCCGGGCACCAGAAGTCGTCCTCCCAAAGTTCCATCCTAGATGAGCAGCCAGCATGGCTTGATGTCTTGTTAGGTGATGCAGTCTCAAATTCCAAAGGAATGTCCCATCGTCGATCAGTTAGCGACTCTTTTGCCCCTTTGGACGCTCTTGAAGACATGTTTCCAAGTTTGACTCCACATAAAGATGATGCAAGCATAGATGTTAGTGACACGTGTAGTGGGTTGGAGTCAGCTTGTACTTATGGTCCCAATTCTCCCCGTCAAAAAAGCAATGTAACCTTTACAGAGAATGCAATAGTTTCAGCATTGTCAGAATATGTTTCTCAGGACCCTCTGCCTTACATAGATGGGAGTCTTTGCAATTCTGCTATTACTCACTCTCATTCAAAAGGAGATGATTGTCATTCAGTTGGTGAGCTCAACATAGAGAACAAGGCTGTAAAACGGTTAGAATCTGAACTGACTTGTTAATGTGTTTAATTCATATGCTATCACAAGCTTGGTACAAGCATGTATTTTTGAAACATACGATGAATGTGCACTTTGCTATGTTTGGGTAGACTATTATGTTATGGTCAGGGATGTAATTCCGTTAGTTGAAGTGTTTAGTGTATTTGCATATCGTTATAGTGATTCTAGACTTCTGGTAGTTGTGGTTATTACCAATGTCTTACATGCATCAGCTTTTTAAAATTCAGGTGCTTATGTATTGCTCTTGAAATGCATACAACAACAGCTAAGTGATAATCTATTTGCACATTTTCTCTTTCCAATTTTGAAGTAGAAATTGCAGGTAAATAATACAAAATTTTTAAGAACTCATTAATATGATTCTCATTCATGTAATTTCGTGTTGATATCAAATGTCTCAGAATCCTTTATTAGAATCTTTTAGATTTCAGCAATTTAAATAAGTAATAGAGTTGCAAACTTGCAAGGGAAAAAAGACATCAAAATATCCGTTGGCTTTGCCCAATTTATTTTGACAAAATTATCTCAAGTTAGGGGAAGATGGCATGCATAGGTGAGAAAGAAGTGTACTGTTGTTTTGATTAAAATTTACATCAGACTTAGAGTTTGTTTGGGATGTGATGAAAAGTTCAGCTTATTTGAGTTTTTAACTTCTTTTTGGTACTATTCATGGGTCCCATTGTACTATTCAGCTAGCTTTTAACTCTTTTTTTTCCCTACACTTTCAGCAAAAAGTTTTCAGTTTCAGCTAAATAAGCTATTACCAAACGAACTTATAGTGTACATGAGTCTTGTAGTTATTCTTTTACTTTTCCTTTCCTTTTTCTTTTTTTGGGGGGGGGGGGAGAGGGGGGTGTCTTGCAGTGAACAATGAACATTTATGTATCTATCCATGTATCTGTCAAGTTGATTTTCACAACTCTCTTAGCTTTTCTTTGTAATTTTTTGGACCGTTTGTGTTCATCATCATGAACTTGGGAGTGTTTTTATTTTCAATAAATCCATTCTACTTACTTATCAAAAGAAAAAAAGAAAAAAAATCTAGCCTCGCATCTGTCAGTTTGTAATTTTTTTTAACTTACACCTCTAATGGTGTTTGTCTTCAATCTAGTTTATGCACCTCTGGTGAGCAAGCTTGTCAGAGTAAAGGAGAACCATTCTCTTGGTTGTCAAAGAGAGGGGACGACTGCAGGTCAAAAGAAGCACTCAGAAAGCAGTTAGTTAATTGCTAACTGTAATTAATTCTTGGAAATATAATTTTCATTAGCACAACATTTTGTATTTATTGTGCAGTTAGGAAGCTTTGTATTTTTAAAATTTGTTGAAGGCTCTCAAAATCAGATTTGCAAAGATTTGTCATTAGACATTGAAGTATCTCTAGGATGGATAATCAAGAATTGTCATAAATGACTAAGGAAAAATGAGGGGAAATTCAACTCTGTAATTAATAAATTCTGTCAGTAATCTAATGACAATTACAAGCATGTTTGCCCTAAATTTCCCTGTCAGGATCAGTTTTGTACTTTTCCTTGAAGAAATTTCTATGGGCATATGTGTGGAGTATCCAAGAATTTGGAACATGGATTCAAAGACAAAACATTCCTACTTGGGATCCATTTGTTTTTGTGTAAATTATTTTCCAAAAAAAGTTTCTTGTGTTTTCTGATGTTTGGTGCAAATGAAAATTGTTAGCCAATAGAAAAATACTTTTCTGATTACTGGAAGATTACTTCAAAATGGCGGGAATGGTTTGTGCTCACAAAGCATAAACTATTTTCCATAACAAGCTTATGACCCACCCTACATCCCTCCCCTCTCCCACATTCCTTAGTGCCGCCACCGTTAGTACATCCATCCCACCATTACCACCACCATTGCCCTCTCTCCTCCACATTGCCACAATCACCTTCCTCTCCCATATTTTGCGTTCTCACTACCACCTCTCTGCCACCACTCCAAACTTCCACCACCATCACCTGGCTCATCCCTTCTCCCCCATTCCTTGCACCATCTCCATCTCATCCCACCCCCACCCCCCCCCCCCCCCAACCACCTCCTCTGAACTTTCACCACCAACTTCCTCCCCTATTCCCCCATACCGCCATCACTACTACCTTCCATCCACTTCCACTCCCATGCACCTCCTCTTAACCCACTTTCTCTTTTCCCACCACAGCAATTCCTACCTATTGACTTTTTGTGGGTTTTTTTTTGGTTGGTTTTAACATAGAGATTTTCAGTGTTACTGAAAACTAGGAAATTATTTTCAGAGTTTCACTCTCAACCAACAAAAAAAAAAAAAAATCAATTTCAGTACTCACACATCCCCTCAAGTGTGAGTATTTTCCTACAAAAAAATGAAAAATAAAAAGAAAATGTTTTCTATTGAAAACATGAAAATATTTTATGCTGAAATAAATGGAGCCTAATATGAGTCTGAAGAGTGTCACTGTTCTGCCTCCATTGGCATGTGCTTTTGGGTCCCAAATTTGGATGACATGTCTATTGAATGGGGTTTATGTCTGGAAAAGGACCGTGGAAGTCCATCACTGGCCATATCATTTTGTATCCTTGCTATGCACATACATTTCCTTTACAGTTTCCATATACATAATGGCTAAAATCCAAAAATTCTGACATCCAAACAACGAAGCAGTTTGATACATGGTAATTCATATTTGCTTATGTACCTAAGCCTTTTGTAAAATTTAACTGGTTTGATGACTTCTTGCAGGCACTCTGGGCAGCGTTCAAGAGTTCGTAAACTCCAGTATATTGCTGAACTGGAAAGTACCGTAGATGTTTTGCAGGTAATTTCTCAGGAAATCAAAATGAGATATTATGGAGCTATTGCTGCTTCATTGAAATATGGTTGTTGAGGCTGCATGCAAAGGGCTCTTTCATTATACAAACAATAAATGATATATGTCACCAAGATTATCTAAAACTTCGTAGGTAAATTATGCTACAAAGGGTATATATGCTGTTTTTTCTATGTCAAAATTGAAAGAAAAGAATACCAATATTTATGCTTCCCAGCTTTAAGTTTCCACAATTTGGTGTGTTCTCAAAGCAGAAATTAAATATTTACGAAAAGTACACCTCTTCGCAGCTTGTTATAATTATGCTTTTGTTAATTAATATTCAAGGATTCAGCATGTTATATGCTTTGGCCCATGTCTTCTCATTGTAATAATTGCAGCATCATTGTACTGCAATATGTCAACCAATTTACTTCCTCTTTTCTTTTCTTTTCTATTCTATTTTTTGTTGTTGCTATTTATGCTTTCCTTGTATCCTGTGGATCATGTTAGCATAATTTACTATTTCTGTATCCATTTTCGATGAAATCCCTCTTCATGGAAGCTACTGGGAACTTAATTAATAGGTTTTATCTCTTTCTGTAGACTTTCGAATCAGAGTTGTCTGTCAGAGTTGCTTCTCTTCTTCAGCAACGTGTTGCTCTGTCCCTGGAAAACTGCACTTTAAAACAGCAGGTGGCCAGACTGCAGCAAGAAAAATTAATCATGGAGTGTAAGTTTGTATATCTTTCTGTTGACTCCTATGGGTAACTCAGAAAGTCAATTACTGTTGATTATTTAAAAGAGTACTTATATAGCATACATTTTAGCTTTCTGGTTTAATTAGATGATAGTCTAGCTAAATTGTTCATCTGTTAGGATAATAACTAAATTGATCAATCAATTCTCTGATAAGTTAACTTTACTGAAGTGGGTGCCAAACTAGTGAAGTGGGAACAAATGGCACCTCCATCCCTTGTAAAGAGTAGGTGAAGGGAAAGGTTGTGGATTTAGGTACCAAAAGATGCGTCTGTAATTACTAATAAAAAATAAAATAAAAAACTAGTGAAGTGGTGGTAAATCTTCCTACAAATCTGGAAGTATCTATTATAAGTGAGGAGATAGGTTGTAACAGACATGAATTAGTTCATGAATGATGAACATTTACTTGATAAGAATTTATAACAAGTCTCATTTAGTTGGAAGTGAATTAGACAGTCTGTGGTCTGGTCTTAATGACATGTTGGCTTGTTGGAATCAGACTTTTGGTAAGCATTTTTGTGGGGTTGAAATTGTTAATTCTGTAGATTGCTTTGGCTTTTCTCCTGTTTTTGAGTTTTTAGATCTTATCTTCTGATCTTAGGCTTTTTGCTTTTATTGGTGTTTCTTTTGTATTCTAAGTTTATGCCCTTATTTGCTTTTGAATGAGTTTGTTTCTTTGCTAAAAATTAAATAACTGTAAGATTAAAAAAAGTCCATATCTATGAAGAAAACAGAAAAGGGAATAAAAATGGATCATGCACTGGACATCTGGAGTTTCATCAAGGAAATTTGTTGACTTAACAAAGATGGTGATAATTTTTTATTCTAATAAATTGTGATTAAAAATAAATGATATTTTATATATGTAAAGAGATCTTTAAATAAATAAAAAACAGCATCTTTGATTTGCCCTTGATTGTCTCTGAGTAACAGTTGGTAGTACCGTATCGGGCCTTCTGTCAGGCTGTTGGTCGACAGCATTACAGTATAGGCACAGTTAGTAACATCAAACTTAAGCATGTTAGTATTTTAAATGTTCTGAATTCTGATGATATTTGAAAGAAATGTAATTAAAAAAACTGTATTTCAAACTATTATCAGCTTTGTTACGGTTCTTTTGCTATCTTTCAGGGTTCCCTAGTGTCACTTGCACATGAGAAACTATAAATTCTATTACCAGCAAGGATTCATTTAGTATTTATTTTGGTGCTTGTAATCTTGGATTTAATTTCAAGAACTTTCAAAAGATGCTGATAGTGGTCCAAGCTTAGGTGACTGACTTTATCATTGAGCAATGAATATGATTCTTCATAAACCAAAATCATGAGCTGCCATCTTTCGTAATGAATATTATCTCTAATTTTTTTTTTTTTTTTTCTGAAAATCATGCCCACCTTTTTTTGTTACAGGTGAATATCAGGCTCTGAAGAAGGAACTCGAGTCTCTCAAGTCCGGTTTTGCAAAATCCAAAAGTAGCAAGGTCAGCACATATTTTGGGTCCAGAACTGCTGCCGAGTCATCTAGATCAAAGGCTACATGGCAGATGTTAGATATGGGAAAACTTAACATTAGTTGAAACCCCCGAAAAAAATTATAATAATACTGGATTTTTATGTTGATGCACCCTGGTACTGGTTGAAGCAGATCCAGCCAAAGGTACTGGTTGTTCTTCATAGCCATTTCTTTCAGTCTTACTCAAACTGTAGTCTTTAGGTATCCTGTAGGCTATGGTACTTTGCTGTTCTAGGAACTACTTTTATCATTTTAGGAGAAAGTGACACAATTTTCTCTATGTTTATTTTTGGACTTATACCAATCATACTGAAGGATGCATTAGACTCAGATCATTCAAGGAAATCCAAAATCTCGTTAGAGCCGGAGACATTTTATTTTTCCGTTTTATGAGAAAGCATAATATTGGTTTCATGACTGAAATCACAAAGGTGTCTTCCTTGAATGCTCTAGACATCATTGTGCTATCAAGTTCAACATTTGGCTCCAGGAATTTTTTTGAGGGTAGTTAATAAGAAACTTAAATTATACAAAATTTAATAAAAAGATAACTTCATATATTGAGGACAAAATAAAGAAAAGAAAAAAAAAAAAAGACGCACATAGTATTACAATTTCTTTCTTTGAATTTTTTTATTTTAAAATCGTTACATGATAGTCTTATTACTAATGTTGCAAGTTACGTCTCTTTCAAAATTTTAGTTAAATAAAATTTTTCTTGGACTTTCTTTTTGTTTGTAAGGACCTAGTATATTGTGGGAACCAAAGTTTAAGGACAATGTTTCTCTACAAACTTAGTTGTAACCTAAGATTATAAGTCTCACTAAACAAATTAAGATTGCTACATATTTTGAAAATTTAACTGTTAAATTACATATTCTCTATATTTTTAAAACACATGTCAAATTTCATGTTAATTAGATATTATTTACTATTTGATCCATAAACTTATTTTTTATATATGATTTTAGATTACAAAAATTCGAAATTTAAACATTTGGTTGATAACATAGCTATTAATCTTGATCTTCTTAAAATTTTGCAAGTATAAAGGATATAAGAAGAAAATGTAATTAAATGGTGGATTCGTCAAAACTCACATTTAATAATAAAAAAATTGAATGGAGTTGTAGCTTTAGTCTACAACATGAATGAAGTCAATATTACTAGTAATTGTACCCATTTATTTTAGGATGAGGTTTGGGTTCAGTGTCCAATTATATTGGACCCGTTGAGATAATAATACGTGTTCATTTTTGGACATGTGTCACCATTTGAACAGGTCCAGTGCATTGAATGCACTAGACCAAAGCCTCATCCTTTATTTTATGGATTAAATACTTGGTGTTCTTTTAAAATATAGTGGGAGAAAGGTTCATGAACTCTACAAATTATTAAGCATTGTTTCATATATCTTATACATGCATTGTTTCTCTCACAATGTGTGAACTATGGATCCATGAGAAATATGATTCATATATTTATACATGAGATATATTCAAACAATTTTGAAACCTTCTCATGGCAAATAAATTTATGCTAGGGTGATCAAAGAGGGGTTGGATGTCCTCTTAAGTTTTCAACTTTGGATGAAATAACAAGACCCTCAAGTTTGGTAGAGAGAGAAAAATTGGGGCAATTGGGCAACAATTTTATAATAATAATAATGCCTTATACTTTGTGTCCTAAAAGCGCTTGAACATAAAAGTGAAGCTATTGGACAACAATTTTTTTTTTAAATATTATAATTATGCCATATGCTTTGTCCTAAAAGCGTGTTTCAACCCTTCTTTTAGCGTAAAGTGTAAACGAAATAGAATTATAGTATGCATCTTGTTCTGTAAATTGTTCCAAAAAAACATAAGACACCAATTTAAAATTATCAAACCCAAAACTATGTATAACATTGGATTGCAATTAATGTCCACCTCAACGTTTAAATTAGTGTAAATTTTTTAATAGTTTAGTAGATAATCATCTATCAATAACTATGAGGGCATGAGAAATGTGCAGGCAGCTATGAACACATTTGCAATTTATATCCTAAACTATTACATTTACAATGTACCTCATTAATTTGAATGATTGGTGGATGTCGCAATTAATGTCCACCTCAACGTTTACATTAGTGTAAAATTTAATAGTTTAGTGGACAATCATCTATCAATAACTGAGGGCATGAGAAATGTGTACACCCAACTATAAGCACATTTGCAATGTATATCCTACCTAAACTATAATATTTAAAATATACCTCACTAATTTGAATGGTTGTTAGATGTCGCAAATTATTCTCAAATTAGGATGTTGATTACAAAATTTTAAAATCAAGGTGTGAATTGCAAAAGCCCTCTTAAGATTGATGGTAAGAGATTGCCGGACCAAAGTATTCAGCCATTTTTCACCCCTTTTATAATGCATGATGCATAGTGTTTCCCATCTAAGGCAACCTTTATTCAATCTCCATATTGTATTATAGGGTTACAAGATCTTCTTAAAGGGTCCTCCCGAAATCCATCATTTTCTCTTCTAGATGCGATCAACTACTCCTATTTTACCAACATCAATATACTTCCATTTACTAGTTAGAACTGTTGTTCGGTGAATCATCTGAATCTCCTACGTCCTCTGCCTTGCTTGCCTATCACATTCAGATGTGCAGTTGGGACTACCTATGCCTTGCCTAATTTGTGAAGTCGGCGTTACCAATTTTATTAGCAACCTTAAAAAGACTTTCTTCCTAATATACCATCCTAACATTTTGATCCTTTTGAGACCAGGTCCCAAAGGAGATCAGTATCCATGTCAATGATGATCGGGGCAATCTTCTTGAGTCTTGCACTGCCCCCGTATAATAATACACCATTTCTGGTTTGCATATAATTATACACAATCTTCTTGAGTCCTACTAAATCAAGAATGTTCCTCTTACTCTATTTAGTAAGATCATTATATGCCACGGCTCTTCTGGTTTGCATATAATTATACACCTCCTTGATTTAGTAAGGTCATGATATGCCATGGGCTATTCTGGTTTGCTGCATATAATTACACAATCGATACTTCACTCACACTGGGGAGAGAGAGTAGTACACTATTAGATACGTAAACCCTTCAATTTTTCTTTTCTTTTTTTAGGCCAAGTATGTAACCCCTTCTTTATTCTTCTCAAAGTATCCTTCACACCACCCCACCACCACAACCCCCCCACCCCCCCCCCAACAAAAAAAAAAAAAAAAAAAAAAAAAAAAAAAGGAAAAAAAAGTAATGCTTATTATGAAAATCCAATCAATGGGAAATAGCCAACAACAAAACGTAAAACACTATCAATCAAAGTTCAGTTCTGCACAATGTTTACAAGAAATTGCTTCATATCCAGCTTCCCCTCAAATTATAAGTCAATGCACAACAGAAAGTAGCAATTCCTAACCACGAAGAGATGCCCGAGGCACAGTAGGTAAACCCAGTTCGTCCTCAGCCTGTCAGCATCATGGTTTGCAGACAAATTAGTAAATGAGACATGCAGACGTTGGTACACAATGTTACTTAAAAGTGCAATAAAAAAGTTAAACTTCTGCCGTTTAACCTTGAAAAAGAATGCAATAAAAAAGTTAAATGTATTTCTTAACAGTTATTAAGCTAAGAAGTAATGTTTGGTGTAATGCTGAAAACAGTTATTGTCAGAATCTGAAAATTGAAGTTGCATTGGTTATAATAGTTTTTTTCCCCAATACAAAATACAATATCTATGCTAGTGTAATATTGGGTTAATCACTAACACTGCTGGCCATTGGAGAAGTTATTCACAACCTTGGGTAATTTATTGATAAAGATTTGTTGATTGATTTGAAGTAGCTATTGGGGTTGTGGGTGGTGGGTTGGTCAGGGTGGTGTCATTGATTGATGGTGGCGATGGAGGCAATATGTGGTGTTTGTAGGCAGTGCTGACAGTGGACATTGGCCCAAAAGGGGCAGAGACTGATGAACGTGGTGAGTGTATGGCCAATAAGGCAGTCAGGAGGAGATAGAGAGAGTGAGAAATGTGAGATTTTTCATTGTTAAAAAGAAAATAACTTTTCGTAGCATGTCAAAAAAATGGACTACTACTATTTTACATTTTTGTAGTCAGTTTTGATAAGTGATTCACCAGAATCACATTTAAGTGGAGTTATCAAACAACTAAGCAACAGTGCTAAACAACTTTTTTGTAGTCAGAAATCAAGAAGTCAGATATTTGTGGAGGATCCAAAAGGAGGGTTAATTAGCAGAACCTTCTCATGAAATTCAAGGGTTCCTTCCTCACAATTTTCTTCAATTCAACAAAAAACTCTAATATCCTGCACCAATTGTTTCTGCAAAAAATCAATGGAATTTACCTGGGCATTGGATCTGCCTGCTGGTACAGCTGCTTGTCCTGTGGGCGCTGAAGGCAAGTTGAGTTCCGAATCCAAATTGGATTCTGTATCAGGTTGGAGATAAGAGGGCACCCCATCAGCTTCAGTTCCCATGTCCGCTTCCAAAGCATCAAGTTCTGCCCAAAAGAAAAAAATCGTTGGAATAGGACACGATTATATTAATAATGTTGGTCAGATCAGATCATTACTTAAGAATTAGCAGATTAAATTAACAAGGCCTATTTTTTTTTTTTAATATAAAAGATAGAACAAGGCCTATTCATCCTACATGAATTAGCATAACACCTACAACCCTGTCCAGCACACATTAATTAATAATAAAGTTTTCAACACTATTTCCATGAATTAGAACTTCCAACATCAAATAGTCATTGGGCCAATTAAAATCAGATACATTTTGTCTGAAAAGAATCATAAAAAAAATCTCCCTCGATATTGATAATAATAAAAAAACTGACCACCCATAAGGTCATCCTCATCAATGTCATCTGGCACACTATAGCTTCTACCCAGGCTCTCTTGAATTTCAGAACTCACATCCATTAGGTCCATCATCTCATCTTGCAAGTTCTACAATCAGAAAAATCAACTGTTCAGTACCAGAAATTCTCAAGGCAGTAAAGCATGGAAGGTAAGTGTGAAAAAAGATATCAAATGATTACATACATCAATGTCTTGAATCTTCACAGTTTTCATCATTCCTTTCAACTCCTTGTTTGCAGATTTCAAAGCTGACATCTGGAGATAAGAAAACAAATTCAATTTGTGACAAAATATAGAACTAACTTTACAATCTGGTTCCCTAAACATGAATCTAGGGCATCTCTCTCTTATAACCTGAATGGACAAGGAATAAGAGTCCAGAACCTAGATTCAACATATATTTATAAAGAATCCGGCCCTAGTGACAAATAGTTCGTCCCCTACCTCTCATGAGGTAGGCAGCAGGTTCCAATCAGGGTACATATAAAGCTCCGCCTGAGCTGCCTTGAACTATGCCCCTTGGGGCCCTACCAAGAAAAACAAATGTTTGAAGGTGAAAACAGCACAACCCCAGTACTCCAAAACCGGTACAAAGTGATACTAGAAACTTAGTCCAAACTCGTAATTCATCTAAACCCATTTATAAACAGAATAGCTGAAAACTATAAATTGCATCCTTTTATGCGTCTGACTATATAAATTATGTTACAAGTTATATTATGATACAATTCAACAGGCAAACTAAGCTATAATATGGTTGAAGTCCGTGGGATATATAGAACAGAGATTTAAATATCTAGTGTGTGCCATTTAGTAGCATTCAGTTCCATCACTTTGAGCAACTGGATCAAAAAATAATTAATAAATTATAGATACTAAGCACGTATTCAGATGCATTTGCTCTTGGCAATGGATGAAGCATGATAACACTATTCACAAATCTTAATCCCAAGTCAGCCTCAGGAACCCTCCACTTATAGGCCCTGTTTGCTTCAGCATAAACCTTTTGCACAAAATGTTCCACTTTCATGTGTTTGGGGTGCTTGACAGTATAAGTCATCCAAGTGTGTGTGTGGGGGGGGGGGGGGGGGGGGGGGAGTCCCTCAAAGATGGACTTGTGTACTCCTCCCCACCCCCCAATCTCCATTTTTGCCTAAACCCCCTCTCTATGCCGCCTCACTTTTTTTCCCAGATATCTCTGTCATTTTTTCTTTGGGTTTCTCTTAATATTTTTATTTTGCTATACATTTCTTGACTATTTTTCTTTCTTAAGTAACCAAGATATATTGAGATCTACAAATTCCTTGGTTATGCCTTATGTATGTACCTCTTCTTAAAAATGATTTTTAAGTTGATTTTTTACTTCTTTCATATTGATATTTAAGTAGTGAATAAAAGTTGTTATAATTATGTTATCAAATCATTAAAAAAAAAAAAAAAAAGATTTTCCATATGAAGAAAATGCCGGAAAATGTTTCCAAAGTATAACCAAACTCTAGTAGAAAAGAAAAAGGCTCTTAATAATTTTTTTGATTATACATAATTATATAATTGCCAATACAAATTTAGCTATAACAAAAATTGAAAAAATATTTCCTTTTAATTGGAGACTATCAAAAAAATCAGAAAATGTTACAAAATTTATATTAACTGCATTTAGTATTTCTTAGAGTTGCATCCAAACAGCGGAAAATAAGCAATTTTCCCCGAAATTTTTTTCAACTGAAAACTTGTTATGCTGAAACAAACAAAGCCTTAAGTAAATTTTTAGGAAGCCACTCAATTAAACCAAAAAAATAAGTAATTCTATAATTACCCATAGTGTGGTTCAGTCCAGTCACACAAACGGCCATTCTAAAAGAGCTCATTAAGGTCAATTTTCAATAATAAACATCTGTAAGGAAAAAAAAAAAAGCTCCTTAGGACATACTGTTTGCTGAGCATCTTTAATACCCTCGGAAGCAAAGGAAACTTGATCAAGATTGAATGTCTGATTGTACAGCATGTCCCGTTGTCCTTCATACCTGTGCAGAGACTTAATAGATTGTATAAATCACGGAGAAAATAACAACATATGGTCCAAGCTGTATCGCATACTCATATACACATTCCATTCAACAAAGTATATCACAGAGAAAGAGGCTAATCTTCACTTTAACCATCTTATTAAATTGATTATTGACAAACCCATGAAGAACTCTTTAGGGATGACTTTTCTGCATGAATGTCCTTAGCGTACCTCTAGGGAACCATCAATATACTAATGCAAGTCCAGCAAGACGTAGTAAGTTTTAATACTGAAAGGGAACCCATAGTGGCATTAATACTGGTAAAAGACACCAAGGTATTGACACTACAAAACATAGCAACGTCACATGTTGTATTGATTTATTAACGCCGAAAGATATCATGTAATTGAACCAATGGTATAGATAAATTCCAATAATGTGAAAGTTAATGTTACGTCACTTCATGGCACTTTGGTTTAGCCAATGTTATCCATGCACTAACATTGGGAAAAAATCTAGATGCACAGAAATATAGATTAATCCATTCACTAAAAAAATTAATGTGTATCAATAAGCCAATAATGGGTTTCATATCATAAAGTAAGAAGCCGTCTCTTGTAAACCAAAATCAACTTAATCAAGTGTCAAAAAACACATTGGTATTTTGAACCAAAGTGACACTATCGACACCAAATCATATTGAAACCCTTAACAAGACAATCATGACTTAAACATCATGCGTTTGTCCAATAAGAGAGGATAACAAAATTTTCCATATCTCGCATCCTTCTTAATTATTAAAAATGAATGATCTTTATTTGTGTTACCTTTCAAGTACACAACCTGTGTATTTGGATGTGGTTCTTCTATACCATTATAAAAATTACTTATAAAAAAAATGAATAGGTCAATTTTCAAATTAAAATGATTCTCTTTTATTTTTTTGGAGACCTATAACCCCCCAGCATTACTGCATAAATAATGACTTCAATTTTCCATAATGTTTCTGTGGTTGTTCTTTAACTTGTTATGTATAAGTCTTTAATAAACCTATTTTATCCTTAAAACCATAACAGCCTTTTCTTTTTTGACAAATATCCTCAAAACTGTAAAAACTTCTTCCCTCTTAATGATTATAACTTGAAATGTTTAACCTTTCTTCCCTGTGTCTTCAACACAGCTTTATCTTTATCACCTAAACATACTCTCTAAAATTTAAGCTCTTTACCCATTCAAACCTGCTTGAAGGATTCCCATCAAATTCAAAGCTTTCCAAACTATGTTAAACCTAACCACCTAGTACTCTGCCCACACTATGCATTTTTCTTTCAAGAAGAACTATTGCACATAAATAACAGCACATGCAGAATGTTATCCCCAGATAAAAGTGCAATAAAGACGCAATAACATTAGAAGAGGCACCTACATTCTCTTTTGCTTGAGAACCCTCATGGCTCGAGCTTTAACAGCTTCTTGAGCAGGGCCAGGTCTCGTTTTCTTGATCTGCTCTTTATATCTACTAAGCTCAACATCAAGCCTTTTGATCTTCTCATCCACTGTTTCACCTCTTTTATTGATCTGGAAAGAATATTATTTATACCTTAGTTCAAGTGAACAAGCTGTAGAAATACAATGGAAAGACTGAATATTGGAGAACAGAATAACATGGCAAGAAATTTCAATTAAAAATTATGCAAAGCAGTGAATTTAAACATATAATTCCAGCAGCCAGACTAGCGTTTGAAAATTAATCCCAAAAAAAAAAATTACAAACATATGTGAAAACCATGCAGAATATCTAAATTCTAAGCTTCTCAAAATACATTCAAACCAACAGATCATAATGTAAGATGAATACTATATTACCATCATAGATGTTAACATGAGTAACAGGAAAAGATAAGGACTGAGAATCTACATTAACAACCAGATGCTCTACAGTCACTTTAATGTTCCCCATACAAGAAAAAATCATCTATCTTACCAAAACTACTACAACTTATCCAATCAGTATATGGTTTTGCAGATGAGAAGGCTTCATGAAAGCAGCATCAAATTTCTACCACCTCAACTTCCTGAGAGGTGGTTCTTAGAAATTAGGTGAAAATATTCAAAGCTTCATCGAAATCACATTATTGTAACAGGCAACTGTGCCAATGCCATCTAAATAATAGATCTCCCAGCCCATGGAGGTTCCACAAGTTTTTCTGAAAAGCATATCCCTTCCACTCAGTTTCTACATCAACAGCTCAAAAATTTAACAGCGAACATGGGTATCATACGTGTCCTTTAATATTGCTGTTGCATGTAACATTTTCTTTTTTCTTTCACAACATCATGCATCATTTCTAATCTTTTTTCAATGAAAATAATATCTTATTAATTTATCATTCAAGTATGGACAGCAATACAACATTAACCTAACAGTAACTTCAACGCAATTATCTTTACTCTGATATTTCACCAGGATCACATCTTACACCGACACACTCCCACCATGAATCAATTCAATACGAAACTAAGTACAGCTTGTACTTACACACATATTCTACCCACAACTCCATCAAAATTGTCATAGCCAGCTCTTATATTTAAACTACACAACCTTATGCACACATTAACAACGGACCGTCATCATTAGTCAGTACCAACAACATTGTAAAGCATAAACACGACTACAACATCCAATCACGCAGACGAAAAACATCAACAGAATCATCAAACATCAAAGATTATATAACAGCTCAACTATCACTACAACTCGGACAAATATGCAATTATTAGCAATTCCAAACACACCCTTTCACCTAAAAATTCCTTCAATTACAAATCTGAGCTCTTCAAGAAACCAAATCAAAATACTACAAAAGGAAAAAAATTGAACCTATGTTTTTCTTTTCTTTTTTTCAGAATCTCATCATTTTAAACCCAATTAAAACTTCAACCTTCATAAAAACCTAACAAAATAAATAAATAATCACAGATCGGAATTCCGATTCCCTTTGCCCTAATTCCTGAATTATTTTTTTCTCCAGAACCAAACACAGCAATAATTAAACAAAAAATAAATAAAAAAATAAAAACAGTGAGAGAAAGGAAAGGAAAGTGCGAAACCCTATCGGAGGCGTCATTAATCGACGGTGGAGGCTCTTTATCTTTCTTCACGCCGAAAACCCTCTTCATCTTCTTCTTCTTCTTCTTATGGAAAAATCAACAAGGACGGCGAATTTTCAGATCAAACTGAAACGAAGACTTTTTTTCCACTGAATTCCAAAGCGAGAGAGAGAAAATGCGAGACACTTTCTCTTCGATTCAATGAAGAAAGAGTTTTTGAGTTTTTCTTTCTTTTTCTGTGTTTGTTTCTATTTTCTCTTTCTCTCACCGGGGGAAAAGAAGTTTCGAGGAAGTGTGAAGGATTGGATTTTGTTTTTTTTGTTTTTTTTTTTTGTGTTGAGGAATGGTAGTGAGGATTTTGTGGGTTTTGGTTTAGTGGGATTGAAATTTGGAAAGGTGGGTTTTGAATTTTGATTGGCTGGAATGGGTGACACCGTGGACTTTGTGAATGGGAATGAACTGTGATTGGATGGTTAATGGTTAAGAGATGTGGATGTAATGAAAGTTCATTGTACATTTATATTACCTGATTTTTCCTTTCACCCCAACAATATACTATGTGGGAAATTTCTGTTAAACAAACGGTCAATACCAAAGGTTTCTTCCATGGCCAAACCTCCTTAAACATTTCCATCAACTTATTTTTCTTTTAATTTTCACTAAATAATAATGTTTAATAACAATAAAGTCTCAGTCATACAAATTTTGGGGTCAACTACTATAAAACAATTATATACACAAATAATAACAAAACAAATATATACACAAATAATAACAAAACCTTAAGAGCATTAGCATTAGCTCATCTAAAATTTTTTGTCCATTTTACACATAAGAGTCTACTTTTTTTTCTATTTTGCACTGTCATTTTACAAAACACCAACATCGAACCATCTATTATACACACTATTTTATTTAAATAATATTTTTTATTCTTTTGTTTATTATTATTTTATTAACATTACCCCATCTCTCTTTCTTTCATTCTCTCCACCTCCTTCCTCAACTCTCTGCCTCTCTCATATCCCAAACCCACACACTCACACATTGAGGCGAGGAGATTCAACGAAAATGGTTGCAAAGATTACGGCGTGGATCCGACAATAATGACAACAACTCCAACGGTTTGGTTTTGATTTGTTTTGGGTTTTTCTAATGGGTTTTTCGGTGGTTTGGTTTTGATTTGTTTTTGGTTTGGATTGATTTTGAGTTGAGTTTAGGATGGGTTTTCTGGTGGGTTTGGGTTGATTTTAAGTTGGGTTTGGGATGGGTTTTCTAACAGGTTTGAATTGATTTTGGTTTGGATTGATTTTGAGTTGAGTTTGAGATTGATTTCCAATGGTAGTGTTTGGATTTTCAATCGTTGAAGTGGGTTGTGGTGGTGGAGGTTGGTAGTGCTGGATTGCGGTGGTGCTGGTGGTTGTTGGTGATTGGCCCAACTCTGGTGAAAGCTCTAGGTCCGATGAGAGTAGAGGTGAGAAATTGGGGAAAGGGAGAGAGAGACTGATGAGAGCAGAGGTGAGAGAGAAAATTAATAAAATAAGAATATACACAGCTATAGTAACCGTGCATATTTGCACGGTTACTATAGCAAATGTGTATATTTACACAATAATAAAAGGACTGATGCGGAGCAAATTTAAAAGATATTGTGTAAATTTTGCATCTTTTTCTATTTTGCACATCTTTACACCCACTGATATGAATGCTCTTAGGCTCCGCTTGGGAGTTCATAAGGGAATAGAATGGAATGAAATGAGATGGTCATAAGGGAATGGAAAGGAATGGAATAGAATGGAATGTATTTAAGTAAGGGAAAGGAATGGAATGGAATTAAGTAACCTTGATTGGATCTTTTAAAATAAATGAATGGAAAGGAATGGGATGTAAGTAATCCTGTTTGGGAACAACATGGAGAGAATGGAATGGAATCATTTTATGACAATATTACTATTAGACCCCTATTTTAAAATAAAAGGTTGAATATATAGGGGTATTTTGGGAGTTCTAGTAAAAAAATCATTAAATCTAATTCCATTCCCTCCCATTCCTCCCAATTTCGGGGGGAATGAAAATTTGAGGTTTTAAGGGAATAAAGAGGAATGAGTGTTCTCTCCTACCCATTCCATTCCCTCTCACTTAAACTCCCAAACAAGGGAATGGACTTTCCATTCCCTCCATTAAAACTCCCAAACAAGAGAAGGGAAGAATATTCTAAAATTATTCTTTTTATTCCTTTCCATTCCATTCCATTCCATTCCCTCCTTCCAAGCGGAACCTTAGGCTCCGCTTGGGAGGAGGGAATGGAAAGGAATGAAAAGAATCATTTTAGAATATTCTTCACTTCCCTTGTTTGGGAGTTTAAGTAGGAGAGAATGGAATGAATAGGAGAGAACACTCATTCCTCTCTATTCCCTTAAAACCTCAAATTTTAATTTCCTTGAAATTGGGAGGAATGGAAAGGAATGAAATTAGATTTAATGATTTTTTTTACTAAAACTCCCAAAATACCCCTATATATTCAATTCTTTATTTTAAAATAGGGGTCTAATAGTAATATTATTATAAAATGATTCCATTCCATTCCCTCCATATTGCTCCCAAAGAAGATTACTTACATTCCATTCATTTTCATTCATTTCCATTCCTTTATTTTAAAACATCCAATCAAGGTTACTTAATTCCATTCCATTCCATTATTTTCCATTCCTTTCCCTTACTTAAATACATTCCATTCCATTCCTTTCCATTCTCTTATGATCATTCTATTCCATTCCCTTCCCTTCCCTTCCCTTAAGCCTAAGTGTCTAATGTTAATGTATACTTGAGTCTTATTGGCTTCAATCCCAACATGAGCCTCCCTCTACCTTTTTATAGGACATTTTAGTCCCCTCATGGGTCTTGAGCTGCCCATAATGGTGGTTCTCTCTAATTCAAGCATGAATCTTAAACTAGCCTAAATTCGCTAGTGGTAATTGGACTATCCTTTAAAGTTCTTAAAGGGAGTTTTCTATCCAAATCTGACTTGACCAATCCAAATCTAAGCTTCTCCAACACAAAAATGTTAGATTGTAAGCATGGCTCCCAAGTAGTAGGTAGTCTCCTCCTCTTAGCTACCAAGCCCTAGTGTCTTCCTAATGGGGTATGTTAGGTTAAGATAGATTGACCCCAGTTAATTAATTCAATTACTCAAGTTGATTAATTAGGTCAAATAACATGCAAATTGTGGAGGTATCAAAAAATCACCAAATAAACTAAATGCAACGAAAATTAAATTAACACAGTGATTTGTTGACAAATGGAAAAAACCTCTCACAAGAAAAAAACCCCACTAGGTGAATTTAAGTCCACCACTCCCAGGAATTCATCAATCAATAATTAAGCGGTTACAAGTATAAGAAATTTTACCATTACTCTGGCCTATTCCAAAATACTAATGAAGACACTCAATGTTGCACTCATAATTTAATCTTGGAAGATGATTGAAATGATTGTTCTAAGTACCCAATCATAATTACATTTTATGCATTAAATCATTCATCACATATCATAAAAATAATCTTGAAATTTTAACAATCGCGACGATATGCCCAGTTCTTAAATCGGACTATTAGATTGAAAGATATCACAAGATCAAGTTTTCATGGTCTGTATGCATTTATTGGGTGGAACTGATCACATGTGATTAATTGAACTTAATTTTGATTGGTGAATAATTAAAATTAATTAAATAAATTTTTTTGATTGGTTGTTGATTTGATTAAAAATAAGTTTGGTTGCAGAAGAATAAAAGGAATAATCTGCTAATTTTGAAATTGGATTTATGATCAAGTTTTTAAGATAACTATCTCTAAGATAATTATTTTTAAAGATTTAATTATCAAGTTAAAATGGATTTTATTAAGAAAACAAGTCCAAAATACGTCAAGTAGGATTCTTGGCCTAGAAAAATGCCTAAAAAAGAGCCCAAAACGTACAAGAAGAGGAAACTGGCCGAGCACTAAGGAGTGCCAATCAGCACTCTAATAGTGCCAATTAGCACTTGGCAAGTGCCCATTGACACTTCCACAGTGTCGATTGGCATAGGTTGTAAATCAGGCCCAGATGTAATTAGTTCAGGTCTAGACCTATCAAATTCGATTTTTTTAAGGATAAAACTTGACCTAATTCATATCTGCTGATTTTCTAAGTAACCCTAGCTTATTTTTTTAAGTAGATACACCTCTATAAATAGAGGAGACCACCCAGAATTCAGCATCGCTCTCTCCCCTTATGTTAAAGAAATTTTGGAAGCTTTACTTTAGGAATTTCTTTTCTGTTAAGTGCCTTGTTTTAGATCTCCAAGAGATTTATTCTCTTTGATTTCTAAAGTAATCCCCTCTTGTAGAGTACATTCATGCAGTGATGCAAGTATGTTCTTACTTTACTTTTTATAAATATAATTTTGTTCTTGTTTTACTCTCCATAAACATGTTCTTGTTTCTGCTTGATCTTCCATGAATATGTTGTTGCTTCTTTCCTTGTTTATACATGTTCTTCATATATTATTACATGCTCTCTCTCTCTTTCCCTTTGAAAAATTCACATGATTAGTTTTAATTTTAGTATGTTGATTAATTAACATGCATAGATCTAAGGTTAAAATTTCCTTTTAAGATTTTAGTTCTGCAAAAATAAATTTGTAATGAAAGATTCACTCTTTTCTACTTCTAAAACCAAATATGTATTTTTCATTAAAATCAAATCTGTATTTTTTTAAGACAAAACCAAATCTATATATTTCATTAAAATCATATATGTATTTTTTTAAGACAAAACTAGTATTTTTCATTAAAATCATATATGTATTTAAGACAAAACCAGATCTGTATTTTGTCATTAAAATTAGATTTGTATTTTTTAAAGACAAAACCAGATCTGTATTTTCCACTAAAATTAGATATTTATTTTTTTTTTAAGAAAACCAGATCTGTATTTTTCATTAAAATCATATCTGTGTTTTTTAAGATAAAACTAGATCTATATTTTTCATTAAAATCTAATGGGTATATTTTTGAGACAAAACTAGGTCTATATATTTCATAAAAAAAATTATCTTTTCATAATTTTTTTTCTCTCACATTTATAAAAAATAAAACTAGATCTGAAAATTTATTTTTTAAAAATCATTCTTTTTCACCATGGAAACTCAGATCTAAACTTTTCATCAAGCAATCTCATCAAATCTCTTTCATACAAAATTAAATTACAGATCTAGGATTCTTAAATAGTATTTTAACCATAGATTTAGAATCTGACATGGCATTTGTTGCATATAATTTAACATTTTGAATAAAGGTACTAAAATGATCATTCAAAGTCTAGAAGGCCAGACTTTGTCCAGGCAGAATGAGTGCTTAACACCTTCCCATTCTGTAACCTAACCCTCGAATCATAGGTCTTGGTTCGTAGAATAGTTATTTATTTATTTTTGGTAGATTGTATTTAGGACCAAAGCCTTGTAATGATGTTCTACCAAATTGTATTCGTACATTTAATTAATGAAACTTGAGGTATTTTAGATATGTAAATTGTATATTGTAGTTTTTTTTTTTTTTTTTTGGTAATAAAAAATAGGGTAAATTGCAAATTACACCCCTAAAGTTTGAGAGTGATTAGATTTTACATCCTGAAATTTCAGAATATGGCTTTTTACCCCCTAAAATTTGGTGATATTTGGATTTTACACTCTAATATTTCACAATTTGAATTTTACTCCCTATATTTTAGAAGTGTTTGGATTTTACTCTCTAAAGTTTTGGAGTTTTTAAATTTTACACACTAAAGTTTCAGAATTTGGGGTGTAAAATCCAAACAACCCTAAACTTTAGAGGGTAAAATCCAAGTTCTAAAATGTTAGGGTGTAAAATCCAAACACCTTAAACTTCAGAAGGTAAATTCCAAATTCTAAAATTTCAGGGTATAAAATCTAATCACCCTCAAACTTTAGGGATGTAATTTGCAATTTATCTTAAAAAATAAGTGGCAACTCCAAATAACCCCAAAAGAGAGGTGCCGATTCCTTTCTCTTTTGATCGAGAGCACCCCAAAAATTCTGGTCTCTCACAATCAACTTACAGTTGAACCTTTGCTTCAATACCTAATTGAACTTGATATTGTAGTAGCATTCTTTCCTTTGTTTTATGAATCTCCAATCTGTGATTAACTCTAGCAACTTGATTGATTGTTGTTGGCTGCAAAGTTTTTCACTTAATAAACGATGAAGATTAGGAAGCACTTGGTTACAAAATCCTAAGGCGCACAAAACGCAGTAGCTTCTTACAGAGTATATGAGTTCTAGGTCTCTGTTTTCGTGTATGAAGACTTTTAAAATAAGCCTTATATATGGCTAGGGCTGTAAGAAGAGAAACCCTAATAATCCAAGTCATCATGGGCTGAATTTCAAATCTGGAAATTCTGAAATCGTAGATTTTGATGGATCAAGCTTATGTCGAGTTTCTCCATTAATCTTTGATAGCAGCATCTGTGGAGCTTGTGCCAAGACTTAATGAAACAACTTTTCTTCACTTATTTCTTAGATCAACCTTCATGTATTTAGTGATACCACTTGATATGTTTGAACAACATACTCCTTGATACATTAAACTCAACTTAGATCTACCCAATTATAAATAAAGTGTGTTTTGTCAAAGAATTAGCCAATTACATAGAAAATATGACCCTAACAATCTCACCCTTGCACAATTCGTGACAAAACCACAAGCATAATTATGAGAGAAGTATAAAACAACAATCTTCATAACTATTACACAAAAAGTACATAAGTCTAACTAATACTATACGGTCCATGAATCAAAGCCTAACCCAAGATCAAGGCTCATATAAGTTAGACCCACCCGAGTTATATCGAACGTTGCCAAAAGGCCTAAACCGACCATCAGCAATACCACACTATAATGAAAGGCCTAAACAAGGCATAGCCCAAACTGATCACCACAAGATATCACTGAAGGCGTGATATAATGCCTTGGAAAAATCCACCTACCGAACACGAATCTAGACGCTGGCACAAGTTCCGATGGAGTCATTTTAGGAGTGTGCATTGGGTCACACCTGATCAGGAATATAGAGTAGAGAGGGACCCACTTGAAAGGGAAGACCACCCTTCATGATGGCAAGCTCTTTACGCAATTTTGTACATACTTTCTCGTTTAATTTACGCAATTTTGTACATTCAACGTATCTTCAGAATTCAAATTTTCTGCAAATCCAGATAATCCGTAAATCTAATGTACACAATTTCTCGTTGAATTCACACAATTCTAGATATTTAAATTTTCTGCAAATCCAAACAATCAGTACATCTAATGTACACAATTTCCCTTTCAATTTACACAATTTTGTATATTCAACGTATCCGCATAAACCAAATTTTTTGCAAATCTAATGTACACAATCCGTATATCTAATGTACACAATTTCCCGTTGAATTTACGCAATTTTTTATATTCAAATTTTCTATAAATTCAAATAATCCGTACATCTAATGTACCCAATTTCTCATTAAATTTACACAATTCTATACATTCAACATATCCGCAGAATTTAAATTTTCTACAATTCTAGACAATATGTACATCTAATGTACACAATTTCCTATTGAATTCACGCAATTCTAAAAATTCAAATTTTCTGCAAATCCTGACAATTCGTACATTTAATGTACAAAATTTCCTGCCAATTTTACGCAATTTCGTACATTCAACATATTTGTAGAATTCAAATTTTCTGCGAATTCAGACATTCCGTACATTTAATGTACTAATTTTCCGTCTCGAATTTATGCAATTCTATATCTTCAATGTATTTGCGAACTTCAAATTTTCTACAAATTCAGACGATCCACACATTTAATGTACACAATTTCCAGTTGAATTTACACAATTCTGCATATTCAAATTTTTTACAAATCTAGACAATCCATACATCTAATGTACCCAATTTCTCGTTGAATTTACACAATTCTGGATATTTAAATTTTCTACAAATCAAACAATCCGCACATAATTTCTCGTTGCATTTACGCAATTTTGTACATTCAACGTATTTGCAAAATTCAGATTTTCTGCAAATCCAGAAAATCAGTACATATAATGTACACAATTTCCCTTTGAATTTACGCAATTCTGGATATTCAAAATTTCTGCAAATCTAGACAATGCGTACATATAATGTACACAATTTGCCGTTTAATTTACACAATTCTGTACATTCAACGTATTCTCATAATTCTAATTTTCTGCAAATTCAAATAATTCGTAAATCTAATGTACACAATTTCCCGTTGAATTTATACAATTCTGGATATTCAAATTTTTTGCAAATCCAGACTGTTCGTATATCTAATGTACACAATTTCCCATTGAATTTACGCAATTTTGTGTATTCAACGTATTCACAGAATTTAAATTTTCTACAAATCTAGACAATCTATACATCTAATGTACACAACTTCGTGTTGAATTTACGCAATTTTGGATATTAAAATTTTTTGCAAATCTAAACAATCCATATATCTAATATACACAATTTCTCATTAAATTTACGCAATTTTGTACATTTAACGTATTCGCAGAATTCAAATTTTCTGTAAATCCAAAAAATTCGTACATATATTGTACACAATTTCTCGTTGAATTTACGCAATTTTGAATATTCAAATTTTCTGTAGATCTAAACAATTTGTACATCTAATGTATACAATTTCCCGTTTAATTTACGCAACTTTTTTATTTTTAATTTTTAATTTTTGGGGAGTGGGTAAGTTCTTGGCGGAAATACTATTTTCGTCCTTACATTTTCACTCCATTCCCACTTTGGTCCATACTTTTTTTTTTACCCATTTTAGTCCCTAAAGTAAAAAACCGTTTCATTTTAGTTCCTATCGTTATCTTACTAATAAGGAAAAAAAAAAAAAAAAAAAAAAAAAAAAAAAGCCTATGTGGTAAACGGAGTGAACTGTTGGCACACAGAATGCTGACGTGACTATTAAAAAAAAAATGTAATTTCACATTTAAAATTGCCACATTAGCGTATAAAATTTTTAGAAAATAATACTAAATAAAAATAATTAAAAACAGAATTAAAAACAAAAAATCACATGAATTGAGATCTGAGTGGATTTTGAACAAGAACACAAACCCGAAAATTTTAAAACCCAAAAAATAATACTTGCACATATATATTACCAATTACATGTTGGATTCCAAGCAATAGGTAGTCTCCTCCTCTAAGTTACCAAGCCCTAGTGTCTTCATGATGGGGTATGCTTCTCTTTCCTAGATTTAGTTTTCCCCTATGTGGTCTTGGGCTATCCTAAATCCGCTGGTGGTAATTAGATTGTCCTTTGAAGTTCTCGAAATGGAGTTTCCTATCCAAATCTAATTTGGACCAGTCCAAATCTAAGCTTTTTCAACCCAAAAATGTTGGATCTTAAGCACGAGTCCCAAGCAATAGGTAGTCTCCTCCTCTTAGCTACCAAGCCCCAGTGTCTTCATGATAGGGTATGCTTCTCTTTCCTAGACTTGGTTTTCCCCTATGCGGTCTTGGACTAGCCTAAATCTGCTGGTGGTAATTGGACTGTCCTTTAAAGTCTTTGAAAGGGAGTTTTCTATCCAAATCTGACTCGGACCCATCCAAATCTAAGTTTCTTCAACACAAAAATGTTGGATCTTAAGCATGGGTCCCAAGCAATAGGTAGTCTCCTCCTCTTAGCTACCAAGCACCGGTGTCTTCATGATGGGATATGCTTCTCTTTCCTAAATTTGGTTTTCCCCTAAGTGATCTTGGTGTCTTTAAGTTGGACCAAATTGTGATGCCATTTCTTGAAAATATAGGAATTGTTTCCAAATTGTAATGTTATTTCTCCTTAGATCTTGGTTTGATTGTTGTTGTACTTTTTATTTGAGAGCCTGATATCTTCCAAAATGTACTCTATGTATTTTTTTTTCCTGTAATTAATTAATTTATCAATGAAATTTCATCATTTTCTCTCCAAAAAAGAAAGAGAACTTTTGGATCAACTATGATACTCAACATGTCATTTTCTACTGCTTAATTAAAATGTATTTCATTTTATTCAATCCCTAATCATACTTTTTGTTACCTCGTTAAATAATATTATCATTTTCAACTAATTCTACTTGTGTTATTTTAGGATTTTCATTATTCTGTTATAATCTAATCAAGTCAATGGCTTATTTTTCTCAAAAAAAAAAAAAAAAAAAAGTTAATGGCTTATTTAAGCCATTAAACTTTCCTATCTGAGCTATTATTTTTTTCTCATCAAAATACTGGTGTATTATTCTTTTCTTCTCCTAAAAGTATTCTTGCTCTCCCTTGTATTTTTCTCTTACTTAATTGGTATTCTTGTTAAATCGATTAAGGAAAGGGGCTATTAAAAGGTTGCTCTTGAACCTCTATGCGTGGAAGTGCGTTCAAAATTAAGGTCGATTGTAGTTTAATCCTGAGGGTTATTTGGCCTTAGAACTAATTTGCACCAAGTTTTCTCTCAAGGTGTATCGTATCAACCTTTTAAGGGCAACACATTCTTGTTATTGTGTAACACTATAAAAACCTTCTTAAACTCATTTTAACTTTTTGCTTTTGTTGTTAATAATTCAGATTGCACTTGTTTTGGATCAAGAGATTGTTCATTCACAAAAATATTTCCATGAATTGCATTTTGTAATTGAAATCGAGAATAAAGTAGAGAATGCCAATTGTCAATACCGCGTTGGTAGCTACATGTGTGCTCGTTTTGTTCAATGAAAAGCCAACATTTTTAAAAGGCACAAAATATATACAAAGATTTAAAAGATGTAAACCAATAAACATAAAGAAACAACAATGTGCTTAGAATTTAGCTCATTTTTCGTCCAAATAAGGATTTAGTCCAAGTTGTTTCCTTGTCCTCCCCACAAACAAGTCCTCAGATTTGATTTTACCAGGAATGCATCCACCAATTGTAATTAGTGGAAACTGTGCCACCCCTTCTTTCCTCCCAAGTGAGACAATTACCATTTCCCAACCAGGTTTATAAGTAGCCATCTTGCTCTCACTTTCTCCATTCATCAGTAACTTCAAGTTCTTGGCAGTCACATGAGCATGTTTCTGTGCCACATACCCTTGTTTGATCTCCTGCTTAGTAAACCATAGCTAATCAGACATCTTAGAAGTCAGAACACACACACACACACACATATATATATATATATATATATTTTTTTTTTTCCTTCTAAAATATAAATCCATAGATAATAAAACAAACATAGAATAATACATCCGCGGCTGTGTGGCACTTGCTCACCAAACCAAATAAACATTAGATTATGCGAGGCTATTCATCTAGCTGAAAATGACCTTCATTGTTACTTAATCAAGAAGCCAGGGGACTGATAACTAAACTATAGTCAAACTTGTTTGGTATACACATGCGAGTGGAAGTTCCACATTGGAGGAAGAACAAGGAAGGGCTTAAGCTTTTGAAAGGTCTCAACTAGAATCTCCTCAATGTGTTATTCCCCTAACAAGTGGTACTAGAGCCAATAGATGAGCATGTAGGGTTGACATATGGTTCCCATATAGATAACCATACAAGAGCCTCCTACATGGATGAAGCGTGCTGAAGTAAAAGATCCCATAGGCATATCAAGGCTTCAAATGGAATATCCCCAAAGTGTTACCTCTGTAATAAAATGTTGATTTTCTATAATGTAGAGGAAGACTGGTTTGAGGTTGTAGTCTATAAGAACAACTGAAGCTTCTCTAACTAGGACAAAATTACATACTGATTTACTGATGCATGGCAACATGAGTTTACATGGAGTTCAAATGTCTGCCAGTAGCACAACCTATCAAAAAGATTAAACTTACTTTAATATCGGTGATATCTCCTACTGCAAAGATATTTTTATGACCTCTGATCCTCAAGTTTTGATCAACCACCAGCTTTCCATGTATATTCAGGCTATTCTGCAAAATGCTTTCATTAAGCCAAGATGAACCTATCGGCTTCCCAGTACACACAAAATGGCAATCAGCTTTTATAGTTTCTCCAGAAGAGGTTTGAACAACGCCACCAGACAAATGGTTCAGATTGACGGATTGATCCAAGATCACATCAACTTTCTTTGCGGTCAACCAATTCATTGCCATTTGGGAAGCCTTGGAGCCAATATATTCCAGCAATCTTGGCCCCCGGTGCACCAGTATCAACTTCTTATCTGGAAAAACAAAAGAAATTTCACCAGCAAGTTCCACACCAGTTGGACCCCCTCCAACAATCAAAACTGTATTAACAGATTTTATCTTTTCAAAATCTGTGCCATGAAAAGAGAATAGTGTCAGATTAGATTCAAGGAAAAATTTGCTTCTTCCATCATGTACCAGAAGTATATTATCATGCAAATAGTCTATACAAACAAAACAGTAATAGAATATTCTCACTCATGATGTGTCATAGTGTGTTCACCTGCCTTGTACTCATTGAGCCTCTCTGCTTTAGTTTTGGGAGCAGATTCCAAGTGACCTGTTGCAATCACAACATAATCATATGCAACCTTTTGGCCATCTTCAGTCGTGACTTCTCTGTCTGTAATGTTAGTCGCTGAAGATGCAATAATCTGAACTTTAGGAAGATAATCAATGTGATTAATCACTGATCTTTCAGCAAATGATGGCTCCACCATTGACCTCAAGCTTGCCCATGGGATGTCATAGTACTCCTTCCTGATGTCATTCACACATCTTTAACACCCAATTTGGATATCATATGCAAAAACAAGTCCATAATAACTCCTAGGATTTGAGAACCACTTTCTCAGCTTCCAGTATTTAGTTTTTTGTTTTTCAAACATCATTGTTATTAAGAAATAACATGAAAGAAAGAAAAACAAGTAGTTTGAGATTATTCAACTTCAAGATAATTCTACCTATTCATCATCTCTAGTACTTTTTTAAATTAGTTTACAATCTTGTATCTTCGCATCATTTGATTGTGATCATAACAAAACAAATTCCCAAAATTTCCATTCATGACCCATTCACAAGCTACATTTTCCCAAATCCCAAGTCTATCGTTAGCAAAAATTTTAAGGATAGAACGGGCTGATTCAAATGAAAAATAAATCACAGGACATATTAAATTATTTAAACAAATAATGTGATTATTAAATAGGTCATGTGATAAAAAATATACTAGTCATTTGAATCTCCATGCACTATACTGGAGGAACTTTCCTTCATACCAGTTTACAAGAATTTCTATCCTTCTTTCTTCTGAAATTAGACACCAAATGTAATTAAAAAGAAAAAGATGACTTCACAATTGCATTTCAATTTATTTATTGCAATATAATTGAAGAAAATTAAACTTTCATTGTTGTGAAACAAGTTTATTTTGGGATTTGCACAGGATAGCATTAAATATAAACATTGTTGTAACTCTAATTTCTCATAAATAGTAAACTAACAGCAGCTCCTTTGGATGTAGTCATGTTGCCAAACTAGGTAAAATCTATGTGTTGATCATTGTTTTCTTTAATCTTGCTTAAATTTGATTATTCACAATACTGTTTTATTCATCCCAAACACATAATTTATTTCATTTGCAAATAGGTAGCAGCAACTAACAGAGCTACAAAGAACACACAACTCTGATTGAAGGCTTACTGATCGATGAGGACAACATCGGCCACAGATTGGAGAGAATAAGCCACAATGGAGCCACCAACTCCACCACCAATCACAACCACCCTCATCTTCTTCTTCTCTTCTCCAGATTTTGCCATTCCACTCTGCAAGCCCACTTTTGGTTTGAACAAAGAACAAAACCACGAGAAGATAGCCATTATTTTAAGTACTTTGCTGGGGTGTCTTTGCAATTTTCAGCACCATTGAAGACAAATGAAAACCAAGACAAGGTGCAAAAACCAAGTGTCCAAAGTTGTTCTCCTAGGAGGAAAAAACAGAGAAAGTTTGCGGACACAAAAATTTTTATAACTACTTGCACCACAAATTGTTAGTGACACGTAAAAAAAAGTGATGTCAATGATGTACACATATGAAAACCAGCAAAACCTAACTGTTGTAACAAATGTTGTGACATTTTTTTTTGTCTGTTACATTGCTCAAAGAAATATGTTACTTGCCGGTTCATGTCAGCTGTGTCAACTGTCGGAGGCTTCTAGAGTATTTAGTAACTGTGTGACATCGCGATTTGGTCTGGCATTTCCTTATTCAGCTACCAAACAAATTAACTACCAAAGTTTTGTTTTGAGAATAAATTAACTGCCAAAGTAAATTAACTGCCAAAGTTGAAAGTAGCAATCACCTAGCAAATTACTTTTTCTTTGTTTTTAGTTTGGTGAATGTTAACAAGCACCGCGTAATGCTTGTTAAGGTTTCTTAACGTGGATCTTACATAATAAAAAAATGAAATAAATAAAGGAAAAAGACATAAAAATACATATAAAATTGAAAAAAATGACATAAAGTTGCAAAAAAAGACAAAAAAGTTGTCAAAAAAAGTCAAAAAATTGTTATTAAAGTGCCCATTAACACAAGTCATATATATATATATATATATATGGGAAATGTTAACAAGCACTGTACGGTGCTTGTTAAAGTTCCCTAATGTGGGTCATACACTCATACATTATAAAAAAATAAGATAAATAAAAGAAAAATACATAAAAGTACTTATAAAATTGAAAAAAAAAATGACATAAAGCTACACACAAAAAAAAAAAAAAAAAAAAAAAAACAAAAACAAAAACAAAAAATTTGTCAACAAAAAGTCAAAAAAGTTGTTAACAGACATCATAAAGTGCCTATTAACACAACCCTTTTTGTTTTCTTTTTCCCACTCGATTTTTACCAATTTTTTTCCTTCCATAACAAGTGGATAAATATGATGATAACCTTTGGATAAAAGGAAAAATATCAATAAACCATGATCTATTCCTCCTTTCCTTTCTTATCTTAAAAAGATTTTCTATTTATACAAATTATGAGAATAACACATTTGGCTTTTAATTTTTTTTTACTAGTAGAAAAATCATTAATTCTGGCAAAAAAATTTACGTGGGAAATCTCCTCCAAAAAATATGTATCACTTAATTATAAAACTGTTGATCATTAAATTTTTGGTTGAGAACCATAGTAACTGAAGTAAATGTGATTTTTTTAGAGATAATTCCAACTTATGGCATCCGTTTTTGAGAATTGTTCTTTTATCATCAAACCAAGATATCAATTGGTTTTTGGAATAGGTGGATTGAAGCTCAAATTTCTTATTTGACGACAAGAGACTTTACTAGTTAAACTAACTAAGACCCACAAATAAATGTGGTTTTAAGTTCAAATGGTGCTTCATGGGTAATAAATTGAACCTTTAGCTATGATACTATGGACAATTCAGTTTCGGAGAAACCAACTGAGGGATAGCTCACAGACCTTTCCAATTGATCAAGTACCTCAACAAGCGATGGATCGGCTTCTGGAATTTGAAAGAGCAAATACAAAAACCCCGACCTCTTTACCTGGCCCTAGCACACTCCCCAAATCCCAAGTTCGTTAGAAACCCCCTTCAGCTAGTTTGTTAAAAAAAACAAAAAAACTTTAATGGTTAATGGATACAAATTTTGACAAATCCACAATTAGATTACATTTTTTTTCCTTATATCCTCCATGCTTGCAAAACTTCAAAAAGATCAAAGATCAATTATGTCATCAATCAAATGTTTAAATTTCGAGTTTTTATAGTCTAAAATTATATGCAAAAAATAAGATTATGAATCAAAATAGTAAATAACATCCGATTGACATGAAATTTGATATGCATTTTAGGAATATAAAGAACATACAATTCAACGGTTAGATTTTCAAAATATGTAGTCATGTTAATTTGTTTAGTGAAAGTTGTAGTTTTAAGCTACAACTAAGTTTGTAGTCAAATTTTGTCCTCAAACTTTGTTCCTCTTAAAAATATATTGAGCTTTTGTATCAAAATAAAAACAATATATTGAGCCTTTACAAACAAAAAGAAAAATTCAAGAAAAAATTTATTTAACTAAAATTTTGAAAAAGATGTAGCTTGTAGTATTGATAATGAGATTATCGTGCAATAATTTCAAAATATATATAAAAAAAAAATCATAAAAGAAAATTGTAAGACTTCATGTATTTGGGTTTTTTTTTTTTTCACTTTTATTTTTGGTTGTTGTCAATATATGAATTTATCTTTTTATTAGATTCTGTTTAATTTAAGTTTCTTCATGACCACCTTGAAAAAAATTTCTAGAATCGTCACTGGAAATCATCATCTTATCTTATCAAGTTTGCTTGGGATATAGGTATTTCGAATGCTGTACTTGAAGAAGATTCAGAAATCATCATCTTCTCTTTGCAAGCTAAGCAAGCCTCTCTAGCCTCATATGGTCATTTAATTTCGGATGCTATAGTGTTTGCGGATTCCTTAAAGTATATTAGTTTTTTTTTTCATATTTGTTGCCAAAGAAATTCGGCCGCTCATAACCTTGCTAGACATACTAACCATGTCACATGTTCTTTAGTGTAGATGGAGGATATTCCATTTCACCTTTTAGTTGTAATTCAAGGCAACATGGCTTTTCTTTAATGGAATCATTAGCTTTCTTCTAAAAGAAAAGTAATGAGATTCTTGTAAATGTATACTAAAATTTAACCAAAAAAAAGGGTAAAAAATATTACAAAAACACACATTTGGAAGTGCCTTGAAAAAATAGCATACACACCTTGATAGCTTGAGTAGGAGGCGAAAATTTTTATGGGTAATTACATTTTTGGTCCTTATCCTATACATAATATTTTAATTTGACTCATAACATTTCAATTGTGTCAATTTAGTCCCTAACTTTTCAATACCGTGTCAATTTAGTTATTGTCATTATCTTTTGGATGAAAATTGATGATGTGTCTAACGGTCAAAATAAAAAATTAGCTTCCCTTGATGTAAGAATAAACTAAAATTTTAGTTTGATTGTTTGCTATATCAGCAATTTTCATCTAAGATATAACGGCAAAAACTAAATTGACACGACACTAAGAGTGTCCTTGGTATGAGCTTTTAGCTTTTATGTATAAATTTTTAAAAACCCACTTTTTCCCACATTTTCTTACATTTTCAAAAAAAAAAAAATTAATATACAAGTATACTTTAACACATTTTCAACAAAAAAGTTTTTAGTTTTAACTAAATAAACTGTTCTCAACCCTAAAAGGTTAAGAACCAAATTAACATAATTGAAATATTAAAGAGTAAATTGAAATATAGTATAAAAGATAGGTACCAAATATGTAGTTTATTATTTTTTTATTAACCATAGTTAAACTTTTGTAAAGAAATTTTAGAACAATTTAAAATATTTCATTACTTTTTTTTGGTGAATAAATATTTCATTACTAATATAAATAACAAGGAACCTAAAAGGAGGAGTGTATTTTTTTTTTTTCCTTCGCATTTAGGATGAATTGTGATTCTTTCAAACCTCAGATAAAGATTTGTTTTTATTAAATCTGCTATCCAGCTATAACCCAGCCTTTTAAAATGATTAAACCCGAATATGGACCAAACAGAATGGCCACACAGTGCCTGCTGCTTTATTCCTTAATTAATTATTAATTATTATTAGTAGGACAATGAAATTTAATTGTAAACTAGTCGAGAAAGCCAGTCTGCCCTATCTCAGTTACAGGATAAGCCTCAAAACAGTGTGCACAACGAAATTTAATTGTAAATTAGTCGAGGAAGCCAGTCTGCCCTATCTCAGTTACAGGATAAGCCTCAAAACAGTGTGCACAACGAAATTTAATTGTAAATTAGTCGAGGAAGCCAGTCTGCCCTATCTCAGTTACAGTATAAGCCTCAAAACAGTGTGCACAATGAAATCTGCCCTATCTCAGTTACAGTATAAGCCTCAAAACAGTGTGCACAATGAAGTTTAATTGTAAATTAGTCGAGGAAGAAAGTCTGCGGTATCTGAGTTACAGTATAAGTCCCAAAACAATGTGCGGGCACACTGGTTTGAGGCTTATTTAATTATGGGAAATGTTAAAAAATACCCTAAGATTTATAAACAATCTTTAAAAATATTTTATAATAAAAAAATAATGGCGAAAACACGTCCTTTTCTTTCTCTCTTTTGAGTTATGGTCCTTAATTCTTTATTCATAAGCAATCTCAAACCTTTATCTATTAATTTGGGCCATCGTAAAGGATTTCTTCTTAGAATACTTGGCGTGTATGGGAGGTAGAAACTGTGTACACCCAAGAAAGAAACACAAAAGCTAACTCTCCATGTGGTAAAAAATATTTTATATGTAAATCACTAATTATGTAAAACTTAAAGCCCTTGGGTTTTCTCAGCAAAAATAAATAAATAAATAAATAAAAAGCCCTTAGGTTTTTTTTTTTTTTTTTTTTGTGTAATACAAAATGACCAATGTGGTATTATTTTATGTGAAAATGCAACTCTAAATATGGACGCATGGGTAAATTAGATGAAGATTATCTCATTCTCAAAAAAAAAAAAAAAAAAAAAATACTAATACTAATTTATGGGTATCATATTCTCTCCCTTTATCCAATTGTTCAACACCCCAAGTGATATTGGCCCCCCAACCCACATTTCATGGGCACAAACTCCAAGAATCTTGTGGTCATTGACTCCACATCTTCCACCACACCCCCACTAAAAAATGATAAAAATTTTGGAAGGTAATTAGCTTGAGGCTCCTATATATAAACTCCTAGACATTCCCCCATTTCGAGATAGGAAACAAATGCTCTAATACAACAACATTTTGAGCTTTATTGGGTTTCATGAATTCCTAACTTAAACTTAAGTCAACACCACACTAATGTCCTCTAATAGTCTGTTTTATTCTTGCAGGTCTTCCAACGTTCCTGTTGGACAATTTCCTCATTAATTTTTTATAAAACATTACTAATAAATATTTAAATCAATAAATTTTTAAAAATTACATTTTATTTTGTGTTAAAATTTTAAATTGACTTGCTCTATCATCATTTTTTTTTGTTTAATTAATTCTAAAAATAGTAAATAATAAAGGATTTGTATCACCTTCCCTACTCACAAAATATCTTTACCAATTTTACTTTTTAATTTCAAATTTTTTTATTAAATCAATGAAATTGAAAGTTGTTTTTCTTAATCCTTAATTTCAGTCATTGAAAACAATTGTACCAAATACAATACTAATTGAATTTGCCAATTTCAGTATCGTATCCATAAAATCACTTTTTATCTCTAAAAATAGGTAAAACTTGGTGGGTCTCTAGAGTACACTGCACCACATTCTAGAAAGAGATTTTCCTTGTCAGACGCAACTAAATACTAATATTCCACGCGTACTCTTGTCAGCACAATCACAATTTCTTTCGTTCCTTTAAAATGTCCAAACATTTCTCCTCGGACTCTGAACTAAACCAAAGAGAGATCAACCAAAACAAGCAAACAAACACCATGGCGAACCAACCAGAAGGTTTCAACTTCGAGCAGAGGCATGGCAAACAGAGGGTGAGAGTGGGCAGGGTTTGGAAGAACAAAGAGGGTCGCCATTTCTTCGTGGAGTGGAACGTTAACATCAGCCTTCTCTCAGATTGTGTCAATGCATATCTCCATGATGACAATTCAGACATCGTTGCCACTGATACCATGAAAAACACTGTACACTTCTCTTCTCTATTGCACTTTTTATAATACCCATTTGGCTATTTTTTTTTTTTTAATTATTAAAAAACTTGTTTTTGTTGTTGTAAGAAAGCGTTGACTGATTTTGTAGCTCTCTGTTTGGTTACTTTCGAAGTGGGTGAAATAGTTTTGTTAGGCTCTATTGCTTAATATATTTGTTTTTTCAATTTTCTAGTTACTAAATGGATAGGATCCGATTGGTTGTCAATATTAGATTTGCTTTCTCTGCTTTTAGCAACTGATCAGGTAGAATATCATACCTTGATGGGGCCTTATTTTCTTGTGAGATATGTGATCTACACTTGAATTGATTGACTAGTTAGGAGGCTGGGATTAGTATATCCTGATTAGATCAGTGTAAAACTTCAACATCTTGAGGACTGTTGTGTACTTGTGTTGTATGGAATCGTTTTAGGAGATATATATACAAGCATGAATTTATTTTTGGGTAAATTAGGATTTACACCCTTGTGGTTTGACCTTTTCACAATTAATTGCTGTATCCCGCTCATTTCGTGTCCTAATTTTTCAAGAAATGCCGTGTGGCCCGTGTCGCTGTGTCTTGTCAGTGTCAGTGCTTCATAGATTCTAACAGAGTTGCAATACACAGGTATATGTGAAAGCAAAGGAATGCTCAGAACAAGTTTCAGTGGAGGAATTTGCAATTCTACTTGCTAAGCACTTCACTTCATTTTACCACCAGGTAAATCCTATATTAGTTTTTCAACATTGAGATTGGAGTGTATTTTTATCTTTGGTTTCTTTAGTTTTTTATGAATGATAAAGTAGATGGTAGAGGCAGCTGGATTTTGGCATATAGACAGCATGTTTTGCACATAGTTTGTAAGCAAGTTTAGTCTTTCTTAATAGATGCAGTGGTACGTCTTCGTTATTGATGCTTTAGGTGGATTGGAGGTTTAGGGCTTGAATGCTAAATGCCAAGACCTGCCCTTTAGGAAATTGCTAGTGATACTCCCGGAATGTTGTCAGGAGAAAGAAAAAGAAGGCAAAATTATATGTAAATTTTTTAACCGTTCTTATTTGTTAAATTTGAGTAAATGATATGTATGATGAAAAGGTATTGGTGGGGGAAGTCATATATATTTAACTGCATTTTACATTGACATTTTATAACTCTAAGATTTCCTTAGGATTACATGGCAAAATTAGGGGTGACTGGGTGAGAGAGAACTATTAGGTTTATATATTTATCCATCATTATATAAAATTTGAAGTTCCACTGGGCTTCAAAAGCAAGGCTTGGAGATATCAATGCACTAGGAGTCTGTTGTGTTCTAAGCGTCAAAGTTTTTTTACAGGTAGATTCTAGTTAGGTTCTCAAATGATGTGAAAAAAAAAAAAAAAAATTGCATATGCTTTTGCGAATAAGATGCTTAGCAGTTGAATTTACTCACCTCCTCCCACCAAAAAAAAAAAGTTAAACACATCAAACATCTAGTCATCTATCTGCATATAGTTTTGTTAATTTCTTTTAGCTCAATTCAACATTCTAATGTTCATTTATGTATTAGTTTTTAGTAAAAAGGGAATATTTTTTGGAATCAAAGTCAATAGAGTCCATCATTCATCTATTAGCAATACCCTTATTTTAGTTTGTCATTATCTAATTTAATTCTAATAAAGAATGCATTTATCAAAAATTCTAATAAAGATTGTGTTTTACACTTTGCATGACATTTTTAGTTTTGTATATGATATTATTCCATCTTCCATTTGTTGGGGAAAAGTCAATCCTTGTTCTTCAATTGTGTAGGTTACTCATGCCATTATAAATATAGTGGAAAAGCCATGGGAGCGTGTGTATATAGATGGTCAACCGCATGAACATGGTTAGCTTTTTCAATCTTATATTTGATATCTACTGAATTCTGTGATCAAAGAAAAGATGAATTCGTTATGATGATGGATACCTGTAAATCTTTAATGGCATGAATTATGCTCATATTGTCATCTTATAGTTTAATTTCTAAAATATGCTCAGGTAATATTTTGAGGTGCAACTGGCACTGTTGCTAAAACTTATTCGGGGACATTTGTAAAGAGCAAACAGTTCATATAAGAAATCTTTATCAAGAAATACAATTGGCTCGCACAAATTAGTGATAATATTTTACTTCATTGATATTTTCACTAGCGAAACCACTCAACATATGTGTAGTAACAATCCATGGGCCTTTGCTACCCTGTGCACATTCCACTCGACATTCATGAATCTTGTTTTATTCTCTGTGTGCACAACAAGCACTGTCTGTACTCTACCACTTTAACCATTCTGAGGCTATATGCCACTGTCTACCCCCATTCCCAGTTGCTGGTAGCACCCACCAACCTGTTATTATTGTTACAGTGTTGGTCAGAAGAATCATAGTAAGTGAGCCTAAATTTTTAGTTAAAATTGGAAATACAACAAAATTGTTTAAAATTTTCTGTTTTTCGCTTTGTGCATATGCTTGCACTTGCACAAAGTGAAGGAAACAAAAGTGTGCTAACGTGCAACCTTTTACTTGTGAAGCTTCATTAATACAGACTCCCCTTACCTCCTAGGAGCAGAGATCTGGTGCCTGCCCTATGATTCTCTCTCCACTTTGTTTATTCAAACACCCCACCCCCTGCCCCTGCAGTCTCCCATCCCTCCCCCCCAAAAAGAGTTTAATAAGTCTAGAGACACAATAAATTTCACAACTATGTGAGGTGGCAAGTTGTTAATGGTGGACAAAAAAGTAGTATTAGTGGTGGGCCCATGTGAGAATCAATAATAAGCTGCTGATTATGTAATTGTGAAAACTTTTGTATCTGTAGCATTGCTCAAAAAAGTTTTCAGTTTTAAAATTTCTTTTAAATTCCAGTAATTTTAGCCCTATATATTTATATAGGTAGCCAAATACTGTAAATGAAAGGCAATCTCTTAATCATTTTTCTGAAATTCATTTTTACTTATTCTCTATCAGATTTTAAATCAAATTTATAATGAAATATTTTGTTGTGGAAAACTTTTGGAAGAAAAGAGCAAGAGATATATAATTGGTCCATTTGTTTCCATCCCACAACCTTAATCCAGGATTTGCAACTGACTGCTCAACTAAATTGACTAGATTTTTTTTGATTGGTAAGCTTCACACACACATGGTGGGTCTTGAACCCATGACATCACCCTTCATCTTGCTCTTACAAGAAGAGATGTGTCATTTCAGTTAAAACTCATTGGCTAAATCGACTAGAGGTTTTTTTTTTTTTTTTTCCTTTGGTTGTGTTCTGTTCATTTACCGTAGTTACATTGGTTTTAAAGGCTAAGAAATGGCCTGTGGTTCTAGTTTTATACTTTATTGTTTTAATTTTGCCACCATCTTACCTATTGAAGGTTTTAAACTTGGATCTGAGAAGCATACAACAGAAGTAATAGTAAAGAAGTCCGGTGTGATACAGCTGACTTCTGGTGTTGAAGGGTTGGCTTTGCTGAAAACAACTAAGGTAAGCTCATTTCTCTTTCACAATTCAGATAAGCAGAATCAGCTCCCAGATGTACTTCACATTCTTCTCTTGCTTAATAAGGCAAGAAAGCCAGCCTCCTTCCTTAAATTTATGCTTTTATCCATCAAATATACTAAAACAAATCTAATCTGTAGATCTATTTATTGCCTGTGCTATATGTATTTTATATTTTAATGGAATTATCTTAGTTTCAGATTTGCAAAAATATAATATTAACTGCTAATAGCCAGTGGTAAAATTTAAATGTGAATTCATCCTCATCCACCCCCACCCAAAAAAAAAAAAAACTAAAAAAGAGTTAACGGTAGAGAAGAGGGGAAAATAAAGGAAATTTATAAAACGAGAATTGACTAATCTGAAACTTTCTCAACAAGCATATCCAAATTTGCTTAGTATTCAGCACTATCCACTTGGGTGAATTACTGTTATAGATCTTTAATCTAAGAGAGCTCTTTGATATGACTTCCATCAGGAGAGTTTGGTCGACTTTTTCTAGATTTCTTCGGTATGATGTGGGTGATGGTAATAGAGTGAAGTTCTGGCAGGAAGTGTGGTGTAGGGACTGTCCTCTTAATGAGGCTTTTCCAGAACTTTATAGTATTAGACGGTCTAAGGAATCTTCTGTAGTGGAGGTTATTTGTTTTTTTTATGGGAGGCTTTACTAGGATGTTCAATTCTCTTGTCTAGTGCAAGATTGGGAATTAGAATCATTGGCCTTGTTTATGGACACGATTTATTCCATGTTTGTGTGTGTGTGTGTGTGTGGGGGGGGGGGGGGGGGGGGGAGACTCTCTTTGACAAAAGTTTTTGGAAGCTGGCTAAGAGTAAAGGGCCTGAGGTTCGAGGATTTTATCATTCCCTATATCCCCTTCTACTGTCAAGCCATTTCCTTGGAAAATGGGTTAAGATTTTATCTATAGGTAATCATAGGAAGCAGAGAATTATTGTGATAGACCGGTGTTGTATGTGCAAACAATGTGTGGAATCGGTAGATCACCTTCTTCTTCATTGCCTTATAGCTTATGAGCTGTGGATAATGGTGTTTAGCTTGTTGGCAAGGTCGATTTGGTCGGCCATCGTAATGGAGATATATGGATGGTTGTTCCTCATTATTTGATGTGGTGTATTTGAAAGGAAAGAAATAGTAGGTGTTTTGAAGACAATGAGCGTTCTATGCCTGATCTCAAGCTTCTATTTTTCAAAATTTTATTGGACTGGTTCTTAGCGTGGAGAAACCAACCTTTTTCTTCAATTTTGGATTTACTTGATTTGTGTAATTTTTGTATTTGATATGTACACCCCTGTGTACTTGGGTGTCTCTCTTTTTTTATATTAATAAATCTTTATTACTTATCAAAATAAATAATGGTGTTTAGCTTGTTTGGTATCCATTGGGTTATGCCACAAAGGGTCGTTGAGCTGTTTGCTTAATGGCTGGGCAATATAGTTATTTGGAGGTTTGTGCGTTGTGCCGCATTGCATAATGTGGTGTATATGGCTGGAACGGAATGCTATTAGTTTTGAGAACTATGAACGTTCTATTCTTGAGATTAAGTCTTTTTTTCTTTCATTCTTTGCTCAAGTGGAGCTTAGCTTTACATATTTATGTTCTTCTCTTCCTGTTTTGATTGACCATTGTAATTTGGGATCTTGATTGTGTTGCACCCATAGTACATTCCTTGTGTACTTGGGGCTGTTCTTGTTTTCAAAAAAAGAAAAAAAGAAAAAAAAGAAAAGAGCTCTTTGATATGACTTGGAGGGATTTTCCGGTGAAGTTTCCATCACTTTTTGCATATTCTGGAACTTGATGAGATGACATTGACTTCCAACTCGATGGAACTTGACTTCCTGTTTTACTTGATCGTTGTAATTTTGGTTCTTGATTTTTGCCTCTACAGTACATCCCCAATGTACTTAGGTTTGCTATGATTTTTATTAATAAAATATTGTGTTACCTATCAAAAAAAAAAAAAAAAGCATGTAGAGTGAGAAGGATTTAAGTTGCTTTTGTACGTAATTAGTTTTTGAACTTTAGCAGATAGTGAGTCTACAGGCTCTGCTTTGGAGGTGATCAAAGGTGAATGAGGCAGAACCCTTACAAGTAGACAAAAGCGCAAAGTACACCAAATGAATCTTAAATATTTTACTGCAACCGGAACTGTCTCAGTAACTGATATGGCTCTAAATGAGACTCTACCTTTAATCCCAATTTCTTCATCGTTTCCTTTTGTATTGCGTTGATATAACTCCAGGTACAATAACTAAAGAATGCATTCCGGCTAACACCCCCCCCCCCCAAAAAAAAAAAAAAACTATTAACTCGAGCTTGAAAGAAAAATTCCTCTATGGCAGCACTCTTCATTTACTTAATTATCTTGCTTAGTTTGAAAAAAGTGGACAAATGATGCCTATCGTAAACTTATCATCTATATCTAGGTTTTCATAATTCACTTTGAAGTTATATTTGAGGGTGCACAATCTCATCTTCAAGCTCAAGCTTTTGGACTCCATTAGTGTATTTGCTTTTCTCTTGGAGCTTTCCTCTTCAACCGCAACTAGGATGTTAGGAATTTGGAAAGAAAAAAATGCTAAAATCCTAAGTTTGGCACTTTAATGCATGATTAGAACTACAACTTACTCATAATGACAATGGACCAATAGGATGAGCATTCTTGCAAGGCATAAAAATACCTTGATGCTCATTAACTACTTGGTTCAGTTAGCATCTACAATTATTGTCACTCCAAATGTTGCTTGCTACTGGAGCTCTTATAAGACCTTCTTTTTGTACTCTTTTCCCATTTGGTATGCAATGAGAATTGCATCAGCCCTTGGTGTAAAGTCTACTTGTATCCAAATCCGACAATACATAGAAATCACCACATTTTTATTCCATGGAAACCCTGTTCACGTAGCTGGGTTATAGAATTTGTTGGTATACTCTTTATTAGAATGAACTTTCTTGCACCAATTGTGTGAGTTGCAAGTGAGCTTGTTGGTTGTTATTATGTGGTACCAAGTAATAAGCGATAGCAACTGTCATGTCTTCTCAAGATCTAATGGTTGCATAATTTGTTTGTTGACAATTTTTCTTCCAGATTGTAGCTGTCCCTTTACTTTAGCCTTTGTAAAGAAGACTTTTCACTCTTGGATGATCTGAAGAAGATTTCTAAACTATGCAATCAGTCAAAACATATCTCCAGATTGGTCCCCCTATAAAATTCACTAGCTTCTAGTTTTAATGCCTTTATCCACATCAACCCATCTAAGCTCTCCTTATAAGCGGACTTGTGGTGCAACATAAAGGCAACTCCTTGACTCATTAACCCTGTGTTGGATTGTATTTGCCATGGAAGCACCTTATTAGTGCTGGTTCCATGGGAACTTAAGGAAAGAAAAAGTGTTGGGTGTGAGCAAAACATTGGTGTTGAATCCAGACTTGATTTAGAGGACCATGGATCTTTATCAGTGGCTGTTTCAGCAGAATTTTCGTCAAGACCAGTGGCTGACAGTCTATCCAAAGTTTCTTGTATGGTGAACAACTGTTCCAACTTTGCATCCATTGAAGTCTCCTTTTTTTTTTTGGGAAAGTTTTGACCTCAAAGGGAGGGGGGAAGTAGAGATTTCGAACCAGTGGAAGAGACCTTTTCTTTCAACTGATTCAACCATCTTTTTTTGTTGAGCTGTTGACAGAAGAAAGATTCAGCAATGAAGTTTCAGGATTTCAGCCTTGATGCCAGTATTGATTTAGTACAACCTTTATGTTATTTAGTTGAGGGCTTTCTTATGTGATAATAGTTAGTGGGTAATGGGTAATGGATTTTAAAGGAAACTGGTTTTTGGAAATTTTTTGGCAGCAACAAACTTATGTGAAAAAGTTAAGGTAAAGGGTATACAATAAGAGATCTGATTTGGGTGTTCAGTACTAGCAGCCAAAGAACTAGTCCATTAATAAACTTTGAAGTCTTTAAAGTACATTGAGCATATTTATAGCACTACCACCTCTTCCTTAATCTATTGTAACTAGGACTCTTATTTTGATAGGTATACAAACTTCTAATTGGAATCGACCAAAGCCCATAGTAAAATTCATGAACCATAAATAAGGCTCATATATATATATATATATATATATATATTAATCATATAAAATCCAAATCCTGCGGCCTACAACTAGTAATTACATAATTATGAAAGTACTAGTGACTCTAGAAGCATTAACTATTAAAAAAAAAAAAAATGTTTTTGACCTAATTAACTACCATGGACACTTGTTCTTGCACAAAAAATGCGTTTTGCTTGATTTTGATTTGCCTCATTCTTAGGCTTTCGAAGAAGATGTTTCTTCTTCATCCATGCAATGGCTGTCCCATTATTTGGTTTCTTTGATGACTGCTTACTTTGTATCTTATGTCATGAGCAGTCAGGTTTTGAGGGGTACATTAGGGACCAAAACACAGCTCTTCCTGAAACACGGGAGAGGATGCTGGCAACAGAGGTCACAGCGTCATGGAGGTATGATACTCTTCAACTTAATCAAATTTGATGCGAGGTATCAAGTGAAAACAAACATATATTTTTGGCTCTCTACTCCTATATTGAGTTTTTAATTGGAGTTTACAAAATGTAATGTTTCTGTGATAAACATGGATGCAGGTATGCATATGAGTCTCTATCTAGCGTCCCTCAGAAGCAACAATTCTTTACAGACAGATACCTCGATGTGAAAAAGGATCTGGTGGACACTTTCTATGGTCCTCCAAAAGAGGGAGTGTATAGCCCATCTGTTCAGAATACTCTTTATCTAATGGCAAAAAGTGTACTCAACAGGTCTCTCTCTCTCTCTCTCTCTCTCTCTCTCTCTCTCTCTCTCTCCTTCACACACACATGCGCACACACACATATCCACCAACACAAACACCTATCCCCACTCCCACATAGATTCACATGTCCAAACACATATGCACATGCATTCACACGCAGATACACATGCATGAGCATGCATTATCAAGATACTTCCACTCACTCACATGTTGGTTTTTGTATGGTATGCTCAAACACATACGCACATGCACTTAGGCAGAAACACACATGAGCATGCATTATCAAGATACTTTCACTCACCCACATGTTGATTTTTGTATGGAGCAATGTTTTGAGATTGATTCTTGATTTTTCCATGCTTCCAGGTTTCCTGACATATCATCCATCAAATTAAAGATGCCAAATATCCATTTCCTTCCTGTTAATCTAAAAAACAAAGATAATCAAACTATTGTGAAGGTAAGACCTTTCTTTACAAGTGATGTCTGCCAGAAATTGTGGCAAATTTTTGAAGTATATATAATCATTGATGTAGCACATCACAAACAACATATTTGGAAGTATGTGTATATCAGTTTGTGTGGGTCAGTGGCATGATTTTGAGAGAAATGCAAAGGAAGGGAATGATGAGATTTTTTTTTTTTTTTTTAAGAAAAAGGGGTGGAATTCCCTTATATGCATTGCATCCAAATTGGATGGAATCAAGCTCATTAAATAAGTACAATGTTTTTTTTTTTACCCTTCAACTAATGAAAGGTAAATAATTAAGGACGGATATGATAGTTAAATCATGTGTTTTTTTCTTTCTATTTATTTCTTATTGTAATCACGCAAATAAAGGAATGGAACTAGCCCCCTTTTTTGTATGGTTAAGCTACACATGCGCTATTTTTTCCTATGCCCACATATGTGAGAGAAAGAAGTGCCATTTGAGTCAGTGCTCATTGGCAAGAGGGGGAAGATAACTGTAACAACAATTCAATCAATCAATCCAAATTCCTTGACAAGAGGGAGGGGTGGAGGCATCTAGTAATTAGAGAATGAACAATTGAGACACTCATGGCTCATTCAAAATTTTAATGGCATTATAACATACATGTTTGCATGCCTTTGTTGAATCTTCTTAGTATATTCAAAGCCACTGCCCTCAAAGCCTTAAAATTGATTAATCTCCTTTCAGCGTCTTCCAAAGTTGATTTTTCTGCTGAGGTTAATGTATTAGCAGTAAAATGAAACTGACTTATGATTTTAAACAGTTTGCTGATGATGTATATTTACCAACTGACGAACCACATGGATCAATTCAAGCTAGCTTGAGTCGCTTCTGGTCAAAGATGTAGAAGTTGCTGCTCCTTTCAGCTTTTCATTTTCAAATGAATAAATGGAATTCTCTTTCCTAACATTGGAGACATGAGATGTTTGTTTGATAAATAAAAAGTTATGCCTCTTGAACTGCTAGATACCTAACTTCAGGCTCAGATGTTTTGAGTCAAACAATCAATGAACTTCAAGTGTTGCATATTATCTTTGCTTGTAACAAATCTTCCATGCTTACACAAAAAACAAAGGTGTACATTATTCAGTTCTTGACTTTTGTTTGATAAATAAATAGTCGTACTTTCAGTCATGCATGATTCAGCTAATGCTAGATTATATTTCTCCTTTTTGGTTTGAAGTTTTCATTGTTAGTCACTTATTGACATGATAACAAGTTTGTAGATGTACGTGATGCTGTACAGTTTGGTTTGGTGTAGTTCCAGTTGTGCAATTTCATTGTAGGATAAGTTTTCAGAATGTACAATATAATAAGTTCAATCAAGAAAAGTTGTGGGTTCACATACTCAAGAGGCAAATATGCAATGAACAGCCATCAGCCTAGGGGGAAGAAGAATGGGGCTGCTTCTTGGGTAAAGGAGTAAGTGTTGAGAGTCCTTGAGGTCATCGGGAAGGGAAGTTTGTAGGAGATGGCAGAAATATAGACTCCAATGGATCCTATAGGACTTATCCCCCTCCCAACCTCTAGTAGTGCGGAGCTTGATTAAATCCCACACATAAGATAATTAGCGCATGCTATGGGATCTACACACTGTGAGAGGAATGATGTATACATATAATGTATGAAGATAATTAATGCATGTAGAGGGTTGGCATGTACATTAATGTATCCTGTAATTTGACAGTTACACTGTGACTGGAATCTATAGTGAAAATCCCGATACCTCTGCTGTCAAGGGCTGATGGATTGGTTTGGGTTAGGGACAAGAAGGGCTTTTTTTTTTTTCAATCACCACTTTGGATTATCAAGGACAAAGTTTTATTGCTAATGTGGTAGATTCTTGGAGAAAGTTGTGGAGGAAGTCTGAACTGCACAGAAGCCTTAAAGTGTTCATTTGGGAAATAGCTGTCGGAGACCTTGCTTGCCAAAGACAGATTTGCAAGGTCATGTGTCCAAGAGGCCCAATATTATGAATGCATCCTTTTGGGATCAAGAGGAAGAATTCCAAAAGATGTCTTCTATTGAAAATAAATGGCTTGGTTTTGGCATTGGTTTCCACGTGGATGCTATCACCGATCTTTCTTCTCTAGAACTCATCAGATTTTTTACAGATCCTTTCAGTCCCAAGATGTTATTCATGGGGAAATATCCAATGAGAAAGTTACATTAGTGGCTGCAGCAACCATTGAGTGTTTACCATTTCATAGACTTGTTGGACACCAATGTTCGAGTTGCTTATGGTAAACAAGGAGTTGCTCCCTTACATCCTTTTCTTTAGCTTTCTGCCTTTTAACACTTGTTTCTCTGGACGTGATTCTGATACCAAATCTGTTCGACTGTTATTTCAGTCTTTTGCCTAGTGAGAAAACTCACTTAAGTCAGCTTAAAATGTACAAAACAAGAAAAATCAGTTAAAAAAATAAAAACAAAAAACCAAAGTAGTATTGGGGGATTTTCTGATATTATTTTTTCCTATCTACAGTTCCAGCTTTACATCAGCTTTATATACTTCAAATTACAACCGGTAGAAAAGTGATTTTAGAGGCAACCGGCAAATAATTGGTGATAGCAAAATAAATTAAACTTTTATGGCTAGTTTGGGTGGAGGGAGAGTAAAGTAGAGTTAACAAATTAGCTCATTTCCAACACCTCCCTCCCCCTCTATCCAAATTGGTCATGGGTTTAAGGGGAACAAATTATAAATGTGAGGAATACAGATGTTTAGAATCAGATTGCATGAAATTCAGCCCTTCAAAATCTTGGATTCCCCCTTTTCTTTTTTGATTTTTTTTTAAAATTATTATTATCATTTGTTAACGTTCTTCCACATCAAATTTGATGGTTCCACAACTTTCTAACTAAATGTTTTGGATATAGAATTATTCTAGGACTACAATCTTTATCACACTCTTTCCCATAACTATTCTATGTAACAGATTGAGACTGACTACTTATCAGTGCTATCACTTTCACATAGATCCATCACTCACAGTCTGTCACATTATAGTTATGACAAAATTATGATACAAAAGGTTGTGGTCCTAAATTTTCTCATGGATACATACAATAATTATGTATGTTGATGTACAGTTGTCCTTTTGCTGTTAACAAAGGATTCACAATACTTCTCGCATGCTTATCTTATCCATCCATATGCTCGATGACATTATGTTATTCTTCTTGTTACAGTAATGGCGAAAAAATAGGACTTGGGCTTTCATCAATTTCGCATAATACTTCGATTGTCTTCTGTCGGTGGAAGATTGTGGGTTAGTTCAGGGTAGTTTCTTGAAAACTTAACACCAGCCCGAAAGAATGGTCCACGAACACCAGTGCAGATGAGTCTCAAGCCTGCAAAGAGGATATTGGCCCAAAGCCCAGAAGAAGAGGGAATTGAAGATACAACTAACACCTATCAAGTAACAAGTAGTCAACATGGAGTATAGTAAAATATTAAGGCCTTTCTCTGTTTCTCGTCGTTTTCCCTTTCCTCCGGCCAAAAGTTATCTCTCTCTCTCTCTCTCTCAAATTCTCATTCATTCCAAACTTAGTCATTGACTCAATTTTTGGCTCACATTTTGAAGTGTCATTTCTCTCAATACATTGCCATGGAATCCAATGAAACCCGTTCCACTAATCAACCACAACCAAATCAAACTCTCCCCCCAACATTAAAACGGAAACCAATTCTGTTATATATATCATCCATTCTTGTTCTCTTTCTAGCAATCTCATTCACTTTCACCAAAACAAACTTTTACAAAACCCAACACCTAAGATACACTCTCTCATCACATTCACACGCACACCCCACTTTTCTACTTCAAACCCTTCTAGGCTTTCTTAACCCAACCCCAAAACCCAAACAAGCCCCAGCACCAAAACCCATTTCCGTTTCCCCCTTTTGTGTGCTATGGATGGCTCCTTTTCTTTCAGGTGGTGGGTACAGCTCAGAAAGTTGGTCATATATCTTGGCCCTCCATGAACACATGAAAAACCCAATTTTCAAATTGGCCATTGAGCAACATGGTGATCTTGAATCACTTGAATTCTGGGAAGGCTTGCCAAAATATATCCAGAAGTTGGCATTTGAGCTTTACCAAACAGAATGTAGAATGGATGAGACCATTGTGGTTTGTCATAGTGAGCCTGGTGCTTGGAACCCTCCTTTGTTTGAAACCTTACCGTGCCCACCAGGTGCTTACCAAAATTTCAAGTCCGTGATTGGCCGGACCATGTTTGAGACTGATAGGGTGAATTTGGAACACGTTAAGCGCTGTAATCAAATGGATTATGTTTGGGTTCCTACTGATTTTCATGTATCTACATTTATTCAAAGTGGGGTTGATCCTTCTAAGGTGGTCAAAATCATTCAGCCTATTGATGTGAAGTTCTTTGATCCCCTCAAGTATAAGCCTTTAGACCTTTCTTATATAGGGAAATTGGTGTTAGGTACAGCAACCCGGAACTTGAATTTGAAAAAGGAGTTTATGTTTTTGAGTATCTTCAAGTGGGAGTATAGGAAAGGCTGGGATGTATTGTTAAGATCATACTTGAAGGAATTCTCTAGTGTTGATGGGGTTGCTTTGTATTTACTAACAAATCCATACCATTCTGATGGAGATTTTGGGAACAAGATAGTGGAGTTTGTGGAGGAATCTGGTATGGAAAAACCAGTAGCTGGTTGGGCTCCAGTTTATGTGATTGATACTCACATTGCTCAAACTGAACTACCGCGACTATACAAGGCAGTTAATGCATTTGTTCTTCCATCAAGAGGGGAAGGGTGGGGGAGGCCTCTTGTGGAAGCCATGGCAATGTCCTTGCCAATGATTGCCACGAATTGGTCTGGGCCGACAGAGTATTTGACAGAGGAGAACAGCTATCCATTGCCAGTGGATAGAATGAGTGAGGTTGTGGAAGGGCCATTCATAGGGCATCTTTGGGCAGAACCTTCAGTTGATAAGCTTCAAGTTCTAATGAGGCATGTGATGAATAATGTCGAGGAAGCTAAGGCCAAAGGTAAGCGAGCAAGGGAGGACATGATAAGAAGGTTCTCTCCTGAGATTGTTGCAGAAATTGTTACTAATCATATACAAGACATACTTCAGAAGGTGAGTTAAAAATAGTTTTGGCTCTTTATGTTGGAGGTTGTATGCTCTTTATAATTGCTTTCTTGAACTTGGCCTGTCTAGCAACTGATCCTGTAATCAAGATGGCTTGTGTGGACTGTTGAAGGAGTTGGTTAATGTAATGATTTAATCTGGTTTCTCGGAGAAATAAAACTGAATGGATGGAATTTGACTTGGAGGTAGTCACCCTTCAAGAAGAAGAAGAAGAAAAAGAAGAAATGGAGACTTGAGAAAGAGAGAATTTGGGAGAGAAAAGTGAGAAATGTTATGACTTATTCCTTTAATGATGAAATGCTATGGATTACAAGTATTTATACAAGAGCTACTTGCAAGTCTTATTGGCTAAAATAAGCAACGAACAACTTGCAAGCAATTTGGCTCAATTTCTTAAACACTTCTTTCTATTGTAATTAACATGTACTTGCTTGAGCACTGGACCCAAGCTTTGCCCAATTAACTTAGCTCCACTTCTTGCAATCTTGCAACTAACCTTGTGAACTTCTCCAATCTTGTTCACTTAGAGTTATACTTGCAATGCTCACTTGGACCCATTACAGTTAAGTTGAGGCATATACCAAGCCATACAAGGAAGTTTCTCATGGGACATATTTTGATACCCAAATCCCATAATATTATCGTTAGCTCAAGAACCTCTTACTCTGTCTTTGTCTCGTGTGTGTACCGTTAATGTTCTCTGTTGAATTCATTTGGCTTTTAGATGGAGGAAGGTAATTTTCAATTGCCACTGCTGTGTTTGTGTCTGATAAGTATGTGTATGTATGTGTATAATTTATATGAAACAATTTCAAGTCCATTGTTTTTTCAGCGAGTGTGACACTTTTGAATTCTGATTAGCTTTGTACAAGGTATTTTGTGAATTATTTGGGTGATAAATAGGTATATGGAGTTTGTATTTGATAGTGATGGTACTAGAATATTTATAGAAAATTAAATTATTAACAAGATATGTATAAAAACACATTAAATTATATATACAAATAATATAAATACATATTATATAAAATATAAAAATACATTTATATACTCAAAGCAGGATAAGGTGAGCTAGGGCGAAGCAAACAAAACCCATCTCCATCTCGTTCCTTCTTTGAGGTGGGAAAAATCCACGCAGGAAGGAACGGGATAGGCAGGTTGAGAGGGATGGATAATTTTTGCCATCTCTACTTCTTTGGAGGTTTGTAGTGTCAGGATTCTAATGCAGTAGTGTTGCTCTTATAACAATTGTTTGTGAGATACATCGAAATCTAAATTCCACAGCAGGTTATCACATTCTCCTTCAACTTTATCATGAGTCTATTGAAGAGAACTCATTGTACCTAAGACATAACAAAATGTATCAATTGAGGAAAAACGGAATGTTGATTTGATAATCAACCTAGGCAGGTTCTAGTGACAGTACTGTTTCTCTTATTACCTTTGATTCAATCTGACCATAAAAACATAGATAAAACCCACAGATAGAATCATCTCAATAAACTTATGAGCTTTGCGAGTATTCGCATTGAAAAAAAAACACTCATCAGAATAGCCTAAGCTGTTGAATGACAGTATTTGAAACCAGTAAAACATCATTCATTTACAACGACTTGGACCTGCAAGCTATATCCAGTATATATATCCCAGTCAACCATGGCTCATTAAATGACTTTCCTGTTTTGAACTAGCTCATTCGGTTAATTATTGGACTGCCTATCTGGAAGCAACCAAATAGTCAATACATCAATCATCAACCTAAGTTTACTGAAAATATGGAGCAAAAACTGTCATAACTTCTTTGTAAACAGGCTTCTTAGAATCCACTACCTGCACAGAATGGAAAAAAAGGCCATTTAAGTAAACCACAAGACCAAAGTACCAATTCCAACCGTTTCTGAACCAGTAAAGAATTCTACTAAGATTGTAAGGTCTACCCACAAGCTCAACTACTTGTTCTGGAGACATCCATGACCATTCACCAAATTCAGCTTTCACAGTCCCATCACCCAAAAGATTGATTTCTTCCTCCTTCCCAGTAAATTTAAGAAGAAACCTGAGAGGGTTTTCAAGTTTGATGAAGTTAAACAGAAATTTACACACACAGGCATGTACATCTATGGAGATAATTTAAATCTAAAACTAGCCGCAAACCCACACAATGCATGGGAATATATAAATATTATGTAATGAGGTGTAGTATATAAAAAGTAACAATTACTTCAAGTATTATCTTCTTCTTCTTCTTTTTAAAGATTTTTATAAGTATTTTTTATTTTTTTAATCTCTACAAATATATCATATTATTATTTTTTGTATGTTTGATTAATATTTTTTTAAGATGAATCATATTCTTCTAACTTTTGTTGTAGTGTGTTATATTTGCCTAACACACAACTAAACTTTATAAGTTTCAAATTTATTATTCAAAATTTTCAGGAATAAGGAGATTATCATAATAATAGAAACTCATCACAAAATTACAATGTTATCTTAACCAAAATTAAAATGAAATCAAAGGAATAAAAGACAGACTTTATAATAATTTATTACTCAAATAATTGGTAGGCATATTCAAATTCATAGTCATGTAGATTGTGTTTTGATATAAACTTAAATTCCTATTTCCAAAAAACTAAGTATTACCAAAATTTCAACCAAAGCAATAGAAAGAAGAAAAAGACTGTGGTGGGAAATTTTAAAAACACAATACCAAAACACATATTAAAAAAAATCATCAACCTTAATGAAAGTTATAAAAAAGAACAAAAATCCACCAAAAGAAAGTAGAGAGAGGGAGTACTCACAGTTTTTCTTGGGAAAAATATGGATTGAATGGGAGAAATGATATCAATTTTATACAAAAGAAAATGGGGAGAAGAAGAGTTAAAATATACGAAAGAGAAAAGGATGTGTCTGTCTTGCCGCTGATGTGACTCAACAGGAGCGTAGCAACAATAAATGCTACGCTTTAGCTTTTAAATATATATATATATATATATATATATATAGATAGATAGATAGATAGATTACTTGTGTATCTAAATTATATTCTACATGCTCCCAGCCAAAAAAAATACGAAACTTTTTTCCCTAAAAAAGAATATGTTAGGTTGAATGCATCCAATGGCCTTAACTCAATTGACTCGGCCTAATCTGGACTCAGTTGCAGCCCTTCACTATATATACTGCATCTAACAATGTATTGCTGTATTCATATGCTCACCACTTCTGTGCTTGACCCTTAAGATTTTCCTTGACTTTAGGCCAGTCGTATGTCAACCAATAAGGTACCTGCATTTGAAACCCAACTCAGGCCTGAACTTATTGCTAACAAAGGAACTGTAAGATTAAAATATCATGCATGAGTTGGACAGCAGCAGAGTATTAGTATTAAAAATTCTGATAGACTGACAGGAAGAATTAGCCAGTTAAAATGTAGCCCAGGTAAAGAAAAAAAGTCAGAATCCCCAATAAACCTAGAGGCTATGGCATGTTTGCTCACATACACAGAGAAGATTGGATATTAGACATTAGCATTCATTCAAAACTACAACACTAAACTTTAGCATAGAAATCCACTATTTTTGTTTCATATTTGGGAATTTTGAAGTCTGCAAAGCCAAGAAAAATTGAATTTAGAGAGGCCTTAGAACATAGATGTAGTCCTAAGAGAGTAGGTCAACCAGTTGAGTAGGGTGGTTGATTAAGTCCAAAGTAATATGGAACACGATGCAAGCTCATTTGAGAGACTATTATAAAAGTAGGATATAGGAATGATAGAGATATTTTAAGCTTATCAAAAAGAAAAAGAAGAAATATATATATATATATGTATGTATATATATATGTGTGTGTGTACTATGACCTAGGATTTGATCCTAGAATCCCCACATAAAAGTCATTCTACTCAGGCAGTGTGTGTTTGTTTTTTTTTTTTTTTTTTTTTTTTGGGGGGGGGGGGGGGGGGGGGTGGGGGTGTGTGGTTGTTCTCTGGATGGGTGCTTGTGCATGCAAGTTTGCAAAGTTTGTGTGTGGCTATGGATGTATAGAAAGATAATTACCAACAAAGAGATAAAATGCAAGAAAAAGATAACTTGAATTTGGAATCATGCCTGCTCTTAGACATTATACCTAGAAAATATCAGCTCTTCAAGGCATTGCCATTTTTGAATGATAAAATTTGTTAAAGCAAGCAAATATAGAGAGGTGATCAATGCTAATTATCAGTGGCATCAGCAAGGCAGGAACAAAATCTACTCCCATTGAACTCCACAAGTGCTAGAAGCTAAAACTTGCTTGGTAATTTCTACCTGAACCAAGGGGATATTAAGTTTTAATTATTTGATGGCTACATATTGTTCTTGTTAAATTATCAATTGTCCCAAACGTTTAAGCTATTAGGAAATGATGAATTTAATCATTTAATCATAATTCTAACACTCCCCCTCACTTGTGGGCCTAAACTTCCCCTTAATAAGTGGGGGCCCAACAAGTGAGAATTTAACATTTTAAATGGGAGATAGAGTGAAGACAGGGATCAAACTCAGGATCTCTTACTCTGATACTATATTAAATTATCGATTGTCCCAAAAACTTAAACTATTAGGAAATGATGAATTTAATCACTTAACCATAATTCTAACAATTCTAAAAGGAGTACAAGGGCTCACATGCCGAAGAGTTAAAATACTTTATACAAGGGCTAAGCTTGTTCTCTCTCTCTCTCTCTCTCTCTCTCTCTCTTACTTAGAATTAAGAAAATCAGCCGATAAGAATAGTGGAAACTACAAATGGTAGACCATAAAATCAATCCCAACTTCAAGGCTAATAAAAGGTGGGTTGTACTAGGTTTTTACCCTAGATAGTTTTGGGTTCTATGAGTGAGGAATCAAGGGCTGGTTGCGAGGTTTCAACTTTCAAGTTTCTGGAAATTAAAGAGAAAAGTTTCTAGGCATCAAAACTAGTTCTCCTAAGCATCACACTTAGGTTTCCTTGGCATCACACCTTGGAGAAGGATTGCATCACACAACCTTCATAGCATAATTGCTGCAATTTTCTCATAAAACTAGTTCTCTCCAATGAATAAAATATTGTTTACGTCAATATATGTAGCCAACTAAACCTAACCCTATTCGGCTCCATTGGCATTGACTACTAATTCTAGGTAATTAAAACCCAAAAATAAAACCTAATAACATATGAAAACCCAAAATAAGATGCAAGGGACAAAAACTTCTGCCCACACCCAAAACCTGAGAATTACAAAAATACTCTAGACTTTTAAAATTAAATAAAACTAAATTATACTAAACCAGCAACTTTCTAATGTAAAGAAACAAACCCGAATAATAATAATAGCTAAGGCAGCCTACAGGAGTGTGCCCCCTTGGTTCATATTTTTAAATTGCTCTTTCGTGAGCTTCTTGCTGTCTGCATCATAGATCCTGGATCACTCTCTCTCAATCTCAAACACCACATGCATAACTAACTAAAGCCTTAAGCCCTTCTAATTGGAGATGGCTAAAGTCCTCTTTGCCATTCAACTCTATCTAGGTGCACAAACACCATAGTGCCAAGTAGTAGAGATGCTAAACAGAACTATTTACTTTCCTTTTTAATAAAAAGAAATCAAGTTCAATGTGTTTCCAACAACTATTTCCTTTCACATGCTTGGTTGAGTGGAATTGTGGAAAAGAGGAGAGGATTTCGTACCCCAAGCCCTCTCTTTCTGTGGGGTTTGGAAGACAGGTGAGTAAAATATTGAAGGTTCTAAATTGAAGGAACAGTCATGCCAAAGCTGTCATAATACCAGATGGAGGAGTGTTAAAAAAAAAAAAAAAAAAAAAGGAGGTTGACAAATCGGATTCCTTACCAGACAATGAAGATTGGTTCAGGATTTGTTAAGTCTTCCTATTTTAATTTCTCCATCAAAGCTGATCAATTTCTTAAAACCTATGTATAAGAGACTGTAAATTACAAGCTTTATACCAGAGAACTACTGAGGCTACTGAGAAATCGCTGGTTCAGTTACAAGCTTTATGCCAGAGAACTCTTTTTGATTGGTTTAGGTGCTAGGGTTCTTCGAATTGTTCTTCTATCATAGAGTTTCTTTCTTCTCTTAGAATTTCCCCTTGAGTTATTTTTCTTCGATGTTGTTTGTTGTTTTTGCTTGTGTTCACTATCATGAACATCATGTATTTTTTTTCATCATGATTAATATTACTCTTATTACCTATCAAAAAAGAAAAATAAGAAAGAGGGACCATCAATGCAGATATCCAAAGAAAAGTATAAACAGGTTTATAAAGCAATTTCTATTGCAATCTCACACATTCCTCAAGCGAGATGCATATTAAATATCTGAAAGAATTACACAAGCATACCAAAAATTTGTAATTAAGGAAGAGAAGTCCAAAATTCTTACCTCTGCAATAACTTCTGCTGAACTGATTCCTGTCTCTTCTTTTAATTCCCTGATGGCCGCACTTCTAGGATCTTCACCCTCATCGATACCGCCCTATTAAAATAAAATGTACCAAATACCAATTACAATCTCATTTAAAAGAACCAAATCGTGAAAAGAGGAAAAACAAGTTTAGTAAAGACTATTCTGATGAGTGTTTTAATAACTATAAAGTTCTAGTTCATTAACCACAGCCACAGAACATTGACACATTCATTTAAAAACTATGATGTTTTTTTAACATCACATATTTAACAGAAGACAGAAAGAGAAGCAGAAAAAAAATTAAAGAATAGAAAAAAAGTCTTAGTTTTGGTTTCAATTCTCCAAATTTTAGCTATGAATAACTGAAGACAGGCTCACACCAATCCAGAAAACACTTAATATATACCCAGATTGTAAATAGACCCAGTGGCTGATGCCATAAAATGGTTGCTTATATCAAGAAACAAGAATTGGAGATAGACTCAAGAGATTATCACAGTACTTGTAAATTGTATGGCCCCAAATTTCCAATAGTTGTACAGTTCTAAAATTCTAATACCAACCTAGCATTAAAATTTCATGAAACCAAAAGAACAGCTACCCCAAACTCAATCACTAAAAAAGTTCATAATGAATTCTGAAAAGAAAAAGATAAACAAATACATAATAAGACATAAAATGGTTTTATAAAATTGCAGTTAGAGAATGTAAAATAACAATCTAAATTGCATATGAAAGCATTAGAAACTTGGAAAGTAGAATCCTAAGAATTGTGTCTAAAATTTCTTTCTCATGGATAAAGTTATATATTATTGTTGTCATTTGAACAGTTCTGAATAAGCAACATAGAGGTGAGGGCTCATGCATGTGGATGATTTTCAGACTTTTTTGTCACAGAGAAAATACATTGTGAAAGCAGGTATGGCCTTGACATAAATGCAGCTCCACAAAATTGAATAAACCAGTAATTGTACCTTTAAAAAATGATGAACTCATCCACTTTATCTATTATCTCAATCGGTATACAGATAAAACATTGTAAATTCCATGAACCCTTTGGAAAGACTGCGGTAATAATTATATGCTAGACTTGTCCGTGACATGATGATGATGTCTTATTAAATTGCAATTTGGTAAAGAATATACATCAAGTTTGGCAATATTTTATAAAGCATGCAAAATTGTTTTCTGGATCTGATAGTAGCAAATCTTAAAATTTTCTATTAAATATCTCAGCCCTTATATATAAGTTAATGTAAGACAAGGAATTCATAAACATTTTTGAATATGGTAAACTTTTGCTAAGTTTTACATTCCCCTTTTATGATTTCAAAGCTTCTGTCATCAGAACACCCTGCATTTCAATTTCCCAAATTTCCTATTTTAATGTCAGATAATATGATAGGAGGAACCCACATAGTACCAGACAAAGAAATCACTAAGCATGTGTACAAAGCTGTCATATAACTTCCCTCAATTGTCATTCAAAAGCTCTACATTAACTCCATAAATATTAGTGTATATGAATCCAGATGTAGGCCCCATATGCTGTATTAGCATTCAAATTGAAAATACAGGCTCAGATCACACTTTTCTTTTCATCAAACAAGTTACATGCTGAGATTAAACATTAACTTTCTACATACAACAACCGTCACAGTCTCTACTTCAAGCACATACTAAAATAAATTTTGTATTGAGTTCCAAAAATTATGGTTGGAACCAAAACTTGGGATTCCTTTTATTAACACAATATCAACACACACAGTGCCTTTATCATCCCTCCTTTGTTGTGGGTCATTATTATTGTATCACTCAACCCTCAAGTCACCAACTCCAAACACAAGAAAAATTTTAAAATCAGCTCCATTTGTTTCAATCTAAAACAATTCTCAACTCAAATCACCAACTCCACACACAAAAAATAACTTGGAAAGAACTCAAGGTCCATCAAATACAAGTGGGGTCTTGTCTATTTCTCATGTTATTTTTATTTTATATCTTAAATTAACGCAGCACGCAAACAAAGCTATTTAGTTTCAAAAACAATCAAACTAAATACCTCAATATAAAACCCCAAAAAATAAAATAAAATAAAATTACCTGAGGCATTTGCCAAACATTGGGTCTATTTAGCCTTGAAGCTACAAAAATCTGCAGCTCAAAAAAAAAACCTTATATTATATATTTCACGCCACAGATACATATAAATAAACATATAGAGAAGACAGAGATAGAGAGATAGGATATAGTGTACCTTTTTAGAAGAATTGATGAGACAAATACCAGCGTTTTTCCTATAACCTTGGGGAGGGGAATCCATGGATGATGATTATGAAAGAAAAGAAAAAATCCTTTTCCTGCGATATCTACTAGTATTGGCTTTTGTTTTTGAGCTTCTACTAGTATTAATCAAGTCAATTAATACTAGCATTGACTTAATTATCGGTCATTCACTCATTTCTTTTCTTGTATCAGTGTATGAAAAATAGAGTCTTGGAATTTCTTGTACATATTTGTTTTGTTTTTTTTTTTTTTTTTGATGGTCAATACGTAAATCATTTCATTTAAATGGGGCACAGGCCCAGCAAAGATACATCCAAATTAACTTGACAGGCTATCATTGGGGGAGTATCTTCCACCCATACAACACTATGAGATACAGCACTAGCATACCGTGCTAACAAATGGGCAGCAGTAAACTCCTGCAGGCCACGTTTTGTACCTTCCACAACTTTCTGGATAGAGCTTGGAGGCGGGTTTTGGCTTGACATATAACATATTTGTTTTTGGTTTCTCTTTTGGTTGTACATATTTTTGTGGGTACTTCATTTTTCTATTTTCTAACGAAGTAGTCTTCTCTTAATAAAATTTTTGTTTTTACCTACAAAAAAAAAAAATATATATATATATATATATTTTGGAATTCAATTGGTTTGCACTTCTGTTGTCCATAACATTCAAAGTTTATTCCTCACTTTTTTATTGTAATTATTAAATTATTAAAAAAGAGAGGCCACTGGTTTTTTTTGTGTTTTTTTTTTTTTTTTTTTAATTTGAGAAACAAAATTTTCAAAATAGAGAGATTATAGTCTCTATTTATCTAAATAGCTTAAATGTAGCATTTATTTGTACTATACTAAAGTTAAGTCATATCACTCTTCATCTTCTCTTATTTTGTCTCTTCTTATTCACACTCTTTTACTATAAATTTGTTATTCTTTTTTCTATTCTTTGCATAGTTTTCCCTCACAAAAAAAAAAAAAAAAAAAAAAAAGTTATCTCTCTCTCTCTCTCTCCCAATTTTTTGGTTAATTTTTTATTTTCTTGCATCTCTGCTTTAGTATAATTGGGGTTTGTCATGAAATATCAAATATCAACTTATATTCAAATATGACCAAAACTGTAACTTTACTTTCTGTACATATATAGGTGTGGGAGAGAATTTGGTAGATTGCTTTGTTTTGTCAATGGAAGAGAATTGCATATTGCAAATTGTTGATGATGTGATGCTAAGTCAAGGAAGCAATGAAGATATTCAAGCATTCGCTGAGCTTGCATTGAGATGCATCAAGAAGAAGGGAGATGAGAGGCCAGCCATGAGAGAAGTAATGCTAGAGTTTAGGCGGATACAACATCTCATATGGTCAAAACAAAATAATGAAACTGGTTCAGCTCAAACACCCTTAAAGTCATGTAACTGATTTGTCATTGTTGGCATTAGAAGCCCATTTTAGTGTCTACTAAGCTTGTAAAATAAACTTTATCATATTATTATATATTTGGGTAGGGGTTGGTTTCATTGGGATAGAAGCAACATAATATGATACTTAAGGACAATTTGCTTGGCATATTGTAATTAATTGCAGTATGATCTTCCTAATGCATTGTTGTCAATGACTGAATTGTCTCTGGCAATAATTTCATTGGCATACGGTCCAATTCTAGCTCAAATGCCCAAGCCACTAACGTAGCACTCAATACTGTGTATATAAACACCTTTGTGTAATATATCAAATCAATACAGTGTAACAAATAGCATAGATCGTGTTAATTTTTTTTTTTTAAATCCTATTTGTTTTTATCTTCATTTTTTTTTAAATAGTATAAAAGCCTATCAATCCAAGGCGGACCATTTACTACTCTATGCCTCAATTGAAGCATTCCTTTTCAAATCAAAGTTTCTTTTACCACCAAACTCATAATAAACATGAACTAATCAAATCCCCAATGAACCCCATTTTTTGTGTGTGTCAAAAGAACATTACTATTCACTCTATTTGGTGCAATTTCCATAGCAAGTATCTTCGTCGCCTTTCAAAGGTTCTTCATTTCAAATTCTGAAATCAGTTGGGCACCTCATCCAATTAGACGTTCAAAACTGTAATTAGGTTTCTTAATTTGATAAGTGGACCTTAAATTTGAAAAAATCATTAAGAGCATCAATAGCACAAATTTTGGCCTAAGTCCTAATCTTAACAATTTTAATTCTTTGAGTTATCCCAAATCTATGATGTTTTCTCCCAATTTCTGTTACCAAACCCTAATTGAATATCCCAATTACTTATTATTTCATCCAATGTGGTTACATCCTTACCATATTGAAAAACCATAATTTTAATACTAAACCTAATACCTTACTATATCTTTTGTTAAATCCTGCAATGAAACTGTGACAAAATTAGAAGTTTAAATCTTTAATTGGGACCCTTAATTGCATTATGGAGAAATTAATTTGATGAATTGATAGACAAAAATTCCCAATCTATCTATATTCTATACATATCTAAAAGTTGAAACGTAATATTTATTGTTGTTACGTTCCTGTTAAACCACATCATCAGCCACGTCATTAGCCCCACTAGCTTTTTTTCCCCTTCCTTTTGCAATTAACATTTTCACATTTATTACTACATCACATTATATGTGTATATATATATATATATATATATATATATATATATATATATGTATGTATATTACTCTCTCTCTCTCTCTCTCTCAATTAATATTTCCCTAATTTTTGTCTTAAATTCAATTGACATTTAATTCAAACTTCCTTCAACTCTATGACTCTCCTTCTCCCTGATCAAGTAGTTATGAAAACCATTTAATTGCCACTCTATTACAATTTTTTTTAACATAAATTCAATTGACCTTTAATTCAAACTTCCTTTAACTCTGACTCTCTCTCTCCCAAATCAAGTAGTTATGAAAACCGTTCAATTGCTATTATATATTTGCAATTGTTCTACCCTACTTCTGCAAATTTGGAAAGTCCCTCTTGTAAGGTGGTGGGCCTTGTTTGTAATGTTGGACTGCTTCCTATTGCACTAGGCCCGAGTTTTCGGGATAAGGGAGTTAGGACTGGTCCAACTGGAACCCATCTTGGTCTGACTTGTGCACAAACTACACCATGTCTACCAAGCTTTGGTTACATGCCCATGGCAAGCAGAGCCGCTATAAAGAAGTTATGGCGGGCAGATATAATACGGATAATACAAAAAAATACAATCACTACTTTTAGCCACAATAAATAAAAAGTGAGCAATAGAAGGCTCTCTGTACATAGAATAAGCTAAGTAATGGATAAACAGAGTTAGCAAAATCATAGTGTTAGTCTGCCATGCCAAGTAATACACGGAATTGAAACCAAGAAGGGAAAACCGTTCCCTCAACACGAGTAATCTCAAAGAAGAAATTAATTGCTTTGAGGGAACAGGCCTAAATGGTCTATGCCCAAATACAAATCTTTTGCTTTTTATAGAGAGTAAGGCTATTGAGGGAGAGAGGAAATTAACCTATTGGTGCATGCCTGCCATTCTAAACTCTCTGTTTTTTCTTTCTCTCGTTACTCTTTACTTTTCTTTTCTTTTGTTTTACTTCCTTTCCTTCTCAATGCTTACTTCTGCGTTATGGTTTTTCCTAGAAATTCCTATTACTCTGATTTTTCCAATCCCTTTTTCCTCCCCCCTTCAGTACACAGCGAGGGGTCCTTTATATAGAGCCCACCGTGACTGGTATTTACTGTTTTAGTCCTTAACTGCCTTTGTCTAGTATGGGTTTCCTTGCCGACCACTTACTGGTCATCAATTGTTCAGCCACCACCACTTACCTGTGCTGGCTGTGCCGCCCCTCTGCCAGACAAAGAAGACTATTTTATTTGTTTGCTTGTCGTGACTTTTCTACCCGTTACAGTGTGTGTGCTCTCTCTCTCTATCCCTCATGGCATGCACCTAGTGGTTCCAGCTTATCCTTCTTTTGGGTGACATGTCATCCCAGCAGGACATTTCCCCCAAAAGAGCCTGAGCAAGAATCTCAGAATAGGTTTTTTCCCTCTCCTGATTGCCAGACCATGCCCTCTCTTATCTCTGACTCATGACCCACCACTTCCTATATTAGTTGGGTACAGGCTGGTGGTGCCTAGGTCTTGTGTGTGCTTCACCTTCTTTGCCTGCTGCTCATGCATTTGTCGTGATCTGGAAATTGGTCTGTATGCTCTGCCGTGCACTTTTGGCTTCTTATAGTGTGGGTTGTTTTCCGATCTGCCATTCTTTATGACTTACTTCTTTTGGGGGTTTGGCCTTGTCGGATCATGGGCCTTCCTTCTCCTGGCCTACTCTATATTCACTCTGTGGCCTTGTTAGCATTTCCTACCATACCACTCTGTTATTCCTATTGTAATGTTGTTTGCCTCAATCCTGCTGGGCCTCTTTGGGCCTGCTGTTTATTTCCCTCCCGGTGACTCAATGCGTTCACTAGGCCTTTTCTTACATTGTTTGCGGTCTTCCGTGTCCCATTTCCTTCTTAGGCATCTTTGGCCCATTTACTTTCCTTGGGTTTCCTCAACCTTTTTCCAATCCTGCTTTCCCATGGGCCTTTACTAACTCTCTTGGGCTTCCTTGGCCCAATTACTTTATACCTCATCCTTGGGGCTGATGGGTCTTCCATTAGCCTCTTACTCTCTTTGCTTGCATTACTTTGGGCCTGCTGTGGCCCATTCTTGCTTTTCTACATACTGCCCATGGGTTTGCTTCTTCTCTCTTTCCGAGCCCATTCAAGTCCGTTTGCTTCCTCAGGACCCACTTTATGAGTCCGTGAGCTATTCATTCCTGCCACTTGGGCTCAATGGCTTTTTCTTGCTTGCTAACTTTGGTCTGCCCGTGTTGTTAGGCCTTTTCTCTTACTGGGCTTGTCAAAATGAGCCTCAACACCTCTCAAGTTAGTTCTTTTTTTTTTTTTTTTATCCCCCATATTCTTTAGGTTTTTCCAGTAAACCTAAAGGATACAGCAAATTTCTCTCAAAGCCATGGTGAAGAATATAGTAAAAGAATTGTAGTGAGATCTAGCTACTATAGTTTATTTAAGTCTCACTCTTTTGGAGCTCATGATTGGAAACAAAATACAATTGCATAAGCAATAATGGAGTTGACATTGATACTTTCGAGTTACTTTTGAGTAGGCTTCATTGGAGCTGTTTTTTCCTTTGCTACAATTTTTTCATACAATGCTACTTTAAGTCCACCAAAGAAATGTACTCATCTTTAAGTATTAGTTTTTCCTAAATCATTTTCACTAAGAAATTCAAAGGTTTTGACATATTTCAATATCAATCGCTGCTCAATTCCTATTTGACCAATCGAAAAGAGCACTCAATTGATCGAAATTAATTTTCAATCAATCGAAAATCGTGAAACAGGATTTTTAGAAGAATTTTCTGATGACTGTTCAGAAAGGTTGAAGAGGTTTCAAACCTTGTTAACGGTTTTATGAAATATTTTAACTCTTCATACGTGCTTTTTGATGAAACATAACCCTATGGGTATAAATAGAGGCTTACGTTCACTTGATATCCTGTGGTCATTCTCTAGAATTGTTATCTGTAAAACCCAACATCTTGGTTGTATCATGGGGATAAATTTGTAATAACCCTTTAACAACAAAAGTGTAGGGGGCAAATATTGTCCAAGGAAAATGATATAGTGCCTCAAAGTTATCTATTTTCTATTTGTCTTTTGTGTTAACCTTGTTCTTCCATTATTATTTTGTGTAATATCCCCAACATCTATATTTACTACTTATCACAGGATAATAAGGTGGGTGATAAAAGAAGAAAATAAATTTAAGAGAAGGCAAAAAGGTTCAATCGGTAATCCATAACATGTCCAATAAGTGTTATACACTTGGATATCCAATACCAACATTGATTTCTCTTATAATTTTAACACTATTGATCAAATTGTATGACAAACATGACGAGCATTGACACTTCAGGTATAGGAATTGGAAAAAAAAAAAAAAAAAAAAAAAAAAAAAAAAAGGGATTCTTAGGGAATAGAAGTAGGGAATCACCTTGCATTTAGGATTTGTGATATTTTAGTTTATTTAGTACCTAACCTATTCCTTATTTCTTTTTTTCTTTTTCTTTTTTTTTCCCCAGTTAGCTATGGCCTATTTGAGGTAGCAAGTGATTGACAAGCTAAAGTTCACCAAATTTGTTGATTATTTATTTCTTTCATTTTTATTTTTATTTCCCTCTTTGATTATAAAATTTTGAGATGTGATTTTTGTGTTTTGGATATTAAGGAGAGAACATTTGGATTATTATGAGATTTTAGTTATTATTAAACTTTTGAATCATGGTTTTGTTGGGCTTTGGGATTGGGTCCTAAAAGTGTCTGTATACATTTTTTCTATTTGATATGAGGGTGAAAATTTTGGATATATATTAGGTTTTAAATTATAGTTTTGCAGGGGATTGGTTTGGGAAAAATTTTCACATTTTTGTGTTTTTTTTTTTTAATTATAAATTTTGAGATACGTTTCTATATCTTAGGTATTAAAGGTAACCTTTTTTATTTCTCCAAAAATATGGATTTATTGTATTTTAGGTCTTGAAAGTAGTTGCTTCATTTGTTCTCTGGCTTATCCATTTTTTATATATGTTTTCTATGCTTTTGATATTTGAGAGAGAAGGTTTGGATATTAAGAAATTTTTTCAAATTTTTAACATAGCTTGTGTACAAAATTACGTCAATAAATATTATATGGGAAATAATATTTTTATGCTTCACCTTTAAAATTTTTTATTAAGATTTTTTTTTTTCATTCTTTCTTGCTACTTTACTTTAAGTGAACGAATCATTGTATTTCTTATAACTTTATTTTGGTTTAATACTTTTTGGTGTTGTGTTTTTTGAGTTCCCTATCACAAATCCTCTCTCTCCCATTTATAGCTTTTGTTTAATTATTGTTTGAGTTAATACTTAGTCATTGTGGAAGTGAGAATTTAAATATATATATATATATATATATATATCAAAAAACAATCTTTTTTTTTCCTTTGAGAATGAACCTATGTGATTTTATTAATGTAAATCAACTACATCCGATTGTAAAACAAAAACAAGGTGTGATAAGACATATTCCATCCACACTAGAAAATCTGGCATGCGTATAGCATATTTAGGCAGACTATGAGCTACATTATTGTCATTTATCTTAGTGTGAGAATACAACAACCTTACAAAATTTCTTGCATACACCTTCACATCCTCTACCAACAGACCTAGCAGGGATAAAGAGTGAACCTTTGACTTCAAATCCTAAATTAGTCCAAGAGAGTCACCTTCCAAAATAGCACTTCTGAAACCCACTTCATAAGCAAACGATAGAGCTTTCATTGCTGCCAGAGCTTCAATCTCGTCTAGCTTGTAAGCTTGGGGAATTTTTTCCGAGCAAGATGCCAAAATAGAGCCGTTATTATCTCTGATCACCACACCCACGCCTGACATGTTAGTGACTTCGAATACGGCACCATCAAAAAACAATCTTGACTACGTATTTGAATGTGCATATCAATTATTCGAGTAACATCAAGTGTAATTTTGTAATGAGTTTTGATTATCACGATAATTTCCTTAAGAGAATGAAAATTTTGAATAATATATTTGAAACTTAAAAAGTTTAGTTGTAAAGAAAAAAAATTATGAAACATGACGTACCATAACATAATTTAGAATAATATGGACCACTTAACATAAAAAGTTAAGAAATCGTTTAATATTTTGGGAGAGTAAATTATCTTCAACAAATTTAGGAAAGCAAATTATACATTATCTTCAGCAAATTTGCGACTAGTTAATAATAATACAACATTTTTATAACAATCCAAAGTGGTACGTTGCTATTAGATGTTAATAGTGAACAAAAAAAATAATTTTAATAATGAATTCAAATTAAAACCAATAACTATTTACCATCTAAGATTTGTAGTAAAAATATTAATGCAGCTCTTCTCTATAAATAATAAAAGAGGTCAAAGATAATTTTTGAAAAACGATATGTTTAGAACATCATCACTACTTTTCACAATTTTTTTAATGACAAGTTATGGTTGGACCTACTGTTAAGACAGCTGTTGTGAACCAATCGAAGAATCAAGAAACCATTGACGGATAGGGAGAGAGGAGTGGGGCGATTGATTTGGGAAGCCCACTTTGGTTGGCCTACCCCCTTCCACAAAAGTGGGTGCCACTTTGGGTGCCAACCCAATAGACAATGCACTTATAACCCATAAAATGTCTCTCACTTCCTACTTGAGATTCAATTAATTTCACCAAGTCTACCAATGTTCAAGTGGGCAGTTTTATGAGTTAATTTTTCATTCACTCTCTACAGTTTTAAATAGGTAAATTACAGACATTATTCTCCTCATGGAAAAAGAACACAACCCAACTCTAACTACTCTCAAAGGATGTGTGAGTTCCACTTGTATTTTTGGGTCAAAGATGGCCACCCAAACAATTGCAAAACCCAATTTTCTCAACCCTTCATGTTAACAGAAATTGATTGAAAACAATGTAGATGATAATACAGACACGAATAAGAACAGATATATATTGCCAACGGACAGAACAAGCGGGGTTCTGAAAGGGCCATTCACAGGGCATCTTTGGGCTGAACCTTCAGTGGATAAGCCTTCAATTTCTAATGAGGCATGTGGTGAATAATGTTGAGGAAGTAAGGCTAAAGGTAAGCAAACAAGGGAGGACATGATAAGAAGTTCTCTCCTGAGATTGTAGTAGATATTGGTATCAATCACATAAAAGACATACTTCAGATGATGAGTTAAAAGAGTCACGATCCTTCAAGTTGGAGATTGCATGCTCTTTATTGTTTTCTTTGTTGAAATTGTTCTTTGTAGCAATTGAACTTGTAATCAAGATGGCTCGTGTAGATTGTTGAAGGAGTTGGTTAATGTAATGATTCCATCTGGTTTCTCAGGGAAATAGAAATGAATGGATGGAATTTCACTTGGATGTAGTCACCCTCCAAGAAGAAAGAAAGGGAAAATTGAGAAAGATAGAATTTGAGAGAGAAAAGTGAGAAATGCAATGACTTATGCCTTTAATGATGAAATAATATGGATTACAAGTATTTATATAAGCTACTTGCAGGTCTTATTGGCTAAAATTGCCTATGTACACCTGAAGGAGGTCAAGGATTGTGGATTTAGATAATGAAGACATTGCATGTTCTATGTCCTACATCTGCTATAATGAGTTGATTTGGACTATATCAGTGATTTTGGATAGCTATGAAGTATGAAGGATGATTCCAGGAAAAAAAAAATTGGACACCATGGATAGTGAAGGCGTTAGGGTTCTAGTGACAGTACGGTTCGAGTGACAGTACCTCTCCTCGTATAGCAAGAGGATCTCTTCTTCTTTTTTTTTTTTTTTTTTAGAAACATATAACAAGATCTCTATTCAATAGCAGGGAATCACATCCTCCTGCAACTTTAACATTGAGTTTATAAAAGAGAAATCATTGAGCCAAAGACATAAAAAAAATGCATCAATTGAGAAAAGATGGAAGGTTGAATTGCCCTAGGATTGGCCAGTGATTTCCCAGGTTCTGGAGTATCTATTGGCTTGGCGTAAAGTAATTAAATAAACAATCAACTCACATAAGATTTTATAATTAATATACTTCTTTTGTATTTGACCATATAAATATAGACAAATCCCATAGATAAAATCGTTTGGATGGGCTTCCTGATATTTTAGATTGAAAGTTGAACCTAAAAATTAACACTTTTTCGAATAGCTTAAGGCCCTAATCTATTGAATTTCAGAATATGTAATCAGTTAAATTTAAGAAAAATGAAAAAAAAATTAAATACAGTATCTTAGATGTGGTTCCTTAAATTCCCCAATTATATTTCTACACGTGGATAGTTTACACACAAGCATAAACGGTGTTAAAAATGAGGTTAACACTGTTTATGCTTATGTGTGTAAACTATCCACATGTAGAAATATAATTTGAGAACCTAAGGAACAACAGCTATGATATCGTACTTAAGTCTTGCCCTAGGAAAAACTATGTAATAACCTTTCAAAAATGAAGAGATATTCCCACAAATAGCATGATGTGGCCACAACACAGGCCCAGTGAATTTATTAGAATATATTCAATTGACATAGCAAAATGATGTCATTAAAGGAGTTGGACCTGCAAGCTGATATCCGGCGTATATATAATTCAGTCAACCATGGCTCATTGAATTATTTTCCTGTTTTAAATTATTGTATTCGGTTAATTGTAGAACTGCTCATTTGGAAGAAACCAAAAAGTGAATACTATAACTTAAGTTTACTGAAGATATGGAGAAAAGGCTGTCATAACTTCCTTGTAAATAGGCTTCTTAAAATCCACTGCCTGCACATTATAGAAAAAGACCATGTAAGTAAACCTACAAGACCAAAATACAAATTCCAGCTGTTTCTAAACCAGTAAAAATACTACTAAGATGGTAAGGTCTACCCACAAGCTCAACTATTTGTTCTGGAGACATCCATGACCACTTTCCAAATTCAGCATTCTCTGTCCCATCACCCAACAGATTGATTTCTTCATCTGCCCCAGTGAATTTAACAAGAAACCTGAAAATTTTGCAAGCTTGATAAAGTTAACTGAATTTACACGCAGGCATGTACATCTATGGGGATAAATTTAATTCTGAAATTACTTATGTATCTAAATTATATTCTACATGCTCACGACCCAAAAAAAAATCTGAAAATTTGTGCCCTAAATTACAATGGATGCATCCAAGGTTTAAGTTGGCGTTTGACGTGTCCTGGGTTTGATAAACTAATCCTCGTTTTGGTTAATTCCCTTAACTCACTGTATCTGACCTAATCTAGACTCAGTTGCATCTCTTCACTGTATCTACTACATCTAACAATGCATGGCTCCATGCTCACCACTTCTGTACTTGACCCTTCCAGTCTGATTCCCACAGATGTTTAAGCTTTTCCCTGACTTCAGGTGGGAAGTCAAATGTCAACCAATAAGGTACCTGCATGTGAAACCCAACTCAGGCTTTAACTTATTGCTAACAACAAAATGTAGCAAAATTGGCTATAGGGCAGGACTCCAGATCTATTGTAAGATTAAAATATCATGTATGAGTTGATAGACAGCTGCGGAGCATTAGTATTAAAAATACTTGTAGACAGGAAGAAATTAGCCAGTTATAATGTAGCTGAAGATTTATTTTCTATTTTTTTTAAAGAATGTTAGGATTAAAGGGCACAAAACAAAAATTAGAACCCCAATAAAACTAGATGCCACGGCATTTCTGCTCCACACACGCGCACACACAGCAGATTGGATATTAGACATTGACACACACTAGAAAGTTTGAGGGAGCGTAATTGGCATTTCTGTCCCTGTTAATCATTATGGAGGGAGTGCAATCGGCGAAAAAAGTTTGAGGATGTGGATAGTTCGTATAACAAGCTGCTTGCTTCTTTCAGTGGCTCTTTGTTTGACTGGTCACGGGCTTAGTTTCTCTCACATCTAGTGAATCCCTCCCTCTGTTTATTAATTCTCTTTTTCTTTTTTTTTTTTCTTTTTTTTTTGATAGGTAAGAAAGTAATATTATTAATAGAAAAGAAGAAAAGATACACAGAGTTCACAATAGTGAACAAAGAACAACATAGAAAATAAATAAATAAATAAAGGAATCAAAAACCTATTCTAAGAGACAAAAGAAAATTCTCTTTTCTTTTGTAATTAAGTTTTAGACTTTTCTCTTTTTCTTTCTTCCTTTGTACATTTGACTAGTTTGTGCTCCTTTGCATAAAGTAGTTTTTTTATATCCGGATCTTTCTTATTTATCAAAAAAGAAAAAGAAAAAGATTGAACATCTTGCTTGACTTGAACATGATACCCAAAAAAATCAGCTCTTGAAGGCATTGCCATTTCTCAATAATTAAATTTGTTAAACAAATTTAGAAGGGGTTACCAAAGCTATTTATCAGTGCATCAATAAGGCAGGAGACAAAATCTACTCCCAATAAATTCCACAATTTCTAGCCGCTAAGCTTGTTTGGTAATTTCTACCTGAACAAGCTCCCAAGGGGATCTAAAGTTTTAATCATTTCATGGCGAAATATTGTTCTAAGAGGAGTCCAAGGGCTCACATATCAAAGAGTTAGCTACTTTAAACAAGGGCTTAGTTAGCTGAATCTCTCTCTCTTGCAGAATTAAGAAAAGACAGAATATAAGTGGAAACTACAGAATGATAGATCATCATATCAATCCCAACTTCAAGGCTGGAAGCTCTTGGGACTTTTCAGGTAAATACCAACTATTGTAAGATAAATCTTGGTACTAAAAATAAGGTAGAACCTCTAGTTATTTAGCCATACAGATATATCTGTAATTTATAGCCAAGGGTATTATAGTCCTTTACTTTTTTACCACCAGCTGCTTACTCGGCTTCTGACTTTAGTTTTGTGTGAGCCATGCGTCAAGATTGGATCAGATTTATCAGTTTTGTGTTCAGGTGCAAGGATGTTGACTTTGACAAAACATGGACACCAAGTTTGGTTGGTGGTCATCGGTACAAGTGACCTCGGACAAATTGGGGAACTTTGTTTGCATGCTTATGGTAGGCAAAGTTTAGGAGGATGTGTGGATCTAGGGTTTAGAATTGTATGAGAAAGATGTTAGGGCTCCAAAATTGGCTAAGGTTTGGTGAGCTTTTTTATGGCTATTTGATAGAGAATATACGTGGGGCTTTATGGTTTTGATAGGCAAGAGTAAGGGCTTGACTTGGGGTGAGAAGGAAGGACAAGAGAGAAACTTATAGTGTTCAGGGCTGTATAAATAGTACCTGTGAATAGTACCACAACAAAGAGAAGAAAAGAAGAGAAAGTGATAGAAAGAACAAAAAGGCTAACGTGCCTCAATAGGAAAAGCACTCAATTGATATTGGTTAATGAATTGTTATGCCTTTCTATTAACTTCTCTTCCATCAAAGCTGGTCAGCTTTCCAAACCTAGGCATAAGAGAATCAATTCAGATCTCCAAAGCAAAGTATCAACAACTTTATTATGCAATTTCTGCTGCAATCTCACACTTTCCTCAAGCAAAATGCAGTTATATATATATATATAGAGAGAGAGAGAGAGAGAGAGAGAGAGACTGTTATACAAGCATCCCAAAATTTTGTAATTTAAGAAAGTCCAAAATTCATACCTCTGCAACAATTTCCACTGAACTAACTCCTGTATCTTCTCTTAATTCCCTGATGGCTGCACTTCTAGGATCTTCACCCTCATTGACACCACCCTATTAAATTAAATTTTACAAAACACCAATTATAATCTCACATAAAAGAATCATATTGTGCAAAAAGGAAACACAAGTTTAGTAAAGACTACCTCAACTTTAATTAGTAGAAGTTTTAGTTCAATAATTAAAACCACAAAACATTGACATCTTCATGGTAAAAACTATGATGCTTTTTCTCCCATCACATATTCTATGGAAGACAGAAACAGAAGTCTTAGTTTTGGTTTCAAGTCTCCAAAATTTAACTATAAATAACTGCAGACGGGCTCAATTTGATTCAAAAAACTCATCTATATCCCCAATTGCTAATAGACCCAGTGGCTGATGCCTTGAAGTGATTGCTTTCATCTTGCAATGATAATTGGAGATATAGTCTCAAGAGATTATCAAACTATATGTAACAGCCCGAAATTTCAATAGTTGTGCAGTTCTAAAATTCTAATACCAACCTAGCACTGACTTCAAGAAACTAAAAGAACAGCTACCACTGCAAAATCACTAAACAAGTTTATAATGAATTCTGAAAACAAAATGATTGAACAAATGCATAATACTGCAAAAAAGGTTTTGGAAATTTACAGTTACAAAATGTAAAATACCAACTAAATTGCATATAAAATGCATTAGAAACATCAAGAGTAGAATCCTAATAATCACTAAATCACCTCTAAAATTTCTTTCTCACGCATAAAATTCTATATTATTTTTATCCTTTGAACAGTTTTGAATGGAGCCTAAGAACAAGGCAGAAGCAACACTGAGGTGAGGACCCATGCATGTGGATGAAATTCAGACTTTTTTGTCACTTATCAAGAAACTACAAAAGCAGGCATGGCCCTCACATAAACATAATTCCACAAAATTGGATGAACCAGTAATTATACCTTGAGAAAAAAGATGAACTCGTCAACTTATTCTATGATACCAATCACTATAGGGATAAAACATTGTGGATGTTATTAACTTTTTGGACAGACTATGGTAATAATTACTATATGCTGGACTTGTTGATGACAAGTTGATGTCTTATTAAATTGCTTTTTGGTACTAAAAAGTACATCAAGTTTGGCAATGCTTTATAAAACATAAAACATACACAGTGGTTTTTTGGATCTGAACTTAGTAGCAAATCTCAACATTTTCTATAAAATACCGCAGCCCTTACATATCCCTTTATGTAAGACACAGGATTCCTGTACATTCCTAAATATGGTAAATTCTTTCCAACTTCTTCGTTCCCCTTTATGACTGATCTACAATCATCAGAACACCCTTCATTTCAACTTCCTTTTTTCTGATAGGTAACTTCCCAGATTGCCTATTTTAATAATTCAGATAATATTATAGGAGCTATGAAGCATGGACACAGATACGGGTACGACACGGTGACATGGCAATTTTTAAAAAATTGGGATGGTACGGCAGCGTATATTAATTAATTATTAAATATATTTTTATTTTTACTTTTAAATATTGTTAAGCATTTATTTTTTCATATAATGTTAAACATATATTAATTTAAGAGCAATAAAGGATAATAAAGGGAATTCATGATTAATGTATGATGATTAGAAATTAGGATACAAGCCAAGTATAAGATCTAAAAGAGTATATAAAAGACAACTAGATAAGTGTTCAAGATTAAAACTAAAAAGAAATAAAAGATAAGTTGTGTCCTACAATTTTTCAAAAAAAGGAACACAATTACAAAAGTGTCCCAAGCGTGTCCCGTGTCCGATACAGGTACAACACCCTAAATGAAGTGTCTGCGCTTTCTAGGATAGGAGGCACCCACATAGTGCAGGACAAAGAAACAATTAAGCATGTTTACAAAACTGCAAATAACCCTCAATGTCATTCACAAGTTCTACATTTTCTCCATATATTGGCATATAAAAAACCAGATGCTGGCCCCATATGCAGTATTTGCATTCAAATTCAAAATGCTGCAGTTACATGCACAGATCAGACTTTTCCTTAACAAGTTACATGCCGAGATTAAACATTAACTTTCCACATACAACAACCATCATAGCCTCCGCTTCAAGCACGTACTACAATAAAGTTTGCATTTTAGTTCCAAATTGTGGTCAGAACCTAAACTTGGAATTGCTTTTTGTTGACACAATATCGACACACACATTGTATTTAGCATCCCTTTTGTGTTTGTTGTGGGTCATTATTGTATCACTCAACTCAAGTCACCAACTCCTCACACAAGAAAGATTTGAAACAGTGGTTCCATCTGTTTCAATAAAAATCAAATCAAACTAAAAAAATTCCAATAAGAATAAAATAAAACATGCTGATTGATGAAACATAATTCATCAACAAAGTCTTACGAAGTTACTTTCTTTCCCAGAAACCCATTTCATCGATGAAAAAAATAAAACACCCTTGGAAAGAACATAGGTCCATCAAATACAAATGGGGTCTGTCTATTTCTCATTTTATTTATAAAATATCGCGTATTTTCGCAGCAAGCAAACACAGAAACTTAGTTTCAAAAGCAATCAAATTACAACACCTCAATGTAAAACCAAAAAAGAAAAAAAAAAAAAAAAAAAAAAAACTACCTGCGGCATTTGCCAAGCACTGTTTATATCCAACCTTGAAGCTGCAAAAATCTGCCACAACCAAAAACAGAAAAAGAAAAACATGCAAGTCAATTCAACAACACATACACATATAGAAACCCATGTACAGAAGAAAGAGATAGATATAACATACCTTTTTGTAAGGATTGATGAGACAAATACCAACGTTTCTCCTGTAACCTTGGGGAGTATAATCCATGGAAGATGATGTATAGGAATAGGAGAGTGTATTAGATTTTCAGTCTTTGAAGGGTTTTGGTTATGAAGCGAGAGTGGAGTGACAGGGACTTGAATTTAGGAGAGCTAATAAAGAGGGAGAATCGGTGCCATAATAAACTCTCCATCACTCATCCCATTGCTGTCCTTCTTTGACCATTGACATGGCAAAACGGTCATGTCGAGTCAATCGGATCAAAACAGAGAGTAATTTTAAAATACATTGTAGTGGAAACTACTTCTTTTTTTTTTTTTTTTTTTTTTTTTTTTTTAAGACAAAATGAAATTCCTATTCTATCATAATCCAAGTTTATATACGTGTGAAATTTTCTTTTAGAGATTTGAATCCTAATCCTTACCCCCTTACACTTCACAAATATTTATACTTATGGAGTGATTACAAGTATTTATACTCTTAAAACTTATTATATGCATTAAAAAATAACTATTACATTTATTTTAAAAATGAATAACTATTCTTCAATTTAAGAATAGTTATTTCAATGTAATAACTAATCCATGTAATAAAGATGCAACCAAATGACTGAATTGCAATTACACATGAATAACTATTCCATTATAGGAGTTATTACAGGATACCAAACATAATAACATACCCTAAATTATAAAAAATTTGTGCCAAGTGAGTTAATTTATGGTAAAAATTGAATTTCAAGTAGAGTTTAATTCTTTCTAAAAAAAAAAAAGTAGAGTTTAATTTTGTGTTACGTGTCACATCTAATCTAAGTTTTTAAATTTTTGTACCTAGTGAGTTAATTTAGTGTAAAAAACGAAAAGTCAATATAAATAAACCACAAAAAATCTAATCATATATCTAGCTCTATATATAAAATTAGAGGAAGAGAGTTTTTTTATTTTGTTGAGAAAAAGGTAAGTAATTTTATTGATCTAAATTAAATTGAAATATATTATCCAAATCACTAGGTAGTTCTTCTACCCATAAGGTAGTGTCTGTAAATGAAAATACTCTTCTAACGAGGGCGTGTATCAACTTATTTCCTTCTTTTCTCACATCCTGAAAATAACAATGCTGTAAGGTGGGCCCAAGATATCAAGGGCCCATTTGTCTACATTGTTTAGAGCATTAGCATTCGGGGATGCACCCAAAAAAAAAAAACTATTTTGTATCCTCAAACACTATTTTATCTATTTTACCAACCCATTTTATAACTCATCCTATATCCCAGTTTTTATTTTTACATATCATCCAATAAAATAATATAAACTACCTAATAAAATAATAAAATGTATTATTCTCTCTCTTTTTCTCCACTCACTTTTTCTTTTCACACACAACCACACATTAAAATAATTTTTTTTACAACCTATGAATAGTAAGGTTGCATATATGCAACCTTACTATTCATAGGTTGCAAATTTTTTAAGTTTACAAACTCGGATGGAGTGGGTTATGGGTGGCTTAGATTGTAATATAGCAACTAGAGGGTGTTTACACTCAAATAACAATTTTCAATATTTAAATAATATTACACGTATTTTCACACACTTTTTCATCCACACATATTAAAATACAAACAACGTTACTAGAACAACATTAACAAACAAGCCAAATCTCTTCAATAACACGACCATACATCGTGTGACATCTTCCTGGAGCATTAAAGGCCTGGATAACCTGAAGACAATCACCCTTGACCACCACCTTGAAAATACTTAACTCCTTAGCTAAAACCTTCGCTCGGTTTGCTGCCAAAGCTTCTGCCATCACTGTTTGAGGCTTTGCAATCTTCTGGCTCAAAGCTGCAATAATATTTGTGGAATCCTGGAACACCACCCCTAAACCTTCCCATCCCAAAATCTGCATCAAAATTTGACTTAGAAAGATTTTCTGGAGGTGGAGATCAGCGGACTGGGGCGAGTCTAGTAGTCGGTCCTTGATCTTGTTTGTGGACATCAAAGAACTCCACCACTAAGGCCTTTGCTCCATTACCAACCTCATGAAGTGGCCAAGTTGACTGGTTTTCTCTCATTCTATTTCTCCGCTACCATAAACTCCAGGTAATGGTGGAGAATAGAACCACGTGAAAGAGTTTGAATGACGGTATATTTATAAGATTTTTTTTTTTTTTTTTTTATAACTAAAAATAATTCAAATTTATAAATTATTTATATAATATACTATGACTATATACGATTTATTACTAACTAGATAATATCATATCATATTATATACTATATAATAAAAATTGGGTTTAGAAGCTAGGCTGCGCCAAGTGACTGCACCAAATTAAAGAAAAATTAAAGAATTTTTTAAATAAAAAAATTAAATATTATGTATATCACTATATCCTATTATAATTAGAATTTCCAATTAAAGTGTTTGTTGTTATCCATTATAATTAGGATTTCTAATTAACATGTTTGCTCTTATCCCATGAAAAAATGAAATTAAAAAAAGCATATATATTGTTTTTTTTTTTTTAGAATGAAAGCATGCATATTGTTAGAGTCTCATTCGATATAAAATTTAAGTCCTATTAAAAATATAATTGTTAAACAATGTGCTATATTGCCATACTAAAAAAAATAGAATTAATAATAAAAAAAGAAAAAAAAAAGATATGAATAGAATCAAAGGCAAAAAAAAAAAAAAAAATGTGATTGATGGTTGAGGCAATAAGTATATAAGATAGATTTCTTTTTTTATTAAGGATATATATATTGTTAGAGTCCCATTTGATATAAAATTTAAATCCTGTTAAAAATAGTATTGTTAATCAACGTGTTATATTGCCATACTAAAAAAAATAGAATTAATAAAAAAAGAGAGGTCTTACGAATAGAATGAAAAGCAAAAAAAAAAAAAAAAAAACATGATTGATGTTTGTAAGGAAATAGGATATGATTTATTTATTTTTTAAAATTAAAACCTAATTAGCAAACGTAGAAAGTTTAAAATAAAATAAAATAATCCACAAAGAACAACACAACTTTATCCTAAGAAATGATAAAACAATAGAAGAAAAGTTGATAAGAACAAATAATATGTTATATTTATCTAAAAAAATCATTGTAATTAAAATAAAATAAAACCCCACAAAGAAGAAGAAGTTGTTATCAACATATAACTTTATCCAAAAAATTTATAAAATAACTAAAGAAAAGTATAAATAATTATATTTAAGAGAAATCTAATGTGTTTGAATAGCAATTAAAACTAAATTACCGAAAACGTGCGTCTACACTATCTTTTGTAAAAAAGAAAACTAATTTGTAATAATCTATATCTCATCATCAAGAATAATTTACATTATCTAAAATAGCGAAATTAAACTTCTGTCACATGTTTACCATTTAAAAGATTAAATTTTGTAAACTCAATCAGTATCTTGCCCAAAAAAATTGTACGGTTTCTCCATCTTAAAATCCTATATCAATTAGGTTATGTTCCATCTACTATGCATGACCAAAAATCATTTATTGTATCTAATGAATCTAAGTTATGCCATCACAAAAGGTAGGTACAATCTAGACACAATTTGTAACATTAAAATGGAAAGGCAAGGAAATTTGTGTTATTAACAAGTTCGATCTATCACCATATCACAATCTTAGTCCAACAATAAATAACAAAAATTATTGATTCTCATACTTATTTTTTTTTAATAGGAATTGAAAGTTAATTCTTAGTACTTTTGAAATAGTGTTGTTTTTTCATTATGGAATCAAATATTTTTTAGCTTTATTGGAAAATTGGTACGGTTGAAGAGAATTCTAAAGTTATACAATAATTTTTTTCTATTAAGAAAAAATATTTCATTAATTTATTATTTATCAAATGCATTATTATATATTGTATTTAATAAGTTCTTGACCAAAACCGTGCAAGGTATGAACATTCAACTAGTGTGTATAAATATATAATCAAAATTTAGTGAAAATTCAATTAGAATCAAAATTCGATTTTGCTTTGTTAGCTTTCCATATAAATTAAATTGTTTAGATTTTTGCTATCATTTTTTCTTTGAACTAATGAGCATATTTTTTTATATTGTTTCTATTTAGATATTTTGTATGCGAAAATCTTGAACGTAATAAACTATACTTGAGTTGAACGATTTTATGCACCTATTTCCATTCAATTTAGGAGATACTATTGGACTAATTTATTCTTATATTTTGTATTGTATTTAGTAAAATTTCACAAACCGTGATTATAAATTTATATTGTATATACATAATAACAGTATACACAAAATTATATACATAATGTCTTAAATTAACACAGCACGCAAACATAGCAATTTAGTTTCAAAAGCAATCAAATTACAGTGCTCAAAAAAAATTATCAAAGGAAACAAAAATATAAAAGAATTCTCCTGCGGCATTTGCCAAGCATTGGGTTTATTTAGCCTTGAAGCTGCAAAAATCTGCAGCTAAAATAAATAATTAAAAAAAAAAACATACATATAAAGATATAAATACACAAGGCAGAGAACACAGAGATAGACAAATAGGATATGATATCCCTTTTAGAAGGATTGATGAGATAAATACCAGCGTTTTCTCCTATAACCTTGGGGAGAGAATCCATGGATGATGATAATGAAAAAAGAAAATATCCTTTTCCCACGATATACTAGTATTGGCTTGATTATGGGTCATTAACTAATTTTTTCTGGTATGAAAAATAAGATTGGTGTTTTGGAAGAGCAATCATCAAAAGTAGACATCATGAATTAGAAACTTTCTTTAAAAGAAATATATTTAGAGAGGGTACAGTTAAATCCAAAAGTTTTGTAACTCAACTGGCTATAACTTCTAGAATTCAAATTCTCATTGTCCTATTGTTACTATCGGACAAAATTACCTTATTCCCTTTTCACCCAAATTATATAACCTTATGACTCAATTCCCAAACTAATTAGGGAAATGTTCCTCTTTTAAAACTCGACTTTCTCAAAATCGAATTAAGCCTTATAGTGACGTTTATTGCCTATAACTCGATTTCATGAAGATCGAGTTACAAAACGCTACTATAGGTCCTTAAAATATCACTATAGGTCCTTAAAAACTTTACTATAGGGCTCTAGAATTTTTTTTTTTTTACTCGATTTTGAGAAAATCGAGTTACAAAAGAAGGGCATTTCCCTAATTAGTTTGGGAAATGCCCCTCTTTTGAAACTCGACTTTCTCAAAATCGAGTTAAGCCCTATAGTGACGTTTATTGCCTATAACTCGATTTCATGGAGATCGAGTTACAAAACGTCACTATAGGTCCTTAAAACGTCATTATAGGTTCTTAAAAACGTCACTATAGGGCTCCAAATTTTTTTTTTTTTTTAAACTCGATTTTGAGAAAATCGAGTTACAAAAGAATGACATTTTCCTAATTAGTTTGGGAAGGGGGCATAAAGCTATATAATTTGGGTGAAAATGGCATAAGGCCATTTTGTCCTGTAACTATCTAATTATTAAAATAATAATGATAATAGTTATAAATAAATAAATAAAAAAATAAAAAAAAAAGGTCAAAGATAATTTTTCACTACTTCATAATTTTTTATGATCGGACCATTAACACTACTGTTGTGAACCAATCAAAACAATCAAGAAAGCATCCGCTAGATAGGGATATGGAGCTTGGGGTTTAAGGAGGAGACTTGGGGTTCAAGATGCTAGAATCCAATAATCTACTATACACAGAAGAATCATAGCAATCTATGTACAAAAGTGTGTTTCCTCTCTGGAGGACTCTATTGCAAGAAAATGAGAATAAAAAGGTTTTCTGGAATGAACAGCCGAATTCCCATTTATAAATATATATGCACTAGTTCAAAATAGGCGTGAAGCGAATAGACTTACTATAACGATCCCACTCCCAACCAACTTGATTGGGAGTGGGATAGAAAAACCATTTTGGTTGGTCCTCCCCCTTACACAAAAATGAGCTGTCTCTTAGGGTCCAACCTAATAACCAATATACCTGTATATAAACCCATAAAACGTCTCTTCTATTTTATCAGTTATGAGTTAATTTCTCATTCACTCGTTAAAGTTTTAATTAGGTGACTACGTGATGTTATTCTTCTCCTCATGGAGAAAAACATGACCCAACTTTAACTACCATCAAAGAATGTGTGGGTTCCACTTTTATTTTGGGTCAAAAAAGGTCACTCCAACACTTGCAAAATCCAATTTTCTCACAATCCTTCACATTAATGAAAATTTATTAAAAACAATGTAGATGATAATACAGAAACGGAGAACAACTATTTATTGCCAATGGATAAAATGCGTGAGGTTATGGAAGGGCCATTCATAATGAGGCATGTGATGAATAATGTTGAGGAAGCTGAGGCCAAAGATAAGCAAGCAAGAGAGGACATGATAAGAAGGTTCTCTCCTGAGATTGTAGCAAATATTGTTACCAATCACATACAAGACATACTTCTGAAGACGAGTTAAAAGAGTCATGGTTCTTTAAGTTAGAGATTGTTTGTTCTTTATTGCTTTTTTTGTTGAACTTGTTCAGTCTAGCAACTGAGCTTGTAATCAAGATGACTTGTGTAGATTACTGAAGGAGTTGGTTAATTTAATGATTCAATCTGGTTTCTTGGGGAAATAAAAGTGAATGGATGGAATTTGACTTGGGAGGAAGAGGAAGGGGAAAATTGAAAAAGAGAGAATTTGAGAGAGAGTGAGAAATGTTATGACTTATTCCTCCAATAATGAATTGCTAGGGATTACAAGTATTTATATAAGCTACTTGCAAGTCTAATTGGCTAAAATAATCAACTAATAACCTGCAACCAACTTGACTCAACTTCTTGAATAATTATTGCAATTGTAATTAACTTAGTTCCACATTTTGCAATCTTGCAACTAACCTTGTGCACTTCTTGCAATCTTGTAACTAATCACCAAGACTTAATACTTGCAATGCTCACTTGGACCCATTACAGTTAAGTTGAGGCAGATACCAAGCCAGATTGTGCATGTTTTTTTAGTGGCATAGCATTTTCTAAGCCGTTTCGTCATTGAATGCAGTTTCCGTACATAGGAATTTCTCATGGAACAGATTTTGATCCTTGGTGCTTCAAATCCATGTGCCAAAATTAAAGCCATTTGTGGGCACATATTTATTGTCTTCTTTATGTCTGATTCTTTGCACTCCAGAAGGAGGACAAGGATTGTGCAGATTTAGATTAAAAAGACATTGCGTGTACTGGGACCCACGTTTGTTGTAATAAGTCGATCTGAATTATATAAGCAATTTTGGATGGTTATTAAGGTATTGTTTGGATAGCTATGAAGGTATTGTCTAAAAGGTAAATACTTTCTTTTTTTTTTTAAGAGAGTTTTAACTTATGACATCCGTTCCTGATGATAGCTCTATATCATCAGACCAAGACACCAATAAGTTTTTGGTAGAGGCGGGGATTGAATTTCAGATTTCTTATACACAAAGTTGTATGTAACAAACACTACCCTTGTCTAAATATGGCCAACTCGTTTGGATTGTGATAAATGGTATTAAAACCAACCTTATAACACCAACCAAAGAAACCATTAAAAGTGAAGGCATTGGCGTGGGCTGTCAGCCCTCAACTTCTTTAAAGGCTTCTAGTGTCAGGGTTACAGTACTGCCACTCCTCTTACAACAATCGAATCCAGATTCCATACCAAATAATCACATCCTCCTGCAAATTTAGCATGAGTTCATTAAAGATAAACCACTGAGCCAAAGACATAACAAAATGCATCAATTGAGGAGAGAGGGAACGTTGATTTGCCCAAGTATTGGCCAGTGATTTGGCAGGTTCTTGAGCATTTATTGGCTTGGGGTAAAATAATTAAATAAACAATTAACTCTGTCGAGAATGAAGAGATATCCCCCACAAACAGGATGATATTGCCACAAACAGGCCTAGTGAATTTATCAGGTTAAATTTTTTGATTAATAAAGCAAACATGTTGTCATTACAAAGACTTGGACCTGCAACTGATATCCGGTATGTATAACTCAGTCAACCATGGCTCATTGAATTATTTTCCAATTTTGAATCATCCCATTCGGTTAATTGAAGGACTGCCCATTTCGAAGCAACCAAATAGTGAATACTATAACTTAAGTTTACTGAAGATGTGGAGCAAAAACTGTCATAACTTCCTTGTAAACAGGCTTCTTAAAATCCACTGCCTGCATAAAATGAAAAAAAGACCATGTAAGTAAACCAACAAGACCAAAATACCAAATCTAGCAGTTTTTAAACCAGTAAAAAAAAAAAAGTAATAAGGTACAGTCTACCCACAAGCTCAACTATTTGTTCTGGAGACATCCATGACCACTCGCCAAATTCAGCTTTCTCAGTCCCATCACCCAACAGATTGATTTCTTCATCCTTCCCAGTGAATTTAAGAAGAAACCTGAAAGGGTTTCCAAGTTTGACGAAGTTAAATACAAATTTATACTCACAGGCATGTACATCTATGGAGATAAATTTAATTCTATAATTACTTGCATATCCAAATTACTATATTCTATGTGCCCCCAACCAAAAAAATCTGAAATTTTGTACCTTCAATTAGGTTATGTTAGGTTGAATGTCTCCTATGGTTACAAGTTGACATTTGAATTTTCCTAGGTTTAATAAACTAATCCTCAGTTTGATTAATTATCTAAACTGATTCTGACCTAATCTAGACTCAGTTGCAGCCCCTTCACCATATATACCGCATCTAACAATGTATGGCTGTATCATATGCTTACCACTTCTGTGCTTGACCCTTCCAGTCTGATCCCCACTGATGTTTAAGCTTTTCCCTGACTTCAGGTGGGAAGTCATATGTCAACCAATAAGGTACCTGCATGTGAAACACAACTCAAGCTTTAACTTATTGCTAACAATGGAATTGTAAGATTAAATATCATGCATGAGTTGATAGACAACCATGGAGCATTAGTATTAAAAATACTGACAGACTTGTAGACGGGAAGGAATTAGCCAATTATAATGTAGCCCAAGGAATTAGCCAGTTATAGCATTAGTATTAAAAATACTGACAGATTTGTTTTTTTACTTAAAAGGGAAACCTCACAAAAATAAGAACCTCAATAATCCTAGATGCATGGCACTTCTGCCCCTCATAAAAACACACAGAGCAGAGTGGATATTGCAGAATGGTAGATCATCAAATCAATTCCAATTTCAAGTCTGGAAGCTCTTGGCACTTCTCTGATAAATACGAACTATTGTAATAAATCTTGACCCTTCTACGCAGTTAAGCATAAGGATATATCTGCAATCTTTTAGCTTCTGACTTTAGTTTTGTGTAACTCATGCGTCAAGGTAGGGTAAGATTTATCAGTTTTGAGTTCAGCAGCAAGTATGTTGACTTTAACAAAATATGGGCACCAAGTTTGGTTGGCCATCATCTGTATTAGTTATGGATTTACATACTCTTAAAGAAATGAATGAAAAAAAAAAGGGGGGGAAAACAGCTACTTGATTGATGTGTGATGGCCAAGAACCGTGGTTGATGTTCAACTCGTCTCTCCTATAGTCCTATAATTACTTTCCTTTTTTTCTTTCTATGTGCTTTTAGGTGTATTCCAGCTCCAAATACAAACAAAAACTTGACATTTTAGTAATTTTTCAAAATTCTTGACCTAAGTCACCAAACCAGTCATTATTATACACAGCTTAGTAAGATTGATGTGGGACAGAGGTGGTGATACCAAATATGATTTAGGAGTTTCTGGACAGCATTTGTTGTAGTGTTTAGGAAGACCTAGGGTAAGGGTTTGAAGTGGAAAAGGCTGGAAACAAAGGTTGGATTAAGGTTTACTTACAGAGTAACATGATGGGTGATGCTGAAATACACAACTAATCCTTCAGCCCTACTAATTGGAAATGGCTACATGAGTTCTCATTCACCATTCAAGTCTATCTAGGGTGCACAAACACCTACAGGATAGACGATTGAGTACACCTTGTCAAGATATAGTATTAAGTAGTGAAGATGCTAAACAGAAATATATCTCACATTCCTTTTTTAGTTTTAATAAACAAGCAATTAAGTTCTGTGTGTTTCAGCCAAAGACAACCATGTCCTTTCACATGCTTGATTGAGTATACAAGAGGAGAAGATTTTTCAGTTTTCCCCTTTTGTGGTGTATGTGTGTTGGGGGGGTGGGGGGGTGTGTGAGGTATTGAAGGTTCTGAATCTAAGGAGTTCAGTCATGCCAAAGCAGTCTATAAGCATCCCAAAAAATGGAAATTTAAGGAAGAAAGGTCCAAATTTCATACCTCTGCAATAACTTCTGCTGAACTAACTCCTGTCTCTTCTCTTAATTCCCTGATGGCTGCACTTCTAGGATCTTCACCCTCATCAACACCACCCTATTAAATTAAAATGTACAAGATACCTATAATAATCTCATATAAAAGAATTATATCATGAATAGAAGGAAATACAAGTTTAGTAAAAACTACTATACATTTTAATTACTATAAGTTCTAGTTCAACAACCACAACCACAATCACAAATCATTAAAATCTTAATAGTTAAAACTATGATGCTTTTCTCCTATCACATATTCAATGGAAGATGGAATGAGAAATTTTAGTTTTGGTTTCATATATCCAAAATTACTATAAATAACTACAGACAGGTGCACTTCAATCCAGAAAAAACTTATGTATCACTAGTTGTTAATAGACCCAGTGGCAAACGCCTTGAAGTGGTTGCTTAAATCAAGCAATGAATATTGGAGATGTAGTCTCGAGAGATTATCACAGTACACATAATGGCCCCAAATTTCCAATAATTGTGCATTTCTAAAATTTTAATACCAACCTAGCACTGAGTTCAAGAAACCAAAAGAACAGCTAACATTTAAAAATCACTAAACAAGTTTATAATGAATTATGAAAGAAAAAAAATTAAACAAATACATAATACGACAAACAGTTTTGGAAATTTGCAGTTACAAAATGTAAAATAACAAACTAAATTGCATATGAAAAGCATTAGAAACTTCAAAAGTAGAAATTAGGTTGCTAAATACTAACACAAATCCTCCTAATAATCTTCAGCCAAAAAAAAAAAAATCCTCCTAATAATCACGTCTAAAAGTTCTTTCTCAAGCATAAAATTATATATTACTTTTATCGATTGAACAGTTCTGAATGGAGACCTAAGAGCAGAGCAGAAGCAACACTGAGGTGAAGGCCCATGCATGTGGATGAAAATTTGAATTTTTTGACACTTATCAAAAAATTACAAAGGCAGGTATGGCCCTTACATTCCACAAAATTGAATGAATCAGTAATTACACCTTAAAAAATGATGAACTCATCAAACTTTCTCTATGATCCCAATCAGTATACAGTTAAGACCATGTGGATGCTATTAACGTTTTGGAAAGACTATGGTGAATCGGTGATAACTATATGCTAGCTAGCTCCTGACATTAAGATGTCTTATACTCTTATCAAATTGCATTTTGGTACTGGAATATACTTCATATTTAGCACTTGTTTAAAAAAAAAATACAAATTGGTTATCTGGATCTGAAAGTAGTAGCAAATCTCAACATTATCTATTGAATATGGTAAACTCTTTCTAACTTCTGCATTCCCCTTTTATGACTTTGAATCTTGTATCATCAGAACACCCTTCATTTCAATTCCCAGATTTCCTATTTCAATAATTCAGATAATATGATAGGAGGTACCCAAATGGTGCAGGACAAAGAAATTATTAAGCACACGTACAAAGCTGCCATATGACTGCCCTCAATCATCATTCACAAGCTTTACATTCACTCCATAAATTAGAACATAGGAGTCCAAATGCCAGCCCCATATGCAGTATTTGCATTCAAATTAAAAAATGTCACAGTTGCATGCCCAGATCAGACTTTTTTTCCATAACAAGTTACATGCTGAGATTAAAAAAAGAAAAAGAAAAAAAGCTTTCTACATACAACAACCATCATAGTCTACACTTCAAACATAGACTACCATAAATTTTACTTTATAGTTCAAAAAATTGGGGTTGGAACCTAAAATTGGGATTCCTTTTGTTAACATGATATCGACACGCACATCGTATTTAGCATTCCTTCTTCCTTCGTTGTACGTCATTATCATTGTATCACTCAACTCAAGTCACCAACTCCTCACACAAAAAGATTTGAAATAAAAACAACTCCAATCAGAATAAAATAAAACATGCTGATTGAAGAAACGTCATTCATCAACAAAGTCTTACGAAATTACTTTCTTTCCCGAAAACCCATTTCATCCATGAAAAAAAAAATTTGGAAAGATCATAAGTCCATGAAATACAAGTGGGTACCTGTCTACAATTTCTCATTTTATTTTTCTTATCAAATTTATCATAAATAATCACAGCAAGCAAACAAAGTAATTTAGTTTAAAAAACAATCAAATTACAAGACCTCAATATAAAACCAAAAAAGAAAAAAAAAACATTACCTGGGGCATTTGCCAAGCACTGGGTATATCCAACCTTGAAGCTGAAAAAATCTGCCAAAACCCAAAAAAAAAAAAAAAAAAAAACTTGCTAGTCAATTTAACACATTCATATAAAAACCCATGTACAGAAAAGAGATAGTAGACCTTTTTGGAAGGATTGATGAGACAGATACCAACGTTTCTCCTGTAACCTTGGGGAGGAGAATCCATGGATGATGATGATGATGATGAATAGGAATAGGAATAGGAGAGTGTATTAGATTTAGGTGTTGAAGGGTTTTGGTAATGGTTATGAAGGGAGAGCGGCAGTGGCAGCGACTTGAATTTAGGGGAAGTAAAGATAGAGAATCGGCAGCATGATAAAATTGCCATTTCATTTCAGGAGCCGCGCGCCCCCTCGCTTTCTAACTCATTCCATTGCTGTCCAGTCAACACTGTGCAGTTCCTATTTTTACCCCCCCCCCCCCCCCCCCCCCCCCCAAAAAAAGACAAGGAAAAGTTAACTTTAAAAGAAATTTTTATTATACTTTTAGAATTTTAGAAACATTTTTTTTTAAATTATTTGAATATAAAAGAGTAATAATTTTTTTCATAATTTTTTTTTTATAAAATCAATAGCTATGTCATCAATAAGTTGTTTAAATTGTAAATTTTTATAGTTTAAAATTATACATAAAATATAATCTTATAGATCATAGAGTAAATAATATTCGATTAATACAAAATTTAACGTGTGTATTAATAACATAAAGAACATACAATCCAATTATTAGATTTTTGAAATATGTAATAATATTAATAATATTAAATAAAATTATAATCTTAAATCACAACCAATGTTGTAGTTAAACTTTGTTATTTTTTTAATACCAAAAAACTGACTTATATCATGTAAATATAAATATACTAGTATATAGTGAGAAAAAATATATATATTTTTAGAGTCTGATTAGCAGATGCTTTAGAGCATATGTTAATAAAGATATTAAGTAAAATTGTAATCTTAGGTTATAACTAATTTTATAGTTAAATTTTATCATTAAAAAAAGTATAGTAGATGCTATAGTTAAAAAATAAAAATAAAAAAGTTAAAGAATTTTTTTTTTGCTAATTTTCTACCATATTTTTGGGTGACAAGTTATGATTGGATCTACCATTAACACTGTCAATCACAACAATCAAGAAACCAATCAATTGCCTAAGAGCCTTGTAGTTCAACAATTAGCACCTCCAAATGTGTCTATAATATCTGGAGTTTAAATTTTTCCTCTTTATTATAACTAGCTTGTAACTCTATGCATATGCATAGATTTACTTAATATAAATATATATATATATATATACAATAAGATGCGTGATATAATTCTTATATATATAATTTAAATACTATTGATAGTCATTTTTATATTTTGTTAACTCTTTAAAAAAATTTGTAAGGATATTATTAGGTTTAAAATGTAAATTGCTCATGTTTTTTTATTTTTTTTAATTATTGTGAAGCACTTTTTTTTTATACGATTCATTTATTTTAAACTCTTTGATTTTTGTACTTAATAACTCATTTGGATAAATATTTATAATGTGGTCTCACATTTGATTCTAAAATTAAGAAATAAAACTCTTTAAGAATAAATAATTTATGACACATGGCGCAAAATTGGAACTCTAATTTGGAATTCTAGTTTGAGTTTCTCTCAGCTTCACCTATTATATATAATATATACATTATTGAATTATCATTAAAAATAAAAAAATAAAAGAAACAATTCATATCCTCAAGCTACCACGAGTGTAGTATATTTTGTAACTAATATTTTTAAACTAGTACACACATAAAAAAAATAATAATAATAATAAAAAGATAGAGAAAATATTTTGAATTCATCCCAATAGATCATAGTCTAAATATGGTGAGTCAATATAAGATTTTTATTTACAAAAAAAAAAAAGATTTTTATTTTTATTTTCATTTTTATATGTGCTTAAGAGTCAACTAGTTTAGATTATTTTGTTATCAACTAGAGGGTTGAATATGTTGGGGGGTTAGACAAATTTGTGAATCTATTGACTTGTACCCGACCTAATCTATAATAATTTTTTTTGGCAACCCAACCCTACCCATCAATTCCTAAAAACTAACCCAACATGATGAATTTGATTAGTTTTGGTGGATCAGTGTGTTGACTGCACACCCCGTACTTTAGATGTTGTACGTTAGCTTTTCAATTGAATTCAACAGTGTTGAATTGTATAGACCAATTCAACAACCACTTTGTTGCGTTGTTGACATTCCTACCCAAAACATATCTTTCACAAAGGCAAGCACCCAACGATGCCACTCATCATACAACCCAAGTAACCATTCATTGCTTTCAAGTTGATATTTCTTAAGAAATCTGCCCCAACTTTCTTCAAATTCTTCTTTTGTCAATGAATCATGAACAACATTTTTCATACAAAATTTTATTGATTCATAGTCTTTGAACCCTTTAAATTTGTCAAGCAACTTATTCATGATATGCCACAAGCACCATCGATGTCGTGCATTAGGGAAAACAATCTCTATCGCTTTTTTCATGGCTTTGTCTTGATCCGTAATAATTGGATTGGGAGGACATTCAGACACGCATGCAAGCCAATATTTAAATAGCCATATAAATGAATTTGTATCTTCTCTTAAGATTAATTCACATCCTAGCAATGTTGATTGCCCATGATGGTTCACCCCAACAAATGGAGCAAATGGCATTTCGTATTTGTTAACCATATATGTAGTGTCAAAATGTAACTACACCACCAAACTCTTTGAATGTTGCCCTACTCCTTGCATCAGCCCAAAATATATTCTTTAACCGACCATCGTCATCAAAAACCATTGTGTAAAAGAATTCAGAATTGTTAGCTTGCACTTTCAAAAACTAATGGTGCATTGCAGTAGCATCTCCTTCTCTGCTAAGATGTGAACGTCTGACTTTTTCCATGTGATTTCTACAATCCTTTTCTAGAAAATACAAATTCTCATATCCCCCTGCTATAACCACAAATGAAGTAAAACTGTTGTTCATTCTAATACCAGCTTTGTCATTTAATTCAAGCTTTTTTTTCACGTGGTTCTATTATTCTATTGCATTTGTAAAATTTGGTCTTACTAGGACTCAATCCATGATTATGGTCAAGTACCATGGATATAAGTATCCACTTTCCATTTGGGCATAGAACCAACCTAAGTTAAGCTTTGCAATCTGTTTTTGTTTGAGGTTTCAATTGAACTGGATTGGTAGATCTAGTCCTTTTAATTCCAGGACAATTTAATCTAATCATTGGCTTTCCAGCATAACTACAAGCAATGGTCACATACCTCACCACCCCATCATCCCTCTTTTTAGAAGTTCTTTTGGCCACCGCAAAACCTTTTTCTTTAGCATATCTTCTATAAAATATCACAGCATCAACAATGGAATCAAACATCATTCCTAACTTAGGGTCTTCTACTTTATTTTCCACACCTTTTGTTTCTACCATTTCATTCTCAATATTATCTTCATTCGACTCCACCTCCACCATATCGTTCTCGATATCTTCATTTGAATCTCCTTCCACCATATCATTCTCAATATTATCTTTGTTTAATTTCACATGTGAGAAAACATTTGATATTTCATTTGTCATGCCTATACAATATAATTCATAACACATTATCAAAATATAAAGTCACTTAATCATAAGAAAATTAATAATTCTAAATATTATAATTTATCCTTTCAAAAATTTTGTGCTTCATATAAATGTGTTATACACATTTATTTTTGCAAAGCAAGTGATGGATTACTTTTATTGTCTATAGCCTCTGGCCATTATTACAAAAGAAAAAGAAAAATCTCATTTCCATATGCAATAGAAAAATGGAAAACCCAATTATTACAGGCAACAAATTCACAACTTCAAGATTGCATTTTTTTGTTAATATTTCAATTTAGATTTCATTGAAACAGAATAGAGTACAAGGGGAGTATATAAAGCAGTGGAGGACCCTAAAACAAGGAACCTCCCAGCAACAATTTAGTTGAGAACACAACAAACAATTGACAAAGTAAACTAATATCACAACAGTACATAGTGAACTAACAGAAATGCACAATAATTTTTACTGAATGAGAGCAATAATACAGGGAAAAACAAAGTATCAAAGATTAACAAAGAAATCTAGAGAAAATACTGGGAAAAGCGGAATGAAAATCACCTCCTTAGATGGCAGATGGTGATTAACTCTGAGATTTGGAAGAGAACTTTTTTTTTTTTTTTCCACAATAGACGCAGCTGATACGAACGATGGCTTTCGCAGGTTTGGGGAGCAGTGGGTTTTGGTTTTTCGGTGGAGAGGTAATGTTTTTCAAGGTTGGGTTTTTATTTTCTGGTGTAGGATGGTGTTTTCCGAAGTGAGTTTTTCATTTTCGCACCGTAGTTCCAGTACTCCAGCAGCTGCACTTTGTTTTGGTGCTCAAGCTTTTTCACATATGGGTTTTGGGAGGGAGGGAGAAGAAGACTAAAGGAGTAATGTTTAAGGTGGGATTTGTTTTGGCGCTTAAGCTTTTAAGTGTTGTGGTATCAAGTATGTTGGTGGGCCCAAGGTGATGAGATGGCTTGCCATATGTGAAACAGTGAAAGTTGTGCACAAAGTTGTGAGATAGGAAAAACTTTATCCTATTTTCATTGTATGTTACCTATTTTCATTGTTGTGAGATAGGAAAAACTTTCTCGTGGGATAGGGTTAGGCAGCAGAATTACCCATTTTTACCCCCAAAAAAGACAAGGAAATGTTAACTTTAAAAGAAATTTGTATTATACTTTTAGAATTTTAGAAACATTTAAAAAAAATTATTTGAATATAAAATAGTAATAATTTTTTTCATAGTTTATTTTATTTTATTTTATTTTATAAAATCAATAGCTATGTCATCAATAAGTTGTTTAAATTGCAAGTTTTTATAGTTTAAAATTATATATAAAATATAATCTTATAGATCATAGAGTAAATAATATCCGATTAACACAAAATTTGACGTGTGTATTAAGAGCATAAAGAACATACAAACAAACGGTTAGATTTTTGAAATATGTAGTAATGTTAATAATATTGAGTAAAATTATAGTCTTAAATCACAACCAATATTGTAGCTAAATTTTGTCATTTTTTTAATACCAAAAAACTGACTTATATCATGTAAATATAAATATACTAGTATATAGTGGGGAAAAAAATTATTTTTAGAGTCTGATTAGCAGATGCTTTAGAGCATATGTTAATAAAGATATTGAGTAAAATTGTAACCTTAGGCTATAACTAATTTTATAGTTAAACTTTATCCTTCAAAAAAGTATAGTAGAGGCTATAGTATAAAAATAAAAAAGTTAAAGAATTTTTTTTTGCTAATTTTCTACCACATTTTTGGTGACAAGTTATGATTGGATCTACCATTAACACTATCAATCACAACAATCAAGAAACCAATCCATTGCCCAAGAGCCTTGTAGCTCAACAATTAGCACCTCCAAATGTGTTTATAATATTTGGAGTTTAAATCTTTCATTTTTATTATAATTATTGAATTATTATTAAAAATAAAAAATAAAAGAAACAATCCACATCCTCGAGCTACCACTGATGTAGTATATTTTGTAACTAATATTTTTAAACTGCACACACATAAGGAAAAAAAAAAAAGAGATAGAGAAAATATTTTGAATTCATTCCAATAGATCATAGTCTAAATATGGCGAGTCAATATAAAATTTTTATTTACAAAAAAAGATTTTTTAATTTTTTAATTTTTTTTACGTGCTTAAGAGCCAACTAGTTTAGATTATTGTGTTATCAACTAGAGGGTTGAATATGTTGGGAGGTTAGACAAATTTGTGAATCTACTGACTTGTACCCGACCCAATCTATAATAATTGTTTTTGGCAACCAAACCCTACCCATCAATTCCTAAAAATTGACCCAACATGACGAATTTGATTAGTTTTGGTGGATCGGTGGGTTGATTGCACACCCCGTACTTTAGATGTTGTATGTTAGCTTTTCAATCGAATTCAACAATGTTGTATTGTATAGACCAATGCATGAGAAATAGTGTTTTTTTTTTTTTTTTTTCAAGTTGTTAAATAAAATCTCATTGGTGAATGGAATCAAATGACTAAATTTAATTTAATCGGGAAACCTATGCATAATGATAATACACGAGTTTTAGTGTTTGGATTGCATTTGGGTTGGGGGCTTGACTAAACCTAAGCTTAAGTTTTAGTGTTTTACGCCCTCTTCATAGGCTTTTCCAAATTTGTTAACGGGTAGTTAGAAAGCCATTTGGGCCTCATACCATTCGAAGAAGGGCTGACAGTTGGGCCCACTGTTCCAAGTTACTGGGTGCATAGTTGGGCCCCCTTCCTATTCCAACAAAAATGAAAAAAAAAAGTCCAAATTTATGTAAACCCCAACATTATGGAATGTGTATCATGGGCCTGAAAGCCCATACCTGAAGTTGTAGTACTAGAGTTGGAAATGACTTTTGGGCTCTTTATATATTTTTTTTAGAAGATTTTTCCATTAAAACTCAAACCCCGTTGACAGGTTATATACTATTGACAAGTTATTTTTGGGTTTATGAATATGTGATATGTGCATTTTAACGAGAATAATAGAAGCTCTACAGTAGGTTATATGAATTTGTGATATGTTGTGGTTTATGAATCTGTGACAGGTTCTGATTTTTTTTTTTTTTTTGGGATCAAAAGTAGGTTATGTAAGTATTTTAATGAGAATAATAAAAGCTCTAAAGTAGGTTATATGAGATTTTTTTTTTTGTTGAGCAAAAGCAGGTTATGAATAATTTTTTTGTTTCCAGCTATTTGTTAATGGTCACTTCGGCCCTGTGTAAATTATAAAATGCTTTATGGATGTGTAAAAAGGCCCAAAAAGGGCCAAAACAGGTTCCTAAAAAAGGCCAAAAAATGTCCAAAATATAAAAGGATCCTAACAGGCCCCAAACTGGTTCCTAATAAAGGCCCAAAGAGGGCTAAAACAGGTTTCTAAAAAGGCCCAATAAAGGCCCAAAAATGGCGAAAAAGAATGGGCTTGAATACTGCATTTAAAAAAAAGCCCAAACAGAATTTTTTAAATTTAAACCAAAGGCCCAAAAACCGAAAACGGAGTAAAACCCTACACTAAACCCTTAACCCAAAAAGAGAGAGAAAGTCGAGAGACAGAGACAGAGACCGAGAGAGAGTGACCGAGAGACACAGACCGACGTCGCCGCCACTGCCCTCAGCGCCTCCGGCAGCTTGATTTGCCCAACCCACCGGTGTCTCCGGAGGTAAACTTCAAAACCTAACATAACATTGATATAATGTTTGTGTTGTGAATCTGTGATTGACTGATTGTGTTTTTTTTTTTTTTTTTTTGGCTGCGGATGATTGTGGGAATCTGTGATTGTGTTGTCACTTTTTTTTTTTTTTTTTTGCTGAGTATGATTGTGAATTGAATTTGAATATGTGTGATTGTGTTTGGGGCTTGGTAGTCTCTCTCTGTCTCAGAGATTTTTTATTTTTTCGCTTATCTCCAGGCCCCCTTAACTTTAAATCCTTGGTCCGTCCTTGTCGCCAACCAGAGTGAACAACAATGGAGTCAGACTCCATGGACTTGAAAGTGAGGGAGCTCTTGAAGGAGGTCACCCTCGACTACTCGCCTACCTTATCCAAGCACGTTAACGACACCGTTTCGGCCATCAAAGACGCCATCGATAAAATCCCCGATGACTTAAAGGTAATGTTCTCTCGCTACTCTCTTTCCAAAACCCTAGGGCCCTAATTCTCTGTTTGGCTGCCAGAAAGAAACGGAATGAATTTTTGATAAAAAAGGCTTTGTTAGTTACTAATTGAACTTGATGGACAGGTAACAGCAGATGAAGCTCCTGGTTTTGTGAGAGACATTGGTGCGGACAAAGTTGAGTTCAAATTCAAGAAGCCAACTTCTATTGAAATCGGTGGGAGTTATGCGATACAATGCATAGTGAAGCCTGATATAAATGTTGATCTTTTTATTCGGTTACCAAAGGTACTTGTATAGCCAATCTCCTTTATGTGTTTTTGATGAAAACTGATTAATTTTGTGATTGATGTATAACTAATTTATCGTTTGTGTTACTTGTTTTCTACTTTTGTTTAGTGCATTATTATGTTGTAGCAATCTTGCATTGTGCATAGCATATCTGCTCCATGTCATGTGCTGATGAGCTATAGTCCAAATGCTATTTTCTTTTCTAATCAGAAATTAAGAATGGATGGATGGTGAGATCATAGGTTCAAAACTCATTGAGTGCCTGTGTAAACGTACCATAAAAAAATTTATTGGTAAAATGTACCAGCATATGATACAAACCCAATTGGTTTGTTGGTTGCTTTGTGGGATCCAAGATCTCCTAATTGATAAATGGACTACTTCAAGAGAGTCTAGAACTCCAAAGTGAACTCACTCAATAATAATATTTTTTAGCTTACTCAACTTCCTTTATTAATCAAGCTAAATAGCTTTACAAGATAAAGCTAACATTTAAGTTCAAAAGAAACCTAATCTTTCTATACTACAAGTAGATAAGATTTATTCTAGACTAACATCGTTATCTAATTACCCAACTCCTAATAACAAAAATAAAATCTTAAATAATAAAATGAAATAAAAACTAGGCCAATAACAGTGTATATTGATTTTGTTTTTCAACTTATTTTACACATGATCAAATGAACTGGCTTTGTGTTATAATTATAGCATAGGTAGTTGTGTTCATCAAAAAATTTATAGCATAGGTAGTTGCATGTGCGTACTGTTGATGTAAGCTAACAAGCTATCCCATGCTGCAAATGGAGCTTTGTGTTATTAGGACACTGATTTTATTAATTTAGATGTGTATACAACTGTAATAAGTTGGTTTTAGGTCACCGACTGTGACCAACATGAGAGAATTAGTGCTTTTATGTCATGGTGGGGTGGAATATGTGTAATAAATAGTTGTAATGGCTACGCATCAAAGGTCAAATTAGTATGTAAAGAAAGATGTCTGGTTACTCACCTTGACTTATATCTAGTGGTAATTACCTTGAGAAGACATGGAACTTTTCATAGAGCATCAAGTAATTAATTATATTTGAGTGATGAAGCATTTGTTGGGGTGGGAAGGGATCATCTTGCTTTTAATATTTTCTATTGACCATTAAAGAGTTAAAGCTCAGGGATAGTAAGCTACAGAACTTATTGGGTAATATATTAGCAGATAGTAGTTACAGAATCTGCTTTTCCAATACTCTTGGGTATACATGATATACGTTGTTAATTATATGTATCAATATAAGCATATTACTACTTATAATGTTTCTTTTCTGGCAGGAGTGCTTTCATGAGAAAGATTATTTGAATTATCGGTACCATGCAAAAAGGTGCCTATACCTTTCCATAATCAAGAAGTACTTGAAATTTTCCTCAGTTAAGGTTGAATGGTCTACCCTACAGAACGAGGCCCGAAAACCTGTATTGCTTGTCTATCCAGGTTTGTTTTTCTGATGTTATAAGTATAACTTTTAACTGTTATTTTCCTCTTGCATTTATTTAAACTGAGTTATTGGATTATTATTTTACTGCCACACCTAATCTTGCAAATTTGGACTGAACAAATATTGTTGGTTTATTTTGGGCTTTGTATACACACCATGAGTACAATATTCGCCCCCTCCCCCCCCCTTTTTTTTTTCTATTAATCCAAGTAAGCAAATATTATTTGTGTTGCAGCTACGGAGCTTGTTGGACTTCCTGGGTTTTTTGTAAGGATAATCCCTACAACAAACTCCCTGTTTACCAAAAAAAAGTTGAACCTGAAACGGAGCAATATACGTGCTTTGACTCATGGTAATGAGTTTTCTTCAGTTTTAGCATGTTATTGTTGTGGTGTTTTCACCTAAACTGTTAACTTGTTTTGTGATTTTATTAAAGGGGGTATTCCACAGGCTACACCGAAGTACAATAGTAGTATTTTGGAAGACATGTTTTTAGAAGATACTTCAGAACTTATTAAGAAGACTTTTCTTGGATGGAAGGAGTTAGGAGAGGCTTCAATTTTACTGAAGGTATAATTCTAGAGTATCAGTCATTTTAACAATTAACGTAGTAGCTTTGTATTGGGACATGGAAATATGAGTTTTTCCTGCTGATGTAGGTTTGGGCTCGACAGAGAAGCTCGATTTATGTTCATGATTGCCTGAATGGGTTTCTAATATCTGTCATATTGTCATACCTTGCAAGTCAAAACAAGATTGCCAATTCTATGAGGGCAATGCAGATATTTCGTGTTACATTGAACTTCATTGGTATAATTTGTTTTTCTTTAAGCCCTTATTGTTCAAAAGTTTTTTTTTTTTTTTTTTGACTGTAATATTTATTCTTCATGGTTGTTGTCATATGTATGGTGAAATTCATTCACATATTGAACTTTAAGCTATGAAATAATTAGTATATTTTAATTGTAGAATTTATATATGAGATGAAGTAACTTATTGGTATGTAGTTCAATAGACTAAACTGTAATTTGTGTTAAGACAAGTGGTGCTTATTAGTGGTTAATATGATGGTAATATCAGTCTGGTTGTTCAAGCAAGTGATTTTAGGTGTGCAAAATGTTGAACTGTACTTGAAAGAGAAAGCGGCTTGTTTATTTTGTCTATCAGGGAAAAAGAATGAATTGGGTGCTTGTTGCTGTATTGGATTATTTTGCAACTTGTTTTGATTTTGTGTTATCTTTTGTGGTATTCTTTACGAATTGTCTCAAGACTTTTCTTCTCAGTTTCAGTTTCCAGCTAGATATAATTTGATGTAGGCTTCACAGTTTGAACACTTAGACGCATTAATTCCTTTTACAGGACAGAAAAAGGGGGAAAAGAATAAAATAAATCAAATGACCAGTAACCAGAGTTATTGCAGAAGATTAACTAGCCTTTAAAGTGTTTATTAGTGTTGTACTTAGGCCGCTATCTTTTTAATGAAATAAGGAAAACCAATTTCTTTCATCTTAGGTGTTGTACATGGTCAGTATGGGAGAACAATGCAGAATAAATGGTTTGGAAGTACATGTTTAAATATTAAGTAGTATAATTTGGAATCATTAGGATTGGGTCGACTTTGTGCATCCGTGGAAGTTCTTGTGGTTGGTATTCTTGTTACTAATTATTGGCTCTTTGGGATGTAACTTGTTTTCATTTAGTGCATGTTCATAACAATAATGTCTACTAATTGATTTGCAGCCACTGCAAAAATATGGAACAATGGACTCTACTTCAGACGGGAAGGCCAGAAGGGTATATCACAGGAGGTCTGCTGCTTACTGATCCTATGTGATATAATTTCTACTTTTCTTATTGTTCTTGTTTTGTGCTCTTGCATTGCAAGTATAAATCATCTCTTGTTTCTATTTTTGTATGTTTTCAAAATTTGATTGTTGAAGATTTTAAAAAACACAAAAACAAAGAAGCAACTACAAGCAAGGGTGAATTATGAATTATCATGAGTGCCACTATGAGCCAAATTATATTCTGGCATATTTCTGCATTGAAACATGAGAAATAGGTCCATGATGGAGTCTTTTGATGTGTCTGATCACTTGAAACAATTAAAGATTTTCTTTTTTCTTTGTGTGTATTTTTCATTGTGTTTTTTTCTTCATTATTAGTGTCATGGAAAATGCAATATTGCTCATCTTCTTTATTGTTTATATATTTGTAATTATGCACTTTGGTGTTGCAGGAAAGGGTTTCATATAAAGAAGCTTTTCCAATTGTTATTTGTGATCCATCAACTCCCTTCAATATGTCATTTCGTATATCAAGGATTGGTTTCATTCAGGTACTATTTGCCAGGACATTGTGGTCCATATGTATTAAATCAAAACTTTGAATATCTTGTTTAAGTTTTATTTTAACCCACATTAAACTTTTTTTATGAAAAATATGTATATATGCACACATTTTTTAACATTTCAGCTCCAAGACGAGGCTGCTTTGACACTTAAGTGCATAGAGAAATGCAGAGATGGTGGATTTGAGGAAATTTTTATGACCAAGGTTGACTCTGCTGCTAAATTTGACTATTGCATAAGGTAAAACTGTTTAACTAATATCTGTAACGTTTGTCATTCATTGCTTAACAGAAGACTTGTTTAAAGATGGAATGGTGAAGTGATGAATTATACTTTCTTAAATGTTATTCTTGAAAATTGAAAGAGGTTTTATATTTCTTAATATCAAGTTATCAACCAAGAAAGGTGCATAATTTTGGTTTTGCAAGCATGCTTTACGCTTTCCTACTTTAGAAAAATATAATTGCATGGCCTTTATTATGTGGTGATTGAACATAGGTTAAGACACAAAACAACAATATTAGAGAATCATTTGGTTTCGTGCTAGGGCTATCTACCATGGAAGCTATTTATTTTACTTAGATGTCTAATGAAAGATATAGAGAAGCCTCTAAAGATCTACATGTGGTTTTTATTGACCAAGAAAATCACATCAGGAGTATTGCATGATCCCAAAATTCCTATTAAGTTAAAGGGGAAGTTTTATAAGAATGTTATAAGATTAGCTATACTCTTTGGTACTAATTGATTTATAAAATGAGTGAGCTAGAATGAGAATGTTACAATGGATAACTGAAAATACAAGAAAAGATAGGCTTCAAAATGAGGAGAGTCACTTGAGATTGTTTGGTCATGTGTATAGGCAAGCAATTAATACACCAGTGAGAGCCTGGATTCAAGTCAATGGAAAAAAAAAGGTAGAAGATTGTTTGGTACAATTGATGGACTGTTATAAAATGAGTGTAGCTGGAATGAGAATGTTACGATGGATAACTGAAAATATAAGAAAAGATAGGCTTCAAAATGAGGAAATTTGCTTAAAAATAGGTATGACTCCTATTAATGAAAAGAAGAGGAGAGTCACTTGAGATTTTTTGGTCATATGTAAAGGTGAGCGATTAATGCACTAGTGAGAGATTGGATCAAGTCAAAGGGAAAAAAAAGGTAGAAGAAGACCTAAAATACCATTAATAGTAGTTAAAAAAGGCATGTCAATTAAGGAGTTAACAAAGATTATGACTTTCTTTGGGAATCTAACTTGAGCTTATTAAACCTGCTCTATAGTCATTGTCTTTATATTGGAGTAAAAAAATAACCCCAACAGAAGCTAGAAGATCAGATGGCCCTCATCCTGAGAAATGATTGCCCAACATTTGAACTTTAAGTGAATGTCAGTGTTTTGTTAAGGTGATGGTCAAATAGGGTGCTGCCTTTTAATCTCAGCTTAAATTGTTCACATTTGTTGGTTTTTTTTTTTTTTAATATATATATATATATATCCCCTCACAGGGTTATGGAGTCAACTCTAGTGTAGATTTTCAAATTATGGTCTATTTCTCCTCAAAATTTAGTTAAGTCAATAAAATGTTTCTTTGATCTTCCACTTGTTTCCTTCTTCAATAAATTTTTTTATTAATGCCTTAAGTTTTTGAAAATTTAGGCAGGTTGGTAGTGAATATGGATAATGTTGGGACATTTATATTGTAGTAGATTACTTCCCTCCTCCCCCAATAAAAAATTAGTATAGTATGATTATGACTTCTCAATCTGCGCACATTTTCCATGCATGTGATTTTGGACTAGTAGTTCTAGAAAGTCTCTGGTCTACATGTCTACAACTTTTATGTTTTGCACAATTTATTCTTGTTAATAGTCATTGCATTCATTGGATTTTGTTGTGATTTATTGCTTGGAATTTTTTAAGCTACATTATTTCTCCATTGCCCTTTTCTTTTACACTTTTGCTTATTCAGATTGGACTTAAAGGGGAAAAGTGAGGTTCATGCATCGGGATTTTGCTTGGATGATGAATGTTGGAGACTATATGAGCAGAAGGTGCAGAGTCTTCTGAATCAGGGGTTGAATAATAGAGCAAAGTTGATTCGTGTTACCTGGAGAAACACATTGTCAGAATGCAGTATAGAGAATGTATGGAATCAAATTTTAACTTCAACTTCCCATTCCATAGTTTGCTCTTGTTTTGGATCGACATCTTCTAATCAGCTTATCACTCCAGGGCTTTTCAATATTAGATAGAGAGCCATTGCTTGTTGGAGTTTCAGTGAGCTCTATGGAGAATGCTTTCAGGGTTGTTGATATTGGCCCAAATGCTGAAAATAAGCAGGAGGTATTTGGGTTTTCTCTTTTAGATTATTTTGGGGGGGGGGGGGGGGGGGGAGGATTTCATTGCAGTTCTGATGTTTGTTGATATTGCTCATGATTTGCACTAGGCTCTCAAATTCCGAAAGTTTTGGGGGGAGAAGGCTGAGCTTAGGAGATTTAAAGATGGTACAATTGCAGAAAGCACAGGTGAGGTATTCCTTCATGCTTCTTTTGGCTGCTGGTAATCAAGTTTAGTTGATTCTGGAGGTTTTGCATGCTTTTTACCTGTTTGGCTAAGATCAAGTGTCAAGATGATAAACCTGATGGTTTTTTTTTTTCCCCATTTTTCGTAGTATGGGAAAGTGAGCACTGGAATAGACATCTCATTTTGAAAAGAATTGCTGAATATGTACTTTTGCGGCATCTTTCTTTATCAAAGGAGAATATTGTGCATATTGTGGATCAACTTGATTTCTCTCTACTTCATGGTGTTTGTGGTAATGAATTGGCCACTGAGTTCTTTTAAATTTTGCCAATTCTTTTTATTGTTCTTTTCTCTTGGAATTGCTCAATGCTTTGTAATAAGAAAGTGATAATTTTATTAGATCCTATATCATTTTCTGGAAGCTTGCTTGAGGCACTTGAAGTTTTATCAAAGCGCCTGCGTCTTATCCAAGACATCCCGTTGAAGGTATCTAGTGTGCAGCCCTTAGATCCAGGTACCTTTTCATAGCTGGAAATCTTTGTTCATGTTTTGTTATCTTTGTTTAATAGATTTTTTTGTTGCTTATAGAAGTTATAATGGTAGCTTAGCTCATAAAACTCAATTGAGAATTTGGGTTTGGATTGTTCTTATACAGAGTTTATTTTGTTATTAAGGAAAATTCTTGATTTGGCTTTTCTTTTATAGCCAATTAACCCTCCTCAACCAAGAATTATTGTCCTGTGCACTTATATAAATTGCAGCTTTCAGGTTTACTTCTGTCTTCCCTCCCGAACCTCATCCACTGGCTATTGACAAGGGTGATGTTCCAAGGCTACAAAAGCTCATGCCATCCTGCATTCAGCCTCTGGAAGTTATGATTCAGGCATGATATCTTGTTTATCTGTCTTGCTTTCTTTATTTATTCTTGTTATTTAATTTCTGAAAGTTATAATTTTCTCTGATCCAGTTGGAAGGCTCTGGGAACTGGCCAATGGATGATATAGCGATTGAGAAAACTAAAACTGCTTTCCTTCTTAAAATTGGAGAGAGGTAGGTCATGCTGGGCTTCTTTATTCACAACAATGGCTATATTCTTTTTTAAAGGTTTATCTAATGATACTACTATGGCAGTCTCCAGAATTCTTGGGGGATGACATGTACTGCAACTGAGGATGATGTTGATGTTTTCATGTCTGGATATGTATTTCGTCTTAAAATTTGGCATGAGAGGGGCCTGAGTTTGTTGAAAAGGGAAGGTAAGAACTCTAAGTCTAACATATGACTACATACATATGGGTCTGCTTGTCAGACTTTTATGATGTTGACTTGATTAAACCAATTAATTTGCAGATGGAAGTGACCAATTTAAGTGGGTCAGCTCTATAGACAAAGAACTTTTTGTTCGCAGTCAGCATTCTAGCATGATTAATGGATTACAGGGTTGTTATCCGCTATATGGACCTGTAGTTAGGTGAGCTTTTATTTTTGCATGCTAAATTATCTTTCTGGTTCAACCCCCAACTCTGAATAACTTCCTTTTGTTATTTGTGAAGGATTGCAAAACGATGGGTTGCCTCACATCTATTTTCATCTTGCTTGGGAGAAGAGGCAGTCGAGCTATTGGTTGCTCATCTCTTTTTAAAACCTTTACCATTTAATGCTCCTTGCTCTCGCATCACTGGATTTTTAAGGTTGGGTTATCTGTTCCGCATATAAGGAATTTTAACTAATTTGTAACTGTGTAAATTACATGCTTGATTTTGCACCTTAAAAATCATAGATATTAACTTAAAACATTATGAAGAAATAGATTGTTAAGAAACCTTTCTTCCAGGACTTTATAACATGTAACTTAAACTAATTCTTCTGAATTGATGGCTCCATATGTGGGCTTATTTAATATATGGGTTGCTTAGACTATTATATCTGCAAACTAGTTAGTCTCCTTGGGCCTGATGGTGTTCTGTCATATGCATTCCAACTTCATTAATAGGTTCCTCCGATTACTATCAGAATATGACTGGACCTTTTCTGCTTTGGTTGTTGACATAAACGAAGATTTGAGCCCAAAAGACGAGAAAGAGATAAGTGTAAGTTCTGTATTGAGTGAATTATTATTGAATAGTATACAATAATTTTGGTTCATTCTTACTTAAATTTGTGATCTTATTTTTCACTGGATGTCTATTATCATTTTTTCAGAATAACTTTATGTTGACTAGAAAAGGTTACGAAGAAAACAAACAAAATATAAGTGCAGCAATGTTCCTGGCTACAGCTTATGACAAGGCATCTGAGGCTTGGACCAGATTCTCTCCAAACGTATCGGTTGGTAGTTCCTTTAAATTCAACTTGGTTGCCTAATTGTTTAAAAGCTGAAGCATCCTCTCATATGTTCGTGCTTGCTAATTTATGGCATCGGTTGGTAGTTCCTTTAAATTCAATTTGCTTGTGCTTATTTGACAATATTGTTACCTTTCCAATGGATATTCCTTTTCCATTAAAACATTTCTTGTGAGTTGTACTGTGAGAGTATCTTGGTAACTTTCCTGCAAACATTGGCTTAGCCAAGAGGAAATTCTTTGGTATCATCTAGATTTTGCTCAGTGGAGACACTCTCAACATCTATTTGCCTGCATCCAGTTCTTGTTTTTATGTGCAAATAGTGTTAGATTTAGTATGGATTGTGTCCTATTCTTTATTGACACATGGAAACTGTTTTACTCAAAAGGAACTTAAAAGGTTGGTGGCTTATGCTAGAAGCAGTGCAAACTTGTTGAACAAACTCATCTTGCAGGACCAGATTGATTCCTATAAATGGGAGGTGAGTCTGAAACATTTGTCAGGTTTTAGAGGGTTGTGGTTTTTTAATTTTTTGATTTCTATGTACATGAGTTGTTACAGCATTATTTTTTTCTTGCAGTGCCTTCTCCGAACTCCTTTGAACAACTATGATGCTGTCATTCTTCTCCACAGGGACAGATTACCATACCCCCAACGGCTTCTCTTTCCTTCTGAACTAAACCAAGGTAAACTTCTGCAGCCTTTTTCACTAGCATTGCTGAACTTTTTAGTAAATTAAGTTCCATAACATGCACATCCTGGGCAGGGAAGCATGTCGCTCGGGGGAATGCTAGCAAGGTTTTCCAACCCTTCATGTCACCTGTAGACTTTAAGGGTAGCTTAGAGGAACTGAAAAATAAGCTATTGGTGAACTTTGATCCGCTGAGGTTCTTTGTTGGAGATTTAGAGGCAAGCATTTTCACTGGTTTGATGTTAATCTTGAAGTCATTGCTCTCCTTATTATTTACTTACATTTTCTTTTGACACATGCAGAAAGAGTTTTCCAACATGTTCAAGGTGTGGTATGATTCTCTGGGAGGAGATGCTATTGGCATAACGTGGGACAGATTTTCTTCCAAGGTATATTTCAATATCTTTCCCAAGTTCTGATAAGAAACTTGATGAGATGCAATGTGTATAGTGTACTGATCTTATTAACTTGAATCTTCTGCCCTGAATTTATATATTATTCTAGAAACGGGGTCGAGAGGAAGGAGAAGATCCAGTTGATGTATTAAAATCCGTTGGTCAATTTGGTAAAGGATTTGTGAGGAGTGTTTATTCCCTGAAGTCTCCAAGGCTTATGAATTAACTATGTACTCAATGAGTAATAGTAAAGAAATCACAAATAGCGTGTTGTAAGTTTTTTATTATTATTTATTTTTAATATATAAATATTTATTTATTTATAGTTGAATAGTATTCCCCATTTTCCAGTTGACAAAATAGTTTTGAGGAGCATTGTGTTGTGATTTTTGTTTCTTGTTTCTAGTTTTTGGTTGGTTAGAGAAATAAGAAATAGAGGGGAAAGAGAGGGGAAGGGGATACAACTGTACAAGGTTACCTTCCATGCTGCATGTACTGGTGACTGCAACACGCAGGAGTTGAAAAATGGAAACCCTTCGGCAATATTTGTGTATTTTTGCTTTATAAAAGAAATAATTTGATTTTTAGTATTAAGCTCTATTTGATATCTTCTTAGCAATAATATATGGAGATATCTTGATGAATGCATTACTATGGGGCTGTGATCAAATGCCTGCACCAATATACGGATTCAATCAAAACTCTGTACTGAAGCTTTAAAAAGAAGATAAGTGCTATATCCACAACATTTTTACCATACTTTCACAACAAATCTTAAGTCATAATTAAGTTGTTAATAATTCTAATTTGAACTCATTACTGAAATTACTTTATTTACCCATCAATAACAATAAAAAACTTGTCAGTTAAAATTTGTTTTGAAAGTATTAAGAAAATGTTATGAAAATAACATTTCTTAAAAAATAAAGGTTAAATTATAAATTACACTTTTTTATTATATTTATATGTTATCAATTCATTCCTTCTAACTTTTACTGGTTTTCAATATAGGCTCTTTGTCTAAATTGTTAAGTATATTAAAATGATGTAATTTTGAAAAGTAAAAAATGCTAAAAATAAAAAACCCTAAAGAATTGAATTGAGAATAGGCCTACTTCATTCTATGAAGTGGCTGGGATAAAAGGGTTCAGAAGTGAAGAGAAGACAATGGGTTGTGAGCATAGTTATTAAACCCAAATCGACTTAGCCGATTGGACTGAATACCTAGTGCCTTGGCACCTAGATCAGTGCAGGTATTTAAATGGATAATTTTGCATGTGACCTAATCAAACTTAGTCAAACTATGTGGGTTTGTGGCGACTTGAGTAACTCGGATTTTAAGAAATCTAGAACTAAATCTAAGGATTTAAAAGAGATAAAGTGTTAGAGATTGGAGTAGTCCAAGATGTGAAGTGCAATGATTTTGGTTGAGTTTTGATGAAGAACAAGGTTTTGGGAAGTTGGAGTAGTGAGAGAGAAAAAGCCAATTTTCAAAAACTAAAACTACCGTGTCCTTTAAAAACTTAATTTTTATGCATTTTGTGAGTCATGCGACTCACAACAAAGTTGCGACATTACTCCCGAAAACCGCAGACCTGGAGACTTTACATTGAAAATCTTGTGGGTCAAGGTCAACTCGCGACACAATCATGGCTGACTCACGGAGGCTACTGTCCAAAACTTGAAGTTTTTAGGAAAAAGTTTCAGCAACACACAACTTGGGTGAGTCATGAGATACTTGTGACATCATTCGTGAAAACACCCAAACAATAGTTTTTCAAACACAAAAACAACTTTAAAACCTTCAAAACATGAGTGATGAAAATCACTTCCAAAAACAAATATAAAGACCAAAAATCTTTTTGATTTAATCATAATAAGCTTAAGTGCACACACATCAAATTCAAACACTTACAATCATACAAATGAAATACATATTCATTGAAAGTCAAACTTGTGTGTTGTGTGTGAATATCAAGTATGAATTAGTCTATAATCTAGTACGAGACTTCAATAATCAATTCAATCAAGTCATACACCAATGGCATGAAGTTAGAGACCTGTAGTATGCATATAAATGAACATATATGACCCCTCATGAAAAGGATTTACATTGATTGAAGCTTTTCATTTAGCATATTTTTTCATACTTTGAACAAGATTTCTCAAACTTTTTAAGTAAAGATGCCTTGAAATTTTTTTATTTCTTTGAGGAATAAGCCTCTGACTTTGGCATCATATTTTTAAATATGTTTTGCTCTACCTTTTACTAGTCTAACTAGTTTTTGAAGTAAGGATTTTGTAGCTCTTTCTCTTTTGAGATTGAGAATTACCTAATCCAACTTAGGTAATGATTTAGACCATAAATCTTAAATTTATGCCTTAATTACTGTAAAGCTAAATTAAAAATTAATGCTAAATTTAAGTGATTTCAATGTTCATGGACATCAAGATAAACAATTAAAAGCATATGAAGTACATAAAAGAAGCCGACCACAAGGGGAAAAAAGAGCAAAATTTAGGTACAGTACTTAGGTGCTATTTCTTAGGTTTCCTTTTTAAAATTCTGTCATGTGGATTTTTTCTCATAGGATGGAAGTGTATTTTTTAGTTAAATAGCCATATAGCTAAATTTTAAGAGGGGAACTTAAAGAACAGCACTTAAAGTACTGTACCTAAGTTTTATCCGAGAAAAAAAAAAACTACAAGATAACACCAGATCTATTATTGAAGAGAAAAACCAAGAACTTGGCAGGAAAACCTTTTTGCGGCATTTAAGGTAGAAATGATCCACTATGAATACAAATTTGCAGTACAAATTTTGCTCTTGAATCCTCAACCCAAATAAAAAAAGATCCACAAAACGCAAAATACAAAATATTTAAACATGATTACAAGTAAATATGCCAACACAATACAAAAATTAACATTTAGCATAATATTTTTCGGTTGATAATAAAAAATAATATTCTTTTGTTGTGATTTTTGGACTTTGATTTATGGCAATAAAAAAAATTAAAAAAAAATTAACCCCTTTTTATCCACATTCTTTTTTTTAGCTGAATTCTTTATCCACATTCTTGAAGTATAAATCTTGCACTTTATAAAATTTCTCATTCTTCCTCTCTCTCTCAAGGCTCAACTGTAAATAAACTGATTTCTTATTAAGAGAAAGAATCAATTAAGATAAGATTACAAGAGGAACACTGTTGCTATATATGTACCATTCCAAACTAACAAACTATGTGGTATTATTATTTACACGTGTACTATTACAAACTATGTGGTAACCACTTGAGCCACGTGTTACTACTGGATTAGCTTTGGCACCATACGTGAGAAAGTCAGTTACAATTCTGTTATAACTCGTGTCTAGTACTTATCAAAACGACCAAGCTTTATCACACGTGTGACTCGCATGTCCTACTTATTCTTTAGTGGAATGCAACCGTTTGGTATCATGTGTATTTTGGTTTTATTAGAACGACATCGTTTACCAGACATTTCTTCATTAACTTGAAACGAAGTCGTTTTGCTGGTATTGTTTACATCAAATAAAAGGATGCCATATTAATAATATACGAATGAGGTAAATTTCTGTCTTTCTAATGTTGCGATATTAATATTTTGGTTTCTAAGACTTTGTTTAACAAATGCAGGAGGTGGAGAGCATTGTTCCTCCCCAAGGTTTGGGGATTTTTAAACAAAGAGAGATTGACTCCTAGAGAATTGTTTACGAAGAACCACAAGGACATGAGGAAAGACGAAGAGCAATGGATGAAGGACACTGCAACAACTTGTACTGTGGTGGGTGCTCTCATTGTTACCATTGTGTTTGCTGCAGTATTTACCATTCTAGGTGGTAATGACTAGATTAATGGCTTCCCAATTTTCTTAAATAAAAAATTATTTACGACCTTTATAGTATCCAATGCTCTCTCACTCTTTTCTTTCCTCAACTTCAGTCTGGATGTTTCTGGAAATCCTCACATCTCGTTATGCAGAAGAAGATTTTCATGAGTCCTTGCCTAGAAAGATGATAATAGGCCTTTCCAACCTTTTCTTCTCTATTACAGCCATGATGATAGCCTTTTCTCCTGCTCTTTCTCTTATGCTACATGAACAATCATGGATTTTCAAACCTGTCATTTGTTTGGCTAGTATTCCTATCACCCTCTGTGTATTGATGCAGTTCCCCCTTCTTGTTGCCATGGCAATTTCAACTTACAGACCTAGCATCTTCGATAGGAAAATGAAGCCTTTTTAACATATTCATTAATTGTGCTATATGATGTACTGGTATCTTGTTAATAATTGGCATAGCCAAACATGAAGGTTTTTATTTCTTTATTCTTTTCAAATTTTCTTTAGTTTATAAACCATATATCCTATTCTATAAACCATATATCCTAGTCTGATCAAAGATAGGTAAGAAATGAATTTTTCAAAAAACATTGCAAAGAATTTCCACCATTTTTTTTAATTCCTTTGAGTGTGATTGGTTTTTTCCAAAATCTGATTGCTAAAATGAACTACATGTGATTTGTCTAGGTTTTTATATCATTATCTTCCTTTCCTTCATAATTCCTTGCCAAACAAATCTAATTTGCTGGTTGCACCAAATTAACCAAGAACCCTTTTGTTTCTTTTATTCTTATTTTTTTTGGATTAAGAAAAACCAAGAGAAATCAGTTCGAAGGATTTGTCACCCTATGCCAAAGCAATTGAGAGCTCTTCCACAAGTGGAATTTGAAATTTGATGGGTCAACCATCATAGAGATAGCATTCTGCTCTTAGATAGTCTCATATTAGATATAGGACAAATTGTAATAAGATGGACACCAATTTTGAAGTGCCATAGGGAGTTTGGTATTCAAAGTTCAAGGTGGTCTGCACCTAATATTGCCAAAATGTTTTGCATTGCATTGGCTTGTGGAACCAAAGTACAATACCTTTTTCCTTATCTTACCCTTTTTTAAAATGAAAAGCTCCATTTTAAAAAATAAATAATGAAACTATTCCACATCTAAAAGCATCAGTATTCATGCACCCAAAACTAAGTAGCAATGATCCAGGGAAAAAAAAGTTGCAAACTTCAGCTGCTCCATTACCACCTAAATATTGGTGATAGCGAACAACCTAGAGTTGTAAACATATAAACACTGAGAAGCTTTTTTTGTTTTTTAGATAGGTAAAAGAAATTTTTTAATAGAAGAAGAGAAGCACACAAACTGTTCCTATGCTACAGACGACATGTACCAAAGGAAACAAAACATTAAGTAAGAGAATACAAATCTAAAAATTCCCAAAAAGAGGGAACATAAGGACCGCTCAATGCAGTCATCCAATCAAATAGAGTAAGCAAGAAAAACCATTTCAGTTCAATGATGGAATGTTCCTCCCCATTGAAAGTTTTAAGATTCTATTCTCGTAAAATAGTCCACATGATGCATTGTGGAGTTGCTCCCCAAATAACTATTGCCCAACACCTGCCACCCACCCCTCTATTCACTAGTAGATCCACCACTTGCTTAGGCATCACTCAAGAAACCCCAAAAAGGCTAAACGCAAACATCCACAAATTATATGCATAAGAGCAGCGAAGGAGCAAGTGACCCACCGATTCCCAACTGTTCTTGCACATGAAACATCTGTTGACAATATAAATATTCCTCCTCAAATTATCCAAAGTGAGAATCTTTCCCCTAGCCTGTCCAAGTAAAATAAGCCACTCTAGAAGGAACTTTCACCCTCCAAATACTTTTTCAAGGGAAGGCATGACTTCCTCCAGTCGTTAGGGCTCTATAATAAGATTTTAACTTTGAAAGATCCATTCTTTGCAGGCTTCCACACCATTTTATCAACCCCATTCCAATCAATATTAGTGGAATACAATAAAGTAGAGAGAGATTATAAATATTGACGTGGCGATTCTCAAAAAAATAAAATAAAATAAAAATACTGATGTGCCATTCTTTAAATGCCAACAAATTTTTTTAATATTATTTTAATGTCCACATTTGCATAAAAAATGCCAACAAAGCACTACGTTTACAATGTAAGATATTTCTGCTACTAAGATGATAACAGAGACCAAAATATAAATGATTTTCAATTTTCAGGGTCTAAGGTAGGTGTGTTTAAAACATAGATACCAAAATCGGAATCAGCTTAAAATGGAGGGACCAAAAGTACATTTTTGCCTAAAAATTATTATGTTTTTTTATTGAATTTTTTTTTTTTTTAATCTAGTGTGGTCTTTAGCCCACATACGCCTTCAATTAATCTTCTTTGTTCTAGCCAAATAGTTCACCCCGTATGCAAGACCCATTTGTTCATTTAAAAAAAAAAAGCTTATTCCTTGTCTCAAGTCAACACAGGAAAGAGATTAGAAGGTTATCTTTTATTACATTTCACATTGGAGCAAACACTGGCGTTCTAAACAGTTAGGGCCTGTTTGGTAACATTGTTCTAATAACGTTGTTTGTATTTTTTAAAAATACGTGTGTGTGGAAATACATGTAATGTTGTTTAAAAACTAAAATTGTTGCTCAAAATCCCATACCAAACGGCCCCTTACATTCTTCATTTGAGATGGCTTAAGGCCTTAGGCAGAAGACATTTTTTTAAAAAAAATGGTATAATCAGTTAGATTGAAATCCCATGTTGTGGTGTAAAGGATTTCTCAAATAAACTAAACACAAAGTGATTAAATAAATTTTAGAATATTCAAGGTTTGTCAACAATTTTGTACTTCATAAATTTAAGTTATTTCGTGTGCATGAGGCATTGGCTTAAAAAACCAACTTTTTTTACTATTTACCTTATTTTTGCTATTATTCATGAGTTCTATTGTACTTTTTGATATTATTCATGGGTCTTACTATACTATTTCAGCTACCTTTTAGCTTTATCTACAGAATTTTTAGCAAAAAGTTTTCAGTTTCAGCTAAATAAGCTGTTCCCAAATGGACACTTTGGTTGCGGTTGGCATTGGCTTAAAAAGTTAGATTTTTTTACTATTTAGCTTATTTTTGCTACTATTTATTAGTCCTATTGCACTTTTTAGTATTATTTATTGGTTTCACTGTACTATTTCAGCTTGTTTGACAATAACTTCTAGAAATAATTTGAGTAAGGAACTTGTAAACGGTTTTTTTTTTTTTTTTTTTTTGCTAAGAAACTTGTAAACGGTTCTGGTTGAGTATGTTGATTAACAATGTACAATGGCGGCTTCAGGAATTTTTTTCAGGGTGTTCCTTAAAGCATAAACTACACAATCTAATAAAAAGAAAATTTTATATATTGACAATAATAACAACAACAACAATAAAAAAACACGCAAATACATAAAGTTTTACAACATAAAACTTGTGAAGTTCAATTGTGGTTGTTGTTAGTGTTGCTGAACAGGGATGGACGGTGATGGCTAGGGAGAGTAAGTGAGTTTTTTATTTCCTTTTAGCCTTTAGGTTTGATTTAGTTTTAGTTTAAATTGTTTAATGACTTGTGAATCCGCGAGGCACTGAGGATTTTTTTTTTAATATTTGTTGAATTAAAAACGTAATCGTATTGGTGTTGGACTAGTGATAGTCTTAGTCTAAGATGAGATTGATCTTGTACTGGGCTTTTCTATTGGCATATGGTTTGGGCCTTTTTACTAGTTTTATTATAATTTTTTTTTTCAAGATTTTCGTTCATTTTTTTTTAATGGTTTTATAAACTAGTACGGTGAAAGAACCAAAAAAGGGATTGGTTACTGGTTTTTTAGTCGGACCGAGATCCGATTGATGGTCGAACCGGTGACGTCATAAATAATATAATTAATAAAATTTTAATTATATAAATAAAAATATAATAAGTTTATTACTAATAATATGATAGCAAAATGTAAAAATATAATATTTAGTGACACTTTTCGTGTAAATTTAATCAAATTTCCTTAGAATGGACAATCACATGTTTAATTATAATCATAAAAATAAAAAGTTTATTTTATATATATAATGAATTAATTGATGTTATATAAAAATTAAGTAACTTTTTAAGTTTATTCACTTAATTAACAAAAACTACTATTTTTTTCTAATCAAAATTTTCAGAAAAAGAAAAAAGAAAAGTAGTTGTACAATGAAAAAAACTAAATTTACATGATTTTGACCAATTAGTTGTATAATATATATTATAATGTTTTTGAGGAAAAGTAGTCATACAATAACAGTGTGTCAGGTAAAGCAAAAACTAAAAATGAAGCCGTAGTATAGGCTTAAAAGAATATAAAAGCATGTGGTTCTTTTTGCTTGAACCCTAATATATTGTTAAGTTGGTCAAATTATGAACCAAAATTTAATTTTATTGGCATAAAAAAAATTCATGATGTTCCCAAATTTTTTATTTTAAAAGTAGATAAATATAAAATTTTAAATTATTATATATAAATTTTTTTTTTTCAGGTTAGGTGGTCCTGGGACCACCCTTATCATAAGGTGGCGCCGCCCCTGACAATGTATTTAAAATAGGTTTATGAAAACATTTCTGCATGTGGTGATCTAAGTTGTGATTTTGTAGGTTTGTTTTAATGAATTAATGAATTAATTGATGTTATATAAAAATTAAATAACTTTTTAAGTTTATTCACTTAATTAACAAAAACTACTATTTTTTTCTAATCAAAATTTTCAGAAAAAGAAAAAAGAAAAGTAGTTGTACAATGAAAAAAACTAAATTTACGTGATTTTGACCAATTAGTTGTATAATATATATTATAATGTTTTTGAGGAAAAGTAGTCGTACAATAACAGTGTGTCAGGTAAAGCAAAAACTAAAAATGAAGCCGTAGTATAGGCTTAAAAGAATATAAAAGCATGTGGTTCTTTTTACTTGAAAGACCTTAATATATTGTTAAGTTGCTCAAATTATGAACCAAAATTTAATTTTATTGGCATAAAAAAAAATTCATGGTGTTCCCAAATTTTTTTTTTTTAAGGTCAGGTGGTCCTAGGACCACCCTTACCATAAGGTGGCACCGCCCCTGACAATGTATTTAAAATAGGTTTATGAAAACATTTCTGCATATGGTGATCTAAGTTGTGATTTTGTAGGTTTGTTTTAATGAATTAATTGATGTTATATAAAAATTAAGTAACTTTTTAAGTTTATTCACTTAATTAACAAAAATTACTATTTTTTTCTAATCAAAATTTTCAGAAAAAGAAAAAAGAAAAGTAGTTGTACAATGAAAAAAACTAAATTTACGTGATTTTGACCAATTAGTTGTATAATATATATTATAATGTTTTTGAGGAAAAGTAGTCATACAATAACAGTGTGTCAGGTAAAGCAAAAACTAAAAATGAAGTCGTAGTATAGGCTTAAAAGAATATAAAAGCATGTGGTTCTTTTTGCTTGAAAGACCTTAATATATTATTAAGTTGGTCAAATTATGAACCAAAATTTAATTTTATTGGCATAAAAAAAATTCATGGTATTCCCAAATTTTTTTTAAAAGTAGATAAATATAAAATTTTAAATTATTATATATAAATTTTTTTTTTCAGGTCAGGTGGTCCTAGGACCACCCTTGCCATAAGGTGACATCACCCCTGACAATGTATTTAAAATAGGTTTATGAAAACATTTCTGCATATGGTGATTTAAGTTGTGATTTTGTAGGTTTGTTTTAATGAATTAATTGATGTTATATAAAAATTAAGTAACTTTTTAAGTTTATTCACTTAATTAACAAAAATTACTATTTTTTTCTAATCAAAATTTTCAGAAAAAGAAAAAAAAAAGTTGTACAATGAAAAAAACTAAATTTACGTGATTTTGACCAATTAGTTGTATAATATATATTATAATGTTTTTGAGTAAAAGTAGTCGTACAATAACAGTGTGTCAGGTAAAGCAAAAACTAAAAATGAAGCCGTAGTATAGGCTTAAAAGAATATAAAAGCATGTGGTTCTTTTTGCTTGAAAAACCCTAATATATTGTTAAGTTGCTCAAATTATGAACCAAAATTTAATTTTATTGACATAAAAAAAATTCATGATGTTCCCAATTTTTTTTTTTAAAGTAGATAAATATAAAATTTTAAATTATTATATATAATTTTTTTTTTCAGGTCAGGTGGTCCTGGGACCACCCTTACCATAAGGTGGCGCCGCCCCTGACAATGTATTTAAAATAGGTTTATGAAAGCATTTCTGCATATGGTGATCTAAGTAGTGATTTTGTAGGTTTGTTTTAAAGTAGAGGTGCATCTCAACCTCTTGCACTTCTGACATTATAAATAGAAATAATCTTTTCCTTATTCAGCCATCTAATGGACTTACAAAATTCTTGTACCTCTTACTATAAGAGCACAGGAAATTGTGTAAATCACTAGATGAATATAATGGAACGGAATTTCGAAAAAATATCGAGAAGGGCAACAAAAGCCCAAAGCTTTTTTGAATGAAACAAATATAACAAAGCACATGATAATTTATCTCAAGATCTGCCCATTGAATTAAGGCGAAAAACACATTTTGGTCCTTACATTTTCAGCCGATTTCCGTTTTAGTCCCTAAGTTTTTTTTTTACCGCTTTTAGTCCCTCTCCTGAAAAACGCTTCCATTTTAGTCTCTGCCGTTACATCAGAAACGGATATTGCAGACGTGGCAAACGGCAAAGTTAAATAATAATAAACTAATGTCCACGTGGCCTAAATTAATAATAAAAAATATTTTTTAATGCCACATCAGCATTTAAATTAAAAAAATTAATTTATTAATTTTAACTAAATAAAAAAAATTAAAAACTAAAAATCTTATGAATTGAGATCTAAGTGTGCCTTGAACAAGAACAACAAGAACAGAAACCCAGATCCAAGAACACAAACCCAGAAATTATTTAAAAAAAAAAAAAAAAAAAAAAACTAACCAAAGCCAGAAATTTCGATCTCAAAGCCAACCCACAACCACCAAAATAAAACCCACAACAACCCAGGCCAAGAAAATCAACCCACAGCCACAAACCTAAAAAAAAAAAAAATGTCAACAGCTCAAATCTAAACCAAAAGACAGCAAAAAATAATAATAAAGGACAAGAAAAACAATTTCTTAGGAGCTGATGGATATTGTTAGCAAATTTGGGTTCGTGGATATTGTTATGGATTTTTGTTGTTTTTTTTTATTTTTCTTTGTCTTGGCTGGTTTCGATTGAAAAAGAGAGAGCAAATCTGGGTTCGTGAGAGAGAAAGTGTGAAGGGAAAAATGGGTAGGGGGGTTAGAGTGCTGGGTTGAGCGGCGGCAGTGGCGGAGCAACAGCAGCGAAGCATCAGTTCGAAACCCAGAACAACCAATCTTAGAGCATCGGTTCTAAACCAACCCAAAACAACCAATCTTCAAGCATCGGTTTTCAAAACCCAGAATAACCTAGAACAAGCATAGAAGCATCTATCTAAATCCAATACCCAAGCGAGCAAAACCCAGAACAACCAATCTAATGCTTCAAATATGTGCTTTCTATCATCGATCCCTACAAAAACCAGGAAATTACGAAACTAATCCGACTCACCAGAGCGCTCCGAGTCGCTGACGAGTTTCAGCTCGTCCCACCCGCCGTAACTCGTTGAGGCGGAGGTACAAGAAGCGCTTGCAGAGCAAATGATGTGGGTTTCGTGGCTTTGAAGCCATTTTCGGCGTGTAAAACGAAAAAGGCTTCGGCTTTCCCGAGAAAGTGAGGGAAAATCAAAGAGAAATTTTGTGGGTGAGAATTTAGGATTTGAATAATTAATAGGATTTACGGAAATTAGGGCTTGCATTGTGGGGATTGTAACTTTGTAATTCGGACTTCAGAGAGGAAAATGTTGTACGACCTATCATCTACTGCAACTTCGAGTTGGAGTTCCACGCAGGCACTCAAGCTTTTCAATTTTTAGTGGGTTTGTGGCTGTGGGTTGATTTTCTTGGCCTGGGTTGTTGTGGGTTTTATTTTGGTGGTTGTGGGTTGGCTTTGAGATCGGAATTTCTGGCTTTGGTTAGTTTTTTTTTTTTTTTTTTTTAAAATAATTTCTGGGTTTGTATTCTTGGATCTGGGTTTGTGTTCTTGTTGTTCTTGTTCAAGGCACACTTAAATCTCAATTCATAAAATTTTTAGTTTTTAATTCTGTTTTTAATTTTTTTTATTTAGTTAAAATTAATAAATTAATTTTTTTTAATTTAGATGCTGATGTGGCATTAAAAAATATTTTTTATTATTAATTTAGGCCACGTGGACATTAGTTTATTATTATTTAACTTTGCTGTTTGCCACGTCTGCAATATCCGTTTCTGATGTAACGACAGGGACTAAAATAGAAGCGTTTTTCAGGAGAGGGACTAAAAGCGGTAAAAAAAAAAACTTAGGGACTAAAACGGAAATCGGCTGAAAATGTAGGGACCAAAATGTGTTTTTCGCCTTGAATTAATGAATAAATCCATGAAGTATTTAATTGCAAATTGTAAGGTCTATGTGTTTTGGTATTGTCAAATCATGCCAAATTATGTGTCTTTTATTGAGTTTTGGTGTGTCTTAAAGTTGTAATTGAAAATCAAGTTGAAAACACGCTCAAGAAAAGCATAAAAGTGTATTTTTAACATTTATCTCGATCAAGTTGAAAACTCGCTCAATAAATAGTATTTCGACAATTGTGTTAGGTTCTAAAGTCTTAGAATTTTATGTATTTAGAACTCTAATTTGTATTGTTGGCAAACCATGATCAAAACAATGTGTTTAGAAGTGTTTTAGTCTAGCTCAAAGTTGTGCATTTATGTAAAGTTGGAATCGAGTTAAAGCAGGAAAGCATTGTGCCTTTCGACCTGGCTTAATCGATCAAAAGACAGGCTGGATCAATCGAAACTCGGGCAGAATGATTTTCTGTAGATTTTCCAACTCAGTCCTAAGTGTTTTAAAACGTTTTTAGGGTTTCTTATTTGTCCTTAGTATAAAAGGCAAATCCTAGCCACGTTTTTGTGTTGCTCATAATTGCGGTTTGTGTAAATCTCTTGTGAGATCTAGAGGAGCTTTCCTTTACACAAACTTAGAGTTTTCAAGGAAAAGATTTATCTACGCCTTGATGATTAATTCAGTTGCTGCCATTGAAGCTTAAAGAAAACACAAGCGGGTGTACTTGTATCTGGTGGTGAATCCAAGAAAGAAGGAGTCCGTAGATTCGAAGTTTGCACGTGGTCGTGTCAGTAAGTTCTACTGGTTGGTAGCAATAAGAAGTCGAGCGTGGGAGCTTGTAAGTCTTATTGTATGAACTTCAATTCTTTCAAGATAGTGGATTCAAGTTTACCTTGAGGATAGTTAGGTCAAATCCTCTCTAGGTTTTTACCGGTTTGGTTTCCTGGGTGATCATATCTTGTGTTATTTATTTTCCGCTGCTTTGCATGATTTGATCTTTGATATTGTGATAACCTAGACTTGTTTAATTGGACTAAGTAACAACTTGGCTAATTACCTAGGTTAAATCAATTGTTTTAAGGGATCTAAAAACTATCAAATTGTTTCAAATTTATTGATGAAAGCTAAAGGATTGGTGGTCCATTGCTTTTTGGGAAAAATCCAAAACGTTACTTATTTTCCCTTCCTTGTCATTAATAGATATTTTGCTTTTTGCTTAAATAGGCTTGAGACAGGGCCATTGTGCTGCCTACAGTACCACAATTACTCTTACTGGCCACATGCCCAGCTACTTCTTTCAATTTTTCCGATATCACAGTGAATCCACCAATATCAAATGCAACGTGACCATTGAGATGGACAGGTCTTAGTGGTCCCGGCATTTTTCTTTGCTTAGCCATCGAGAAAGACTAAAAATGGCTTGAACCAGAGTTAGGATGACAAAGATGTCAAGAATAGTTGGCTTGTAGTAGTCAATCACGTGTGCGGAATTTTGGCATAGAAAACATACAACCATTAAAAAAAATGATGGAATTAAGTTACACTTAACTCTAAATATTGCATAACTTAATAATAATAATAATTTTTATTTGGCTAAAATTCAAAATCCACCCGAAGATTACAACTTTTATTAAAAAAATGAATATAACTATATATTTTGAAAATCTAACCGTTTTTTTAGAGAGTTTCAACCTATAGTGTCTGCTCCTGATGATAGCTCTTTATCATCAGACCAATATACCAATCAGTTTTTGGTTAGGCGGGGATTGAATCCCAGATCTCTTATACAACCATCAGAGACTTTATTAGTTGAGCTAACTGAAACCTACGGAAATCTAACAGTTGAATTGTATGTAAAAATTATTTTTTATGTATAATTTAGACTATAAAAACTTGCAATTCAAACAAATGATTGATGATATAGTTATTGATCTTTAATCTTCTAGAAATTTTGCAAGTATGAAGGATATAAGAAGAAAATGTAGTCCAATAGTAGCTTCGTCAAAATTTATATCCAATAAAACGATATTGAGTAGAGTTTTAGCTTTAAGCCACCACTAAATTTGTAGTCAAACTTTGTCTTTTTATTTGTCAAAATTTTTTTCTTAGTAAATTATTTTCCCTAACCGCAGGATTGCATTATCTTTTTATATCTTATTATGCTTCCAAAATATTAAAACAAATAATAACTCTCTCATCTGTTTAAATTTCAATATTTTTTGTACTTTAAAATTATAAAGAAAAAAATGAATTTATTTGATTGAGTGGTAAATAATCTGATTGATAAGAAGTTTAATATGCACGTTCAGAATAGAAGAAATCTTGTAGCACAACTAACCCCTTTGTCTTTGCCGAAAAAGAAAACAACACCATTTTCATTAGCCTTCTTTCTTCCTTCTTAACATGTGATAAAATTATTTGAAGTGGTAACTTATCCCGTTTGATAACCAAATTGATAAAAATATTTTTAATCTAGTAATGACAGAATGAGAACATAATAAAAGTAATTTATATTTTCATATTTGGACCCAATTTATTCAATGAATAGATATTATTATTATTATTATTATTATTATTATTATTATTATTAAATATCTCTCTTAAAATGGTTAAATGGGTAAGCATTGAGTGCTATTTTGCAAAATAATGACCACTTTTTTCAATTCATTATATTTTTATTAAAAGCCAGAAAAGTGTAGTATAAAGATGTAATTCTAAAGATTCAAAATTTTACAGGTTGGTCCTGTTTTAGATAAGATTTTCCAGATTTTTGGAATATCAGCATGCAGGGATAGTAGGCAAGTTGATAGCGAAGTGTAACCCATAGTATATTATAACTTTGACATATATGAAATATGTTGATCTCATAAATTTATATTATTTTGTCAATCTATATACTTGTTTCAACTAGTTTGGTATTTGTTTACTTATTGAGTTGTCATCTCACCCCCTTTTTACCCCTTCAGTTTCTGATTACGAAAAATAGCAAGTTTTGGAACTTTTGTTGAGGGTGTATGATTGAATAGAGATTAGGAATTTTTGAAATAAGATGATCTTGTAATAATTAGTATCTCTTTTGTTTAACTATCATGAGTTTGGATTGTTGTTTTTATTAGTATTTTGGAGATTTTTTGATAATTGCATTATTGAGGATAGTTGTGGATTTATTGATAAAATTTTTTTTGAGGATAATTTTTAGTTACTAAAAAGATCTTGTACAGCTGTAAGATAAAAACTTATAAAAGTGTGACTATTGTCATGTGACTATGTATTGTTGAGTTCAGGGCGTGACGTGGAGTGAGTATACATTAGGCCACGTTTGGTTTGCTTCATTTTCATCCTCCATTATTTAATTTTCTTCACCCATCACCCACTTTTAGTGGAACCCATATCATTTATGTTTATTTGGCTTTGTTTTGGTTTCACACTATCCAATCTCATAACTCAAAAAAGTGAGTTAGAGCCAAGGAAAATGAAAACACAGTTTTCCGAATCATGAGTTATGGGTGATGGTGGCAAAATTGTAATTAACTAAAGGCAAGTGGGTCCCAGCCGAAGGTCAGGTTCCATCACATGCAGAGCAAATGCAGAGAAATTATGGAGCCAACCGTCATATGCACTATTCAATTTCAGCTTCAGTGCAATCACCTCATTCACTCTCATTTTCTCTGTTCACTTTCACATATTGCTCGGTTCTTGTACCGAAAGGTGAGAAAAGTTTCCTCATATCATCTGCTCTGTCGTCACGCATCTGGGTCCAGGTTTTTTTTTTCCTTTGTCGAAGCTGGTTCTCATTTTATAAGTTTGATCATATCTCTCTCTACTACTTCACATAAGGGAATTTCTAACAAATATTTTTTACCCTTTGTTGTTGGTTTATTTTTCAGATCTGCTTCATATTCACCGTCTTCTACATTCCTTCAGCTTCTCTCCCTTGCAAGGTACAACCATGGCTCTACAATAAATATTTGTGGGACCCAGTGAGTGACATAAAGCTGAGTTTTTGAATTGGAAAACCCATTGAGATATTCCACCCAAACGACCCACCAAGCAGAGTTATGGATTTATTTGAGTTAGGAGTTTGGGTGAGGAGATTTGAGTGATGAGTAACCTCCAAACCAAACAGCGCCTTAGTAACTCGTCATTTTTTCTTTTGATTTTTTGTTCGTATTGTAAGGCATTGTTTGTTGGTCATTGAAATTGTGATTTTGTTCACACAGTTTATTTTGTATTTTGGTTTGTTTCTCGCCAACCTTTTCTTTTTTCTTTTATTTTGATTCTAAGACAGGAAACCACGCCACCGCTGCCAGCAGGCCAATCGTCGTCACCGCCTCGTCACTGGTATTTCTTCTCTTCTCTAGCTTCTCTCACTCTCTTTTTTAGATTTGATCTGCTTTTATGGTTTCTCTCTCTTTCGCACTCTCTAATCTCTTCTCTAGCTCAATTTTTACCGCCTTTGTGACTTCCTATCTTAGCGTTTGTGTGAGTTGCGACTTTTTTGATGATCTGTGGGTTGTGACTTTTGTCTGAGTGTCTGTGCCTTTCTTATTTCTAAGGCTTTATTTACTAGTAGAACTCTTTTTTTTTTTTTTTTTGGATAAACTATTTACTACCACCGAACTTGTAGTAAAGTTTTGGAGCATTTTTATTTGATTGGGTAATAGTGCCATCAAATTGCAATGAGTGTGGGTCTGTGGTCAAATAATTTTTTAATTAATAAAGTTGAGTGATTAGGTCATAGGTAATTTTTGTCTTTTTGTTTAATTGAATAATTAATTGCAAAGGACATAAAAATTCACTGCGTTATGAGAATAAATAAATTTATTGTATGGTTGAATAATTAGTTGCATGAGTGATGTTAAATATATTACAAATTTTATTATATAGATCTTGCAAATTGATGTGTTATAAGTTATAAAAGGTAATTAATAAATTAATAATTTATTATTTTATTAAAGTGACATGATACCAATCACATAAATTGATACACAATTTTGTAAGTTTTTTATATTAAAATTTTTAGTAACTTTTAGCATTTTCCCAATTGCATAATATTACACAAAAAATTAATTACATAATGAGAAAAATTAAAAATTTTAATTTGAGAGTAATTAATGCATTTTTGCACATTGGTCACGTATTGTATTGAGTAATGTTATAGTCATAAATTATTTTATAATATTTTTATAAATTATTGATATGATAAATTCTTTCTAATTTTAATTTGAGCCTATCATTAACATTATATTTTTATTTACCAATAATTATTGAGTCTGAATTTAATAAGGATGAGAGGTAAATGAAGAGAACAAGGAGAACCAAAGAAAGTTGTTAGGAGGACATTTTTGTCCAGAGCTTTGGACTCCTTACTTTTCTCCCCAACTTAGAGCATCCGTAGCAGCCGTTGTAAATATTATGCCATTTTACCACATCAAAAGTCTACTTTATTATTTTACCACATCATTTTACAATATCTCATTTATCAGATGTTCTATATTTTTACCACTTCATTTAAATATTATATTTTAATTCTTATTTTATCATTTCTTTATTATTTGTTCCAACGGTAACATTTCCATTCTCTTTCAAATCCCAACGGTAACATTTCAAACAAAACTCTTAATTTTTTTTTATTTTTTGGTAGAAACCGGCCTGCCTGCCTGGGCTTCAAACAATATTGTTATTTTTTTTTTTTAAGAAATCGGCCAGCCTGCCTGGGTTTCAAACAATACTCTTCAATTTTTTTTTTTTTTTTTTAAGAATCCGGCCTGCCTGGGCTTCAAACAATACTGTTATTTTTTTTGTTTCTTTATCATTTTACAACCAGACCCACAACCAGACCCACAATCAGAAATCGCAACCAAAACGGAGACAAAAACAACCAGAGGACGCCGATAGAACAGAGAGGAAGCGAACCAAATGGGGAAAAAAAAACCAGACCCACAACCCAAAGGCCTACGCCCACGCCGATCACAATCGGAAAATAAAATCAGACCCACAACCAGACCCACAATCGAAAATCACGATCCATAGTACTTGCAACCTCACCGACTTCATATTCATCATTTTTGAAAGCAGGGGGAGGGGATCTCTTTTCTGCAACGGAAAAAAACGGAGCAGATTTTACTCGGCACAACCTAACGATGCATCGCTTGGTGGACGAGTCGTTGGAATCAAGCTCTGTTTTGGCTTCGTTGGAATCAACCTAACGATGCAACCTTTTGGCTCCGTTTCGCTTTTGAGTCGTGTTTCATCAAGCTCCAGCTGGACTGAAAGTTCCTTCGAGATCAATGTGCTGCTGGAATCTTCGGCGGAAGCACAAACATCCCTTTCAGATTTGCGAGCAATCACAACCAAAACGGAGACAAATGAACCAGACCGACGCCGGTAGAACAGAGGACAGAGCGAACCAAAAGGGGAAAAAAAACCGGATTTATGTGGTTAGATTAGTGATGGTAGAAACGAAACTGATGGTGAGCTGAAGGAGATGGAGCAACGGGGAAGAGGGAAGAAGAAAAAGAGTGGGAGAGTGGAGATGGAAATGGAGGCGGTGAGCTGAAGGAGAAATGAAAGAGAAATGAGGGTTGAAAGAGAAATAAAAAATAATAAACCAATATACCACAGCCGGTCCGTACAGTTGTATATTTGTGATTTTACTGTAGCAAGTTGTAAAAAAATTTAACATATACAACATCTGATAAATGGGCTTAAATTGGGTTTGGTGTGGGATATGTGCCAAATATTTAGCATTTGGCACATATCCCACATTTACTGTGGGTGCTCTTAGGGAAATAATGTTTTGGTGGGAAAATGTCAAAACGCCAGGGCCTACCAAAATTTATCTAATTTTCCCTCCTCAACCAAAAAACCACTCTTATTATTTTTTCATTACTTTTCTTTCCTTTATTTTTTATCACCTTACTTTTAACTCCAATCAAATCCACTTTATGGGAAAAATATTTTCCCCCCATTTATTTTACTAAACTTTATTAATTTAATATTAAAAATATTATATATTAACGTGCTCTTTGCTAAAGGGCATGTTTCCAAAATTAAATCCATTGCTTTGTTTTGTTTTATTTATTTATTTTTTTTCCAAACAGTTGCGGAGAGATTTGCATTTTCAAGCCAAAAGTTTGATATATTTTACATTTTTATTTTAAATTTATTAGTTTTTTTATTAAACATAGTTAAACTTTGATAAAAATAATTTATAAAAAATTAAAATATTTTATTACTAATATAAACAAAAAGAGTGTGTGGGGTCAGGGAACTTATGATCCGGCCTACGCTCTATTAGGGCTCGGGGCCCATGCCGAGGAGGGTGTGTGCCGAGGACGAATGGGGAAAGGCCGAAGTGTCGAGGGGAACAGCCGAGGACGACCCTGTCCTCGGCACTCCAGGACTTCAGGGGGAAGAGCAACGTCTCGATGAAGGCCGCCCCCAAAAAGCCTCCTGAAGGAGATGCGAGTAGAATGGGACCCACGTGGGGGTACGGTGCAAAACTGGTTCAGGGTAAGTACGTCCTCTCCGCATTAAATGCACCCGCCAGCGTCCTGACCATGTTAATGAGAAAAGACGCCTGGACAGGGTGACTTTGATCATCGCAACTAACAGGAAGCAAGGAGGGACAGCTGATGGGACGGGTACAGAAGTAGGCACCTGCCTAACTAACAAGTGGAGGGCTAAGATCAACCAAGCAGGACTATATAATGTGAAGGTTAATGCACCAAGAAGGGGGCTGGGAAAAATGGCAAAAAACCAGAGCTTCCCAGCACGCCTCCTAGAGAAAAACTCCTACAGCGAACACGATTTAACTATGTATGAACATCACGAAGAATCCACTGTCTTGTGACCAAGGCCTAGCCTTTCAAACCCACGTTCTATAAATGATATTGTTTGGGCCTTTTTACATGCGAATCTAACATTATTTTGGGTCGTCACAAATTGTGTCCTTACAATTGGCGCCGTCTGTGGGAAAGGCTTGTGTTTTGGCACAGGTAGTGGGTTGAGACAATCCCTCACATCATTTCCAACAGCCGGATGTAGTGTTCTAGCGTAAAGTTCCACTAGGGGCTACATCTCTTCACTAGGGGCTATGTCTTTTCACTAGGGGCTGCGCTTCGTAACGTTAGCAGCACAGATGGTTCTAGGGGCTTGGCCGAGTTGCTAATCCCCCTAAACCAAGGTCCCACGCCATAGTCGAACTTAAAAATCAAGTTTTGGACAGAACCAAGGTATTGCATGGTCCTCGGACTCAAACCTATGGATTACTTAAAAATCAAGTTTTGGACAGAACCAAGGTATTGCATGGTCTTCGGACTCAAACCTATGGGGAAACCAACTACTTTAAAGAAACTTGGGTACTAAGCAGGACCTAACACTACACGTGACATCTTGGATGATACCTATATCTCCATTGAATGAGGGTCAGACATGAGTTCGAGGCTCTACAGGTGCAGGTAAGCTAACGTTCTGAAACATGATTCTAAATATATCGCATGCACAACTATTCATACGTGTTAAGATAATTAGTTCAAAACTCATAAACAATAGTAAGTATCGACAAGGGCAACTGATAAGTAACGAAAAGGAAAAAGGAAGAAAAGAATTTCATATACATGGTCAACAGGTTCAAATTACCAACAGAATACAAAGTCTTGTCAAAAAAAAAAAAAAAACTAGTTAATCATTAAACTAAAAACAAATATGAAGTCTGGCTGGGGTTTTCTACTTCTTTAATTTTGCATCGGCCACGTCCTGGAAGGAGGAACGGGATCAGTTTCGGTGCCCTGGAGGACAGTCCCCTTTGGGGAAGACTGAGCAGGATCGGCGGCGGTGCTCTAGGGGACCACAGCAAGGGGAATTGCCTGTAGGGACTGGGCAAGTATGGCTGGCTCTTCGGCATTGGGCATCTGAGGGCCGACCACAGGCTCAGCAACCTCTTCGGGTACCTCGGGATCCGTACGCTGAGATGCTTCTATCATATCTTGAAGCACTCCCCCTTTTAGCGGCTCGCCAGGAGAGGCCCGACCGGTACAGTATCCGACTGAGTGACCCCTCCCTCGTGTTGGTCGCTCACGGCCTTGGAGCTAGTGGAGGTGTCCTCACGGATGGTTGTAGGGTAGAATATGTTCTCCGCTTTCCACAAATCGGATAAAGCATTCACCCCAGCTCGTTTCAAGGCCTCTTCCCAAACCTGGGAGCAGTAAAGCCTGCATACTCCGGAAATCTGGGCTTTAAGGATGGCTTGGGTTTCAGCTACCCCCGTGTTATAACCATCATCCTCGGCCGTTTCCTTGGCGGCCTCAGCCTCGTTTCGGGCAAACTCGGCCTCCCGCTTGGCCCTCATGGCTTCGTCGCGGGCATACTCCGCCACACCTTTGTCCTGCTCTGTCGTGATCAGTCTTTTATTTAAATCATCGATCAGCTCCTTGGCTATTCGCAACTGATCCTCGGCTTCTAGCAGACGTTTTGTTTGATCCTCGGCCTGTTTTTGAGCGCTAGCTAAACCCGTCGAGGCGCTATCCCTATCTCGGATAGCGTCTGTTAGGGCAGTCTTGGCCTTGGCGAGGTCGTCCTCAGAAGCTTTAAGATACCGCGCAGCCACTAAACGCTTGGAGCGTTTATTCTCGGCCGCCTTACTCTTATTGTTCACCTCTTCCTCCATTCTATAGGTGGCCTGGAGAGCCTGTCAAGGGAGATAAATACATCGTGAATGACAAACCGAGAGTGAGAGTTAATAAAGTTTTAGGTTTCAAGAGTCTTATCATGCCCAAGTACCTCTTGGTACTGAGGAAGACCTCCTGCATCCTCATTTTCTTCAGCCCATCCACGTCGGTGGGAAGTAGCATGGTTCTCCCTAGTGCGTCTGCCACGTAGCCACCCTCGCCATCTCCAAGGTCCCTCATGGACGCAGTTTCCAACAATGGCCCCCCGTGAAGCATTGGGGCAGGAAGCCAGGCACTTGGCAAGGATTGGGCCTCGATCCCCTTTCCCTTGCCTTGGGAAGATTGGGATTCAGTCTCTTTACCCTTGCTTTGGTGCCCAATCTTCAATTGTTTCGCACGTGGGGCTTCCTCCCTCTCCTTAGAAGGTTGTGATTTTCCCCCATCCATGGTTTCCTTGCCCTTGGGGCTCCTCTTTCTCTTTGAATCAGTGCCTTCCGGCCGAGGAGGCAGAGTTGGTTGGGAAGGAGCAGGAAGTTTGGGGCGGGGGGATTGTGGCTGTGACTTTGTGGAGGATGACCTAGTCTGGACAGTCTGGGGCTGTGGTGGTAGGGAAGGAGCATTGGGTTGTAGCGTTCCCTGCGCATCCTTCCCTGGTTGACCCTCGAGGAGTTCGAATAGGCTGGTCGGGGGCTTTCTCTTGAGTCCCATCTCGGTTTGGGAAGATGTGCCTACTGATGACAATTCCGCCTCGGACAAGGCTGGGTCACCTATATCACCAGAAGGATCCTCGGATTGGTTGGCTAGGTTAAACACCCCAAACCCTTCCTCGGGCTGATCTAACTCGCCTTCGTCCTCCGCTACTTGATGAGATGAGGAGAGGTCCACCAGTGGGATGCTCTCTGGGGCAGATGGTACTTCGGAGATTAAAAATCCTGTCTTGACCACGGTAATTTTTGGAAGCTGAGGACGACTGGCGCTGATCACGTGCCTAGAGTCGGCAAATTACTTCTGAACGGGAGGGTACCCTAATATTTTGTGAGCGGCTCGGACTTGACCATCTCCGTCATTTACGAAAACTGCCGCTTGTAGAACAGTCTCCAAGTCCACCCGGTTAACGAAGTGAAAATGCCGTTGATAAGCGTGTGGATCTACAAAAGAAAAACACATATGCATGGTTAGTTACCGAACCACATCAGATTAGAATGGCTCAAAGGGTCAGCGCCTTTCCATTCCCTATACCCCACCTAGTTCTCCTTCTACTATGGGGCACGGATTGCCATCATGCCATTCACCGGAGACGATAAGGAAATCCTTGTTTAATCCCTTGTTGGAATCAAGGAGGTATTGGATTAGTCGAACCCTTTCGTCTCTCGTCTTCATGTAGTAGGATTTCCCCTTCAAATTTTGGAGATTATAGCACCAATTCACGTCATGGTGGGTCAGTCTTAACCCCATCTTTTCGTTTAAAGCATCCACGTAGCCTAGAATCCTAAACATGTTGTCGGCGCATTGGGTGGGGGCTAATCAGAAGTGCCTGAGGTAACCCCTCGTTACCGGCCCCATAGGGATTCTCATACCCCCCTCTACAAAGGTGAGGACGGGAATTACTACCTCGCCCGTTTCCCTCTTATAGTGCCACTCCCCCATCTTACAATGCCTTAGACTTACGTTGGGAGGAATCTTGTAATCGGCGATGAACAAGTTCATCGCCTCTTCAGTATCGACTAATTTCCTCAGTCTCGATTTAGCCATCTCTATGATTTACTAAACAAACTCAACCAGCAACGGAAGAAGAAAGGGAACCAGAGAAAAATAAACCCAGAAAAGAAAAAACACGAGTTAATGGAGGTAGGGAACTTACATAAAAGAGGAAAGACGCTTCGGACAGGCTTTTTGTGCTGGAGATAGACTTGAGTTTAGACGAAAGTTCAGATGAACCCAGGATATACGCGCTAGAACTCTTAAGTGCAAAACTGAAGAGGCGGATCCGTTCCAAAAAATCATTTATACTTTCTAGGGTAACTGCACAAATTTTCCCGCCCATAAAGACCAAGGAATCACCACCGTTTGATCTTCATCATGCCGTAGAACGTGGGAAACATGGAGCCGCCCGTATTTAATGAGGCCACGTTTCACCTTTCAGGGGCTCCAGGAACGTGTCTCGGGCAGATGAAAAGTCTCGTGAACTGATAGGTGACAAGGATTGACAGGCATTGACAGATATCTGATGTCATCAAAACCCTCCTATCCGTCCGAGGAGTCGGATAGCAGGATTTTGAGGGGCTATTGTGGGGCCAGGGAACTTATGATCAGGCCCACGCTTTATTAGGGCTCGGGGCCCATGCCGAGGAGGGTGTGTGCCGAGGATGAATGGGGAAAGGCCGAAGTGTCGAGGGGAACAGCCGAGGACGACCCTGTCCTCGGCACTCCAGGACTAAGGCCGCCCCCAAAAATCCCCCTGAAGGAGATGCGAGTAGAATGGGACCCACGTGGGGGTACGGTGCAAAACTGGTTCAGGGTAAATACGTCCCCTCGGCATTAAATGCACCCGCCAGCGTCCTGACCATGTTAATGAGAAAAGATGCCTGGACAGTGTGACTTCGATCATCGCAACTAACAGGAAGTAAGGAGGGACAGTTGATGGGACGGGTACAGAAGTAGACACCTGCCTAACTAACAAGTGGAGGGCTAAGATCAACCAAGAAGGGCTATATAATGTGAAGGTTAATGCACCAAGAAGGGGGCTGGGAAAAATGGCCAAAAACCAGAGCTTCCCAGCCCGCCTCCTGGAGAAAAACTCCTAGAGCGAACACGATTTAACTATGTATGAACACCACGAAGAATTCACTGTCTTGTGACCAAGGCCTAGCCTTTCAAACCCACGCTCTATAAATGATATTGTTGGGGCCTTTTTACGTGCGAATCCAACATTATTTTGGGTCGTCACAAATTGTGTCCTTACAGAGTGTTATTATTATTATTATTTTTAAAGTTTTGAAATAGGGTCAGGATGTCATTTTCTCAAAACAGAACAGGAAGACCTTAGGAGAGTACCGGTCAAAGACCCTCCAAAGGTAAAGTTAGAAATCTTTTCACATCTCTAGAGTGCCAGAGCTGGGGTAAAGTATGCGTACCTTGTTTTCTGAGGATTTTGGGTTTTTATTTTAATGTAGAACCGACCTCCGTTTCTTGCGTAGGAAGGTGTTTCTTTACGGGGAAGATTATCATAAATGTGCATATATTACGAGATCCTTGTTAATTTGGGATTTTGCTGATTAGGGCTAATCATGGAATGCAAGTTATTTCCATTTAGAATTCCTTAGAGTCCACGCAAATTCATGTAGGTGCCATGTGGCTTTGGTATCTGTCTGCCTTATATTCATGTGACTTGAATCCGTCCATATTGAGGGACTATCCATTTATTATGGGGAGGAGTCCATCCGTCGTATGTCCCCTCCATCCGATCCCCCTTTGTTGCCTTATCCTCATCAGCCCACTAGTCTAGTACTGTCAAGTCTACTTGAGCGGATCTGTCATGTCAAATTTTGTACTCTTCAGATATGTAAAGTGGCTTATAGCAAAGAAAAAGAATAATAAAAGGGGCAAGGGATATATATATAGCCTTCTATCTTAATTGATTAATATTTGCATTCAAGATTCAAATGGTCCTTTAAGTTTATAACTATCGAATTATTAAAAAAAAAAAATGGTAATTACCCTATTTTTCTTGAAGTTTGGTTGAATGACATTTCACTCCAAGCCTTAAGGGAAAAATATTTTCTCCTCTTGACATCCATTTGATTGAATTTTGTTAAATTAATATTAAAAATGTTGTGTATTAATATGCTCTTTGTTAAATGGCAGTGGCTGTTTGGTAGTATATTTTAAATAATATTTTTCAGTATTGAAACAATATTATTTGTATTTCCACATACTTTTTCATCCACATATATTTTTAAAAAATACAAACAACGTTAATAGAACAATATTACCAAATGGGCCTTAAGTTTCCAAAGTTAAAAAGAATATTTTAAATTATTAAGCATGACTTTTGCTTCTATTTTTTTCCAAAGAATTGTGGAGAGATTTGGGGCCCGTTTGATAATGTTGTTCTAGTAACGTTGTTTATATTTTTTAGAAATACGTGTGGGTAAAAAAATGTATGAAAATACGTGTAATGTTGTTTAAAAATTGAAAACTATTATTTAAATGCATGTACTAAATGAGCCTTTGATATTTCAACTTTTAAGTCTTTTGGTATTAGACAAATTTTACATTTTTATTTTAAATTTATTAGCTATGTTTTTATTAACCATGGTTAAACTTTGGTAAAGAATTTTTTTATAAAATATAATATTTCATTACTAATATAAATAAAAGAGAAGAATGTTATTATTATTATGTTTTAAAAATTTACAAGTTTGAATTTCATTCTTTAAGAGGGATAATGTTGTTTTTTTTTTTTTTTTTTTTTTTAAAATGGAAGGTGGAAATGCCATGTGTGTCAGTATTTTATTTTTATTTATTAATATTACGGACGTACGTGTTTTGAATGCTAGGAAATTTCAAATTTCCAACCCACTCTTTTTTCCATCTTGTATACCCCACCCTAGTCTCTCTTTCTACTTTCTTTCTTTGCTGGTTGCCTCTCAACCTCTCTCCTTTCTCCTTTATTTTTTTCCCAACCAGTGTTTCTCTCTCAGTGACTCTTCATTAATCTCTCCTTCTCCTTTCTTTTTGGGTTTCACACCAATTTTCTCTCAATCTTCAAGAGTTCCTCTTGTCACCTGTTCCTTTATAGTATCTATACAAGTGGATGTTTGGATCTTGGGGTAAGTAAGTTGGTAACTCCTCATTTTTGCACACTACCTACATTCTTGTATCGGTCTTTACATAGTTACAATAAAGAGAGATACTAAGTTTACAATATTTTTACAATAAATCAAAAGTGGTTAGTTGTTATTGATTCAAATTTGAAACTAACAGTAAAATTACTTTTTTGCCTCAATAATAACAATCAGTAACAACTTGCCACTTATGATTTGTTATAAAAATGTTGTAGACATATCATTTCTCTACAATAAATAGTATTTTTGCTACCATATATATATTTTTTTGACCATACTACAATATTATTGGACATATGAGATAATCAATATAAAATTTTTATTTGGTTTGTAAATTAAGAGAAAATCAAATACAATATGTAACCTGTTGAAAATAAAATATTTTAGGGTAAATTTCATTAACTATCCCTGAGATTTGGGCAAATACCAAACAAGTCCAAAATTTTTTAAAACTACCGAATTTGGTGCCTGAGCACAGTTTAGTCCTAAACGGAGTCAAAAGGACGCTACTCTCTAACTCTCTTTTCTCTCTCCTCTCTTATCTGTCATCCCCCTCTCATGGATCTCAGCCCAAAAATTAAAACCCACAAAATCATCCCTAAGCCCCTCCACATGCTCCACCATTAGATCACAAATTTGTTCAGCCAAGTCGTCCATCAGGTCCTCCACACCACTCTCCACCGAGCCTAACACCATGGCAATGTTCTTGAAGGCGATTAAAAGGAGCATGAGGGTGATGCTCTCTGCGAGGTCTCTGCAATGGACGTCGGCGATGGTCTCCGCAAGGTTGTTGCGGCGAGAGTTGCTTGCAAGTTACCACCATGACCTGCTTTGAATCTTGGTTTCTCTACTCTATGGTTGAGGATTGGCTTGCGTATTTGTTGGGTTTGGTTGCTGTGTTTGATTTGGTATTTCTCTATGGGTTGGTTTTCTTTTTTCTTTTTTCTTTTTGAAATGGTGGTGGTAGTCTTCTGTTTGGAGGTCTTGTTGATGATGGGTTTGGGTTTGAGAAGAGTTGCGTTTTGATGAAATTTCTGGTGTTTCTGGGTGTGGGTTAATGAACGGTGTGTGTGTTGTTTGGGTGCTGTGTATTTCCTGTTTATGTGAACAATTCTTTGTGGGTATGAATTCAAACTTGGGCTCTTTTCTGCTTGGATGCTGTCTGTGTTTGAATTTGCTGGGTGTCCTTTCAGATCTGCATGACTAGGTGGCTGGAATTGGTTTAGTGTGATTTTGAGATTGGTTTGATTTGGGTGGCTGTAAGCGTGGGTCTGTGGGAATTCTGATTTATGGTTTTGGTTTGATTTGGGTGGCTGTGAGCGTGGCTTTGTAGCGATGGTGGTGAGGTACTGAGGTGGTGGTTGTGGTCTCAACTAGCAGATCTGTGGGCTGTGGGGTTTTTTTTTTGGTCTATAAGATAGAATGAGAAAGGGGCAAGAGAAGCAACAAAGGAGAGAGAGTCAAGAATAGTTAACGTTCTTGACTCCGTTTAGGACCAAATAGTGGCCAAGGATCAAGTTGATTAGTTTTAAAAAGTTTTGGACCTGTTTGGTATTTGCCCAAACTTCAGGGTAGTTAATGAAATTTATCCAATAATTTAATATGTGAATTTTTCAAAAGAAAAAATTTAAATTATTTAAAATTCAATGCTAGTGATCGATGCAGCACTGCCACCACTAATATCCTTGTATCCCAATCTCTAAACATTTCGACATCTCAATTCCAAAAAATTGTCGATACTGACTTCAAAATTATTATCAAACAAAATTTTAAAATGTTGATATTAATGCCATGATAATTTGTTAACACCATGCTAAGTTACATTGATTTCTTTTTTTCACACTTCGGCCCCCTCAAGCAAAATCCTGGTTCGTCCCTGGTTATTGTTACAGAAACACACATAGTTCTCAAGGAATTCGTAGCATATACGATATAGCCAAACCTTCATTTATTTTCTTTCAGACACAATTTGGTTATATTGACAGATCAAACATGGAAACAAAGCCTGTTCTTGAAGTTCTTGATGACGAAGACAATTATTTGGAATGGAGTGTTCGGGTGAAGACATATTTGAAGGCTCAAGATCTTTGGGACATTGTAGAAGCAACGAACGAACCTCCTACTCCAGAAAATGAAGCTGCTTTTAAGGCTTGGAGCAAGATGAATGCCATGGCTTTATATGGGATCCAAAATTCATGCGGGCCAGACACATTTTCTGATATTATGGAGATTACTTCGGCCAGAAATGCTTGGGAAACGTTGGCAGAAAAGTACAAACCAAAAGGTCCTAACCCAAGTACTAAGCCAGGTATCTCTCTCTCAGTCTCTTTTATTTTTTGTGTGTAAAATAGGCTGAAAGATAACTAAGATGACGACAAACTTCAGGAAAAAAAATAAAAAAATGCTGGAAAGTATTTGTAAAAAGTAAAGAGAAAAGAAGAAGAAGAAGAAATAGGCTGTGATTGCGTTAGAGCTAGCCTTGAGGTCACGTTTTAGGAAGAGTCTCCCACCCAGAGAATTGGAAAAGACAGTGACGTGCCACAACGAAATTAAGGTCCAAATAGTTCCCATTGCCACCATCTTCTTCATTGTTTTGTTCATTTGTTGGTTTTGTTTAGTACAAATCTTACAAATTACACTTTGCGCGCAGTTAATGATTAAAACTTTGGAAGTCCTCTCCATTTAATTAGAAATAATTAGATTCTCATATATTTGGAAATGCTAACGAGTGATGTCAACTTTAAAGAAAGTTTTTATGGGAAAAAAAAAAAATTAATATTTTGATAATTTTTTTCACTCTTTATAAAAGTGATGTCAAAATTTTTCTAAAATGAATTTTTATACTGTTAGCAAGACCTTTTATTGTCAAAACATTAATGTTAGCATGACCTTTTATTGTTATATAAATTATTTCATTATTTAAAATTTTAAAAATGTGATATTAAATATACTTTAAAATTTGTAATATTTAATGTGTGAAACATGAAATTGATCAATTTTAAATGATGTAATTTATGTGATTTACATAAATTAAATTTATTGATGTAAAAATTCAACTAATTGAAAGATTAAAATAACCTTATTAATTTTTCATATATATTAAAAGAAAAACCCTATTTGGTTTTCAAGTTTAAATTTAACTTATTGCGAACCGTACAGTGGATGATCTTATATATGGAAAATTTGAAGACAAATTAGTCGTGTGAGCTTATGCAATTTAGGAGGTGTAGCTTCAGTGCTCTACGTAGAGAGGCAAAAAATGTATCACATTGTCTAGCTAGACAGCATGCATTGAATAGAAAATCAGTGGGTGGCTAAGTTTAACTGCCCACCTGTACTCCTAGCTGGCTTGTGCTATAATTTAATAAACACGAGATTATCTTGAAAGAAAGAATGAAAGCATTTATTTTTATAGGGGCATTTTTTCTCCCCTAAAATTTCTTAAAATTTCTAGGAAGTATATTAAATATTGGGAGATTTAATAGACAATATTATAGTGAGAGTATTATCTCCCGTTTAAAAGACAAACCCAACGATACTCTTTCCATCATCCATAATTCCATATCTTTAGCCCTTTCATTATCACTATATCCCAAGAGTTTAAATTCTTTAAAAAGTGAATAAGGCAATCAAACGTTAAGTGTAAAAAGTTCAATTAGCAATAATTCTATTAGCAATCTTCAAATGTGTCCTAATAAGCGCATTCAGTTTCATGTTGTGACTTTTGATGCCAATACCAAAGAAAATGTCCTCCATTGTACGTGTTAGATAACTCAAGCTTTTAACCAAACTATTTAACAATTTTGGGTTTACTTTATCTTCATCGTTTTGATAGGCTATAAGCCCAATTGCATACACAAACCATTGCTTTTTTATTTTTTTTATTGAATTATTCGAACATATTTGGTTCGTTGCTTGTCAAATGAAACCATTTACATAAAAAAAAAAAAAAAAATCAAGATATCTCAACTCATGTGACTTACAAAGTATGTTACATGTAAATGTATTATTCAGGAGTTTGGAGTGTTTGCTTAAAACACAATGAAATTGCACTTTTATTTGTATTTAAAAAATGTCCTCCATCTACTCAAACTTTCTGACACACTTTTCGCCAAGGCACTTCTTTCTGACACACTTTTCGACAAGGCAATGCCATAGCCCAAAGAGCGAGAAAATCATTTCCTTTATTGGTATTAGTGGAGTCTGTTTCTTTTGACTTTCATGATTGTTTTACTAAAAATTTTACTTCTATGATATAAAACAGATAACAGTCTTTCTTCTAAAAAATTTAAAAAAAAAAAAAATGTCTGCCATTTACTCAAACTAGCATTGACAAAGATGATTTGCTGACTTAAAAAGAGAGTCATGAAGGTGTGTAAAAAAAACTCTAATTTCCACTACTAAGGTTGTTCTTCAACCTTCCTACCTTATATGAAAATTCTTAGCCTAAGCTGTCCTCTATAGCTTCTTGAAATTTTGAGGATATTTCTATTATTTGTTAAAGCTTTCGTACTATTTCTGTTGTTAGTGTTCCTTTAGAATGTTTCTCTTGTTTCTCATTGTAAATATATGTGAACTCTTAATTCCTTTTGAGAGTATAGTCCATGGCAACAAAGTGGAAAACATTTTGTTAGGTTCTAAAAATTTAGAACAATTGGCAAATCGTGAACACAAACTTGTCTAGATATAAATTATTAAGTCTATAGGGTATATTAGATAATATTTAAGGTGTTACAAATTAGAACACAAGAACAAGGAATCTACAAGTTCAAGGAATTCAAAACATGCCAGGTTGGACCGATCGAAACACAAATCTATAGAATTTAATTAAGGCCCAACAGCTCATTAAGCCTATCAAGTGACTAGGGTTTCAGATATATTTCACTTAGTATTTAAAAGAAACCATGATACACGTTTTGTTATAACTTTGGAGGTGCTCTTTTGAGATCTAAAAGGTACTGTGCCTTCTCATTGCAAAGTCACTACTAGAATTCCTTCTACACATCAACAAAATCGGCAGATCTAAAATTGCTGCAAACAAGATCAACTACTGTTGATGATCTAAGCTTTTGAGTGGGATCTCAAAGTCACAAACTGGAGTGTTTGTGTTCAACAAATTCAGAATAGAAGAGTTCGTGGATTTGGAGATGCATGTGGTTGCGTGAGTAGGTACTACAAGAGGTAGCATTAGATTTAGGGTTAAATCTATTGTAAACACTTCCATTCTATAAGTGAATGGTTGCCTTGTGGATTGTTTAGGTTAAATCTTCCCTAGGTTTTTTACCTAGTGATGATTGCCATGAATACTGCCCTCTCAACATGGTGCCCCTCTCAGTAGAGGGGCGTGAAAACGCCGTGGAAACTTTGACCGAATGAATAGGGATCAATTGATAGACATTTTTATTGAGAAAGAGAATCCAGGATGAATGCAGTTGTCTTGTGGATTGTTTAGGTTAAATCTTCCCTAGGTTTTTTACCTTGAAACTAGATGGGTTCATTGGTTTTCTTGGGTCATTATATTGCTTGTCTTATTTACTTTTTCGCTTTATGTGAAATGATTTTTATTGTTTAACTTAGATCTGCATAATAAACCTAAGTAACAACTTAGTTAATTAATTAGGTTAAACAATCTGAGTTTACAGGGGTCTAAATATACATAACACACTTCTTCTGCCAGATAAGCATTCAAAAAGCATATTTATCATATATTTGATATCTATATGTTTACTTTATGCTATTCTAGTAATTATTAGTGGTATAATTTCCAAACAAGAAACTAAGGCAAATATCTCATCCCAATTAATACCCAATGCTAGGTGCACCATTCTTGGTTTGTATCTCTCTACCTCTTTTTTTTTTTTTTTTTTTTTTTCACTCTTCTTCATCTTATACACCATTGTACATTAATAGCCTTTCTTCCATACAGCAAAGTTGTTACTTCCATTCATCATTCTTCTCTATTGCCTTGATCTCTTTGTTGATAAAATTTCTTTATATTCTATAGGTCCTCAAACATGAAAAAAACACATTTGATTATTGATATTCTCTAGTTGAATCATTGAGATCTTGTATACTTCCTATTTACCATAGTATTTCACCAAAACTACTTTCTAGTGATGATAGTGAAAATATTTTTATGAATAAGAGATGTTGGAGATGGACGTGGATAGGACAGTTCTTCCAAACTTAATTAACATGTTCTTCTCTAGGTAAAGAAAAAAAACTAGATATTTCCATTCTTCTTGGGTGTTCCTATTTCATGTTGATTAATTGGTCCTCTTTCATGCAATGTCCAATTGAAGGTACAACTACATTGCTAGTCTAGAGTTAAGTGCAGTAGAAAATAAATTTGACATAGGCAATATGGTTACGATAGGAAAACCTTTGCAGGAATAACCTCAATGAGTGATATTTAGGTCACCACTCCTTGAATAATTCACTAACAAATATTGAGTTTACGAGTACAAGAAATATTACCTGATCCTAAAGTATCTACCTACCTATAGTAGAACCTACTGACCTATCCAAGTCCATATCTAACCTAGATGGACTACTCTTTTTAGTTAACTTCCTCAATGTACACGAATCTACCAATGTGTGGTTGAATCTTACAACAATCCCTAATTGATGCAATTGATTTGTGCAAAGTTCTTCACAGTAACATGCTCCAATAAAAATGGTAGTAGCTCAGTACAAAACCTTAGGCACACAAAGTTGTAACAACTTCTCAGTATGCCTGTCTCTTCTAATGCAGTAGAGATGCAAAATTCAGCATTCTCAAGCAATTTCTTGAACAGTTTTCTTCATTCTTCAACATGGATATACAATAAACTTTTGAACGCTGAAAACGTAGACTCAAAATACATATAAAGTGCATTTTGGAATGGATTTTTCAACACATACAAATAATGACCCTAACACCATGTTATGCTCCTAAACACATGTAAGTCGAAACTGTATCTTTTGTCCGTTCTAACCTTGGATCATACGTCTCAATCATTTTAAGAATTTATCAAATCATTCTTTCAGCTATGCCATTTTGATTTGTTGATCTAAGGACTTTTAAAGATGACCAATACTATTTGTTTCATAAAATTCTTTAAATTTATTTTATCTGAATTTGCCTTTCTATCGAATCACAAGGTCTTAATTTCATAACTACTATACCTATCTACAACAGTTTAAACTTTTTAAATAATTTTAAAATCCTCATAATTCTATTTTAGAAAAAAAAAAATCATCTTTTTGACTAATCAATGAAGAGAAGAAAATAGTTATTTGTACAAAGCAATGATGGTTTCGGTCCACACACATTGCTATGAATAAGCTACAGTGGCTTAGCTTCTCTCTAAAAGCTATTTCTTGATTGCTTAACCACGATACATCTTCATAAATTTGGTCAGATTTTCAATGGAAGACAATTCTCTCATCATCTTATTTTTTCACCATGAATTGTAAGTCCAGCAAAATTTCAATGTCATCGGCACCTTGATTATCACATTTTTTCCGTTGTCCCTATCCAACTACAATCCGTCAAGAGAATATCATAGTCTTTTTTTTAAAAAAAGCTGGTTGTTAAGACCTTCCTTAAGGTCTTGGTGGTTTGCTGTTTAGGTAATGGAAACTGTAGTGGTTCTTTAAAGGGAACCGAGCCCCTAGAGATTAAGAGGGAGAATGAGAGAATTTAGAGACTTAGAAGAGAATTCACTTAGTTCTTTATTGCTTAACTTCCATGATTACAAGAACTAGCCTCTTATACTCAAGGCTTGGTTAGAAACAACTTCTTCTAGAGTACCAACTGTCATAACTAACTCTTATCTTTCTCCTAACAGCTATCTAACTACTATTATAGCTCATACTAACACATGTCCTGATTCAAATACGCATGTGACCTAATTGAAATAGGCACCTGCGGATTACAATTAACCATATGCCACTAATTGCACATTAACTACATGCTGTTATTGAGTTGATACTGCTGTTGTACTACTTGTTGCTGCACTGAGCTTGCTGCAACAATTACTCTACAGCAATTGACCAATCAGTTCATTCTTGACATTTGGCCTAGTCTTAAATAATAGTTTTCAAACTGAGCATATAAATATATAATAGACATCATAAATAAAATGGCGATCTATATTTTCTAAGCAAATATGAACCTTTACTTTTTGTTTCAAAGGAACTTCATTTGAGTTATTGAAACTTTGAAAGTAACATTTTCAGTTATTGGTTCATCAAAATCTAAATAAAAGCATTTCACTCACCCATATATGGTTACTAGTGCCAATGCCAAAGATGACATGTATCATTCTATTCTTTCTCTACTCCTTTGTAGAGTAACAACAAAGTTGAATCCACTTTTCTTTTTATTTTTTTATGTCTATATCTTCTATATATATATATATATATATATATAATTAATTTGGCTTTGACATTGCCCCTAGCTCTCTTTGTATACTACTTAATTATTCATTTATTCAACCTTTCCTAAACACTAACTCATCTTCATAATTATTGTGTTAATAAGAATCATTTTTAATCTCTTATAGATTTTTTCCCTCAAGTTTCACCATACTTTATAGGGATGTTTTAATCTCTTATAGATTTTTAATATTGCACTTGCTTTGACACGGTATGGCTCTTGTCTGTACTAAATCCAATGTCTCTAGATATTTAATTAATATTTAAATTCAGAATCAACAAAAATATCAACTGATAGTTGACATGTAGATCTCAGAATGGTTTCGTTTCATTTCATTCTCTGAAAAAAAAAAAAAAAGATTCTCTGAAAAAATAAATAAATAATCAAATAAAGTTTGGCAGGAGAAAATGACAAAAAGGGAAACATTGATGATAGCGTTGAGATTTATATGAACTTATACAAAGCTTTGCAAATTGGTAATTGGAATGCTGCCAAGGAGTTCCTTAATCGCCATCTGCATGCAATAAGTGCAAAAATCACAGTTAGGGACCAGACCGCACTTCATGTTGCTGCTGAAGCTGGACATGTGCATATAGTGGAGGAGTTGGTAATGCAAATGTCTGAAGAAAATTTGGAAGTAAAAGATGAGGAAGGCTTCACAGCTCTAGCTCTGGCAGCTTATAATGGAAACTACCGGATGGCAGAATTCATGCTTGGAAAGAATGAGCGCTTGATCAGTATTGGAGATGACAATGGAGATATTCCAGTTGTTCTGGCTCTTGGCAACGGGCATTTAAAATTGGCTCGTTATCTCTATTTGTTCACTCCGCTAGAAATTCTAATGCCAGAAAATGGCACCATGGGGGCTTCAGTTGTTTGCGAGGCAATATATAACAAAGCTTTGGGTAAAAATTAACTCTTCCTCTTAACTATCCATTGAGTATTATTTCCTACTTGAAATTTTTGCAATATAATTCTGTATGATTAATTTCTCTGTCCGTATGGTACAACAAAATAGATATTGCTTTGGATTTAGTCAACCGTTGTCCACGTTTGGTTGTTGCTCAAGACAGATACGGTGAGTCCCCTTTTTATGCACTGGCTTGTATGCCTGATAGTTCCCTAAGTGGAAATCGGCTCGTATTTTGGAAACGATGGATCTATTCCGGTTAGTACCATCCCTTTTACTCTTCACTCTTGTTTTTTGTTGATTTGTTTTATTATTATGTAAATAATGGATGAATTTAATTATATAAATGTGAATTATGTGATGATATCCCTTAAAAAAAATCTATGAAAAAGGGAGCCCTTAAGGGCCAAACCCATATCCTTGTTTTGTAGATCCAATATAGCCTAAAAGAGAAGAGAAGAGATGGTGCAAGGCTCTAAGCATTACAAGAGGCCCCTTTGACAAATGATTTAATTTTATTAAGGATTTTTTAGGTAACATCATGTAGTAACAGTTTTTGTTTATTTAAAAGGGGGAGGGGGAGGGGAGTGCTTAATTGCATCATACAATAATGGGTTGAAATTTGGAATATCATATATTTTCATTCTTTCGTATCTAAATTTACAAATTCTATGTCTTTTTTTTTTCTTTTTTTCCTCTCTCTCTCTCTCTCTCTCTCTCTCTCTCTCATATTGTGATAATTATAGGAAATGAGAGATTTGAACTTTAGATGCCTCTATTAGAAGCATAAAGAAGTGCTGCCAAGTGCTTTGTAGCTTAACTAGTTTGCACCTTCTCACCCAATTACACCGGAGTTCAAACCTCCCCTCTTTTGTTGTAACTATCGAATTTTTATTAAAAAAAAGCAAAACATAAATAGGTGTCAATTGAATTACAAAAATCTTGACAGTTAATTAAACAAAACATATCTATAGGTTGTAACACCCAACATTATTAATACTACATCGGGTAACACATGTAGTGGTACTATACTACCATTTTAATGTAAAGAAAAAAAAATTCTCAATTAAAATATGAATAATTTCTAGAATATCCATGTGATTCATAGCCTAAATACAACATAATAATTCTAAAAAATTAAGTTAAGATTAACAGTCTTAAACATTATTCGAAACTAAACAAAGTAAGATTTTACATTGATAACTTGATCTGTTTGATAGCATTGGAAATGAAAAATAAGTATATCAAAATATGAATTTTGACATGCTTATGGAAAAAACATCCAAGAATTAGAAAAATTAAGAGGATTTTTGTAAAAAATTATTTCTATAGTCAGTAATTGTGTGGATCTATTTATGAAATAGATAATCCTAATTAAATATTTTAGGAATGAACAATTGAACTAAAAGACTCTTGGCATATGATCAATCATATTTTAAATTTCTTAGAATTCTTAAAAAAATCATTATAGTTAAAGGAATACAAGTGAAATGACGTCATTTTCATTAATGTAGTATACATATGCTTATGCAAAGTACTGGTTGACTTATATGAAAACTATAGAAAATATTTTAATAAAATATTTGAAATTAAATAGATAATATAATTATAAGGTTAAAAATATAATTTCTCCAAATTATTTAAATAATATATTGTGTAAGTTTAGCTTTTATCAAAACCAAGAATTATTGTAGATTATAATTTATGATAAATGGTGAATTCTTGATAGACTTTGATAATTAAATTTTAATTGGAGTCTTTTTTTTTTTCTTTTTTTTGTAAATTTCTTAAAATGTAAGTGGAATTTAATTTATAAAAATCTATCTTAATAATTTTAATTTTATAGTGCGGTATATTGAGAAACCACATCCTACAAAGGATAATGCTTAAGTCAAGTCACACAGCACAAGCACAATGCCCAATTTTTATTATTAATACGAAAAATTATTATAAATGATAATAAAAAAATTGTGATTTTTTTTTTTTTATATAGAATTTTTTTTATAGTAGAATTTTAATAAGAAAAGCATTTCTAAACATCTTAAAGCTTTGATTATAGAGTTTTTATAATTTTAATGTGCTTATAGTTTGTCCACATAGTGAAAGTATATTTTATGACGTGTAACATTTACATCAAACTAAAATTATATTGCACAAGAATAATGTGCATGACCCAACATAAATCAATGTTGAAAAAAAAAAAAAAAAATTCTACTCATATATAACATTCTAATAATTTACTATTTTTATGCATGAAAAAGAAAGTGGCAGAAAATGTGAGTCAGCATATACAGAATATAACTAAGATTTATTATAAATTAGCTTGTTTATATCTTAACCTTGTAATTATATTACTTAATTTTTTTTGGATAAATACATTACTTAAAAAGTTGATTCTCAAAATAATAATAATAATAATAATAATAATATTCACTTAGAAAGTTATATTAATATGTCCGTTTGATTTGGTTATTCCTAGTAACTTATTCTTATAGTATTTATCAAAAGATATAATTTTTGAGAACTTTTATATTAAATGTGTTGTAAAAGGCTAAAGCTTCTTTTAGCACCAGCTTTTTACTAGCTTTTTGTTGAAACTTATATACTGTTTATGGGCTCATGCAAGTCCCACAAAAAACGCAAGCTTATTTTGGTTCAAGTTTAGGATTCCATGTTATATGTATTCTACTGTAAAGTTTTAGTCAAAAAGTTAGCTACAATCAACTATCTATAGGTCTTGTTTTATAAACTTTGCTAAAAATACCAAGTCTTCTTTTGCTTATTGTGGGTCTAGTGTTCTACATTACTCTTTTGCTATGGTACTTTTAGAAAAAAAATCAATCAACTTTTTTTCTCTTTTAGTTACAGTATTTTCAACAAAAATCTTTCAACATCAACTTTTGTTTTTTTTGTTTTTTTAGGTTTTAGCTACAAAACTTTTAGCCAAAATCTTTTAACAAAAAGCTTGGTAAGTTGTTATTATAAAACAGACACTAAAAACTTCTTTATTTCAAAAAAAGATAAAAGTTAGATTATTTGCAAAAAATTTGAGACAAAAAATAGTTTTTCTATATTTGCCCATATACGTAAATGGGTAATGTCATTGGACGTTATTAATTTTAACTGATTTTAAAAGATGTTTGTCTTATCCATAAATTTATTGAATTAATTATATACCAAAAACAATTCTAATAGTACATGTTAAAATGGGTAATGTTTGGCCTAAAAGTCTTATAGTTTTGACTCGAACCTTTTTATATTTCCAAAAAAGACAATTAGGATTGAAACTTTCCTCTAAACTATTAAATTATACAAAAGCAAATAAAAATTAAACATAAAATGGGTAACACCTCACAAATGTTAATGGGACGTTCCTATGAGTACCACAACTATAATGCAAGTCCCTTCTGTTAGTGATCGTGGTAATTCCACTTCAGAGAAGCTAAAGGAAATTCCAAATAGCTGATTTGTATTTCAGTTCTGGATTGACTGAATCGTAGGCGCAAGGTTGAAGATGATAGAATTGGGGATGACCGTTGGTTTACATTCAGCTGCAACGCACCGTTTCACTAAAGTAAATATAAGCTCAACGCACCGTTTCGTATATGTTTGTTATTTAAGCTTCAGCTACTGGAAACGGTGTCGTTTAAAGCTGGAACAGATTTACAAATACAATGGCGCGAAACCTCTGTCAGTTAGAGTTCGTTAGCTCTCCTAAATTCACGGAGATTGATCCGGATGATCAGGATCAATTCTGTTATTCAATACCATAGGCAGATTACATTATATATATATGTATGATTGTACTCTTAGATATTATCAAGAAAAGAAAATTCATTTTCTCATTCTCTTCTCTCTCTCTCTCTCTCTTCTTCTCTCTGTTCTGTTAAGTCTTTTCTCTGAATATTTTCTCTTCACACAAACAGATATTAATCTCAGTTTAGGTTACTCTAACACTGAGTTTGTACTTTACAATTCATTTAGAAAATTTTTATGGTATCAGAGCCTGAGATTCCTGTACAGAACTCAACAATGGCAGCCACAAATTCAACAGCTGCATCGTCTTCTTTCACAGGAACAAATTCATCAACATCTGCTGGATCTTCAATGAATGTGATGAATCAACCACTTCTCCTTCTCTCGAATATGTCAAATATGATGACAGTCAAGTTGGATAATACCAACTATATTGTGTGGAAACATCAGATTACAATGATTCTAGAAACTTATTCTCTGTATGAAGTGCTTGAAGAGCCACAATTGGCTCCAGAGAAGTTTCTTAAGGATCTTAATGGAGCTTACACTACAGTTGTAAATCCAGAATATACAATCTGGAGGTCTAAAGAGAAAGCCTTACTGACTTTCATCAGCTCTACTCTCTCACCATCAATCTTGTCTCTCACTGTTGGATGTACTTCTGCATTGGAAGTTTGGAAGGTTCTGGAAAATAGGTTCTCTTCAATCTCTAGGTCTCATGTGATGAACCTAAAGGGAGAACTTCATAACCTTAAGAAAGGTGCTGATTCTGTGGATGCCTTCTTGAGGAAAATCAAGGTTGTGAGGGATAAATTACTGGCAGTTGGGGTAATTTTGGATGATGAGGAGTTACTTCATATAACACTCAAGGGTTTACCAAAAGAGTACAATGCTTTCAGGTCAGCAATAAGGACCAGAAGCACACCATTAAGCTTTGATGAATTGTCAACTATGCTCAATGGAGAAGAAGAATCCCTGAATGAAGGGTTAGATATTAAAGATTCAATGTTTGCACTAGCTGCTACTGCTACTCCAAGGCCTGGTGGTAACTTCAATCAATCAGGTGGAAACTTCAATCACTCAGGTGGTAACTTCAATCACAATAATAGAGGGAGAGGCAGAGGAAGTTATAATAATAGAGGTGGAAGAGGAGGTAGAAATGCTGGAAATCAACCATCTCATTATAATCACTTCAGTCCCTTCCAATCTCATCAGTCAAGCTCAAGCTCTTCTGCTCCCAAGATCAGACAGGCCTATGTGCCAAATCTGTAATAAGCTGGGTCATACTGCTCTAGACTGTTATCACAGGATGGACTATGCCTATCAAGGCAGGCATCCACCAACCAAACTTGCTGCTATGGCCACAGCATCCAATGCTTGCCTTGCACAGGAGCAGCCATGGCTTGCAGACAGTGCTGCAACTGATCATGTGACTGCAAATCTGAATCAACTCAGTTTTCCTCAGCCATATGGAGGTCAGGATAATCTCACAGTGGGAAATGGACAGAACTTACCAATTACACACATAGGTAACTCTCTAATTCCTTCATCTTACTCCAATATTCACTTACATAATGTCCTTAGAGTTCCTTCTATTTCCTCAAATCTTGCTTCTGTCCATAAAATCTGTCAAGATAACAATTGCTGGTGTTATTTTGATAAAAACATTCTGTCCATTCAGGCTTTGGCCACGGGGAAGGTCCTATACCAAGGCAAGAGTGAAGATGGAGTTTACCCCATCTATCCTCATAGAGCTACACAACTTCATTTGTCTTCCAATCTCTGTAATCAAAGTTCCAAAGTTTGTAACAATGTGTCTAAGTCTGTTGCTTTCAATAAGTCACTGTGGCACATGAGACTTGGTCATCCACATGATCAAGTTCTCAAATATGTGTTTCCCCATGATATATCTGTCAGAAATAAGTGTACAAATCTGGTTCAAACTTGTACTCATTGTTTGTATGGCAAAATGCACAATTTACCTTTTCCTAAGTCTCACTTTGTTGCTTCATTTCCTTTTGAACTTGTGCATTCTGATGTATGGGGTCCTGCCCCTGTCACATCTGTCAATGGTTTTCGATACTATGTCATTTTTGTGGACCATTTTACAAGATTCACCTGGTTATATCCTCTTAAATATAAATCTGAAGTATTTTCCAAGTTTCTGCTATTCAAAGCCTTTGTTGAAACTCAATTCTCCACCAAAATAAAAACCCTCAGGTCTGATGGAGGTGGAGAATATACCTCTACTGAGTTTGAGTCCTTTTTGTCCCAACATGGCATCATCCATCAGCTCTCTTGTCCATACACACCTCAACAGAATGGTCTTGTTGAAAGAAAACACAGGCACCTCATTGAAACCACAATCACTCTTCTATCTCAAGCTTCTATGGCTACTTCTTTTTGGTCTTATGCCCTGCTTACTGCCACTTTCTTGATAAATTTACTTCCTACTTCTGTTCTTAACTTTGTGTCTCCCTGGTCTAAGTTGTACTCTACTTCCCCTAACCTAACACAGCTCAAGGTCTTTGGGTGTGCTTGCTATCCTCATCTAAGACCTTATTCCAGCCATAAACTTGATCACAGAACCAAGGAGTGCATTTTCATTGGTTATTCCATCAATACTAAAGGATATTTGTGTCTTGATCCTTCCTCTCATCACATATATACTTCTAGGCATGTCCTATTCAATGAAGCAAAGTTTCCTTCATCTAAACCTACACCTGCTATTAGTCAATCTGCTTCCCCAGTTTCTAATATTTCAAATGCTCTCTGGTTGTCTAATCTTCTCTATCTCCATGCCTCTAATCAACCTTCACTCTTAGGTCCATATAATCCCCTTACCACTCCTACCCCACATGCTCCCATTAGTCTTAATGTTGCTGATGTTCTCATTTCCCAATCATCTGCTCCTATAGTCAACCCCAATTCTGACCCTTTCATTTCCAATACCCTCACTTCTATACCTATCTCCACTGATCCAGATGTGCCTATCCCTAATCCACCTTCCCCTAATCCATCTTCTATCTCCCCTTTATCCACTGCTCTCACTGTTCCTGTCCCACATCCAATGCAGACAAGATCCAAAAGTGGCATTGTTAAGCCTAATCCTAAGCTTTGTTATAAAGCTGTGTTGGACTACACACATACTGAACCTCCATCATACAGAATTGCATCCAAGCATCCGGTTTGGTGTGAAGCTATGGATGCAGAATTTCAAGCCTTACAGAGGCAACAGACCTGGACCTTAGTTCCTGCTCCCCCACATGCTAATCTAGTGGGTTGTAAGTGGGTGTTTAAGATCAAACTTCACAGTGATGGTTCTATTGCTCGCTATAAGGCAAGATTAGTTGCCAAAGGATTCCATCAACAAGCTGGGATTGATTTCTCAGAGACCTTCAGTCCAGTGGTCAAACCAGCTACTGTGAGACTGGTTCTTGCCATTGCTGTCAGTTGTAATTGGCCATTAAAGCAGCTTGATGTCTCCAATGCTTTCCTACATGGCCATCTCAAGGAAGATGTTTACATGCAGCAACCTCCAGGATACATTGATGCAGCTCATCCTACACATGTCTGCAAGTTACACAAATCACTCTATGGTCTCAAACAAGCACCAAGGGCTTGGTTTGAGAGGTTCACCTTTCACTTGATTCATATGGGATTTCAGGCTTCCTTTGCTGATAGTTCCTTATTCATTTTTCAGTCCAAGGATTCTATTATCTACCTACTGCTCTATGTAGATGATATTATTCTCACAGGGAACAATTCCAGGCATGTTGCTTCACTTGTTGCTGCTCTCAGTGTTGTTTTTGAGCTTAAGGACCTTGGGGATTTAAACTATTTTTTGGGTGTCCAGATATCTAGAACTCCAGTTGGTCTTCATCTTACACAGACCAAATATGCTTCTGATATTCTCCATCGTTTTCACATGGAGAATTCAAAACCTACCAAAACCCCTTGCTGCCCTTCTACAAGGTTACTTCCACATGATGGTGTTGCTCTTTCTGACCCCACTGAGTATAGAAGCCTGGTTGGAGCTCTCCAGTATCTAACTTTCACACGCCCAGACCTTGCTTTCAGTGTGCACCAGCTCTGTCAATTCATGTGCACTCCTACTACCACTCATCTTGAGGCTGCTAAGAGAGTTCTTAGATACCTTCGTGGTACTCTTTATCATGGCATCTTCCTCTCCCCTGGACCTTTAACTCTCACAGCCTTCTCAGATGCAGACTGGGCTGGCGATCCTTATGATCGTCGTTCTACCACAGGCCTCCTGGTGTTTTTGGGTTCTTCTCCCATTTCTTGGTCATCCAAGAAACAGACAACTGTTGCTCGTTCTTCCACGGAGGCTGAGTATCGTGCCTTGGCTACTACTGCTGCAGAAATGTCTTGGCTACGTATTCTCTTCAAAGAATTGAGAATCTTTCTCTCTCATGTTCCTGTCCTTTGGTGTGATAATGCTTCCGCCATTGCTCTCTCTGCAAATCTTGTATTCCACTCACGCACCAAGCACATCGAAGTGGACTACCACTATGTTCGTGAGAAGGTGTTGCGTCGTGACTTGTGTGTGCGTTTTGTCTCTGGCAAGGACAACCTTGCTGACATTTTTACCAAACCATTACCGTCTCCTCCTTTTCTTCTTCAACGGCGCAAACTTCTGTTGGACACCTCCCCCATAAGTTTGAGGGGGGATGTTAGTGATCGTGGTAATTCCACTTCAGAGAAGCTAAAGGAAATTCCAAATAGCTGATTTGTATTTCAGTTCTGGATTGACTGAATCGTAGGCGCAAGGTTGAAGATGATAGAATTGGGGATGACCGTTGGTTTACATTCAGCTGCAACGCACCGTTTCACTAAAGTAAATATAAGCTCAACGCACCGTTTCGTATATGTTTGTTATTTAAGCTTCAGCTACTGGAAACGGTGTCGTTTAAAGCTGGAACAGATTTACAAATACAATGGCGCGAAACCTCTGTCAGTTAGAGTTCGTTAGCTCTCCTAAATTCACGGAGATTGATCCGGATGATCAGGATCAATTCTGTTATTCAATACCATAGGCAGATTACATTATATATATATGTATGATTGTACTCTTAGATATTATCAAGAAAAGAAAATTCATTTTCTCATTCTCTTCTCTCTCTCTCTCTCTCTTCTTCTCTCTGTTCTGTTAAGTCTTTTCTCTGAATATTTTCTCTTCACACAAACAGATATTAATCTCAGTTTAGGTTACTCTAACACTGAGTTTGTACTTTACAATTCATTTAGAAAATCTTCACCTTCAAGATTTTAATATTTTTTAGGGTGTTACTTTTGTTTCCAAATTTCCAATATTTAAAGTGTGTCAATCAATTGTTTGAAGAAATCATTTCCCATTAATCCAAACTATGGTTTTCTTGATTCTATATGGGCTGCCTTTTGAATGTCGCCTAGTAATCTAATATAAGGATTAAATTTGTTGTACACAAACTCAAGTCATGATTCTAGTTAATTTTGGGGGTGTATAAAACTATGTAAAATAGTTTGTATGTAATAAACATTACTCCTAGATAAAGCCAAATTGTAATTGTTAGTGAAGTTTGAATTATATAATTGTGCATGTGTATATATATTTTTTCTAGGTATTCATATTCAATCGGGTGATCTCATCAATGATATTCGTTTGAACATTCAAAAACTTGCGGGAAACAGAAGCCAAAGCAATGGTAAAGAAATTATTGGATCAGGTATGTCACTATACAAAGTTCATTTTTTCAAAATTTAGGTTGTAAGAGCATTCACAATAGTGGTGTTAAAATAGCTAAAAAAACTATTTTAGAACCCAATACACTAAAAATACCCACAACATCAAAGATATTATATTTATAAATTTTAACTCTCAGCTACAGTAAACTGCCATCTTTGGCAGCTGACTGTAGCTGGAAGTAAAACACAAATAATGTTGTTTATTTGGTTCACGCGTGCTACTGCTCTCTCCTCTCTTTTTGCTTCTCCTCTATTTCTAATTTTCTATCACCCACGCCTTCATGCCCAGCCTCTCCCCTTCTCCCTCTCTTTTGAAATCAACTTTCTCACTCTATCTTGTCCCACTCTCCTTTCTCAGGTCTGCCAGTGGCAATTGAGTTGGGTTCCAATTGGATTTACAGTGGTCCAATATGTGCTTCGTTGGGGCTTTGTGGGTTTGATTGATTTTTTTTTCTTTTCTTGATTGATGGTGGTGATGCAGTTGTGGGTTTGTGATTTGGTTGTGATTTTGGTGGTTAGGGGTTGTGGTTCTGGGTGGCAGTGATTGAAAGTTAAAATAGTGTGTAAGACACCAATGAACGTTTAGATCCCCAAATTTAAAATTACCAACACAAGCTTATACACAAACAATATATGTGCGGAATGATGAATATGAGCTAAACCCAAATTGGTATAACACTCTAAACCATAATTAATCACAAACACAGCAGCAATTAAAAGGTAAAGAGAAAGGAAAAAGAGATGCAAACACAAAGATAACACGGCGATGTGTTATCGAAGAGGAAACCGAAGTACTCGATGAAAAACCTCTTCGCCGCCTTCCAAGCAGTCAATAATTCACTAGAGAATAAAGTTTGGATAAATGAATGGCAAAAGACCTTTCAAGCCTAATTTACTCAGTGCACCTAAGCCCTCCAAGTTTCTTGCTCCAACAGGGTTACGCTGAACCTTGTCTTCTTTAGCTTACTGGATCCCGCAATAGCCCATTGCACCAATCAAATGAATTGGTCCTCTTTGAATTGCTTCCCAAACACCAAAACATCTCCTCACTGATATGGGTTTGGTGAGATAAGGATTTGGCAAATATCTCTCAAGGATATGTCAATGGAGAGGGTGAGAGTAGAGGAATTTGGAGAATCAAATGTTGAAGATTGTGGATGAGTCAATCTTGTTTTTCTCTAGGGTTTTTCTTTCAAAATTCTCTTTAGAAGCTCTCTACATTTCGTGGGTATAAGAGTATTTATAGTGGTGTGTATGAGGAATGCAAAAAGTCATGTTTCAAACAAACAAGACATTCTAGAGACTCAACCTTGCGACTGGAATGAGTAGTCGCAAGCTAACTGCCTAGCTAGACTGGAAGTTTTATCCTGTAGTGCTTCAGCTGTTGTGACCCTTTAGCTCCCCTTGCATGCTTCACACATGTGCCATTTTGGCGACTTGCCAGTTGCGAAATCCAGTTGCGAGACTCCTTTGAATTGCACACATCTTGAGTTTTCTTCACACCCTCTCACACATTACCCTTACATAATTCTCACCTAAATACAGGGTATCTAATTGCTAAATTACAAGCAAATTTGGCACGGAATAAAGCCAACACATGATTGAATAAATTCAACCTTACAATCTCTTCCTTTGGCTATTTCGTAACAAAACTCTAAAACAGACTCTAGACTTAACATATGAGTTGGGAACAGTTGCCAAAATTCACTCACACCTAACTTTAGAAACTGTGAAGCTCTTGAACCATAAGAACAAGTTTTTCTTGAAAACAATAACACAAGACAATCATTGTAAGCAGAAATCTTGAAATGCATACGGTGCAAGCACAATGCGATCAAGTAGTAAAGATTAAAGTAATAAAGCATGGCTTGACCAAATAAGAACAATCACTATAAATAGTGATCACAATAATCATTCACACAAGGAATAAACATCTGGACATGCAATCTAATAAGCTCAATGCAAAGTATAATTTGCATGTTCAACACTCAACTGATACAAAAACACAAGGTAGTTGCATCAAGGATATAAAATCCAACAAGGGCACAAGAGTGATGTATTAAAGAAAATGAATAACATTAACTAAAAGTGCTAAACTACAAAGCATGGGTACATATATAAAGTACTGATTTAAATAGCTAAGCATTCACACACTAGGGGTGGCAAAATCTGACACAACCCGTGAACCCGATACGACTAACCCGTTTATAAACAGGTCATGGGTCGAGGCTAAATAGGTTCGGGTCATATTCGGGTCGACACGGCTGACCCGTTTAATAAATGGGTCGTGTTCGGGTTCACACATGTGAACCCGTCTGACCTGTTTGACCCGTTTAAATAATAAAGACATTAAATTTTGTTATTATTGCTTAATTTTGTTGTTGTAATTATATGTTTATTATTATATTTATGGCCGTAATTGTATTTTAATTTTAGATATATAAAAATTGATAATAGATTATTTAGGTCATATATGACTTATTAATCAAACAGGTTATTAAATAGGTTATTTGTATTAACTTTTATATGACTTATTAATTAAACAGGTTAAACGTGTCGGATTGGGTCAACCTGTTTAATAAACGGGTCGGGTTAGGGTTGAGGATTCGTGACACGTTTACTAAACAGGTCGGGTTCGGGTCAACTCATATAGCAGAGTACTTATGGCTCGACACGATACGAACCCGACCAGCGAACACGAATTGACACCCCTATCACACACCATAGTAAACCAAGTACAGGAATAATAGAGTTTAAACCAAAGTATTTAACAAAGTGCTATGAAAACCCATATTAAAACTAAAGCCAAACATAAACAACATAAACTAAACATAGAAATGCTTAAAGTTTCTCCCCCTCAAAATGTTGCTCCCTCTCAAGATACGGTGAGTCCGCTTTTTATGCATTTGCTTGTATGCCTGATTATTTCCTAAGTGGAAATCGGCTTGTATTTGAAACGATGGATCTATTCCGGTTAGTACCATCCCTTTTACTCCTCACTCTTGTTTTTCGTTGACTTGTTTTAATATTATGTAAATAATGGATGAATTTAATTATATAAATGTGAATTATGTGATGATATCCCGTAATATATATATATATATATATATATATATATATATATATGAAAAAGGGGGCCCTTGAGGCCCAAACCCTTATCCTTTGTTTGTAGATCAAATAAAGCCCAAAAGAGAAAAGAAGAGATGGTGCAAGGCTCTAAGCATTACAAAAGGCCCATTTGGCAAATGGATTTAATTTTATTAAGGATTTTTTAAATAACATCATGCAATAACATTTTTTGTTTATGGGGGAGGGGGGGGGGGGGAGGTGCTTGTATCATCAAATAATGGGTTGAAATTTGGAATATCATATATTTTCATTCTTTCATATCTAAATTTACCAATTTTGTCTTTTTTTTTTTTTTTTTTTTTTTTTTTTTTTTTTCATATAGTGATAGTTATAATAGAAAATGAGAGATTTGAACTTTAGATGCCTCTATTAGAAACATAAAGAGGTGCTGCCAATTGCTTTGTAGCTTAACTAGTTTGCACCTTACCTAGATACACTAGGGTTCAAACCTCCCCTTCCTTGTTGTAATTATTAAATTTTTATTTTAAAGAAAGAAAAAATATAAATAGGTGCTAATTGAATTACAAAACTCTTGACAGTTAAACAAAACATATCTATAGGTTGTAACACCCAACATTATTAATACTACATCGGATAACACATGTAGTGGAACTATACTACCATTTTGATGTAAGGAAAATAATTTTTCTCAATTAAAATATGAATAAATTCTAATTAAAAAAAAATATGCCTAAATAATAATTCTAAAAAATTAAGTTAAGATTAATAAGCAATGTGATTAAGTTAAGATTAATCCATGTCATTATATGATTAAGTTTAGATTATATGAATAATCCATGTTGTGCGCGTGGGCCTAACTTAATTTGGGCTCACAACTTATTTATGAGGTGAGTTTTAGGATTTCTTACTTTAGGTCGTTCTTGGCACAGAGACTCAAAGTGATATTCTTTCTCCCTCTCTCTCTCTCTCTCTCTCTCTCGTTTTTTCTCCTTGTTTCTGAACCCTTTCTTCTTCCCTAACTTCTACTATTTATAGCCCTAAGCTAGTGGGGGAGGTCATGATTACTGTCATTGTTAGTGCAATCAAAGGTCCAATATTATCTGTTGTAAGTGGGTATTTAGGTGAGAGTGGAATGCTGAGATTATGGCTTTGGAACTTGGTTCCAACTCAAGTTAATATGCTCGGTAGTGATGTTTCCTAGGAACTGCTGAGCACCCTATGGTACGTCTGGACAAAACACTTTCTTAGTTGTTCGGGAAATTTATGCCGAGCACCGGTTAGGGGACGAGATTTAAAACTCGTAGTTTATGAAGGTAGTTTAAAGCAGAGATTTGAGAAATGGGGCCATGCTATTGGGCCTGAACCCAGGGCCCAATTGGGTCTGGGTACCTCGGTGCCGTACACATGTGATTCATAAGCACAGATACAAAATAATAATTCTATAAAATTAAGTTAAGATTAACAGTCTTAAACATTATTTGAAATTAAAAAAAGTAAGATTTTTCATTGATAACTTGACCTCTTTGATAGCTTTGGAAATGAAAAATAAGTATGTCAAAATATGAATTTTGACATACTTATGGAAAAAACGTGCAAGAATCAGAAAAATTAAGAGGATTTTTGAAAGAAATTATTTCTATAAGAGACTATTTCTATAGTCGGTAATTGCATGAATCTATTTTTGAAATAGATAATCATAATTTAATATTTTAGGAATGACCAATTGAACTAAAAGACTCTTGGCATATGATCAGTCATATTTTAAATTCGATAGAATTCTTAGAAAATCATTGTAGCTAAAAGGAATACAAGTGAAATGACGTCATTTTCGTTATTATAGTATACATATGCTTCTTTAAAATTTTTGATAGATTTTGATAATTAAATTTTAATTGGAGTAATTTTTTTTTTTCATTTCTTTAAATTTAAGTGGTGTTTAATTTATTAAAAATCTATCTTAATAATTTAATTTTATAGTGCCTTATATTAAGAAAGCTCGTCCTACAAAGGATAATACTTAAGTAAAGTTGCATAGCACTAGCACAATGCCCAATTTTTATTATTAATACAAAAAATTATTATAAATTATTAAAATAAATAATGATTTTTTTAGATATACATAATTTTTTTATAATAGAATTTTAATAGGAAAAGCATTTCTAAACCTCTTAAAGCTTTGATTATAGGGTTTCTATAATTTTAATGTGCTTATAGTGTGTCCACACAGTAAAAGTATATTTTATGACGTGTAACACTTACATCAAACGAAAACCATATTGCACAAGAACAACTTAAATTGATGTTAAAAAAAATAAACTTCTACTCATATATAACATTCTAATAATTTACTATTTTTAGACATGAAAAAGAAAGTGACAAAATGTGAATCATCACATATAGAATATAACTAAGATTTATTATAAATTAAATTGTTTATATCTTAACCATGTAATTATATTACTTAAAAAAATTTGGATAAATATTTGATTCTCAAAATAATAATAATAATAACTTAGAAAGTTATATTAACATGTCTGTTTGATTTGCTTATTCCTAATAAGTTATTTTCATAGTATTTATCAAATATGTTGTAAAAGGCTAAGGCTACTTTTTGCACGAGCTTTTTATTGGCTTTTTGCTAAAACTTATTGCTTTTTGCCCATGCAAGTCCCACAAAAAACCCAAGCTTATTTTGGTTCAAGTTTAGGATTCCATGTTATATGTATTCTACTGCAAAGTTTTGATCAAAAAGTTTACAACCAACTATTTATGGGTCGAATCAAGGCCGGCTCAACAATTTTGGAGGCCTTAGGCGAAAATTTTAAGTGGATTCTTTTTTTAACTTTAAAGTCTAAATTTGTACAAATAAAAATTAATTTATTACATGGTTCAATAAATTAGTATTATTATAATACAAATGAGTTGATATAATATATATCAAATAATTAATTGGTGTGATAATTTATAATAATTGATAAAGTAAGAGTTTGCATTAAAAAAAAATGTGATAACTTATTAATTAGTGTGGGGTCGTGTGGGGGCTAGCTTAGTTTAGGCCTTGTGATGTGTTGGGACTTGTAGACAAGATTGCACAATACTATGTGCACTGCGCAATCTTATCCTATCAAGTTGTGTGCACTAATATTGTGCACAATTCTGCATTTTAAGATACAATGTGGTTTTTTTAATGCATTTTATTGACCAATAAAAGTACCTAAAATATTTTTTTTGTAATTAAAATATATAGATAAATATAATTTTTTTTTTTTTTACAAGTGGAGGCCTTTTTTTATTTGGGGGCCTTAGGCAATTGCATCAATTGCTTATATGGTTCAGCCGGCCCTGGGTCGAATTTTATGATTTTTGCTAAAAATACCAAGTCTTTTTTTGCTTATTGTGGGTCTAGTGTTCCACTTTACACTTTTGCTATAGTACTTTCAGCAAAAAATCAAATAATTTTTGTTTTTTTTTTTTAGTTACAGTACTTTCAGTAAAAATCTTTCAACATCAACTTTTGTTTTTTTGAGTTTTAGCTTTTAGCTACTAAACTTTTAGCAAAAATCTTTTAACAAAAAACTAGATAAGTTCTTTTAAAACAGGCACTAAAAACTTCTTTATTTATCAAAAAAAAAAAAAAAAAAAAAAAAATGAAAGTTAGATTATTTGCAAAAAAAATTGAAACAAAAAATAGTTTGTCTATATTTGCCCATATATGTAAATGGGTAACGTCATTGGTTTGTTTTAATTTTAACTGATTTTAAGGGTCTGTTTGGTTGGAGGGGTGGAAAAGTGGGAGGATGAAAAAGTGAGAGGATAGAAAAGATTTTAATTTCTCTCATTTTTATTTAGTTGGAAGTGGAAAAGTAGAAAGATAGAAAAATGAGTTTGTATAAATTTATTCATACACCCTTGTTAAAAAATGATAGTCAATTAAAACAAAAAAAAGGTGACAAACAATCAAAAAAAAAAAAAAAGCAATCACCCAATTTATTAAAAAAAAAAATTATGTCTAGTTTAAAAAAAAAAAAAAAAAAAAAAAAAAAAAAAAAAAAAGGAAGATGAAAAACGAAACAACAATCACACCCACAACCCAGGAAAAAAAAAGGGAACGTCTAGGAAAGAAAAGAAAAAAAAAATGAAAGGAAAAAAAGAAAAAAAAGAAAGAGGCAACGTGCCCACTCACAACCTAGGAAATCAAAAAATGAAAAAAAGAAAAATAAATAGAAAGGGAACGTCTAGGAGAAAAGAAAAAAAAGAAAGAAAGAGTCAACATGCCCAATACCAAAAAAAAAAAAAAAAAAAAAATGAAAAAGAAGAAAGAAACTAGACATGGGCAATTTTGTTCATTAAGTAGTCTCATTTTCTCCCTTTAGTTTTTTTTTTTTTTTTTTTTTTTCTACATTTTGAGGAGAAAATTTTTTAGTGGACTCGAGCCAGGCCTTACAATTTATTTTCTTTACTCTCTACCCAACCAAACACACTCTAAAAAGTTTTTTTTTTTTCTTTTTCTCTCCAAAGTTTTCTATTCATCCTATTTCACCTCTAAATAAACACACCCTAAGAGATGTCTGTCTTATCTATAAATTTATTGAATTAGTTCTGAACCAAAAACAATAAAAATAATACATGTTAAAATGGGTAACGTCTTGGCCAAATGTTTTATAGTTTTTGAAATGCCAAGAATGTATTGACCCTTTATGATGAATTAATCAATTAATTAGCCAAGTTAATTAATTAATTCAATTGGCATGTAATAAGCATGGTAACACAAACAAATCACCAACTAAGTTAGAATGTAGCGGAAAATAAATTGACACAGTGATTTGTTTTTGAATGGGGAAAACCTACACTGCAAAAACCCACCAGGTGAATTTAAGGTCACCACTTTCGAGAATTCACTATTATCACAACAAGTAGTTACAAGTAAAGGAATCCAAGTATTTTATACCAACCTACAGTTGAACCCTTATCCCAATACCCAATTGGACTTGTTTTATAGTGACAATCTCTCCTTGTAATGCACGGCTCCCAGCACGTGACTAACCAATTCGATTGGCAGATCCTAGTACGCTACTTACTAACTTGAGAAGGATGTTAGCTGCAAAGCTCTTCAGTTTATCACACGATGAAAATCACGAAGTTCTTTGGTTACAAAACCCTATGGTGTACAAATATAGCACTTCTTCAAGAGAAAGATGAACTAGGGCAAATTTTGTCTCCGGTCACAATTTGCATGAACGCAACTTTACTTCACACTTGTGTAACCTTTGACGGCCTTTAAAACAATCCTTATATATATTTAGGGTTGTGAAAAAAGAAAGTCCAAACATATATTTACGGATTGTGTACGTTTTTATACTCCTTAAACGCAAACAGATTAACCTAGCTATTTAGCCAAGTGATTAACTTAGGTAAATTATGCAGATCTAAGTTAACACAGATAAATCATATCATTGAAATAATGCAGAAAATAAAAAATACAACGATATGATAACCTAGGAAAACCAAACCAATAAAAAACCTGGGAATGATTTAACCTAGCTATCTTCAAGATAAAATAGATTCACTATGAAAGAATTGAAGTTTTACAGTAACGACTTAGATCACTAACATCCTCTTGCTATCTCGAGTAGAAAACTTATTACCACGACCATGTGACAGCTCTGAGTTCACGGACTACTTCTTTCGTGGATTCACAATAACCACAAGTACTCCCACTTGTGTTTCTCTTTAAGTTCTTTGTGCAGCAACTGAAGCAATCACCAAGCTCTCAACATCAATCTCAATCTTAATAACCTTAAGTATGTATGAAAGCAAATACCTCCAGATCTCACAAGAAATTCATGCACACAGCATAAACCACAACCACAAAACGTGGCTAGGGTTTTTCCTTTTATACTTAAGGCAAAACAGAAAACCCTTCACGTCATATGGGCTTGGGCTAAGATGGAAAATTCTGCAGAAAAACAATCTACATGAGCATCAACCAATTGAGTTTAAGTTTCGATTGATCGAGCCTTGCAGATTTACATAATAAATCCTGCAGTACACTCAATTCCAACTTTACATAAAAACATACTTTGAGCAGTCTAAATCTAGACTAGATGTTTTGATCATGGTTTGCCAACATTACACATTGAAGTTCTAATACATTAGTTCCTAATTCCTTAGAACCTAACAGATTGGATTGAAATTAACTCTGAAAAACTGAATTTCATAAATCTCAATAAGTAGCTTATCTGTCGAGATAAAATCCAGCACTTCTTTACTTGTTTCTTGGACAGACTTGCATGGTTTTAACACTTAATCTTGAAACCTTGTTCCTTAAAGCATTAAACACATCCTAAATCTACCTAATTACAAGTAAAGTGCATTTTGTCAAAGGATTAGCCAATTCTATATTAACATATGTTCATAACATTAAATCACTTATGTCCTAATAGTTTTGACTTGTACCTTCTTATATTTCTAAAAAAGACAATTAGGATTTAAACTTCCTTTCAAACTATTAAATTATACAAAAACAAATAAAAATTAAACAAAAAATGGGTAACACCCCACAAATGTTAATGGGACACTCCTACTAGTTTCATGACTATAATGTAAGTTCCTTACTTAAAGATTTTAATATTTTTTACAGTATTACTTTTGTTTCCAAATTTCCAATATTTAAATTGTGTCAATCAATTGTTCGAAGAAATCTTGATTCTGTATGTGTTGCCTTTTGAACATTGCTAGTAATCTAAGATAAGGGTTAAATTTGTTGTACACAAACTCAAATCATGATTGTAGTTAATTTTTGGGGTGTACAAAATTGTGTAAAATAGTTTGTATGTAATAAACATTACTCCTAGATAAAGCCAAACTGCAATAGTTAGTGAAGCTTGAATTATATAATTGTGCATGTGTGTATATTCATATTCAATTGGTTGGTCCCATCAATGATATTCGTTTGAACATTCAAAAACCTGCGGGAAATAGAAGCCGAAGCAATGGTAAAGAAATTTTTGGATTAGGTATGTCACTGTATAAAGTTCTTTTTCTCAAGATTTGGGTTGTAAGAGCATTCATAGTAGTGGTGCTAAAATAGTTAAAAATACCCACAACATCAAAGATATTATACTTAAAAAAAAAAATTTAACTCTTAGGTACAATAAATTGCCATGGATATCGTCTCTTTGCTAGCATCCCATTTTCTTTTCCCACAGCTTGTCCATGTGTAAGGTATGGATTCAGCCAGGTTAGCACTCTTGTTTGCCTTGGCTGGTGTACTGTAGACTCACCAACACACATTGTCACTAACAATTCCAGTCTCGAAAAAAAGTAATAGAGCCGAAAGATATGCAAGTGTCCCTAGTAAAACACATATAATAAACTTTTTGAAGAAATAGAGCCACCACATGTCCCGACAAACAGAGAAATATATAAAAACCTATGAAAAAGGGGGCCCTTAAGGACTAAGCCCGTCTCTTCTATTTGTAGATCTAATCTAGGCCAAAATAGAGGAGAAGAGAAGAGGCCCATTTGAGAGGGAAGGAGAGGGAGGAGGTGTGTTTGAATTTTTTTTTTTTTTGGCAAAAGTTTTTAAACTTTGAATTATCAAATAATTGGTTGAAACTTTGAATATCATATCTTTTCATTCTTCATATCTAATTTACAAATCCCATGTGCCCCCCCCCCCCCCCCCCAAAAAAAATCCTATTTATAAAGCGATAATTACACTAAGGGGAAGAGAGATATGAAATATAGATGCATCTTTAAAATAAAAAAAAAAATATATATATATATATATATATATATATCTTTAAAATAAAAAAAAAAATATATATATATATATATATATATATATATATATATATATATATAAAGAGGTGCTTCCAAGAGTCTTATAGCTTAACAAGTTGGCACCTTGGCACCTAATTACACTAGGGTTCAAACCCTCCATCCTTATTGTAACTATCAAATTAGGAAAATAAATAAATAAATAAAGAGATGTCAATTGAGTCACAAAAATCTTGACTGTTAAATAGCATATCTAATAAGTTGTAACACCCAACATTGTTAATATTGCATTAGGTAACACATGTAGTGGTACTATACTACCATTTTGATCTAATGAAAATTCAAAGAATGAATTTTGACATGCTTATGGGAAAAAAAAATGTAGGAATTAGAAAAATTAAGAGGATTTTTTAAAGAAATTATTTCATTGGTCAATAATTGTGTGTATATATTTGAAATAGAAATCCTAATTTAATTTTTTAGGAATGATGTTAATTTATTTAAATTAATATGTAATTTTTTTTGCTTTTGAGAATTTGAATGTAATGTGAATTTGTAACGTGAATTTTTTCTTGGGGGAATAATTCAATAGTTACAACAGGGAGGAAAAATTTGAATCTTAAATGTGATGAAAACATCAAAATACTAACTAATTGAGTTTAAAGGCTCCTGGCCTGTGAGTTATATTTTAAATTTGTTAGAATTCTTAAAAAATCGTTGCAGTTAAAAAAAGACAAGTGAAATGACTTCATTTTCATTATTATAGTGTCTGTATGCAAAGTATTGGTTAATCCAAACTTATATGAAAACTAAAGAAAATATTTTAATAAAATATTTAAAATTAACGCATCAAATAGATAATAGAATTATTGGGTTTAAAATATAATTTACCTAAATTATTTAAATAATAAATTGTGTAAATTTTGCTTTTATCAAAACCAATAATTAGTGTTGATTATAATTTATAGTAAATGGTGAAACTTCTTTAAAATTCTTGACATTTTTGGCAATTGAATTTTAATTGGCATTGTATTTTAAATATTTTGAAAATTTTAAGTAGAGTTTAATTTATAACCAACTAACTTAATAGTTTAAATATTTATAGTGCAATACATTGAAAAAGCACGTTTTACAATGGAAAATACTTAAGTCAAGTTGTATAGCACAAGCACAAGCACAATTCCCAATTTTTATTATTAATATAAAAAATTATGATTAATGATCAAGATATTTTAAAATAAATAATTCTTTTAGATATATTGAAATTTTTTATAATCGAATTTTAAATTTTTTTTTTAAAAGCATTTTTAAACATTATAACTTTTTTTGGGGGAAAATCTCTTATATATTTGGTTATAGAGTTTCTATACTTTTGATGTGCTTATTGTGTGTCCAAAATAATATTTTATATTTAATGATGTGTGACATTGACATTAATCCATAATCATATTGCATAAGCATAATGTGTAAGACTCAACTTAAATCAATGAAAAAAAAAGTAAGACCCAAATTAAATCAATGTAAAAAAAAAAAAAAAGGCTTATACTCATATATAACATTCTAATAATATAATGGGTTCTAGTTAGGTCAACTGGTAAAGTCTCTAATGGTTGAATAAGAAATCTGAGCTTCAATTTGTAAGAGACTGCGCCTCCGGCCCGTTTTTATGATGTTGGGCTAAACCCACGTGAATGGATGAAGTTGTGTTATTGCCTCTCAAAATTAAGGTTCGACTAGTTATATTTTCTCATTTAGATTAAGAGTTTTACAATAGAGTCGCCACTTATTTAATTATTGGGATAAATAAGAAAACCAAAATTAAAAAATTCCTCATTTTATTATTTTTCAATTAAATTTACATTGATAATAGAAAAATTACATGGTTTTGATCCTAGATACAGTCTAAGATATAGTACATGGTTTTGTTTCCTAGTTACAATCTAGAAATTGAAAATTACGAAGATAAACATTGGTCTATCAACCCTTGATCTAAGTTCGGAGGCTATGTTATAAGGTGGTAAAGTGTTAGGCACCCACATTATCCGGTGAAACCGGTCTTCTAGACTATGGTAGTCAACATTTATATCTCATCATCCAAAATGTTATCAATCAATTTGCATATTGAATTTAGAGTGTGTGCATGTGATAAACTTTAATTCAATTTATTAAACATTTCATTTGGATTGACAAATAAATTCTAGCGAATGTGTGTGGATGGTGATATCTTAAATTCAAGAATTTAAAAAAATTATTAAACAAACATATTTTTCATGTTTTTGATATGGATTTAAGATCAAAACTAGTGTCATGCATGAACATGTGATGAATAACCAAGAACATATGAAGAATACATAAGAACATTTAAGAACATTTAAACATATTCAAGAGAATTTAAATAGTTATTATCATGCTTTATTCCTAAATTCTCATCATGGTAACACAAAAAACAAGTTAGGGAAATGGATTATACCTTCATGCAAGATCCATATGGTGGAGGAGGAGGATACACTTGATAAATGTCCTAAGGGCAGAGGAAAAGAAGAGTTAGGAAAGGAAGAGTAAGTCTTACTCAGTACCTTGAGTCTCAAGAAGACCAAGATATGATATGACTATTCAACTTCCTAGAACTCAAGAGAGGAGAAGAAAGAGGGTTTTTGTGTAACTTAGAATGAAGGAGAGGGGGGTTTATATAGTAGTGGTTAAGGAAATATGAATGTAAGACCATTTAATAAGGATTGATAAAAAATCATGAACCTATACCTCATTTTAGTCTTTAAGGAAATCTGGTGCATTAAATGGAATGATCGGTGGGAGTGAGGAGGAAGCCAAAATTCGGTTTTCCGGTAGCTGCTGTAATAGCCTGTAGAGCCAACTTTGAAAAATCATATCTGACTCAATTTTGACCGAAATTATCTCGTTTTTGTGCTCAAATTGAAGCCCCAGATGTTTAGTTTCTAGGAAAATTAACCTCATTCACAAATTCAAAATAGTCTAAGAGATATTAATGAAATGGTGAGCAGAGGTCATTTGTTAGAAAACAATTTCAGCACAATTAGTATTAATAGGTCCCAAATTAGTTTCCAATTAACACTAATAGGCTCCAATCACTCCTATTTCAGACCTAATTAGTTCCAAATTTACCCTAATTAAAAGATAATTGCACAAATTACTTATTGAATTATTAATATTTAACTATTTAGTTAATTAGGTGTGTGCAACCCTACCATAAAATGTATTCCTAACCAATCAAATTATGATACATCATCGATTTCAAATTGATTATACTTATAACCAATTGAAATCAATTATTCATAAGCACATAGAGTCAGACTCAATTTGTGATAATGCATCTTAGACATTAAAACTTGATTTGATGATAACTTTCAATCTGGTAGTTCAATTAAGGCTTATAATCAGTCAATTTGATCGTTACAATATCAAGATCATTTTGGTGAAATGAAATTAAGAATCTAATGACCAGAATCAAGATACATATTTTCAAGGTGAAATTACCCTTTCTTCATGTGAAGTTAAATGCGGGTTGCAAAATAGGATGTCAACACAAATCCTGTTTACACCAAAAACTGATTGGTATCTTGGTTTGATGGTAAAGAGCTATTATCAGGAGCAGACGCTATAAGTTGAAACTCTCTAAAAAAAAAAAAGCATTCTAATAATATATTATTTTTATACAAGAAAAAGAAAGTGATAAAAATATGAGTCAGCACATATAGAATATAACTAAGATTTAATATTAATAACTTGTTTATATCTTAAAAACATAATTATATTACTTAAAAAGGTTTTTTTGTATAAGTATATTGCTTAAAAAGTTGATTCTAAAAAATAAAATAAAATAATCACTTTGCAAGTTATATAAAGGACAAAGTTTAATTACAAAATTGGTTGTAGGTTAAGGTTACAACTTTATTCAATATCTTTTAAGTAGATGTGAATTTTGACAAATCCAATATTGGATTATATTTTTTTTTTCTTATATTCTCCATGCTTGCAAAATTTCTAAAAAATTAAAGATTAATAGCTATGTCATCAATATATTGTTTAAATTGCAAGTTTCTGTAATTTAAAATTATACATAAAATATAATTTTATAATTCATATAGTAAATAATATCCAATTGACACAAAATTTGACATGTGCATTAAGAGCATAAAGAATTTACAATCAGATGATTAGATTTTCAAAATATGTAGTAATGTTAATGATATTGAGTAAGGTTATAGCCTAATGCTACAACTAATTTTGTAACTAAATTTTGTCCTTATATTAATATGTTCGTTTAGGATTTTCTTTTTTTAGTAGCTTATTTGTATAGTGTTTACCAAAAGATATAATTTTTGGTAACTTTTATATCAAATGTGTTATAAAAGGATGAGGATATGTTGGCACCCGCTTTTTACTAGCTTTTTGCTAAAACTTATTTACTATTTATTGGCTCCAAGCGAGTCCCACAAAAACCCAAGCTTATTTCCCAAGCTTATTTCGTTTCACATTTAGCGTTCCACGTTACACGTATTCTTGAAGATAGATTTAAAGAAGTGCCTAACGGCTAGTGTTTCAAATATAATATCATTTCTCATTAAAGAAATGATATTATATTTGATCAAGTCAAGTAGCTGTGTTATTGGTCAAAGATGGTGTGTTTCAACATTATCTAACCTTATCTTTGACTTGTAAAATATCAGAGTTCAGTTGCAGAAAAGTTCAGCTGTTGGTGATGTTAATTAAGGTCGGTCTGGAGGTTAGAGTTTGTAGCTGATGACGTGTCACTCACTTGTGTAACCGTCCCAATTTTTACGGATCTATGGTTAGGCAGTTAGAGTAATCTATCTTTGAGATTGTGTATATATATTCACGTAAAGATGTATCAGTTGTAAAAAAAAAAAATAGTTGCTATTCATTTTCATTCATTCTCTCACAGCTCTCTCCACTTCCTCTCTCTCTCTCTCTCTCTCAATCTTTTATTTTGTTCTTCCGCCATTGTTAGAAAAACTCTGTTTTCTCAAGTAAACTTTCATGGTATCAGAGCCAAATACCATGGCTTCCACAACTGCCTCTGCAACTACTTCTTCTTCGACTAGCAACACCATCACTCCCACTCAATCGCCATTACTTCTTCTGTCTAACATGTCCAACCTGATGTCCATTAAACTTGACTACAGCAACTATATTCCATGGAAGCACCAATTGGTGATTATCCTTGAAGCCTACTCTTTGATTGAGCACATTGATGGCTCAATTTCACCACCATGTCCTTTTCTGCGTGATGCACAGGGCAATCCAACAACTACAGTGAATCCAAACTATCAAACATGGAGGATAAGAGACAAAGCTCTTCTTTCTTTGATCAACTCAACACTGACACCTCAGGTGTTCTCTCTGGTTGTTGGGATCACAAATGCTCAGGAGGTGTGGAACACTTTGGATCGAAGGTTCACATCAACATCTAGAGCCAATATACTGAATCTTAAGCTTGAATTGCAAAGCCTGAAGAAAGGTAATGAATCTGTTAATGGATTCCTGCAAAAGATCAAGATAGCTAGAGATAAGCTTCTTGCAGTTGGAGTTGTCGTTGATAATGAGGAGCTGATTTGTATAGTTCTCAGAGGTTTACCTAAGGAGTTTGCACACTTTTGTTCTGCTATTCGCACCAGAAGTGATCCTATCTCCTATGAACAACTCTCCATCATGCTTCAGAGTGAGGAACAAGCTATGATGGAGGTTTCAGAATCTGTTCCACATTCTCTTGCCATGTATGCTTCTAACTTTAAGCCAAATGGCAATGGAGGAAATTCACAATCCAACATGTATCTGAACCAAGGTTCTACAAGAGGAAGAGGAAGAAACAATTTTAACAGAGGTAGAGGTGGTGGTAGATCAAACAATTACACACCTCATTCTCAAGGCAGCACCAGTGGTAATTCAGGTTTCTACAACACTGGTAGTAACTCTGGTGGTAACTCAGGCTTCTATAATTCCAATTTCTCATCACAGCATCATTCACAGAATCAATCTAGTAAGCCTGATCGTCCACAATGCCAAATTTGTGGTAAGATGGGTCATACAGGCCTAGATTGTTACCACAGAATGGATTTTGCCTATCAAGGCAAGAATCCACCAACCAAGTTGGCTGCCATGGCAACAGCATCAAACACTGCAATTCTTGGCAACTCAGATCCATGGCTTACTGATTTAGGGGCTTCAGACCATATCACTGCAAATCTCAACAATCTGACAAGTCAATCTCAGTATAAAGGGCCTGATCAGATAGCAGTTGGTAATGGTCAATCTCTTCCTATTAACCATATAGGTAATTCTTCTCTTCACACCAAATTTCATCAATTTCAACTAAGAAATGTCCTACATGTGCCTAGAATTGCATCTAATCTTCTGTCTGTACACAAACTTTGTCTTCATAATAATTGCTCATGTTATTTTGATGCACACAAATTCCTTATCCAGGATATTCCTACGGGGAGAATCCTTTACCAGGGCTTGAGTAAAAATGGCCTCTACCCGATCTACTCAAAATCAAAATTTGTCCAAGCTCCATCACAGTCTCACTCCAATCATGTTTTCCATGCTCAGAAATCAACCAATAGCTTGTTGTGGCATAATAGGCTAGGCCATCCCAGTGATAGTGTTCTAAATTCCACTTTCTGTCCTCCTGTTTTCAATAAATCTGCTAGTCCAGATATTGTATTCAATAAAGATTCTGTTGTTCAACACTGTAAACATTGTCTCAGTGGCAAAATGTGTCAATTACCTTTCAAAGAGTCTGTCTTTAAGTCATCTAGACCTCTTGAACTTGTTCACAGTGATGTATGGGGTCCTGCTCCAGTTGTTTCAATCAATGATTACAAATACTATTTGGTGTTTGTTGATGATTTTACTAAATTCACTTGGCTTTACCTACTCAAATTTAAATCTGATGTCTTTACTATTTTCAAGTATTTCAAAGCCACGGTAGAAAATTTGCTTGACCATAAAATCAAGATTTTAAGGACAGATTGTGGTGGAGAGTTTACCTCTAATGCCTTTAAAGAATTTTGCTCAACCCAAGGTATCACTCACCAACTTTCTTGTCCACACACACCACAACAGAATGGTGTGGCAGAAAGGAAACACAGACACCTTGTGGAGTGTTCACTTACTCTACTTTCCCATTCCCATCTTCCTATTTCCTATTGGTCCTATGCTGTTTCTACAGCTACACACATTATAAATAGACTTTCTACTCCTATCCTAAACAATCTGTCACCTTGGGAAAAGCTATACAACTCTAAACCTGATATTAGTCACCTTAGGGTCTTTGGCTGCACATGTTTTCCCTTGCTTCGTCCTTACAACTCTCACAAACTTCAACCACATACTAAACCATGTCTGTTTCTTGGCTATCCCACACACTCCAAGGGCTATATTTGCCTTGACCCTACAACTCACAGAATACACATCACTAGACATGTTCTATTCAATGAGTCTGAGTTTTTATATCCTGAGACTTCTCCTTTATCTTCTGGTTCTTGGCATTCTTCTCATATATGTCAGTCTACACCTACATCTCCTAATACTTCTACTCAGCCTCCTCAAGTCCCATCTACTCAGCCTACTCCAGATGCCACATTACTTCATTCTCACATTATTCAGTCTCAGCCCACCTCTACGTCCACTTCTATATCTTCTAGTGATCCTCCATCTCCACATCCTACATCTGAGCCTATCCCTACCCCTACATCTGACCCCACACCTGCTTCCTTACCTTTAATTCCTTCCAACACTCATCCAATGGTCACTAGGTCTAAAAATGGTATTTCCAAACCCAAAGCCTTCACTGCTATTCAGGCTCTCACTGCTAAGATTGACTACTCAGAATTGGAGCCACCAAGCTTCAAAATTGCAGTCCAATATCCTCAGTGGTGTAAAGCCATGGATGAAGAGTTTGAGGCTCTTCAAAGACAGGATACTTGGATCCTTGTTCCTTCTCATCCCAGTCAGAATGTTGTGGGATGCAAGTGGGTATACAAACTTAAACGCAACAGTGATGGCTCCATCAGTCGTTACAAAGCAAGACTTGTGGCAAAGGGCTTCCATCAACAATTTGGTGTGGATTTTGATGAGACGTTTAGCCCTGTCATTAAGCCTCCTACTGTGAGGATCATTTTATCCCTTGCTGTTCAGTTTAATTGGCCCTTAAAGCAGCTTGATGTGCGAAATGCTTTCCTTCATGGTCATCTCAAAGAGACTGTTCACATGGTCCAACCCTCTGGTTATGTTGATCCCAGGTTTCCCAACTATGTCTGTAAGCTTCAAAAATCTCTCTATGGGCTGAAACAGGCTCCCCGTGCTTGGTTTGAGAGGTTTTCTACTCACCTCCTTCACATGGGATTTGCATCTTCTCAGGTAGATTCATCTCTGTTTATTCTTCGTTATAATGGCGTTCTTGTGTATCTCCTGGTTTACGTTGATGACATCATTCTCACTGGTAACTCTCCAGTGTTCATTCAATCTCTTATTGCCCAGTTGAGCCAAACTTTTGAGTTGAAGGATTTGGGGGATGTACACTACTTTCTGGGACTTCACATTCATCGCTCCCCACAGGGGCTTTTTATCAATCAAGCTAAATACATCACTGACCTTCTCACTAAGCATAATATGCTTCATTCTAAGCCTGCCAAAACACCTTGTGTTCCCAATGTTCGTCTTGTTCCAGATGATGGCTCAACTCTTCCTGATCCTCATGTTTATCGCAGTCTTGTTGGCTCTCTGCACTATCTCACCTTCACCAGGCCAGATTTAAGCTTTGCTGTGCATCAGGTCTGTCAATTCATGTCCTTCCCCACAGATGTTCATCTTGTTGCCGCTAAACGCATCCTCCGTTATTTAGTTGGTACACAACATTTTGGTGTTCTTCTTAAGCCTGGTCCTTTGTCACTATCTGCCTTCTCCGATTCAGACTGGGCTGGTGACCCATATGATCGAAGATCTACTACTGGCTTTATTGTGTATCTGGGGACCAACCCCATCACTTGGAGTGCTAAGAAACAACTAACGGTTTCCAGATCCTCCACTGAATCTGAGTACCGTGCTCTAGCTTCCACTGCTGCTGAACTTTGTTGGATTCGTCAGGTTCTTCGTGATTTGGGCATTTTTCTTGCTCTTCCTCCCAAGATCTGGTGCGATAACGTCTCTGCCTTAGCTATTGCTTCCAATCCTGTTTTTCATGCTCGCACGAAGCACATCGAGGTTGACTACCATTTCGTTCGTGAACGAGTTCTTCGCAAGGATCTTCAGATTAAATATATCTCTACATATGATCAGCTTGCAGACATTTTTACAAAGAGTCTGCCAACGCACCGTTTCCAGATTCTCTATTCCAAAATCTTGTTCACTGTGGTGCCCAAGGTTTTGAGGGGGGATGAAGATAGATTTAAAGAAGTGCCTAACGGCTAGTGTTTCAAATATAATATCATTTCTCATTAAAGAAATGATATTATATTTGATCAAGTCAAGTAGCTGTGTTATTGGTCAAAGATGGTGTGTTTCAACACTATCTAACCTTATCTTTGACTTGTAAAATATCAGAGTTCAGTTGCAGAAAAGTCCAGCTGTTGGTGATGTTAATTAAGGTCGGTCTGGAGGTTAGAGTTTGTAGCTGATGACGTGTCACTCACTTGTGTAACCGTCCCAATTTTTACGGATCTATGGTTAGGCAGTTAGAGTAATCTATCTTTGAGATTGTGTATATATATTCACGTAAAGATGTATCAGTTGTAAAAAAAAAAAATAGTTGCTATTCATTTTCATTCATTCTCTCACAGCTCTCTCCACTTCCTCTCTCTCTCTCTCAATCTTTTATTTTGTTCTTCCGCCATTGTTAGAAAAACTCTGTTTTCTCAAGTAAACTTTCACTACTGCAAAGTTATGGCCAAAAATTCAGCTCCAATTAACTTTTTGTAGGTCTCATTTTATGATTTTTGCTCAAAATACCGAGTCTTTTTTCTTTTTGTTTATTGTAGATCCCAGTGTCCCACTCTACTTTCTGTTACAATACTTTTAGCAAAAAATCGATTAGCTTATTTTATTTAGATTTTGGCTTTCATCTACGGTACTTTTAGCAAAAACCTTTCAAAGAAAAACTAGATAAACAGTTAAAACCGACATTAAAATCTCATTTATATTTTTTAAACTAAAATTTTGATTATTTGCCAAAAAAAAAAAAAATGTAAAAAATTTTTACACAAAAAATAAGTCCTCTCTATATTTGCCCATATATGCATGGCTACTTTGAATGTAAATGGAGGGAGGGGGGAGCCTTTGGACTAATAATTTTAAACAAATTTAAGAGATGTTTATCTTATTTATAAATTTATTAAGGCAGTTAAAAGTACGTGTTAAAATGGATAACATTTTGGCCGAAAGTCTTGTGACTCATACATTTTTATATTTCCAAAAAGACATTCCGAATTTAAACTTTCTTTCAAACTATTGAATTATCAAAAATAAAAATAAAACATAAAATAGGTAACACCCCATAATTGTTTATGTCCCTTACTTAAAGATTTTAATATTTTTTACTGTATTACTTTGGATTCCAAATTTCGAAGATTTAAATTATGGCAATCAATTGTTTGAAGAAATCATCCCCCTTATATAATCTATAGCTGTCTTGATTCAATGTGTTTCTGTTTGATCGTAGTAGTTTAGTAATTTAGGACAAGAGTGTCTTTTTCTTCTTCTTTTTTTCTTTTTTTTGAGAAGAATAAGAGTTAAATTTGTTGTACACAAACTATTTTATAGTTTTCCATATACCTCGTAATTTGAAAATCGTGATTTTATGTCACGATTTCAATAACTTTTTGGGATGTGTGTAAAAGTATATAAAGTAATTTGTATATAATAAACACTACTCCTAAGATAAAACTAAATTGTAATTATTTCTTTTTTCAAAATATCAATTTATCCTAGGATATAGTGATTTTTTTTTTAATTATTATTTTAGAAACAGATATGGTGTAGCTTGAATTATATAATTTTGTGCGTTTTTTTTTTTTTTTCCTTTAATGGTATTCATATTCAATCAGTAGGTCCCATCAATGAAACTCGTTTGAACATTCAAAAACTAGTGAGAAATCGAAGCAATCATAACAAAACTAGTGGATTAGGTATGTCATTGTCCAAAGTTCCTTTTCTCAGGATTTGGTTGGTGAAAGAGCAGTCATTTTGTGTCTCTAAAGTTTGCCCCAAATTTTATATAAGAATTTATTTTTCTTGTTTTAGCTAACAATTTTTCAAAACATCCACATTAGAATCCCTATTTTATACTTCATTTTATAAAAAAATATTACTGTGGTTGCACGATTTTCCTGGCCCAACTTCTATTGATCAGGCCTTGGCCCAAAGCACAACCCACAATAAATATTTGTAGAGGATGTGTCAAAGAACTTAGCCTCAGTGAACCTATTCGGTCTGATACATGGACAGTATTGTTTGCAAAAAAATAAAAACACGAGAATGGATCTCTCACGTATGATTTTATTTCTTCAGTTCCTGATACAGTTTTTCCGTCCCTTTCTTTGAGGGACTCCACTACATTATATAGTTCTCTTCCTCTCATCTCAACCTTACACCTGTTGATCATCTAAGCATCTACTTGAGCACCTGTCCCATCAGACGCCCTCATCACTCCCTTTGTGAGTTGCAGAGGCCAAGGTGGTACTGTTCAGGGGTCTTTTCCTCATTAATGCGGCCAAGAGGGTGGTTGGGGCGCAATTAATGTGGTGGTAGCTTTCCATGAGATATTTTGGATTTTATTCATTTTATATGTTGGGAGGATGAACTGAAATGGCTGGGGAGAGTTCCTCGTCTGGGCTTCGTGATGTCCGAGGAGGAGTTACTCCTCGGACAGGTTTCCTTGGCGTTATTGGGATTGTGTAATGCTTCATATGTGGTTTCTCTTCGGACAGGACGCTCCTCGGACGGGCCTGAATTTGGAATAGCCCATTATTTTTGGGTCGAGCCCCACAATTACTTATTTAATTTTTTTTATTCAAGCCACTTTTCAAAATATCATACCACAATTTTAAAAACAAGACTAGACCAGACTAAATTGGCAAGTTCAATTGAGAATTGAACTATAATTCGGTCTAGTCAAAATCTCCAAAACTAGTAAAAAACTGGGAACTAGTACTTTTGTTTTTGGTTCTTTGACCATTCCAGTTTTTAAAATTATGCAAAACACCCTTTATTTTTTTTTTCTTGTTATAAGACGCAAAAAATAATATATAAGAGTTTGGGAATAAACAATGATTTTCTAAATATAGAGAAGTATTGCATTTGTACCAGTTCATATAAAATAGAATAAAGTTCAAAATTTAATCGATGAAGTCCAAAAATCACCCACATCATATCATGAACCGGTTACGCAAAATATGATTTTGCAAAAATGTGCTTGGGCAAATATACAAACAATTGTAGCTTATACAAAATACACACACACACACACGCACACACACACATATATATTCTGGGCCTTTTCCAAGGGTGAAGAGATACAAAGTGAATGGTGGCTGTTGTATATAAACAAAGAGAAATTTAAAAAAAAAAAATCAAGAAAAATGATATTTCAAGGAAATAAAGTATAGAATAAAATATCAGAGTGCTTTAGAAATAGATAGCCATAACAGTTAAAAATGGTTTTTATTCTAAAATAAATAGTAATTTTTTCATAAGTTGGTGCAAATGCTAACAAAAAGATTATTTAGATGATGTGTTGGGAAGCCAATGTGATTTTTTTTTTTTTTTTTTTTTTGGGTTCATTATCTAAGTTGGTCTCTTTTCCTATTTTAGAGAGAGCAATGTGTATGCTAACATTTACAATCAAATTCTGTGATTTTTTTTTTTCAATAATTACCACTCCATGATTCCCTTTCATCATATAAAACTATAATGAAAGCATTCATAACAATGTGAATTTATAAGATGGAAAATAATGAAATTTGAATTTTAGTATTTAATTTGAAATTAGGATTAAAATTTAGGGTTTTACATGTATAATGCTTATCTTGTTTGTTCTTTTTATGGGAATAATTTTCAAATTCACAATTTAGCAAGGTTTTTATTTTGCAGGACTATCTTCGTTCAGCCGACTAGTTTCAAATCTCCAAACTCTCTTGGGTATTATACTTTAGAACTCAATTTGTTATAATTCCTTAGGTGCAATAATTAGATTAAATAATTAAATTCAAACATATAATTAGATTGAGTTATACTCCTTCTGTCCCAATTTGTTTGTCCTCTATTCCATTTTGGGATGTCTCAAAATATTGTCCTGTTTCTAAAAATAAAAGTCATTAATTTACTAATATTTCTATTATACCCCTACTTTATTTTCAAAACTATTTTAAAAGAAAACTAACAAATATTTAAAAAATCAATCTAATTGAGATTTCTTTTTAGTTGCCTCATTAAGAATAACTTTTTTTTTTAAAAAAAACTGATAAATTTATTTAAGAGTAATTTTGTAAACTTATAAATTTTTATGAGGCAGATAAGACAATAAATAATGTTTTCTTAAAAAGTTTAGCTTTTCAAATAAGACAAACATATTGAGACAGATGGAGTATTGTTTTTAAAATAATAACACTATTTTTGTTTTATTTGTTAATAACTATGTGCTTAAATTTAATTAGAAACCCTAATGTACTAAACTTAAAAAACTGTATCTATGTTTTGCACATTAATTTAATTTCTTTTGTGTGTTTGATGATTCAAAATTCAAAGATGATGACTGACATCAACTAAGAATAATATAACTACTTTTTAATTTTTTCTAGTTTAATTATTTTTTGATTAAAAAATTGTTTTATAATGGGAACAAACATATTTACTTAAATAGCTATTTTTAAATTGTTTTTTTTTTCCCAAAGTTACATTCCCATCATAATCGAAACTTAAAATTTGTTTCAAACTTTCATATTCCTCCTATTTAAAAAATATTAACATCACATTCACTCCAATTGGCTCTTTATTACATTCCCTCCACTTTTTATTTTTTATTTTTATATTTTCAGTTTTTCACTTGCTTATTATCACCTAATGAAAATGAAGAATACAAGTGGATAGGATTTATAGGTTTTAGTCTTAAAACTCACCTCGAAAATAATACTCTTAACTTATTTGGTAATTTTATTACTTATTATAAGTAAACGTGCTTACTCACTTCTTAACACTATTAAACTAAGTCCATGGGATCGGAAATTGTTTTCTTTTTGCTAAGTAAATGAAGGAAACAAGTAAATGAGACTTGTAGATATTAATCTCAAGTGCACCTTTAAGGTCGCTTAGATAATTACGAGCAAAAGAGATTGTGACTTTTTTGTTTTTATTTATTTATTTATTAATTATTTTTTTTACAGTAGTTAATTTTTCAATGTTTTGATTATTAACCAAGGTATCGAGCATCTATATGAAATGAAGTTGGCCCATTTCCTATCCCGTGAGCTCCTTAGTCACATGAAGGACCAGATATTGATTTCAAATACTCAACAAAGAACGACTGGTGGGGTTTATGACGCCATCCTCCGTGCAGTCAAGGAAGGGATTTTTGAGTTTGTTTTTGAAATGGTGAAATCGAATCCAGAATTGGTGTGGTGCCATGATGAAACATCAAGCAGCATTTTTTCGGTTGCAGTCCAATATCGTCGAGCCAAAATCTTTAGCCTTATCTATGGTCTTAATATGAAAAACTCTTTGGCAAGTGCTGCAGATTCCAACAACAACAACAACTTAATACATATGGCAGGGATGTTCGTAGATTCTACACTACATGGGCACATCCCAGGTGCGGCACTTCTGATGCAAAGAGAACTACAATGGTTTCAGGTCATCTCTCTCACTTTAAATTTCTTGGACTACAGTTACACTATTATAGTCCCCATTCCCTCTCCCTTCAATGAGTTTGTTTCTCCAAAACAGTCGGCTACAAAATGTTACTGTTGCGCTTTTGAATGCTTTGTGTTATTTGGTTGTAGTGCTTTCACTCGTAGTGAAAATTACAAAAAAAATTCTATATTTTTTTATGTAAACATCAGATAATAATTTTTAATTCACCACTTTAAAATATTAATACAGAAAACTAAAAATAAACATAAAAAACCACTATCAAAATAAAATTATTGGTAATTACAGTAATAACAACAATCAAAATAAGAGCGCAATAACAAAGAAATGCTAAAACAATTAATAAAAACTATCAAATAAACTTGTACATTCGCATGCAAATCAAAAACACTTCAAACCTACAAAAGGACACCTGAAAGTTGTTTTTGGGCTATTTTTAAAATTTTGGGGACGATTCTTTATGTTTTGAGGAATAACATAATCATTATAAAGGTTTCATGAGGTATTTTCATCATTCAATGGTCTTTAAGGTTTTTTTTTTTTTTTTGGGTGGTTGTAGGGGCATTTAAAGTGGTTTTAGAGGTTTTGAAGGTATTTCTTGGTCATTTGAAGGCTTTAAGATTATTTTCATCATTTTGTCGATTACTTTGGTTATCATGGATGTTTTAATTTTTTTTTTGGTTATTTGAAGATCTAAGGGATATATTTGTCATTTTATAGGTTTACTAGGTCTTATTTTAGAGGATTCAATGGGTATTCCCCCCCTCCCCCCTATCATTTTAGTGGTTGAATGCTCAAAAATGTGTGAAAACACAAGAGTTATTTAGACCTCCAAATTAAAGTTACAGCTCGATTGATTTTACTCTAACTTGATACTAAGTGCGGAATAGAATAAATATGAACGGATAAATAAACAAGCTACTCTAACCCATAAACATTATAGCACAACAGTAAAATGAAAGGGAAAAGAGTAGAGAAGAAGAATACAAACACAAGATAACACGCCGATGTATTATCGAAGAAAAAACCGAAGAACTCGGCGAAAAACCTCTCCACCGCCCTCCAAACGTTAATCGATCCACTAGACAATCAATTGGGATACATGGGTTAGCAAGAGACCCTTCAAACTTAATCTACTCGATGTACCTAAGTTCTCCAAGCTCCTACTCCAACAAGGCTTCTCGAAACCGTGTCTTGTCTAGCTCTCCGGATCCCGCAACAAGCTCCATGTTGCATCTCCCATCCTTAGCTTCTTCCAATACTTCCCAGTAGCACCAAAACCTCACTTAACACTCTGAAAGGGTGTAGTAAGTGTTTGGGCTATCAACCTCTCAATGATATGGAAATGGAGAGGTAGGAGTTGAGGAAAATCCACAAGCAATTGTGTAGAGGATTGTAGGTATAACAATCTCTAACTCTCAAGGTTTGTAGCTAGGGTTTTCTCTCTGAAGCACTCCTCAACTTTTGTGGGTAATGTGGGTATATATAGTGTGAGTACAGAAAGTGTGTATCAGATAGCACAGTTTGGCAAAACAGAATGTCTCGCGGGAAGGCCTTACCCGTGAGCAACTTGCGAAACATAGTTGTCTTCATCTGTCCTAACTCTTTGCATTCTAGTCATGTGCAGGGCACATGTATCATTTCGCGGGATGCTTAGTCGCGTACTACCCGCAAAAACTCTTCTGTCTCCAATTACTTGAGTCTTCACACTCTCTCTCTCTATCACAGAACCCTTACAGTTAAATCCCACAATAGATATAGGGTATAAAAGATTGAATAAAATTACAATCAAATTTGGCACGGAATAAAAGCCAACAAAACACATAGTTGTAAATTGTAACTTTACAGTGGTTTTAAAGGTATTTTGGTTATTTTGAAGGTTTCAGGGGCATTTTGAAAGTTTTGAGGGAATTTTAATAATTTTGGAAAATTTAGAGGAATTTTGTGTTTTTGGAGATTTTAAGGGGATATTAATTTGGATCATTTAAAGGTTTTTGAGGTATTTTGATAATTTTGAAGATTAAAAGTATATTTTGTTATTTGAAAATTTTAAGGATAACTTCATCATCTTGGAGGTTTTCATGATACAATTACTTTTTTTTTTTTTGGAGGGCGGTGGTAATTTCACTTGAGAGTTGAGACTGACAAATGTATTACACTCATTTAATAGACCCAAAGTAAGAAGTAACACAGGTTACTAAACCATTAGGGTGAGTGTAAAACATTTATTAGTCTCAACTCTCAAGTAAACAACCTCCCCTTCCTGTAATCATATCATGAAAATAAGGCTGGCTGAACCTATAGGCAACTTAGGCAATTTTCTAAGACCCCCAAGTAGAAAAAGTCCCCCAAAATCTAACGAATATCTCTTCACTTGTGAGATTATTAATTAACTCATATCTTACTAAGTCTTTAATTAATTGGGAGTTGAGACCATCGTCCAAGTCGAATGGGTTTGATAATATGCTTAATATGAGCCTGATAATATACTTGTATTGGATCTTGATCTCAAAAGCTTGAGTTTGAGCTTGATATTGAGTTCGACTTGATTAATGAATCAAGCTAGGTTAAGCCAAGCTTAAGCTTTTAAATTTTCTGAGGAGTTCAAGCTCAAACATTGTTTGTAGGCTTAGTTTAAGCTTGAGCCAAGTTTGAACATTTTATATTTGTTATCTAGCCGAGCTTGAACATTCAATACTTGGTAAAACTTAGCTTGCTTATTCATAGCCCCACATGTAAATAGTAGTACCAACTACTTTATTTATTTATTTATTTTTTTAAATAGTAGTACCAACTAGATGCTAAAACACAAAAACTAAAAAAAGAAAAAGAAAAAAAAAAAGAGTAAGAGTCTATTGCTAATCCTTAGTGAGAATTACCAATTCAACCTAGGTAATGATTTACACCCCAAATTTGTAAAATTTTCGACTTCATTATTTTTAGGCTAAAATGCAAATTGCACATTCTAAATTTGACTAAAATTCATTTTAGTTCTCTAACTTTATTTTCATTCAATTAAATCTTTTAAGTTTTAAATTTATTCAACTCAGACCTTCCATCCAATGTTGTTAACGGCAATCTTTTAATGTAATTTAACAAAAGGTCTGCGAACATGGAGGAAAAACTTCTTCGCATGATACAAACCTATGGGTAGAATTCACCTTTACAAACCGGCTTGCAAGGAGAGGATGCTTAATTGCAACCAAACGTTCTTCCCTCTAAGATTACAAATGTTGGAGACGATTCGAAGCGAGATGCCATTTTCAAAGACAAGAACTGATGGAAGGAAGTCAGGTGATTCATGGGCTAGTTAGTTTAGTTTACTAGGTCTGGGTAGGAAAACCTTTCATATTCAAATGCAAACCTAATAAAAAGTAGGCACTGGACCTGCTTCACCGATAATTGGAAAAAAGAAGTGGAATCCTATTTCTATGCCTTCCGCAACTAGGTTTTATGCTTTACTTTAACCTTCCCCTTAGGGCCAAGCAAGGGCTTTCCTTACCCTATACAAACTTTTTCTTAAAAAAAAAAATTCTACATCGGTGGATGAAGAATCGTGAACATAATAATTTCTGGTTGACCATGTTTTCCTTAAAAAAGATACTTTCGAGAAACGACGAGCACGACTTCAAAGTAAAATCACCACCTCTTCCTAGAACGAAGGTACCTTAATTTTCTATTCTAGTAGGGCTATTTGAAGTCTTAGATTTTGCTTTTTCGAGTGGCTGTACTGTGACATAGACCCCTAGCCTCCTACCTTCTAGCACCTACTAGCATAGTTGAAACCTCACTCGAGCAATAATTATAGGTACCTGGGAGCATACCGATGGAATTAGCTACTTGTCTGAAAACGGTAACAGAAGAGAAAGGTGACTCACTTCATTGGTCTTGGGATTATATAAAGCCAAATGTTCACAACGGGTAACCTTAAGGAGTGGCGGCAAAGTTCTTGATTGATCAACACAAGTGAACTGTGCTTAGACGCTTCGTAAAACCGCACTGATCTACGAGAGGAGCTGAGTCACTTTCTTCCTTCACTTTTGAATGAAATCAACAGTAAGAGTAAGTAAGTGTTCTCTTTCTTTCCTCTGCTTAAGGTTGCAGAAGTGCGTATAGATTTCATTACTTAATCCATGTAGGACATTAGGATCATAATATGCCACCATGCTTCGTAACCGATGTTCACAACGACTCACTCTATCGACACTGACCCAATGGTAACCCTTTCTTTTTTTGACTGTGTCACTCACTTATTAGTTATTTTAATATAGCATCTAGGTTACCCCTTTCAAGATCCGAACACATAGCCGATTTGATTCCATACTCAATAAGCTACGTCTAATGACTTAATGTGATGGTTGGCTCTGATACCAAATGATACAAACCATGGGTAGAACTCACCCTTGAAAACTGGCTTGCAAGGGGGGAGTGCCCAAGAGCTTATATACACATGTTTAAACTTACACTTAATCCATGTGAGAGACTAGAATCATAACACCGCATCATCATTGTAATGATCCACTAAATAGATATTTGCATTGCAAATTGATACATACAAACCTTCAAATAGTACAACAATCTTATACTTGAGCCCTCTAAGCTCCTACTCGTAACCAACCAAGCAATTCCTTTCTCTATCCAAGACTTTAGATCTGCAACCAAGCACTAGTTGCACCTCCAAGCACCATGACTAAAATTGGGTATGCTCCAATGATTCTCATGACTCCAATTCACTCACAACACTCAATGGTAGTGATGGAAATGGTTACCTCTCAAAGATTTGGCTATGGTGAGAAGGAGAGACTAGAGAGAATTGATAGGTGTTTGACTATCAATTTTTTCTACGTTTCCTCACCTCTCCATAAGAGAACAAGGGTTGAAATTCATGGGAAATAATGAATACATAAAATGCGCAAAAGGTTGAAAAAGCAGGTGAGAGCATAATTGATTTCTCTTAGGTTTGAGCATTTTCCTCGATTGAGACTCCTGGGAAATTCACCCCAACAGATTTTCAAATGGTTTCTACATGCCAAAGTTGCGGGCCAAAATTATGCATCATTCAATCAAAACTACTTCCTCAGCAACTCCAAAAATTCAGCTCTTGAATCCTCAACCCAAATACGAAAAGACCCACAAAAAGCAAAATAAAAAGTACAAAATATTTGTACGTGAATGACAAGCAAAGTTGGCACAGCATATGCTAACACAATTTCAAAAGAACAAAGTTTCTCTCCAAAGTTTGGAGAGAAACCCTACAAACTCACCATATATATTTATATTGAGTTTGAATTTTGAAAATTTGACAATTAGATTACATGTTCTTATTACATCCTTAATACTTACAAAATTTAAAGAAAATCAAATATTAATTGTTATGTCATCAAATAAATGTTATAATTTCAAGTTATTGTAATCTAAAGTTGTATATAAAAAATAAGTTAATTGATCAAATAGTAAATAATGTCCGATTTGAGCGAAATTTGATATGCATGTTAAGAACATAAAGAACATGAAATTCGATGGTTAGATTTTCAAAATTTACATCCAAAAAAGAAATATATGCGAAGTTTGAAGAGTTTTTTTCCAAACTAGTTTGGAGAGAAACTTTGTTCATTTCAAAACTTAACATCTAGCATAATATTTTGGTTGTTAGTTAATAAAAAATAATATTCTTCGGTTGTTATACCTAAAATGTTCTCATTCGACTTTGATTTCTGATGGTAAAAGGCTGAGATATAATAAGGATCAATTTTGTACCAATTCAATTGTCTTCTTTTTCTCCTTGTCTTTTTATCCACGCTCTTGAAGTATAAATCTTGCACTTTACGTCAAATAGGAGGATTCCATATTAAAAATATTAGCTTGTGACTGATGCAAATCACATAATTCTTATTTATAAAATAAATCAATTCAAATGAGTTTGGAAATTTTGATATGAGCTCGCATGTGTAGCTTGAATTGCCACAGGCCCAAGTCGGTCAACAATGAAACCAAATTTTACATGTAATTGGAAAACCCAAAAGCTTTCTATTTTTTTTGAAAAAAAGTTAATAATTTGTATCAATTATAATTTGAGATTAATATATTTTCCAATCACAAAAAATCCTAAAGATGTGATGAAAAAATTATTTCACCCACAAACGCTTAACGCTCCTCACACCCTTAGGCTTTTTTGTGATTGGAAAATATATTAATCCCCAATTTCAATGGATGCAAATTATTAACTTTTTTTCAGAAAAATAAAAAAGCCTCTAAAAATGAGGGTAAAATGCTAGAATCCCCTGAAAATGCATAATGAAATTGTAACTATAAAACTACTTACAAAATACCTGTTGTACGGCACCAAGCTTCCAAAACCCATACTGCCTTTGGGCCCAAACCCGTCTAGGCCCCGGGCCCAAGCCCATTCCGGCCTTAGATGCAGGCCCAGCGCCGAGCTTCCAAAGCCCATACTGTCCTCGGGCCCAGACCCTTCTTGAAACTGCCTTAAAGTAAAAACAAGTTTTGAGCGCAAAGTTCCCAGAGATGACCGGTTGATCCTTCCCGGAAAAGCGCATGAGTCGTATCCGGGAAGGACATGATATGAACAGGAATGCGATTTGCCGAACATTATCGGTACAAATGGAACCAAGTTCCAAGATCATAAATGCTGCACCGCCCTTTCACCTAAACGACCACTTTAACCAGATGATACTGGACCTTTAGTAGCACTAACGGTGATTGTAATCATGATCTCCCCACTAACCTTGACTATAAATAGAAGAAAGTGGAGAGAAGAAGGGGTTCAGAAAAATTGAGGGAAAATAGTGAAGAAGAGAGCGTTTCAGTGGAGCATTGCTTTGAGTCTCTCTGCCGAGAACGACCCGTTGTAGGAAATCCTTTAACCCACTACAAATAAATTGTGAGCCCAAGTGATATAAGGCCCAGAACTCTTGTACTTGGTTCTTACACCTGTGAAGATATTTACAAAAGCTATTATAAAGAAGTTGATGGATCAATGTAGAAAACTGAAATATTTACATCAGGTAAAATTGTAAAATAATTCACTACATCTGAAACATGGAATAGGTCAACTTATTTACACAACTAAATGATGATACAAACTTGAAATGGTACAAATTTGAATGGTGATTCAGATTGAAAGATTCCATCCTTTAGCCATCTTTTGGGACAAAATTCCTCTCCATCTTCTCCCCAAATATAAGGCATCCTGCCCATGGCATAAGCCATGTAATATACCCCATCCCCTTTCTTGGAAGAATGTCATCCATTAAAAAAAAAAAAAAGCCTAGCTAAAAGAAATGGTGAGAATATCCTGGGAAGGAATTTGATAGAGAAACATGGTTGTTGTCATATGCACGTCATTGATCTTAATACTCCTTCATCCAAAGACATTGATCAAATGAAGCTAAGATTAAAACTGTAAATAGTCCAGAAATTTAGATATCAAATTTTAACACTAATTTTGATTAGATAATTACAGTTATATAAAATTCAGACCAATGTTAAGAAAATCTCCTCAAGAACTCAATTGTTGTAGATTCCAATGAGATGTTGTGCACTTATATTCTACCAAATTCAACTTGAAAAATCAATATAAGAAGCTCAGTTCATGACAGGAAAAGTTTATCAAATCATGCTTTGTATTCAATAACTTTCTAAACAAATTGATCAATACTGGACCGAAACCATGAAGACTTTTAATTTTTTTTCTTTAATACGGATGCATGTTGCATGATAATTATATAAATTTTTTTTCAGTTGAAATTATTATAAAACAATCGCAACATAAGCATTAAAAAAACTATAATTTGAGAAACTCCATGCAAGATATGCTAAGCATCCTTTATCTTTGTTACACGAAAGCAATGGCTCTTTATCATTATAACCTAACATACTGAGTTTTTTGATGTGTCCTGATTACATAACACTGTAAATATGTATGTCTGTCTATGTCTACATATGTATTGAAGAAACTAACTTGGTTCTACCTATATGTCATGCCTTTAAGTTGACAACGTACAACATACCTGAAGAGACAGTTTCTTGACTCCTAGCCCCAAAAATAAAGCAAGCAAGCTTAGATTATTTTCATCACGTACACAATGGCCTACTAAATTATGTACAATAAGCTAAGAATCGTTTAAATAGTAAGAGGAGAACCTAATTCGTGAAATTCATTTGCTGCATTGTTGCAGTATGTTTACCTTATTCCTATAATGCACATATACCAAATTCTAACCTATTAAAAAACCATGAAAACAGAAGTTGTGTCACATCTAAACTATGATTTCAGTAAATCAACCTGGTAGAATATAGATGCAAAATGAAAAGTGCAATGAAAAGATTAAAAATAAAGTATTAACCACATGAATATGAGGATTCTGTATAGTGTAAATAATTAATACATAATGTGAAAGAGTTGAAATATTAAATAAAACGAGAAGTTTATATTCAAAAGAAATGGAGTTATTGTAAACTTGTAATCAGTAAGCAACCTCTATTAGTTTGGTTTCACTTCTTAAATCACAATCAATGATGCATGAGTAAACAAATCCACCTTAGTATATATTTTTCTCGTAAATTGCTATCGGGTCCATCAATTTATACTTTAGGTAAAGTAATTACACCAATCTTGCTTTCTCACAACTTTATTACTTGAGCGTGAAAAGAAAAAAAAAACACTGGTGGAGAAGAAACGAAGTAGTGTCATAGATGAGGATGAAGAATTGAAGAATCTGTGAGTTAGCAAATTCCATAGTAGATAAACACAAACACCTAGAGGAAAAAAATTTAAAATTAATCATCAGCGATTATTGTCTACTTTAAAAAAAAAAATTAGATTTCAGAATCCAACCTAAGTATTAAAACAATAAAACCCTCATATTCAACTAATTTGAACATTTTCCTCCATAGATAGACACCCAAAGTACCAATCCATTAAAGCTACAAACTTTGAAACACAATTTGAAAGAGAGTTTAATATAGGGAAAACACTACCTAATAGTACCCATTCTTCTTAGACTTTGGGTTGCTCAGAGGCTCTTCTATTAGTGTCCTTGTTTTATAAAGGTAATTTCTAACATCCACATAAATTACAACCACTTCAAATTGTCCTTGAAATCATACAATTAAGTAAGTGTCTCTCACTGAAACTCATCCAATTTGGCCAATGTGCAATCTAATAAATTTGTGAATAAGTCGACCTCAAAAAGTGTGGCTAAAAAAAAAAAAAAAAATACAACTATTTTAATGCAATAAAGTTTGCACAGAGATTTGTAAAAGACCTCAAAATCCATAAATTTAAATCTCTTTGTGTGACATACAGTTACTCACTCTTGTTTGCAATATACGCTATCCAGCAGCTTGTAAAAACTTCCCTCTCAATATCCAAAGTAAGGGAAATAACGCGATCTAGTGCAACATTGCAACGAAATTCCCTTGGACATCTTTGAAATTTGACATCATAGTGAATTAAAGTTAAAAACTACTGTTCTTGGAAAACTTGGTTGGAAATCTTCTCCTAATATCATAGGAGCGAAACCATAGAAAAACATATGAAAGAAAAACTTAAAGGCAAACCTTTGGGCATTGCAGTTTTGCTGAAGAAAGTGTACTGGCTGAGAGAGAGGTAGAAAGAATCTTTGCCCATGATAAGTTTATAACTGGAGGGTTTGTTTAATTTGAATATTATTTGTGGAGTGAAGAAGGTGGGATTCAGATCCTCTAGATTTCCTAAGGTACTTTACCAAATAGATTTCTTTAAATCTTAACCATTCTTTAATGATTTAATGGTCTACATTCTGCCATGTCAGCATTCCACTAACAATAATCTTAATTGTTTTGTTTGCAACATTATTTTATTATTTTAAGAATATTGTTAGTGAAATACTGACATGGCAGAATCTAGACCATTAAATCATTAAAAAGTGGTTAGGATTTAAGGAAATCTACTGGTAGAGTTCCCTAGGAAATCTACTGGTAGAGTTCCCTAGGAAATCTAGAGGATCTAAATCCAAGAAGGTGGGAGATGTGAATAACGTGTGGGTTCCTTTTTCTCAGACTCTTTGGCAATGAGTTTTTTTTTTTTTTTTTTTTTTTTTTTTTTTTTATGTGTAGTGGGAGTGTTTTTTATTTATTTATTTAATTATTATAGGAAGTGGGAGTTGAGATAGCAGTTTAGAGTGGTCCTATTTTGAAGGCATGAGAGTTAGAAATGTATTTTTACAATGTTATCCTCAAGTTTTGTTTCTACTTAAACCTAGAAAAATAGAGGTATTTCAGAACTAAAAAAAAATCCGGTCCAAATAGGAAAAGCTTCTTAAATAGTAATATTGACAGAGATGCTTCTATGCGGCAATATAGTGTAATTGTCCCAAGTAGAATTCTAGTAACCTAGCAGGGTATAGCCGCATAATATAATAGAGAAAAAGAGAGAGGCAGATAGCTTCTAGTTTTTTGTCTTTTGTGTAGGAGAAAATTAGGGCAACTAGGATTTGAAGAAACAATAGAAAGGGGGGGGGGGGGGGGGGGGGAGTGTCCGGCACTCCGGCTCCCCTCCCATTCAAAATTCTTTTGTTTTCTCCATTTTTTATCCGGATGAAAGACATGACACATAAAACATCTGAAGGTAAAAGACATGCCACATCAAAACATCATTTTTAGCCACCCCTTTCACTTAGCAACCTCCACTCACAAACCACATCCCATATACACCAACAATCTTGGCAAATGGAAGGTAAGGAGCCATCGGAATGGTGCCGGAGATGCCACCCAATAACACCCATGGCAAAAAATAGCAATGCTACAAAGGTTTTGCGGCTACTGTATTTTTATTTTTTGTTTTCTTAGAAGGAAATGGTTGCTTTGTTGGGAGCAACCATAGTTGGGACGTTCTTCTATGTGGCTTTGAGAAGAAGAGGAGAGGAAGCAGTGTAAGAAAGGAAAGAAACTTACCCGTATACAAGATTTCAATTTCCATTTTTTGATAAAAGCTTCAAAATTTCAATTTCATTTCTTTTCTTACACTTTCTAAGAGACCATAAAGTGCAAGCTGGTGATGAGCAAAAAGTGAAAATTGGAAATCACAAAGTGGCCTTTCTAAGGAGATGAAAATCACCATGAATGGGTGTTAGTGGGTGGTGTCTTCGACCCCATTCTGCAGCTCCTTGCTGTTCGTTTGCTAAGATTGTTGGTGTATATGGGGAGGTGGGTTTGTGACTGGAGGTTGCTGAGTGAAAGGGTGGGTGAGAAGGAGATAAATGATGATTTGATGTGGCATGTTTTTGACCTTCAGATGTTTTATGTGCCATGTGTCCTTCATCCGGATAAAAACTGGAGAAAACTGAAGAATTTTGAACAGGAGGGGAGCCGGACCCAAAAAAAAATCATTCACCATTGCATAACAACCAAAAGAAGCAAGCTAGCATCACAAACTAACAAAAAGCCATCGAAATTTCAACATAAGTATGCACAAACTAATTGATTTGCAATATAAATGATCAAATCCATCATTTTTCATGCTTAAAGTCCTATAGTATGAATGCTGTGAGGGCACTCTGCCACACCAAGTTTGCTCTATTAATTAAGATTTGAAGAATTAGTAAATCACATGATTCTAAGAAATGCTTCCTTATTCTCTTCTAATGTGTACTGGTCCTTGGCTTTACTGGCATAAAAAATCATAGTTTGGGACTCTTTCACACATTAACTGGCCTGCCAGATGTTTGTGCTTCAAGTGGAGTGTGCTGATTGACTCTGGTTAACTATGATGCTCACTTTCAGCTATTGTACTGCAATCACAGATAGTCCTTCCTAACATCTTTGAACTTTCTAGCTTCATTTAGAAAGGTACAAAATGAATCAAGATCGAGCAGGGAAAGTGTCTTTATGTATGACTTTGGAGGACGCCTCTTAGGATGATGCCACTAAAATTAGACAACTCAATATGTCTATCTAGGGTCGGCTAGAGTAAATGTGTATATTTTGAAAAGAGAAACAAATTCTAGAGAGAGAATTGAGGGAATCCAAGAATTGAATATTTTGTATTATCACTCACTAATAATAGATTGCATGATTTAGATATTTATACACAATGTAGCTAACCACCTCTACCTAACTAGCGGGATTTAAGCTAAACTAACTAACTTTCTAATGAACTAATCACAGTTGTACACGTGGCCACTAATCACAACTAACTTAGCCACTAATGCTATATACTAAACTACACGTAGTTTTGTAAATCTCATACTGAACTACATGTCATTTTCTGCTCTTCGTGCTGCTCTTTCGTTTGCTCTTTTACCTTCTGCCTTTACTTCCCCCCTCAAACGAAGGGGAGGGACTCCCATGAGTTTGTGAACAAGAAAAGGAAACCAAGGAGAAGGAAGAGACTTGGTGAATACATCAGCCAACTGATCTGATGTAGAAATATACTTAACCACAAGATCCTTGTTTAAAAGCTTCTCACTGACAAAATGATAATCAACCTTTATATGCTTAGAACGGGCATGAAAAATAGGATTAGAAGCTAAGGCAAGAGCAGAAACATTATCACACCACAAAATTGGAGGATGATATAAGTAAACACCAAGATCTTTAAGCAACATCCTCAACCAATAAAGTTCGGTAGTAGTTATAGCTAAAGATCTGTATTCAGCCTCTGTAGATGATCTTGAAACTGTAGGCTGCTTCTTAGCAGACCAGGTAATAGGAGAACCACCAAAAAACACAACCATACCAGTGATGGACCTCCTATCTATTGGATCTCCAGCCCAATCTGCATCACAATAAGCAGAAAGAGATAAAGGACCAGCCTGAAAATGAATTCCCATATGCAAAGACCCTTTCAAATACCTGAGGATCCTCTTAGCTGCAATGAGATTATGCTGAGTAGGCTTGCTTATAAATTGACAAGCTTCTTGCATAGCATAGGACAAATTAGGTCTGGTAAAGGTCATATACTGGAGTACCCTAACCAAACTTCTATAGGCAGTAGGATCAGTGAGTAGAGGACTCAGAGCTGGAACAAATGATGATTTGAGGCACAAGGATTAGAGCAAGGCTTGCAATTAAGCATGTTAAACTTGGTAAGCAAATCCTAAGCATACTTAGACTGATAAACAAAATGACTAGAATCTGTGTACTCAATTTGAAGCCCAAGGAAGTAATTCAAGCTGCCAAAATTCTTAAGAGCAAAAGAAGCACCAAGCTGACTCACAATCTCAGTAATAAAGGAAGAAGTATTGCCAGTGATGATTATATCATCAACATAAAGCAACAGCTACACAATATGAGAGGAATGAATGAGAATGAAGAGGTTGCTGTTAGCACAAGAAGCATGAAATCAAGATGAAACAGCTGAGTGGTAAAGCTATCAAACTAGGCCCTAGGGGCTTGCTTAAGACCATAGATAGCTTTATGTAATAGACACACATGGTCAGGTCTTGAACTGTCCTTGTAGCCAGGGGGTTGACACATATAGACCTCTTCTTGTAATACCCCATGAAGAAAAGCATTGGATACATCCAATTGCTTAAGAGACCAGCCAAACTGCACTGCCAAAGCAAGAACAATCCTGACAGTAACTGGTTTCACTACAAGACTAAAAGTTTCTGCATAATCCAAACCATACTACTGCAAGTAACCCTTGGCCACCAACCTTTCTTTATACCTAGCAATATTGCCATTGTTATCCTTCTTGATCCTAAAAACCCATTTACAGCCAACCATATTCTTGCCATAAGGTAGAGGAACAAGAGACCAAGTATGCTGTCGTTGAAGGCTAGCAAATTCTGAATCCATTGCTTCAACCCAATGAGAAAACTTGGAAGCCACAACATAAGAAGGGGGTTCAATAACAGCATAGTCAGCCTGAACAGCATAGGCTTTGGGCTTAAAAATACCATTCTTAGACCTGGTAAGCATGGGATGAGTATTGGTAGAAACACTAGGAGCAGAAATAGGTGGAGACACATTGGAGAAAATAGCAAGAGTAGTGCTAAGAACAGGAGAAGAAGTAGTGTCAATAGAACAAGGAGAACAAGACACAGGAATAGAAGAATTAGAGGCAAAAAAATTGACAAAGGAAGCAAAGTAGCCAACCAAGGATCAAAAGCAGGAAGAGAGGAAGAAGGGGAAAAAGACACAAAATCCATGCTTGACAAGGATGGAAACATAGATTCATGAAAAATGCATTGAGGGGAAATATAAACTTTCCCAGTGGAGACCTCCAAAATGATATAGCCTTCGGAAAGAGGTAGATAACCCAAAAATACACAACTTGGACTTAGGATCAAATTTATGAGAATAGCAAGGCTTCAAAAAAGGAAAACAAGAACAACCAAAGACTTTTAAAGCCTGAAGTGAAGGCTTCTTAAGATAAAACTTCTACCAAGGAGACACAAAATTAAGAACAGAAGATGGAATCCTATTAATAAGATAGACAGTAATACTGAAAGCATAAGACCAATAAGACAAAGGAAGATTAGTCTTATGAAGCATAGCCAAACCAGTCTCAACAATTTGTCTATGTTTTCTTTCAGCCACCCCATTCTATTAAGGGGTGTAAGGACAAGAAAGTTGATGAGAAATGCCATTATCTAGACAAAAAGCCTTGAATTTGTGATTAACAAATTTACCACCACCATCAGACCTTACCTTGATTTTGGTATTGAAGTGATTCTCAACAAAAGATATAAAATGTAAAAAAACACTAAACACATCAAACTTATGTCTAAGCAAGAATAGCCATGTAAAACGAGTAAAATCATCAACAAATATCACATAAAACCTATGTTCAAGTACAGAAACAATGGGGGCAGGGCCCCAAACATCAAAATGAACTAATTCCAAAGGAAAAGTAGTACTGGATACATGTTTTGGAAAGGGAGGTTTGTGCATTTTAGCACTTATACAAGAAACACATTGTGAACAAATATCACTAGAAGCAGAAATATTAACAGAAGGTACATCAGATAAGGCAAAATGCAATATCTTGGAACAAGGATGCCCAAGTCTTTGATGCCAAAGTATAGCTTGTGCAGAAACAGCAACAAAGCAACTTGAATTGATAGAGGATGAAGGTGAAGATTGAAAAGAAGCAATGGGTGGAATGGGATAGACACCATCTTTACTCAACCCTTTGTATAGGACATTCCCCGTGGGTAAATCTTGAATTGAGAACTTATGGGCATCAAAATAACAAAAGGAATTATTTTGTAGACAAATTTTATGCATTGAAAGTAATTTGTGGTACCCTAAGAATGTTATTAAGATTGAAATTGTGAAATGGAGTGAGAAGCTTACCATTACCAATATGAGTGACAGGTAATTCTTGCCCATTGTGACAGTCTCACCAGCTTTAGGTTGTTGATGAAGAGAGAGCCAAGACAAGTCTGGTGTAATGTGATCAAAAGCACCAATGTCAGTGAGCCAATTCTGGTTTTGATGAGAGCCAGAGTTTGCAACCATTGAACTTGCAGCCATTGATGCAAGATTAGCTAAAGGGTGTCTCCCTCGATACACAAAATTCATCCTATGATAACAATCCAAAGCAGTGTGGCCATTCTTACCACAGATCTAACAAACAGGTCTTTGACCTTGTTGAAAATTAGACTTGGATTGAGACTTTGAAGGGGAAAACTGACCTTGACCATTGTAGGATTGGCCAAAGAACTGAGACTGACCAGTAGGAAATTGAGTAGATTGACCACCAGAGAATTGGCCATTGTTGTTACCTCTTCCATTAACACGACCACGATTTTTGCCATTCCTTCCTCTTCCTCTGTTGAAGGATCGATTGAATTGATTAACTGCCATAGCAAATGAAGAAGAATCTCGAAGATCAGACCTTTTCTTGATTGATCTTTCTTCAGCATTTAGCAGTGTTCAACTCTTCAAGAGTAACTACATCATTTCTAGTTCATTTGGCTAAACAAAGGTATAATATTTTGGAGGCAAAGCTTCAAGAGCTAAATGAATAAGCTCCTCCTTATCAACACAAACTGCCACAACACCAAGTTTATCATGAATTTCTTTGATTCATTGAAAGAAAGTGTTCATACTCTCTGAACCTTTCTTGAGACTTATTAATTCATTCCTCTGAGAATGTGATATCGAGAAACTAAAGCAAAATGTTTCTTTAGGATCTTCTAGACTCCTCTACCAGATTTCTGACAAATTGTGAGAGTCAAAATTGATGGAGAGAGTAGAATTGATAAATGTGAATAGTGCTTATTCACCATTCCTCCATTGAATATACTCAGGATTAGCTTCAGTGGTATAATTCCCTGAGCTATCTTTAAGGAAAGGATTTGGAGCTTCATGATTATCTTCAATGAAGTTGATCATTGAGTAAGCTTCCAAAAATCACCTCGATTTGGTGTTTCCATACCAAATAGTTGTTGTAATCTAGCTTCACTGTCATCATGTTAGACAAAAGCAGCAGCGAAGGGTTAACTCCATGAGTAGAAATCGTAGTGTGTACTCGTGCTTGAGCTTGTAGCAGAGGAAGTTGAACTTCCAGAATACGCCATTGTTGGCTATGATACCATGAAAAGAGAAACAGATTCTAGAGAGATAATTAAGAGAATCCAAGAATTGAATATTTTGTATTATCACACACTAATAATAGATTACATGATTTAGATTTTTATACACAATGTAGCTACCCACCTCTAACTAACCAGCGGGATTTAAGCTAAACTAACTAACTTTCTAATGAACTAATCACAGCTGTACACATGGCCACTAATCACAACTAACTTAGCCACTAATGCTATATACTAAACTACACGTAGTTTTACAAATCTTATGCTGAACTACATATCGTTTTCTGCTCTTTGTGCTGCTCTTTACCTTCTGCCTTTACATATTTATCCCTAAACTTCCTATACCACAAATATTGTTACATGAGAAGGATTATTGGTTATACATATATGATACAAACTCAAATATCATTGGCTGCATATGTCACTCAGGGTATTAGAGACCTATTATTTGATTGTAGAATTATACCTACCACATTAAAACACCACCAAGTTGTTTATAGTGCAACAAACAAAAAAAGATGTTTTATTTTCATGAATATCATTACTCATAAAATAGAAAAGGTATAAGTTTCTTAAATTTAATGGTATGTGATCTACACCTACCTCAAGTCCCCGAGTCTTAGCCCAAGCCCTTTTTCGGTTTGGCTAATGCATTTTGTAAAACATTTTGAGGGTGATAAGATTGACCTCTCTTAACATGCGATGAAGAACTACCAAAGGGTACTGATCTCCATTTGCTCTTCCTAACTTTTGAAAGTGGTTATCCACCATTCTTGCTGACTCTTCACCCAGTAGCAAATGGATGTTTCTATCTAAGCCATCCCTTGCTTACTGCTAACTTTGCTGTAAGTTCTCTATCTATCACCATTTGTGCCAAAAAAAATTTCTTTTTGAGAAGAGTAATTGAAAGAATTGTGCATAGATTTGGAGGCCAGTCATGGTTTTGGATCCCAGTGGATGTGATGCAGAGAAAGATTGTCTGCGTTTGGCGGGAATATTGCAAACTGAAGAATAGAGACAAAGGCAAAACTCAAATGATATAATCTTTATAGATGGATAGAGTGTTTTTCTTCTGTTTTTTTTTTTTCTTTTTTTTTTTTTTTTTTTGAGAAAGTATAGATGGACAGAGTTGAATCTAAAAAATAGCAGGCTAGAAACTGGAGTCCTTCCAAAAGCAACCTCAAGCAATCAAACTTCAAAGTCCAAATTTGAGTTTTTCAATGATAAGTTGAGCTGTGCAGTAATGTTTTCTTTTTTAAGGGACGAATCATCATCTTTGTTGTTGCCGGCAGAAGAAGGGAAGAAAAAGTGAGAAGAGGGAGTGGGCTTCAACAATGATAAGAGAAAGAAGGGGCGTTAGACCATGGGAAGTTCAAACTTCAAACACGAAGAAAGAACAGAGCAAAAGTATCAAGTAGTCGACCTAAAAATAAACTTTTGAGTTGCAAAGCTTATGTGTCAACATAGTATGAGGTCAACAAAATATCAAAAGCTTTCGGTTTCATAGTGTGCGTATATATATATATATATATAGTTAATGATATTTGTGGAACTATTAAATATTAATGTTAATCTTTACTTTTCCTATACCATGAGGTAAATTTCTATCTTTTCTAATGTTGCTATATTAAATATTTTGGTTTCTAAGCCTTTCTTTAGCAACTGTAGGAGGTGGAGAGCATTGCCCCTGCCAAGCTTCGTTTATCTTTAAACAGAGAGGGTTTGACTCCCCGACAGTTGTTTACAAAGAACCATAAAGACATGATGAGAGAGGGAGAGAAATGGATGAAGGACACAGTATCTTCTTGTATGGTGGTGGGTGCCCTCGTAGTTACCATTATGTTTACTGTAGCATTTACGGTTCCAGGTGGTAATGACCAAAATAAAGGCTTCCCAATTTTCATTAATGAAAAATTATTTATGGTCTTTATAGTATCCGTTGCTCTATCACTCTTTTCTTCCTCAACTTCAGTCTTGACGTTCTTGGTAATCTTCACATCTTGTTATGCAGAAGAAAATTTCCTTAAGTCCTTGCCTACAAAGTTGATAATAGGCTTTTCGACCCTTTTGTTCTCTATTCTAGCCATGATAACAGCCTTTTCTGCTGCACTCTTACTTATGCTACGTGGACAATCATGGATTTTACTTCTTGTCATTTTTTTGGCTAGTATACCTGTCACCCTTATTGTATTGAAGCAGTTCCCCCTTCTTGTGGCCATGGCCTATTCAACCTATGGACCTAGCATCTTTGATAGGAAAATGAAGCGTTGGCTTTAACCTATTCATTAATTGTGCTATATGATGTACCCATGCAGCCAAACATGAAGATTTTTTATTTTTTATTATTTTTTTTTATTCTCTTATCTTGGACGGTAACTGCTGAAAGTTTAGCTCCAATTGCATACTTTGTGATTTTTTGGTCTTGGATGTATGATAATTCCATTATACAAATCATACATTTGTGTTGTTATTCTTTAATATTTATTATAGAATAATACCTAATATTTCAGTAGATTACCTCTCAACATTAGGACTTTATTTGGTTTAAAAAGTAGAAGAAATTACGAGGTTATCAATGTTCACTAATTAATAACTATTTTATTTATTAATATAATGAAAAGCTTTGATATTATATGTTGCTTATGATCCAATTTGATATGCTACAATTCCCAATTCTCTTTTGTTCATAGTTACAATAGGGATAGGAAATTTAAACCTTAAATGTCTTAGTTAAAAATATAAGGAAGTGTCAACCAATTAAGTTACAATGCTCTTAATAGGTCATATGCTAATTTAGTGACTAAAAATTTCAGTTATTTGTTTGGTCCTAAAAGTTGCCCCCTCAAGAATAGAATTCTAGCTCCGTTTTGTTTCAAAATATAGGCTAGGTACACAAAGCAAGGTAAAAGACCTTGTGGAATTTATAGTCCAAACGGCAATAGAAAAAATGGTTGGATAACAAGTATCCGCAATCTCACCCAAACAAGCCTTGAACAAGGGATAGGTGAAGTCTCGAGTTCCTTTATTATTTTGCATGGCTGAGATTCTCTCACCTGAGTGCAGTACCTTTATGGCTTGAGCAAGATCCGCTTTTACTGGAGCAAAATTCTCTAAAATACACTTCTTCTAAGTAGCTTTTAAGGCAATTTGTAACAAGCTTTTACTTGAAATAGAATACACCCTAATGACTTGTATGATTAGAACCAATGTCATGGAACTAACCAATACTGAAATCCAGACAATTTGACTTCAACCACTACTGTGTACAGATATGAGATGAGACAGGTGCTTGAAGAAAATAGCCATTGTTAGCTCAGTTCAATTAATGGAAATTTACCAAGTGCCCCTATAAGACTAAGTCTAAGAGAGTATTTAACCTTATTAATTTATTTTAATAAATGCTAAGGAGTCATTTGTCTGTGGATACCAATTTATTTCTTGGGAGGTGGGCTCATGTGGGAGTCATTTGTCTGTTATGTTAACAAGCCTCCTAATTAAAGTTGCGATTTTTTCTGCTTGCTAAATTTTTTTTTTTTTGAGAAAGTTTATTTTTAAATGTTGGTTGCTTGTTTTTGTGTACCTTTGCTTTCTTTCTTTTCTTGGTTGTTTTTTGTGGGGGGGGGGGGGGGGGGGGGGGGGAGGGGAGTGGGGACTACAATTTGTCAGACAGTACATGAAAATGATTATAAAACTGTCTCGTAACTTGATTGATACCTTTTAATATTTTCATAAAAAGTAATTCTAATACCATATAAAAATTCATAATTTTGTTACAACTGTCTTGCGTTATAGATTGTGACTAACTGCATATAACTTTCACATAGATCTTTCATTTTTTCTTCACCACTCACAATCTGCCACGTGGACAGTTGTGGAAAGAGTTATGGTCTCTATGTGATCTTAGAATTTTTGTTTCAGGGAAAACGTCCGAAATTCAAATTCCCTCTCCCCTATTATAGTTACTACGAAATTAAAAAAAAAAAAAAAATTTAACGACGCCACACCATTAATGAAGAACTCCAACAGTACATAACAAAAGCATCGTAGCACTAGCACATCAATTGATTGTTAAATTCACCTCTAGTAGAGGCAATTTTTACAATTATTCCTGTATTTCATCTCATAATTTTTTTTTTTTTTATATAACAATTTAATGTTTCGGAAAATTTAGCAAAAGAATCCACATGCATTTGTTCAAGACAAATTGACCTTTTTCACAACTAAAATCGCTCCTATATGACAACCTCTGTGGTAAATAACTAAATATATCTGGTAAAAATATATACTCTTGGATCACCACCAAACCAAAGTACACAGCCGTTTTGTGAAAGAATGAAGAGTCACATTCTTATTTAGTATTTTACATAGCAAGTATTTTACACAGCAAATCCATACAGTATAATCTGCTTTCTTTTATTCTATTCACCAACTTTTTCCAACAATAGGTAGACACATACATGCGATCACCAATAACGCAGGGTAGAAGTATGGCACTGTAGAAGGAACCTCTCAGGAACTGAACCACAACTCTCTACAAAAGGAGACTGATGTGTACCACCAAAGCAGAAGTACATGGTCGTGTCATCTTCATTATCACAAACACAGAAGGAGAGAGATCAAATCTACCACTTAGGTTCATTCAAGTTCTTTCCCTCAAAAAATTCACCCAACATTCGTTCAAGATCCTCCGCTCCGTACTTGATGTACTTTTGAGGGTTCTTGCCACTCTCAACTAGAGGCCTGTAAAACAATCAAAAGCAAGTGTAAACAAGAAAGTAATGACAGTAATGAGGAACCATTAGACAGCCAATGAAAATACAATCCATCTGCATGTATTTTGCATAGCTTTGGGTCAAGTACCCTAAGTCATTTGTAGCTCTTACATAGAGCTTTTCTAGCATATTAAATATGACCATTTAAAAAATGTGAAGAATGAAAACATTCAAGTGTTTCATTTATCCATTAATGTTGTTTGAAAGTTTCTAAATAGACCTCATTATTGACTTTGTAATAAACACATCCTGATAGAAACATCTTTTACACACACATACACAAACACATGCTTGTGTGTGTGTGCAAGCGTGTGTGTGTTACTTCAAGTATGAGAAAACGCACCCAAAACGTTTTACAAAAGATCTGTAGGCAGGCAACAACACTTCCACAACCGCAAGGCTTAGAGACTCTCGCAACTCGGTGTCAGGAACTGTCCACTGAGATTGCTTTTGATGAAGTTCCTCAAATTGCATATTGAACGTCTTGAACCTGAGAAGTCCCACCAGGTCAGAACATTTGTGACAAAAATTACTTGAAAAACTCCTATAAAGATTTTACTCATTATCAACCTGTCTTTCACCAAAGCTCTAGAAACTCCACTACTATTTCCTCCATCACCACCTAATAAACTCCCACCCCCGGACGAGGTTAGGCCTTGGATAGTGAGGCACTGAAGAATCTGCAAAGGAAAAAAGCACCTGCATTTAGCTATATGAAACCAAATTCCTTTCCAGATCAATACTTTAAAGGGAAATAAGAGGCATTGAGCATAGTTAGGACAGGTTACATCGAGGGTGTTCTGATTCTCAACCATTTAGGACAGCATGAGATGTCAAACTTCAGAGTAACAACTCAAATTAACTGTGGAAGCTGCTTCAAGTTTGATTGATAGCTGTAAAAATTTGGAAAATAATCTTAAGTCAATCATTTGATCGACATTAGTAGTTAAATCAGACCAAAAAAATAAACTGCTCAACTCTCCAAAGGCAAAATAATAATAATAATAATAATAATAATAATAATAACCTAACATATAGGATTATGGCAAGATGAAATCTCATAAAAATATGTACCAATTTGACATATCTGAATTCTTTGTGGTTTATAGTTCTAGGCCATGGGTCTTTAGTCTAATAGTATTGAAGCTTAGTAAATGAGCTTTTTGAGTGTGTTTGGCATCTGCTTATAAATTAAGCTTTTAGCTTTTTTTAGCTTTTATGTACAGATTTATAAAACCTCACTTTTTCCCGCCTTTTCTCACACTATCAAATTTTATTCAAAATACAGAAAAAAGTTTTTAGCAAAAAGCTAGATAAGCTGTTTCTAAACGGACACTTCATTTAGCATTTTTTAATTTCTCAAAGTTTAATAATTTTTTAAGTAAAATCCTAATGTCTTTTCTTTCTCTCTCCCTTTAGTGTTACTGTTCACAAGCCTGAATAGCTTCCAGTTTCAGCCTTTTTTCTTTCCCTCTGCTTTTTCCTACCAATTTTAATGTTTTTCACAGCCCTGACAAACTCAATTTTTCATCTCTCTTCCAACCCTAAATCAAGCCCTTTTCTCCTACCAATTTAAAACCCTTAAACTCCATGCATTTCCTCTACCCACTAGCCACCAAACAGCCCCTGATCATACTTTAGAACACTTTTTTACCCAAATGCTTGATACTATGAATTCTTCCGGTATAAAATTGGTCGCCTATAAATACCCACCCAAAAAAAAAAAAAAAAGCCAAAGAATAGTTGCTTGTAATCCAAGATTTTTCCTTTCCACATACTTCTCAAGAACTACCAAAATTGCCCTTCAAGTCTCCTTTTTGGGATCTTCTATAAATATTCCTCACAAGGCTTTCTATTGAATTGTTATGTCAACAAGAGAGAAGCTCTCGACCTTATTTTAAGGCGGCAGCACCTCCCAACAAATTAGAACATGAAAGCAAAGTCTGACACAGCTAAAAAATTAAAAGTAAAAGAATAAATATAAAAGGGTAAGAATAGAAAATAAAGATTTAAACAATGAAAGATACTAATATAAAGATAAATTTTTATTTTTATTTTATAGGTGGATACATGTGAAGTTACTATGGCTTTAATGGCTCAATCATCAACAACTAGAACAAAGTAGAATGTATGAAACTAGATTTTACCTTGCCACAAAGAATGGGATTATAGGAATAACATAGCTTGTCAAAGGATGGACAGTTCCATCCAAGACAGCAGTTTTAGTTGCATCCTTTTCAACAGCTTCTTCAAAATTTCCAAAGGTCTCCTGAGCTGTTTGAGCGAGCTGTTTTCTCAAACTAAATGCGGAATCTCTTATTTCACTGCAAGCCTTACCTTTGAAAATCATTTCAATCTGCAAATAAATTCAGTTACCTAAGTTAATAAACTGATTTGTAGGCTTGTATCACTATTGAAATATGACTGCATACAAAGGGCAACTGCTAATTAAGCATGAGAACCTGTTAAACCTTGAAATCCTTTATAACTGAAATAAAAGGTAGATATTATGTAAGAAAGACATGATAAAATGATATATAGTGCAAATTATTTCATCAAATATAATCACATGCCCAGAATTTGGGTAATGTAGAAACCATACCACTCTATATAGGACCGAAACAGAAGAGAAGCTTGTAGGATGATTTCAAAATTAAAGAATATTTAAATTGATATCTTTAAAAGATTAATAGGTAGCACCAAAGAATAAAAGGCTATCTCCAAAATTTATCTTCTTATCATGCCCCTCAAAAATTGTCAATTTCTTTCTTCAATTAAAAGAAACACATTTTGAATTTTTTTGGGAATAATTTATATAATCAAAGAAAAGCATCAGTCTAAAGAACCTAGTATATACATACATTTTAAGCAAAATTTATCCACCTCATATTGAACAACAGATTGGGGGAGAGGGTTGCAAAGCTCTTTATTCAATGATTTGAAATTTTATCAAAATATCACTCCCTACATCCTTTTCTTAATTGGTTCTCTATCCCATTTTATAATGTCCTAAAATATGATCTTTGAAAAGTTAGATATATAAGGATATATAAGGTACACAGGATATGTACAAGAAATTTCTTTAAAGAGGGATTCTTTGAAAACTATGAATGGATTACAATCAAAATGAGAGGGATTCTATGAAGCATACGATAGAATGGATACCACTAGCTCCAAGGATCCTAGACTTTTCAAACAACAATCTCAAAAACAAAATTTTCAGCTCCATCCAAAATAAAATGAAATAACTATGAATTTTCCCAGTAGCCTTGTCATCTACCCTAGTCCCAATGAGTCATAAGCAGCAATCTTAGTGCAGGTTTCTATGAATTAGTAATATCAATTATACCTCTGAGTGAAGCTCCCGCATTATCTCATACATGTCCAAAAGTACAAATAACTTCCCTGGTGATCTCTTGCTCTTGGCAATCGCATCCCCAAAACTAAGTAGCACTGAAACACTGCTTGCAGTGACCTCACCAAAACACTGATGTTTGAGAGAATCAAAGTCTTCAAATATTTGATCACTAACTATCCGCTCTCCAGCATAAAGCAGTTTGACCTGTTCATGGATAACCATATATTCAAAATATGATGTTTCTCAAAAAAAAAAAATATATATATATATATATATTCAGAAAATGAAAACTGCCAAATTTGTTCAAATTCCAAACAAGTACTTACAGCAATACGCATGAAATGAATCCAATTCCCGATTTTGGCCTCCAAAACCTCCCATTGCATCTTCTGAACATCCTCTTTGCTGACTATTTCAACTCCCAATTTTCGGAGGCTTTCTTCTAGAACTGAAGATCGAGTATCCCTAAACAAAACAAAAGAGTACTTGTTGAACATCTTGATACTTCAATTTAAAAATAACATGGTTGTGTGGGTACTCAAAATTATGGAGTCCACTAGGAATCTTCATCTCCATCATTCTATGCTATCCAAAATCATATTTCTTTTTCACTTCCTTAACTAACATGTCCTTATATTATTACTTTCTCCAATGTTATGTGTATATCCAATTCTACACCATATATATTATAATGCATATTTCATATGGGATTAGATCAATGAGGGAAAATAACAATGCATACATATGTCAATTATCTAGAAATCATCTCTGTGAATAATCCAAATCCATTAGAAGAAAATTGTAAATGTACAGCAGTTCCCTAGCAAGCTTTAATAATAATGATATAATTACAATGCCAATGAAGGACCAAGCAAACAACATGGGAATTGCAAAGTGGATCAATTTTAATAATTCTAATATATACACAACCTTCAACTGCTAAACAAACTTAGATTTCCCAAACACGAACTTAGCTGAGCATGGTCTACAATTCTCAAATTGTTATCAGTCCTAGTTGTTTTTCCCCCTTTTCTGGCTTACATATAATTTTATTAGATACTCTAAATTCAGAGTCCTAGTAACCCAGAAGAATCCTATTAGGTAGTTTCTCAAGTAAGGTTAATGGAATTTTGAGTAAGAAGATGGTTTCCTTGCTCTATCTTCTCTCCTCTTTGTTCTACTTCTTTTTTATAATTCTTATGAAACTCTATATTTTTTTATTTTAAAGATAAACATAAGTCATGCTTCCATGAAAGAATGAATCCATAACCTGGATGGCCTTTAGTAGTTTCAAATTTTCTTTAGTTTATAAACCATAAATCCTAGTCTGATAAAAGATAGGTAAGAAATCAACTTTTCAGAAAACATTGCAAAGAATTTCCACCAGGTTTTTTTTTTTTTTTTTTTAATTCCTCTGAGTGTGATTGGTTTTTTTCCAAAATCTGATTGCTAAAATAAACTAAAAGTGATTTTTGTAGGCCCTTTATATCATTATCCTCCTTTCCTTCATAATTCCTTGCCGAACAAATCTGATTTGCTGGCTGCACCAAATCAACCCAGAACCCTTTTGTTTCTTTTATTTTTATTTTTTATTTTTGGGATTAAGAAAAACCAAGAGAAACCAGCAGACGGATTTGTCACCCTATGCCAAAGCAACTGAGAGCCCTTCCACAATTGGAATTTGAAATTTGATGGGTCAACCATCACAAAGATAGGGAATTTGGTATTCAAAGTTCAAGATGGTCTGCACCTAATATTGCCAAAATGTTTTGCATTGCATTGGCTTGTGGAACCAAAGTACTATACCTTTTTCCTTATCTTACCCTTTTTTAAAATAAAAAGTTCCATTTTTTTTATAAAAAAAATAATGAAACTATTCCACATCTAAAAGTATCAGTATTTGTGCACTCAAAACTAAGCAACAATGATCCAGGGAAAAAAAATTTGCAAACTTCAGTTGAACCATACCACCTAAATATTGGTGACACCTGATAGCTTAGAGTTGTAAAGATATAAACATTGAGAAGCTTTTTTATTTTTGGATAGGTAAAAGAAATTTATTAATAGAAGAGAAGCACACAAGCTATTCCTATGGTACACAAGACATGTACCAAAGGAAACAAAACATTAAGTAAACGAACACAAATCTAAAAATTCCCAAAAAGAGGGGATATAAGGACCGCTTATTGCACTCATCCAATCAAACAGTAAGCAAGAAAAACTGTTTTAGTTCACTGCTGGAATGTTCCTCCCCATTGAAAGTTCTAAGATTCTGTTCTCACCAAGTAGTCCACATGATGCATTGGGGAATTGCTCCCAAATAACTGCTGCCCAACACTTGCTACCCACCCCTCTATTCCAACAAGCTAGTAGATCCACCACTTGCTTAGGCATCACTCAAGAAACCCCAAAGAGGCTAAACACAAACGTCCACAAATTATATGCATAAAAGCAGCAAAGGAGCAAGTGACCCACTGATTCCCAACTATTCTTGCACTTGCAACATCTATTGACAATGTAAATATTCCTTCTTAAATTATCCAAAGTGAGAATCTTTCCCCTAGCCTGTCCAAGTAAAAAAAGCCACTTCAGAAGGAACTTTCACCCTCCAAATACTTTTCCAAGGGAAGGCATGACTTCCTCTAGTCGTTAGGGCTCTATAATAAGATTTTAACTTCAAAAGATCCATTCTTTGCAAGCTTCCACACCATTTTTATCAACCCCATTCCAATCAATATTAGTGGAATACAATAAAGCAAAGAAAGATTGTAAACTCTCCAACTTCCAATCCTGGATAGAATGAGTAAAATGAATATCCCAATGAATAGACTCATTCTGTCCACCCAAAGCATCAGCTAAAATTGCATCCTTCCTTTGAGCAATCCTATACAACATAGGGAAAGACGCTCCAAGAGGAACGTCTTGTACCACATGTCATCCCAAAAATGAATAAGGGAGCCACTTATCACCTCAAACCGTACACTAAGAAGCTTTTATTTTTATTTTTTGAGAAGATTTAGTGAGTGTTTGGATCCGGATGAAATACACGTTTTGCGTTTTTACTTTTTTTTTTCTTTTTTTTTTTCCCTGCACGCATTTCTGCTTTAGGAGACAAGAGCACTATTCACGCACTGTTGAGCACTATTCACGCACTGTTGAGCACTATTCACGGGTTAAAAAATATTAAAAATAAGTCACACGGTACTATTCACATATTTAAAAATTATTTTGCTACAGTATTTTTAGTTTTCAATTTCAGCAAAAATAAGTTATATCCAAACGGACCCTTAAGGAGATATCCTTTTAGAGGAAATTTGGCATTTGGCATTATTTTAACAACTATTTAATTAGTTGTCAAGTTTGCAAACTAGCATCTCGAGGCTCTGAAACTCGAGTTTAGTGTAAGCCTCGAGTTCAAAGTTGTGGATGAAAAAATCTACGTAATACTCGAGTTTCGCTAAAGAAAGATCTAGGTTTGTGCATGCTAGGTTTGTTCTTGTCGTGGGTCTCTTACTCTGTACACACTCTATGGAACTGGAATCTCTACACGTGGATTATTTATCTACATCAGCTTGGAACTCGAGTTTCAAAGGCTCAAGTTTCTTCATTGAACTTGAGTCTCGAAGGCTCAAGATACTAATTTGCTAAAATGTTTCGAAAATATGCCAACTAACGAAATAATTGCTAAAATAATGATTAAATGGCAAATTTTCATTATCCTTGAAAGGTAGAAAGGATAATGTGGCTTCTTACCTGCCTTGAAACTTTGCCAACTCCAATCCCATCATAAATCCCATTCCCCAAACATTCCATAATACTAGTGCCATTATTCTATTCTAAGGCAGTCTCCTCACACCCCACGTTGAGCCCACCAACTGCCCCAAAAGCCACCAGTTGATGTTGGCGATGGGCTATTTGTCAACATTGTTTGCTCTACCCATCACCTTGAAAGGTTCAATTTGGTTGCCTAAGAAACTAACCACTTACAAGGGTAAAATTCAAATTCTGAAATTTCAGAGTGTAAAATCTAAACACTCACAAACTTTAGGAGTGTAGTTCGCAATTTAGCCAAGACTTAAAATCAGAAGCTTTGTAACTTAACTGGCCGTAGCATCCAAAATTTAAATCCTCACTATCCTGTTATAACTATCAAATTATAAAAGAGAGAGGATATAGTTTTAAATAAAAGTTAGTAAAAAAAAATGTTAAAGATAATTTTTCCCTACTTTTTAACAAATTTATTTTTTTTAATGATTAGACCTACCATTAACACTACTATTGTGAACCAACCAAAAAAATCAAGAAACCATCCAACGGACAGGAAGATGGTACCTCTCCAAGCCTTTAAGCTTGGGGTTTAAGGAGGAGACTCAGGGTTCAAGCGACCAAAATACAATAATCTACTATACACAGAAGAATCATAGCAATCCATGTACAAAAATTTGTTTCCTCTCTTTGGAGAACTCTTATGCAAGAAAATGAGAATGAAAAAGTTGACTAAAATGAATGACCAAAGTCCTATTTATAAACATATATGCACTAGTTCAAAACAAGTTATGGATTTACATAATCTTAAAGAAATGAATGAAGAAAACATGGGAAACCAGCTGCTTGATTGATGTGTGATGGCCAAGAACCCTAGTTCATGTTCAACTCATCTCTCCTATAGTCCTATATTTACTTTCCTTTTTTCTTTCTATGCACTTGTAGGTGTATTCCAACCCCAATTACAAACAAAAACGTGACATTTTAGCCATTTTTCAAAATTCTTGACCTAAGTCACCAAACCAGTCATTATACACAGCTTGGTAAGATTGACATGGGACAGAGGTGGTGATACTAAATCTAATGCAGGAGTTTCAGGAAAGCATTTATTGTAGTGTTTAGGAAGACCTAGGATTAGGGTTTTAAAGTGGAAAAGGCTGGAAACAAAGATTGGATTAAGGTTTACTTACAAAGTAACATGATGGGTATGCTCTGAAGCTCAAACAGATGATTTGCTGAGATCAGATCAGATGTGGGGCTGCAAACAGTAAATCAGAACTCTACAAGATCTGGTTTTGTGGGCTTGGAGGCTAATAAAAGATGGGCAGTGCTAGGCTTTTAACTATAATCTATAAAGTTCAGGGTTCTAAGAGTGAGGAATCAAGGTCTGGTTGCAACGTTTCAACTTTCAAGTTGCAGAAAATCAAAGTGGAAAGCTCTAGGAATCAAAACTAGTTTTCCTAAGCATCAAGCCCAAGGTGTCATTGGCATCACACCTCGGAGAAGAAGGGTTGCATCACATAAACTTCAGAACATACTTACTACAATATTCTAACACAACTTGTTCTGTGCATTGAATAAATACTGTAAGATCAATATATGTAGCCAGCTAAACCTAACCCTATCAGGCTCTTGGCTTGACTATTAACTAATTCCAAATTATTATTAGAACCCACAAATAAAGCCTAACAACATATGAAAACCCATCATAAGACCCAACCAACAAAAAGTTCTGCGCATACCCTGAAACCTGAAAATTACAAAACACCCAAGACTTTAAATAAAGTAAAATAAAAATAACACTAATTTATACTAAACCAGCAACTTTCTAATGTAAAGAAACACCCAAAAAACGACTCAGTAATATCTAATGTAGCCTAAAGGAGTGTGCTCCTTAGGCCCTTAGACCATATTTTTAAAAAAATTTGATCTTTATATTGCTCTTTCAAAGATGTTGGATCAATCTCACACTCCACAGACACAGAAATACACAATAAAGCCTTAAGCCCTTCTAATTGGAATTGGCTACATGAGTCCTCTTTTGCCGTTCAAGTTAGCTAGGGTGCACAAACACCATGGGATAGATAATTGAGTATACCTTGCCAAGATATAGTGTCAAGTAGTAAAGATGCTAAACAGAAATATGTCTCACTTTCCTTTTTAAGTTAATTTTAATAAAAAATAAAAAATAAAACAATTAACTTCTCAGTGTTTCAGCCAAAGGCAACCATGTCCTTTCACATGCTTGGTTGAGCATGCAAGAGGAGAAGATTTCAGTTTTCCCCTTTTGTGGTGTGTGTATTGGGGGAGGGGGGGGGGGGTGTGTGGGGGTGTGTCAGGTTCTGAATCAAAGGAGATCAGTCATGCAAAGCAGTTATAATACCATTCAGAGGAGTTTTAAAAAAAAAAAAAAAATTAAGGAGGTTAATAAATCAGATACTTTCCAGACAGTGAAGATTGGTTCAGGAATAGCTGTCTTCCTTATTTTATTCATCCTCCATCAAAGCTGATCAGTTTCTTAAAACCTAAGCATAAAAGACATTCAATTCAGATCTCCAAAGGAAAGCATCGACAGCTTTATTAAGCAATTTCTACTGTAGCCTCACACTTTCCAAATTTCATACCTCTGCAATAACTTCTGCTGAACCAACTCTTGTCTCTTCTCTTAATTCCCTGATGGCTGCACTTCTGGAATCTTAACCCTCATCGAAACCACCCTATTAAATTAAAATGCTCAAAATACCAATAACAATCTCATATAAAAGAATTATATCATGAGTAGAAGGAAATACAAGTTTAGTAAAAACTACTATAACTTTTAATTACTATAAGTTCTAGTTCAACAACCACAATCACAATTCACTAAAATCATAATAGTTAAATACATGTAACAGCCCCAAATTTCCAATAATTGTGCATTTCTGAAATTCTAATACCAACCTCGCACTGAGTTCAAGAAACCAAAAGAACAGCTACCACTGCAAAATCACTAAACAAGTTTATAATGGATTCTGAAAAAACAAATAATTAAACAAATATATAATATGACAGACAGTTTTGGAAATTTGCAGTTACAAAATGTAAAATAACAAACTAAATAGCATATGAAAAGCATTAGAAACTTCAAAAGTAGAATCCTAATAATCACGTCTAAAAGTTCTTTCTCAAGCATAAAATTCTATTTTACTTTTATCATTTGAACAGTTCTGAATGGAGACCTAAGAGCAGAAAAGTGAGGTGAGGACCCATGCATGTGGATGAAATTTTAAATATTTTGTCACTTATCAAAAAATTACAAAAGCAGGTATGGCCCTCACATAAATGCAATTCAACAGAATTGAATGCAGAGTAATTACACCTTAAAAAATGGTTACAAGTTGATATTTCAGTTGCCCTAGGTTCGATAAACTAATCCTCAGCTTGGTTAATTCCCTAAACTGAATCTGACCTAATCTAGACTCAGTTGCAGCCTTTCACCATATGTACCACATCCAACAATGTATGGCTGTATCATATGCTCACCACTTCTGTACTTGACCCTTCCAGTCTGATCCCCAATGATGTTTAAGCTTTTCCCTGACTTCAGGTGGGAAGTCATATGTCAACCAATAAGGTACCCGCATGTGAAACATACTGGAATGGAATTGTAAGATTAAAATGCGATCCAAAGTCTGTTTGACACTGATTTTATAAAGTGCATAACGCATATCTGTTACTCAAGCTTTAACTTATTGCTAACAATGGAATTGTAAGATTAGAATATCATGCATGAATAGATAGACAACCATGGAGCGTTAGTATTAAAAATACTGGCAGACTTTTTTTTACGTAGGCTAGGTTTTTTTTTTTTTTTTTTAAACTAATAATTAAAAAAAAAAAAAAATAGTAGCCCACGAAAAATAAGGAAAAAAAAGGACAATGAGAATTAAAGGGAAACCTCACAAAAATAAGAACCCCAATAAACCTTAGATGCCATGGCACTTCTGCCCCTCATAAAAACATACACAGAGCAGAGTGGATATTAGACATTGGCATACCTTCAAAAACCATGTATGATCCATGGCACTTCTGCTCCTCATAAAAACATACACAGAGCAGAGTGGATATTAGACATTGGCATACCTTCAAAAACCATGTATTATACTCTCTCTCTCTCTCTCTCTCTCTCTCTCTCTCTCTCTCTCTCTGTGTGAATTAAGAAAAGCCAGCCAATAAGAAAAGTGGAAACTGCAGAATGGTAGATCATCAAATCAATTCTGATTTCAAGTCTGGAAGCTCTTGGCACTTCTCTGGTAAATAAGAACTATTGTAATAATTCTTGGTTCTAAAAATTAGGTAGAACCTCTGAGTATTTAAGCATGAGGATATATCTGCATTTTTTTAGCTTCTGATTTTAGTTTTGTGTAACTCATGCATCAAGGAAGGGTAAGATTTATCAGTTTTGTGTTCAGCAGCAAGTATGTTGACTTTGACAAAACATGGACACCAAGTTTGGTTGGCCATCATCTGTAAAAGTTATCGATTTACATACTCTTAAAGTAATGAATGAAGAAAACATGGGAAGACCAGCTACTTGATTGATGTGTGATGGCTAAGAACCCTAGTTGATGTTCAACTCATCTCTCCTATAGTCCTATAATTACTTTCCTTTTTTCTTTCTATGCTCTTTTAGATGTATTCCGGCCCCAAATACAATCAAAAAATTGACATTTTAGCCATTTTTCAAAATTCTTGACTCAAGTCACCAAACCAGTCATTATACGCAGCTTGCTAAGATTGACGTGGGACAGAGGTGGTGATACCAAATCTAATGTAGGAGTTTGTGGAAAGCATTTGTTGTAGTGTTGAGGAAGACCTAGGATTAGGGTTTTAAAGTGGAAAAAAAAGAGAGGTTAGATTAAGCTTTACTTACAGAGTAACAGGATGAGTATGCTCTGAAGCTCAAAACAGGTGATTTACTGAAGATCAGATCTGATATGGGGCTGCAAACAGTAAATCAGAACTCTACTAGATCTAGTTTTGTGAGCTTGGAGGCTAATAAAAGGTGGGCTGTACTAGGCTTTTAACTATAATCTATAAAGTTCAGGGTTCTAAGAGTGAGGAATCAAGGTCTGGTTACAAGGTTTAAACTTTCAAGTTGCTGAAAATTAAAGAGAAAAGCTTCTAGGTATCAAAGCTAGTTTTCCTAAGCATCAAGCTCAGGGTGTCCTTGGCATGACACTTCATAAAAGAAGGGTTGCATCACATAAACTTCAAAGCATACTTGCTACAATATTCTCATACAACTTGTTCTGTCCATTGAATGAATACTGTAACATCAATATATGTAGCCAGCTAAACCTAACCCTATCAGACTCCTGGCTTGACTACTACTTCCAAGCTATTAGGACCCACAAATAAAGCCTAACAACATATGAAAACCCATAAAAGACCCAACCGACGAAAAGTGCAGCCCATACCCTGAAACCTGAAAATTACAAAACACCGTGGACTTTTTTTATATTAAAAAATAACACTAAATTATACTAAACCAGTAACTTTCTATTGTAAAGAAACAACCAAAATACAACTCAATAATATCTAATGTAGCCTAGAGGAGTGTGCTCCTTGGAAGAATTTTGATCTTTATATTGCTCTTTCAAAGATATTGGATCAATCTCTCACACTCCACAGACACAGAAATACACAACTAAGCCTTAAGCCCTACTAATTGGAAATGGCTACATGAGTCCTCTTTTGCTGTTCAACTCTATCTAGGGTGCACAAACACCTACGGGATAGATGATTGAGTGTAACTTGCCAAGATATGGTGTCAAGTAGTAATGATTCTAAACAGAAATATATCAATTTCCTTTTAAATATAAAAAAGCAATTAAGTTCTCTGCGTTTCAGCCAAAGGCAACCATGTCCTTTCACATGCTTTGTTAAGTATACAAGAGGAGAAGATTTTTTGGTTTTTCCCTTTCGTGGTGTGTGTTGGGGGAAGCAATTAAGTTCTCTGCACTTCAGCCAAAGGCAACCATGTCCTTTCGCATGCTTTGTTGAGTATACAAGAAAAGAAGATTTTTCGGTTTTCCCCTTTTGTGGTGTGTGTTGAGGGGGGGGGGGGGGGGGGGGGGGGGGTGGGGGTAGGGTGGGGGGAGGAGGAGTAAGGTGTTGAAGGTTCTGAATCGAAGGAGATCAGTCATGCCAAAGCAATCATAATATCATATGGAGGAGTTTTTATTAAAAAAATAATAATAATAATTTAAAAAAAAAAAAAAAAAACTAAAAGAGGTTAAATCAGATACTTTGCCAGAAAATGAAGATTGGTTCAGGAATAGTTATGTCTTCCTATTGTAATTATCCTCCATCAAAGCTAATCAATTTCTTAAAACGGTAAATCGTAAGCATAAAAGACATTCAATTCAGATCTCCAAAGGAAAGCTTCAACAGCTTTATTAAGAAATTTCTACTGCAGTCTCACACTTTCCTCAAGCAAAACGCAGTCTATAAGCATCCCAAAAAATGGTAATTTAAGGAAGAAAAGTCCAAAATTCATACCTCTGCAATAACTTCCGCTGATGGCTGCACTTCTAGGATCTTCACCCTCATCAACACCACCCTATTAAATTAAAATTTACAAAATACCAATAATAATCTCATATAAAAGAATTATATCATGAACAGAAGGAAATACAAGTTTAGTAAAAACTACTATAACTTTTACTTTAAATTCTAGTTCAACAACCACAATCACAAATCATTAAAATCTTAATAATTAAAATTATGATGCTTTTCTTCCATCACATATTCAATGGAAGATGGATTGAGAAGTAACAGTTTTGGTTTCAGATCTCCAAAATTACTATAAATAAGTACAGACAGGCTCACTTCATTCTAGAAAAAACTTTTGTATTCGTAGTTGTTAATAGACCCAATGGCAAATGCCTTGAAGTGGTTGCTTAAATCAAGCATTGAAAATTGGAGATATAGTCTGAAGAGATTATCACAGTGCATGTAACAGCCCCAAATTTCCAATAATTATGCAGTTCTAAAATTCTAATACCAACCTAGCACAGAGTTCAAGAAACCAAAAGAACAGCTTCTGCAAAATCACTAAACAAGTTTATAATGAATTCTGCAAAAAAAAAAAAAAAAAAGATTAAATAAATATATAATATGACACAAACAGTTTTGGAAATTTGCAGTTACGAAATGTAAAAGAAAAAACTAAATTGCATATGAAATGCATTAGAATTTTTGTAGAATCCTAATAATCATGTCTAAAAGTTCTCTCTCAAGCATAAAATTCTATATTACTATTATCATTTGAACGGTTCTGAATGGAGACCCAAGAGCAGAGAAGAGAAGCACTGAGGTGAGGGTCCATGCAGGTATGTCCCTTACAAAAAATTACAAAAGCAGGTATGTCCCTTACATAAATGCAAATCCACAAAATTGAATTAATCAGTAATTACAAATAAAAAAAATGATGAACTCATCAACTTTCTCTATGATCCCAATCAGTATACAGTTAATACCTATGTAGCACGGGTGCGTTTCGAGACTCGGGAGCGGGTGCGGGTGCGGGTGCGGGACTTGGCAATTTTTGAAAAAAGTGGGTGCGGGTGCGGGTGCGGCGGGACTCGGCGATTAAAAAATTATTAAAAATATTTTTATTTATATTTTTAATATATTGCTAAGCATACTTTTTTACATTATACAAATATATACCAAATTTAAGAGCAATAGACAATAGTAGATAATAACTAAAACATGATGTTCATAAATTAAACACAACCCACAAGATTGAAACTAAAACATTCATGATGTTCGGAAATTAGAATACACAAAACAGATTCACAATGAGTAATAAGTACTAACTTAACTATTAAGTATTAACTAAATAAAACTAAGATTGAAAACTAAGAGTCTAAGATTCACAAATCAGTCTCACAAATTCACAAATCACAAATCATTGAAATCAAAGATCAAACTAAGATTGAAAGGTACCTGAGTTAAGAATGCGTGAGAGAGAGTTGAAGAAAGAATGAACTGAAGAACAGAGTCACAGCAACCAGCCAAGCAGAGACAGAGGCAGAGTCGTAGAGATCAGAGCAAGAGAGAGTGAGACGGAATGAGAGAGAGGCAGAGATGAGAGAACTAATGAGAGTGAGGCAGAGAGCTGATGCGAGCGAGAGACAAGTGAGTAGGGTTTAGTATTTTTCTTTAAACGGTGCGTTCTGTGCGTTTTTTTTTTTTTTTTTTTTAATTTCGGCCGTTTCGGCCGATATCTGCCAATACGGCCGATACGGCCCGAGTCGGCCCGATTTAGCCCGAATCGGCCCGAGTCGGAGCCGCATCGGCGCGAGTCGGCTAAAAACTCGAGATTGCCACATGGCATGACTCGGTCGGACGCGGCCGGACGCGTGGGCAACGGCGTCCCTCGTGCGTCGCCGCGTCCCGCCGCGTCCGACGCCGGTGCGGCACCTCCGGTGCCGCGTCCGTGCTTCATAGGTTAATACCATATGGATGCTATTAACGTCTTGGACAGACGATGGTGATAATTATATGCTAGCTTGTTCCTGACATGAAGACGTCATTAAAATCTTATTAAATTGCATTTTGGTACTAGAATATACTTCATATTTGGCACTTCTTTTATAAAAAGAAATAAACAATGGTTGTCTGGATCTGAAAGTAGTAGCATATCTTAAAATTTTCTATTAAATATGGTAAACTCTTTCTAACTTCTACATTCCCCTTTTATGACTTTGAATCTTTTATCATCAGAACACCTTTCATTTAAATTCCCCAGGTTTCCTATTTCAATAATTCAGAGTCCAAATGCCAGCCCCATATGCAGTATTTGCATTCAAATTCAAAAATGCCACATTTACATGCTCAGATCAGACTTTTTTTCCTTAACAAATTACATGCTGAGATAAAAATAAATTAGCTTTTTGCATACAAACACCATCATAGTCTCCACAATAAATTTTGCTTTATAGTTCAATCTATTGTGGTTGGGACCTAAAATTGGGATTCCTTTGGTTAACACAATATCGACACACACATTGTATCACTCAACTCAAGTCACCAACTGCTCACACTAGAAAGATTTGAAATAGTGGTTCCATTTGTATCAATCGAAACATATCAAACTAAAACAATTCCAATCAGAATAAAATAAAACATGCTGATTGAAGACACGTCATTCATCAACAAAGTCTTACTAAGTTACTTTCTTTCCCAGAAACCCATTTATCCACAAAAAAAAAAAAAATAATAATAATAATAAAATAAAAGAAAACTTGGAAAGAACATAGGTCCATAAAATTCAAGTGGGTACCTGTCTACTATTTCTTATGTTATTTTTAATATCATAAAATAATCACAGCAAGCAAACACGGCAATTTAGTTTCAAAAGCAATCAAATTACAAAACCTCAATATAAAACCCAAAAAGAAAAGAAAAAATTACCTGGGGCATTTGCCAAGCACTGGGTATATCCAACCTTGAAGCAGAAAATAATCTGCCACAACCAATAAAAAAAAAAAAAAAAAAAATTTGAAAGTCAATTCAACACATACATATAAAAATTCATGTACAGAACAGAGAGATGGGATTGATGATGTACAGAACAGAGTGTATTTGAAGGTTTGTGATAAATATGGAGAATTGCCATTTTATTTATTTTGGATATTAACTGGTGGGGTAAAATCCGCACCCATTGGCTCGGGTCTGGTGTTCATCCTTATGTGGTCTCCAGTATGGATATTAACTGACCCGACTCGTGTATCCATTTATGCGTTTTCCCTCTTTGGACTTTAGACTTTTGGATGCCCACAAAATTTTCAAATTCACTTGTTTATAAAAGTTTAAATAATATGGCTACACATGTAAAATTAATAATTTTAAAAATCTTAAATTTTAAATAAATTATAAAATAAAAATAAAAAGAGTTTTTTTCCTATCCACATTTCTCCCCCCTTCCATGTTTCCTTGTCAAATTCAAATTTAAAATTAAAGCAACTTTTTTTTTAAGAAAATAAAACAGCTCCTAAATTTAGAAATTCCTAAATTTAAATTTGAGATAAATTATACTATTAAATAAAAAACTCCTCCATGTTTCTTTCTAATATTCAATTTTTCTTAACAATTCTTTAAAAAATAATAAAATAACAAAACTTTTCCCTTTGTTCTCTTAAACATATCTACTCCTACGTTGACACTAACTTTATACTCCCAATAACACGTTGACACTAAGGCTGTGTTTGGTTGCTGTAAAACGTTTTCCGGAAAATACATATTTTCCGAAAATGCTAATTTCCGAAAAAGGAAAATGTTTCCATGGTGTTTGGTTGCACTTCAAAAAATTTTCCGGAAAATATTTTCTGGTGTTTGGAAAAGAAGAAGGAAAACACAAATTCAGAAAAACACAAGCCACAACCCAGGAAAAAATCATCCACGACGACAAATTCAGTCCGACGACCGCGCCGTCGATCGCGTCGTCGATCGCGATCTTGCCTTCTTCGCGAGATCGCGATCCATGGCGTGATCGCGATTCGAGATCGCGATCAACGCGGCGAGATCGCTATTGACGCTTAGCAATCGGCGGCGTGGACTGGAGCTCGACTGGGTTCGCCGGCAATCATCAGACTGGACTGGAGCTCGCCTTCCTCACGCGCGCTCGCTCTCTCCCTTTTTCTGGAATTCATTTGAAGTGAATATAGGAACGGAAATTCATTTCCGTGGTCAAAGCCTTTTTTTTTCAGTCAACGGATTTCAATTTCCGGAAAATAAAATTTTCCGGACCAACCAAACACACCTATTTTCCGGAAAATCATTTCCGGAATCACTTTGAAGTCGATTCAAACGCAGCCTAACTTTATACTCCTAATAACAAGTAGTTATTTCATTTTACATTTCTCTCAATCCTTATCATCTTTAAACGGATTTGTCACCTTATGCCAAAGCAACTGAGAGTTCTTCCACAAGTGGAATTTGAAATTTGATGGATCAACCATCACAGAGATAGCATCTTGCTCTTAGATAGTCTCATATTGGATATATGACAGAATTGTACAAAGATGAACATCAATTTTGAAGTGCCATAGGGAGTTTGGTATTCAAAGTTCAAGGTGGTCTGCACCTAATATTGCCAAAATGTTTTGCATTACATTTGCTTGGGGAACCAAAGTACTATACATTTTTCCTTATCTTACCCTTTTTAAAAATAAAAAGCTCCATTTTAAAATAAAAAATAATAATGAAACTACTCCACATCTAAAAGCATCAACATTTGTGCACTCAAAACTAAGCAGCAACGATCCAAGGGGAAAAAAAAGTTACAAACTTCAGTTGGACCATTATCACCTAAATACTGGTGACACACAACCTAGAGTTGTAAAGACATAAACACCAAGAAGCTTTTTAATTGGTGACTTGATTTGATGATAAAGACTTAAAGTCATAAGTTTTGTAACTCAATTGGCGATAGCATCCAAAGCTTAAATCTTCACTCTCCTATTGTAATTATCAAATTGTAAAAAAAAGAATCTATAGCTTTTTTTTTTTTAAGTTCATAAAAAATGTTAGAGATAATTAATAATTTTTCACTACTTTTACACATTTTTTATTTTTATTTTTCATGATTGGACCTACCATTAATGTGACCATTCAAAACACTCAAGAAACCATCCAACAGACAGGAAGATGGTACCTCTCCAAGACTTTAAACTTGGGATTTAGTGGGTTCTAGTTAGCTCAACTGGTAAAGTTTCTGATGGTTGTATAAGAGATCTGGGGTTCAATCCTTGCCTACACCAAAAACTGATTGGTGTCTTGGTCTAATGATAAAGAGCTATCATCAGGAGTGGACGTCATCAGTAGAAACTCTCTCAAATAAAAAAAAAAAACTTGGGATTTAAGGAGAAGAGTCAGGTCCAAGCTACCAAAATACAATAATCTACTACATTCACTAGAAGCATAGCAATTTATGTACATTTGTAATAAATATTAAAAAAAAAAAAAAGCAATTTTTTTTTCCTCTCTTTGGAGGACTCCTCAATGAATTTTATTTTTGTAATTTTAATGAAATTTTGTTCAACAAATTCGAAATTTACTAGTTTCTCAAAAAAAAAAAAATCGAAATTTACTAATATTTGGACATAATCGATGAAAATTTGAAAGTTCCAATCAGAAATTTTTTTGTTAATCAACAACACAAAAGTAAAAAGCTGCTTTGCCTACAAGTTGTCAAGGTGTTCTAGTCATGGTCAACGGTGCTAGCTTTATTAGCATTTTTATCATAAACGAGAGGGAGGAATCGATTCTTCTAGGTTGAGGGTGAATTGATACTAAAGAGAAACTATCATATGTATCAGATGTATGGAGCGTGCCTCTCATAGGCCCACAGGCTTGTGAGAGGCGCTATCCATACATCCGACGCACGATATATTCACCATGACATTAAATGATAGGATGTTGAAGAAAAGTCAAGTTTGGAAATAATGAATATCAGAGTGTGGGAAATTGAAATGCTATTTCTTTTGCTCACCATTATTATTATTATTATTATTATTATTATCTATATATATATATATATATAAAACCGAAACTTTTGAAACTCCCACAATTTTTCACATCAGCACAATATTAAAAAAATAATAATAAAACAAAAAAATAAAACCAAAACCCAAAAAAAAAGTCATAAATTTTTAATTTTTAAATCTAATTTATTTTTTTTTATTAAATATATATGCTCTCCTTTCACAAACCAAATACTCTTCCCCAATATAATTCTGAAACCAAAACCCTCTGAAACCAAAACACACAAGGCAAAACCTCTCCTCTTGACAAAACAAAACCCAGCAGCCCTCCTTTCAACATTACTTACCAAACCCAGAACCTATACACTCTCTCAAACGCAGATCCAAGATGTTTCACATAAAGCTTGCAAGGGCACGACCATGGGAGCCAACATTTTCAATCTTCGACCCAACCTCCATATCAAAGCATTCTCTCTAGGTATCTCTCAATTAATCTATGAATAAACTCTTTTCCTATTGTCTTTAATTAGGATTTTTTGTCAATTTAAGGATTTCGTCTTTAATTAGGTTTTTTTTGTCAATTTATGGCCTATTTGGAAGTTTAGAGAGGGAGGAGAGTAGTAGGGAAGAGAGTAGAGGGGAATGGTTTCTCTTTACCTTGTTTGGATGTTTTTAAAATTAGTAAGGGGGAAGGGGGTAATTAGCCCTTCCTCTTATTTAGATGTTTTAAAAATTAGGAAGGAGAGGAGAGGAAATTATTTAAATAGACAAATTTACCCCTATTTGAAAATGGATTTGTAACATTAGTCTATGATTAATTTCTTAGATTAAATAATTATTTAATAAACATTCTCATTCCATCCAATACCATTAATAAAGATATAAAACTACTATTAACTATTATAAAATAATTTTTATTACCTCAAAAAAAAATTATAATAAAAAAGCAAAAACCTCCCTCAACTTTCCCGAGAAACAAACAGTTCCCACAAGTTACAGCCAAGCAAAGCGACTTGGCAATTCATGACGAATGGGAAGCACGCGCTGGGCAGCCCAATCACAGTCCAGAAATGATACCCGTAAACCACAGAGTACAGCAACGTCGTTAGTAGAATCGCGAGAACTTGAAACGATTGCAAAAACTCAAGCCAGAGAAAGCTCATGAAGATTAGGATCGAGTGGTTGAAGAGACGAAAGAAAGTGAGTTTCCGTCGACGGAGGATAGCGAAGAATGTGCGGAATAGGTGGAGGAAACGCGAGAGGCGCATGCCAAGCGGGAAGCAAAGGAGCCATTGAAACAGCGTCGTCGTTTTAGTTCGTCACCAGAACCAGCGAGTGTCTCAGATCTACACCACCGCGGAGAGGAGAATGCTGATGTAAATGCGTGCTCTCATCGACACCGATTCCGGCGAAACCCAAGTCCAGATCCAGAGACCACATCTAGAGACCAACTTGGCAACTTGTATTTCTGTGTGGAACTAGGAACCACACAAATTTTAGCATATGAGGAATCTTTGACTGTGAATCAATAATAAATAATTAATCAATCTGCCAACAAAATATAGCAAAAAATTCAGAAATAAAATCCAAAAAAATGGGTAGCAGAAGCAGAGCGTTGGTGTGTAATTTCTGTTTGGGTGCTCCAAAAATGGAGGAAAAGGGAAAGGAATTGAAATTTTGTGGCTTTAATTTCTGTTTGGGTGCTCTGTGAGTTTGTTTTTAGTGGCTTTTCCGGTTTTGAATTTCTAAAAGTTTAGCATTAAATTATTTATTTTCTCAGGAAACAAACAAAGATTATTTATATAATTGGTTTGTAATTTTGTTAATTTAAAAAGGGTAAATTGGGGAATTCATATGGTTAATAATTTATCTACTCTACTCTACTCTCTCTCCAAATCTCTCCAATTCGGGAGAATTAAAAATGAGGGGTTAGAGGTAGTTGAAATCCCTCCAAACTTCTCTCCCTCTTTCCTTAAAATCTTCCAAACAAAGTAATTGAATTACTCTCCCTCCCTCTACCCTACTCCCCCTCCTTTTTTCAACATCCAAACAGGCCATTAGGGATTTCAATTCCTAACCCCTTTTTATATAATTGGGGAATTCATATGGTTAATAATTTATCTACTCTACTCTACTCTCCCTCCAAATCTCTCCAATTCGGAAGAATTAAAAATGAGGGGTTAGAGGTAGTTGAAATCCCTCCAAACTTCTCCCCCTCCTTCCTTAAAAAACTTCCAAATAAGGTAATTGAATTACTCTCCCTCCCTCTACTCTACTCCCCCTCCTTTTTTTCAACATCCAAACAGGTCATTAGGGATTTCAATTCCTAACCCCTTTTTCTCTATATTCTTTTTTGTTGAAGTCAGGGAAATACTCATAGAAATTCAAATTCTATAGGTTTTGTAAGAAAGTGGAGATGTATTGAAGAGCCTCCCAATCTTCAAAATCTGACAACAATCCTACAGGTTTTGCTTTACCTTTAAGTTTTGCTTTATTTTGCTATCTAGGTTTTTTAGCACATTTAATTTAGCTTAGCTTAATCATTTGTTTGATTGAATAATTATTTGGGTACCTAAAACGTTAGCCTTCTTCAGTCCCCTGTTTTTTTTTTTTTTTTTTTTTTTTTTTTTTTCAAACCTTCTACCTCTTCTGTACAAGTTCATGTCTTTTTTAATCAAATTTCTCAAATTTGTTTAGAAATCTGTAACTATAAACAAATTTAATTAGGACTCTATAGCCATTATCTTATAAATAGTTTTTGCGATAATGTTTTTTCTTTTTTTTTAATATTATATATATTTTCTGTGCACCAAACCAATTCACGGCTGTTCAGTTTATAATTCTTTGTACATTTGTGTTGTTCCTTCTCTACAATAGATTTAAAACAACAAATTTCAATGAATACCAAACAGTAACAGATTTAATTCTTTGTACATTCGTTTGCTGTTTTAAAGTAGGTTTCATTCTTAATTTTTGCTCTTCCATTTAGTTTTATTTAGATTTAATATTCCTAATTAATTTCTTCTTTTTAATTTGCCTTTCTCTTCAGTCTTTTCCTCTATTCGAATCAAGGTTAAAGATATGGTATTCGTTTGCCTCTGTACTAAATTTCTGATTTTTTTTTTTTAAGTATAGGTTAACTATTTGTCTATGTACATCTAATTTCTAAATATTACAGTGTTCTGTTTACATTTAATGAACTCATGAAACTCAATTTGAATTGTAACTTATCATGTATAAATAATTTTTTTTTGAATTTTAAGTAATTAATAATTGCATTGGTATGCTGTTGAGACACACCATCCAAATAAAATTGTAAAAGAGTCATGAAGGTTGGTTGAATTTTACTCTATTTTAATGATCATGTTGATTATATGTGTGATTTACTTATAAACAATTGCATTGTTGTATCTTCTGGAGTTTGATTTTTACAGACTTGAATGTTTTAAAGCTAGAACTCGCATGAGCAAATTATATATATATATATATATATATATATAAATATATATATTTTTTACATGTAATTTATTTCTTCTAATTTGATATACAATTTAAAGAATCTATGTGCAAAAAGTGCCTAAGACCATTTATCAAGTTACATATTAGATGAAAAGGATGAATAGTTTCTGTGGGGCCAGGGGGATCAGGGCCCGCGCCGAGGAGGTCGTGTGCCGAGGACGAATGATCACAGGCCGAGGTGTCAAGGGGAACAGCTGAGGACGGCCCTATCCTCGGCACTCCAGGATTTCAATGGGAAGAACAGCGTCTCGATGAAGGCTATCCCCGAACAGCCCCCTGAAGGGGATGTGGGTGGAATGGGGCCCACGTGGAGGTACAGTGCAAAATTGGATCAAGGAAAATACGTCCCCTCCGCATTAAATGTACCCGCCAGCGTCCTGGTCATGTTAATGAGAAAAGATGCTTAGACGGTGTGACTTCGATTATCGCAACTAACAGAAAGTAAGGGGGAACAGCTGATGGGACGGGTACAAAAGTAACGCACCTGCCTGACCAATAAGTGGAGGGCTAAGATCAACCAAGAAGGACTATATAATGTAAAAGTTAGGGCACCAAAAGAAGGGGTTGGGAAAAAAGGGCCAGAATCCAAAGCCTCCCAGCCCGCCTCTAGGAGAAAGACTCCTAGGGCGAAAACGGCTTAACCATGCATGAACGCCACGAAAAACCCACCGTCCGGTGACCAAGGCCAAGCCTTTAAAACCCACGCTCTACAAATGATATTGTTTGGGCCTTTTTACGTGCGAGCCCAATATCGTTTTGGGTCGTTTCCAAATCGTGTCCTTACAATTGGCGCCGTTTGTGGGAAGGCTTGTGTGTTGGCATAGGGGGTAGGTCGAGAGAGTTCCTTTGTCATTTCTAAACAGTTGGTTATAGAGTTCTAGTGTAAAGTTCCGCTAGGGGCTATGGTTCTTGATTAGGGGCTGTGCTTGGTAACGTTAATCGTATGGATGGTTCTAGGGGCTTGGCCGAGGAGATAATTCCCCTAGAGCCAAGGTCCCACTCCAAAAACTGAGTTTTGGACAGAACTAAGGCATTGTATGGTCCTCGGACTCAAGCCTATGGGGAAACCAACTACTTGGATGAGAAAACTGAGTTTTGGACAGAACCAAGGCATTGCATGGTCCACGGACTCAAGCCTATGGGGAAACCAACTACTTGGATGAGAAAACTGAATTTTGGACAGAACCAAGGCATTGCATGGTCCTCGGACTCAAGCCTATGAGGAAACCAACTACTTGGATGAGAAAACTGAGTTTTGGACAGAACCAAGGCATTACATGGTCCTCGGACTCAAGCCTATGGGGAAACCAACTACTTTGATGAGAAAACTGAGTTTTGGACAGAACCAAGGCATTGCATGGTCCTCGGACTCAAGCCTATGGGGAAACCAACTACTTGGATGAGAAAACTGAGTTTTGGATAGAACCAAGGCATTGCATGGTCCACGGACTCAAGCCTATGGGGAAACCAACTACTTTGATGAGAAAACTGAGTTTTGGACAGAACCAAGGCATTGCATGGTCCACGGACTCAAGCCTATGGGGAAACCAACTACTTGGATGAGAACATTGAGTTTTGGACAGAACCAAGGCATTGCATGGTCCACGGACTCAAGTCTATGGGGAAACCAACTACTTGGATGAGAAAACTGAGTTTTGGATAGAACCAAGGCATTGCATGGTCCACGGACTCAAGCCTATGGGGAAACCAACTACTTGGATGAGAAAACTGAGTTTTGGATAGAACCAATGCATTGCATGGTCCTCGGACTCAAGCCTATGGGGAAACCAACTACTTTAAAGAAACCTGGATACTAAGCAGGGCCTAGCAACTACACGTGACATCTCGGATGATGCCTATATCTCCATTGAATGAAGGTCAGTAATGAGTTCAAGGCTCTACAGGTGCAGGTAAGCTAACGTTCTGAAACATGATTCTAAATTTATCGCATGCACAACTATTCATACGTGTTAAAGTAATTAGTTCAAAATTCATAAACAATAGTGAGTATCGACAAGGGCAACTAACAAGTAACCAAAAGGAAAAAGGAAGAAAAGGATTTCATATATACATGTTCAACAGATTCAAACTACTAGTAGATTACAAAGTTTTCAAAATGGAAAAGAAACAAGTTAATCGTTAAACTAAAAACGGATACGAAGCCTGGCCAGGGTTTCTACTTCTTTAATTTTGCGTAAGCCACGTCCAGGGAAGGCGGAACGGGATCAGCTTCGACGCCCTGGAGGATAGTCCCTTCTGGGGAAGGCTGAACAGGGTCAGTGTCGGTACTCTTGGGGACCACAGCAAGAGGAATTGCCTGTAGGGGCTGGGCAAGTATGGCTGGCTCCTCAGCATTAGGCATCTGAGTGCCAACCACGGGCTCAGCAACCTCTTTGGGTACCTCGGGATCCGTACGCTGAGATGTTTCTATCACATCCTGAAGTTCTCCCTCTTTGAGCGTCTCGCTAGGAGAGGCGCCGACTTGTGCGGTTTCCGACTGAGTGAACCCTTCCTCGGGTTGGTCGCTCACAGCCACGGAGCTGGTGGAGGTGGCCTCACGGATGGCTGCAGGGTAGAATATGTTCTCCGTTTTCCAAAAATCGGATGAAGCATTCACCCCAGCTCGCTTCAAGGCCTCTTCCGAAACCTGGGAGCAGTAAAGTCTGCATACTCCAGGAATCTGGGCTTTAAGGATGGCTTGGGTTTCAGCTACCCCCGCATTGTAACCATCATCCTCAGCCGTTTCCTTGGCAGCCTCAGCCTCGTTTCTGGCAAACTCGGCCTCCTGCTTGGCCCTCATGGCTTCGTCACGAGCATACTCCGCCACGCCTTTGTCATGCTCTGCCGCGGCCAGCTTTTTACCCAAATCCTTGATCAGCTCTTTGGCTATTTGCAACTGATCCTCGGCTTCTAGTAGACGTTTTTTTTTGTCCGCGGCCTGTTTTTGGGCGCTAGCTAAGCCCGCCGAGGCGCTATCCCTTTCGCGAATAGCAGCTGTTAGGTCAGCCTTGGCCTTGATGAGGTCCGCCTCAGAAGTTTGGAGAGTCTTCGCGGCCGTTAAGCGCTTGGTGCGTTCATCTTCGGCCGCCTTACTCTTATTATTCACTTCTTCCTCCATCTTGTAGGTGGCCTGGAGAGCCTGCCAAGGGAAATAAATGCATAATTAATGACAAACTAGAAGCGAGAGTTAATAAAGCTTTAGGTTTCGAGAAACCTTACCATGCCCAAGTATCTCTTAGTACTGAGGAAGACCTCATGCATCCTCATTTTCCTCAATCCATCCATGTCGGTGGGAAGCAGCATGGCTCTCCCTAGTGCGTCCGCCACGTAGCCACCCTCACCATCCCCAAGGTCCCTCATGGACGCAGTTTCTAGCATTGGACCCCCATGAAACATTGGGGCAGGAAGCCAGGCACTTGGAGAGGACTGGGCCTCGACCCCCTTTCCCTTGCCTTGAGAGGTTTGGACTTCAGTCTCTTTACCCTTGCTTTGGTGCCCAAGCTTCAGTTGTTTTGTACGCGGGGCTTCCTCCTTCTCCTTAGAAGGTTGCGATTTTCCCCCGTCCATGGTTTCCTTGCCCTTGGGGCTCCTCTTTCTCTTTGAATCAGTGCCTTCTGGCCGAGGAGGCAGAGATGGTTGGGAGGAAGCAGGAAGTTTGGGGCGGGGGGATTGTGGCTGTGACTTGGTAGAAGATGACCTAGTCTGGACAATCCGGGGCCGAGGTGGTGAGGAAGGAGCATTGGGTTGTGGCGTTCCCTGTGAATCCTTCCCAGGCTGACCCTCGAGGAGTTCGAGTAAGGGGGTCAGGGGCATTCTCTTGAGTCCCATCTCGGCTTGAGAAGAGGTGCCTATCGACGACAATTCCACCTCGGACAAGGCTGGATCACCTATGTCACCAGGAGGATCCTCGGGTTGGTGGTCTAGGTCAAATACCCCAAAACCTTCCTCGGGCTGGTCTAGCTCACCCTCGTCCTCGGCTACGTGATGAGACGAGGAGGGGCCCACCGGTGGGATGTTCTCAGGGACAGATGGTTTCCGGGATATTAAAAATCCTTTCTCAACCACGGTAATTTTTGGAAGCCAAGGACGGCTAGCGCTGATCACGTGTCTTGCGTCTGCAAATGACTTCTGAACAGGAGGGTACCCTAGTATTTTGTGAGCGGCTCGGACTTGACCATTTCCGTCATTTACGAAAACTGCCGCTTGTAGAACAGTCTCCAAGTCCGCCCGATTGACTAAGGAAAAATGCCGCTGATAGGCGTGTGGATCTACAAAAAGAAAAACATGCATGCATGGTTAGTTACTGAACAACATCAGCTTAGAATGGCGTAAAAGGTCATCGCCCTTCCATTCTCAGTACCCCACCTGGTTCTCCTTCTACTACGGGGCATGGATCGCCATCGTGCCATTCACCAGAGACGATAAGGAAATCCTTGTTTAGTCCCTTGTTGGAATCAGGGAGGAATTGGATTAGTCGAACCCTCTCGTCTCTCGTCTTCATATAGTAGGTTTTCCCCTTCAAATTTTGGAGATTATAGCACCAATTCACGTCATAGTGGGTCAGTCTTAGCCCCATCTTTTCATTTAAAGCATCCACGCAACCCAGAATCCTAAACACGTTGCCGGCGCACTGAGTGGGGGCTAATCGGAAGTGCCTGAGGTAACCCCTCATCACCGGCCCCATAGGGATTCTCATACCCCCCTCTACAAAGGCGAGGACAGGAATTACTACCTCACCCGTTTCCCTCTTATAGTGCCACTCCCCCATCTTACAATGCCTCAGACTTACGTTGGGAGGAATTTTGTAATCGGTGATGAACTTGTTCATCGCCTCCTCACTGTCGACTAATTTCCTCAGTCTTAGTCTCGGTTTAACCATTTCTATGATTTACTCAGCAAACACAACCAGCAACTGGAGAAGGAAGGGAACCAGAGAAAAATAAACCCAGAAAAGAAAAAGCACGAGTTAATGGAGGCAGGGAACTTACATAAAAGAGGAAAGGCGCTTCGGATAGGCTTTTTGTGCTGGAGATAGGTGTGAGTTTGGACGAAAGTTCAGATGAACCCAGAATATACGCGCTGGAACTCTTAAGTGCAAAACTGAAGGGACAGATCCGTTCCAAAAAAATCTCTTATACTTTCTAGGGTAACTGCACAAATTTTCCCGCCCATAAAGACGAAGGGATCACCACCGTTCGATCTTCATCACACCGTAGAACGTGGGAAACATAAAGCCGCCTGTATTTGATGAGGCCACGTTTCGCCTTCCAAGGGCTCTAGGAACGTGTCTAGGGCAGATAAAAAGTTTCGAAAACCGATAGGTGACAAGGATTGACAGGCATTGGCAGATATCTGATGTCATCAAAACCCTCCTATCCGTCCGAGGAGTCGGATAGCAGGATTTTGAGGGGCTATTATGGGGCCAGGGGGATCAGGGCCCGTGCCGAGGAGGTCGTGTGTCGAGGACGAATGATCACAGGTCGAGGTGTCAAGAGGAACAGCTGAGGACGACCCTATCCTGGGCACTCCAGGATTTCAATGGGAAGAACAGCGTCTAGATGAAGGCTATCCCCGAACAGCCCCCTGAAGGGGATGTGGGTGGAATAGGGCCCACGTGGAGGTACAGTGCAAAATTGGATCAAGGAAAATACGTTCCCTCCGCATTAAATGTACCCGCCAGCGTCCTGGTCATGTTAATGAGAAAAGACGCTTGAACGGTGTAATTTCGATTATCGCAACTAACAGAAAGTAAGGGGGAACAGCTGATGGGACGGGTACAAAAGTAATGCACCTGCCTGACCAACAAGTGGAGGGCTAAGATCAACCAAGAAGGACTATATAATGTAAAAGTTAGGGCGCCAAAAGAAGGGGCTAGGAAAAAAGGGCCAGAATCCAGAACCTCCCAGCCCGCCTCTAGGAGAAAGACTCCTAGGGCGAAAACGGCTTAACCATGCATGAACGCCACGAAAAACCCACCGTCCGGTGACCAAGGCCAAGCCTTTCAAACCCACGCTTTACAAATGATATTGTTTGGGCCTTTTTACGTGCGAGCCCAATATCGTTTTGGGTCGTTTCCAAATCGTGTCCTTACAGTTTCATTTTTGTTGTTTGCTTTTTTTTTTTTTTTAATAATAATAATAATAATAATAATAATAATAATAATAATAATAATAATTATAATAATTATAATTATAATAATTATAATAATAATAATAATTATAATAATAATAATAATAATAATAATAATAATAATAATTATTATTATTATAATAATAATAATAATAATTATTATTATAATAATAATAATAATAATAATTATTATTATTATTATTATTATAATAATTATTATAATAATTATAATTATTATAATAATTAATTATTATAATTATTATAATTATTATAATAATAATAATAATAATAATAATAATAATAATAATAATAATTATTATTATTATTATTATAATAATAATAATAATTATTATTATTATTATAATAATAATAAATTATTATTATAATAATAATAATAATAATAATTATTATTATTATAATAATAATAATAATAATTATTATTATTATTATTATTATTATTATTATTATTATAATTATTATAATTATTATAATAATAATAATTATAATAATAATTATAATAATAATAATTATAATAATTATAATAATAATAATTATAATAATAATTATAATAATAATAATAATAATAATAATTATAATTATAATAATTATAATAATAATAATTATAATTATAATTATAATAATTATAATAATTATTATAATTATTAATAATAATTATAATTATTATAATTATAATAATTATAATAATAATTATTATAATTATAATAATAATAATTATAATTATAATTATTATAATAATTATTATAATAATTATTATAATAATAATAATTATTATTATAATAATTATTATAATAATAATAATAATTATAATAATAATAATAATAATAATTATTATTATTATTATTATTATTATTATTATTATTATTATTTCCTCTGAATGCAAAGTTAGCATTGGATTTTGTGGTTGGGAGAGTGGAAAAGAAGACTAGCTGATTGGAAGCACGGTAGACTGAAGGAGTAATTCCATCTCATTCTTTATTGTGATGTCTTTGTGATCTTCTTTCAAAGCAAAGTTGGTACTTTTTTGTAGAGTTTTTTGATCTGTTAGATAGAGAGGTTTTTTTGTGCTTTTGTTGTAGGAATTCTGGATTTTAAGTTTCGGTCTTGAAATTCAATCTCAAAGTAAGCAAAAATAGAAATACATGTTTGATCTGATTCTCTCTCTTATGTACCTATGACTGTTTTTGTTGCCTCTTTGAGTTTTTGTTATAATATATAACATTGGTTACACATTTTTGGATTGGATATTAGCTTTAGGATGTTGATTATAATGACAAAATTTTGTATAACCTTATACACATTTTTATGCAGTGACCACATGACACTTCTTAAAACTTTTGAAGGATAGAAGGATGCAAACTGTAATCAAAAGAGTCCTTTCACCTTGCAAATGACAGAGGATATGAGAATGCAATTGGTAGATCTATTTAGCATTGTCTTTGTAAACAAATTGATGAGTGCTAATGTAAGTCCTTTAAGATTTTCAAATTTTAAGGCATTTGATTTGCTAAAATCTTATAGTTACTAAAAACTTTCCCGTGCATTGCACGTGTTAGCAACTAGTTATTATTATTAAGAAAACTTTTGCACTCCATTACATGTAAGGCCTGTTAGAGGCACGCTTCATACGTCGCAGAGGATACTAACTCAATTTTAAGACATTAAAGGTTTGGGTATGAAAGAAAATTCAAGTTTGGAAATAGTGAATACTAGAGCAACCGCATAACTTTTTGCAAAAAATAATGTCTATTTTAGCATAAAAATCTAATTTTTTTATTTTACAACACCTCTTTTCAAATACACTCATACAGCTTATAATCAACTGTACTTTGAACTTATACGTAGATTCAAGCTTCTCAAAAAAAAAAAAAAACCTATATGTAGGGTCCGTTTGGATTGAGCTTATTGTTGTTAAAATTGAAAATTGAAAACACTATAGCAAAATAATTTTTAAATTGAGCTTTGAACTATATGTAGGTTCCGTTTGGATTGAGTTTATTGTTGTTAAAATTGAAAATTGAAAACACTGTAGCAAAATAATTTTTAAATGTGTGAATAATATCGTAGGATCTATAAATAGTACTTGAATAGTGTTTTTTATCCTTGCACAATAATTTTACTGTTTACGTACAGAAAAAAAAAAAAAAAAAAAAGGCATGAAAACGCAGGGCTGAAACGCAACTTTCAGCCCTGCCCAAGCGCTCACGTAGATTCACAAAAATTTTCAGCCCTGCCCAAGCGCTCACGTAGATTCACAAAAATTGGAGAAACAATATTTTAATTAATGTGTTTGGTGATGGGTGCCCAAAAAATAAATAAATAAAACCGGACCCAAATGCGTGAAGAACTAAGCAATATGAGCAAACTTTTCTCACCTTTTGGTACGAGAATAGAGCAATATGTGAAAGTGAAGAGAGGAAATGAGAGTGAATGATGTGATTGCATTAAAGCTGAAATTGGAATAGTGCATGTGACCGTTGGCTCCATAAGTTCTCTGCACTTGCTCTGCATGTGATGGGACTTGACCTTTGGCTGGGAGCCACTTGGCTTTAGTTAATTACAACTTTGCCGCCGTCATCCATATCTCACAATCCAGAAACAACCAAAATGTTATTCCATTTTTCTTCACTCTAATAACTCACTTTTTTGAGTTATGATGGATGGAAAATGAGAAACCAAAATAAAGCCAAATAAACATAAATGGTGTGGATCTCATTAAAAATGAGTAATGGGTGATGAGAATTGGACAAACCAAACATGCCTATTGACCATACCAACTCCCATCTGTATTACTGTATACCCCTCAAAAAAAAAAAAAAAAAAAAAAAATCTCCCATCTGTATCTTTTATTAATAGGACAAAGTATCTTCTCTCATTTTACTTCACTTAATTTTTCCTCATATAATTGAAAGTGGAGATGGGTTCAAGACTTCAAATAACTTCACTATTTTTTAGACAATTCATTTCTACTACGTCTAATGTTAAGCAAAATTTTTCTTAAAAATAATAATAATAATAATAATAATAATGGAGAGCAAGGGAAATGGCATTTCAATTTCCAGCGCTCTATAATTCTGTTTGATTTAGGATGAAAATTGAAGGGATAGAAAATGGGGGAGGTGTGTTTAGTTGAGAGTGAAAAGGGGTGGAGGGAAATGAGGGGGCTCGACAGTTATCTCCCCAAGCCCACCAAAACTTAATCTCCCCAAGTTGAAGAGAAAATAGAAATATGAGGTACGTTGTGGATGAAAATGCCCAGTTTTTTTTATCATTTTCTTTTTTTTTGGACCTTTTCTTTTATTATCATTCCGGTTTTTTTTTTTTTTTTCTTTTCTCAATTGTTTTGCTTCTTTTTTTAGAAAAATTTTTTGGGTGTTATTTTTTAATCTAATAGGGACATAATAGTAAATCTATATAAATTTCATTTTCTTCTCAACTAAATAAAAGAGTTTTTTATTTATCAACTTTTTCACATCCAATCAAATAACATGAGAGAAAACTAAAATCATTTCTCACTTTTCATCACTCATAACTGAAAAAAGTGACTTAGGGGTGTTTGGTGAGTATTTCCAAACAACAATTTTCAATTTTTAAACAACATTTCACATATTTCTATATACCTTTTTACTCACATGTATTTTTACAAAAATTTTTAAACAATAAGAAGTGATGGAAAATGGAAACGTATTTTGGTTGTATTCGGATCATGAGACATGGGTGATGGTGGCAAAGTTGTAATTAACTAAAGCCAAGTGGCTCCCAGCCGAAGGTCAAGTCCCATCACATGCAGAGCAAGTGCAGAGAACTTATGGAGCCAACGATCACATGCACTATTCCAATTTCAGCTTTAATGCAATCACCTCATTCACTCTCATTTCCTCTTTTCACTTTCAGAACATCAATGTTACCCTTTCTTATTTTATCATCTCAAAAAACTATTTTATCAATTATACCATATCATTTTACAATACACCTTACATCCAAAAATTCTATTATTTTACTTTTTCATTAAAATATTATTTTTTTAATCTTTCTTTATTATTTATTTCACATCATCACTTTTTTTAGCTAAGGGGTGGAATAAAATATATATTTATATATATATATATATATAATTCTAAGTTTAGAATTATACTGTAGCACTATTGTATAAAAATTTACAATAATGAGATATACCATTTTTTGATGCAAATGTTTTTTAACTATGAAATGCTCACATATTGCTCTGTTCTTGTACCGAAAGGTGAGAAAAGTTTGCTCATATAAATATTGCTCTGTTCTTCACGCATCTGGGTCCGGTTTTATTTATTTATTGGGCACCCATCATCAAACACATTAATTAAAATATTGTTTCTCTAATTTTTTTAATCTATATAGAGTTGAGTTCAAAGTATACTTGATGTAATTATAAACTCTATTACACCAGTCAAAATTTTTTTTATGGATGTGAATTTTAACAAATCAACCCCTGGATTAGGTTCTCTTCTTACACTCTACATCCTTATAAAATTTCAAGATAACCTGAAATCACTAATTATGTCATCAACCAAATTATTTATATTTCAAGTTTTTGTTCCTAAAAGACGAGTTTCTAAATCAAATAGTAAACAATATTTGATTGGCACGAACATGGTATGCATGTTGAGAATATAAAGAACATGTAATCCAATAGTTGAATTTTAAAAATATTAATCCAATAAAAAACTATTAAGTGGTGTAACATTGAAAACAGAGTAGATATTCTACTCAAACAAAAAAGAAATACTAATTTCATAACATTTTTACAATAATTTTACAAACAAATCATAGATGACAAACTATTACTGATTCTAATCTAAATCTATCACTAACATCATATTTTTTACCCATCAGTAATGGCAGCATGTGTCATTGTCAATTGTCAAGTACTAGCAAAAAATTTCACAATAGTTAAATTGACAAATTTTTACTAATTTTCACCTAAGTCCATTATTAGCATTATTATTTTACCAATCACTGACCATCCATGTAAACAATTTTAAAAAATTGTTAAATTTTGTGTGTATAGTTTTTCTCCACACATGGTCCCTCCATAGAAACAAAGAAAGAGGTAATAAAAAGGTTGATAATGTATCATAAAGTATCTCTCTTTGTGATTGACTTCTCCTACTATCAGCCAGTCCGTAAACTGAAACTGTACTATGGGAAATGCCACAAAGTCACATTTATTTTTAGGACCAAATTTACACATTATTTATGTGTCAACTCTTCATTAAATTTCAACACTATTATATAGAGCCACTATATATACTAGATAATGCTAAAATTCAATTAAAATATCGATACACAAGTGGAGTACGGAACAAATGTGTCCCTGGTATTACTTGTTATCTAAAATTGCTTGTAGGTACCTGACACCTGCAATCATTTATTAAATTAGGTAGTACTAGTGTGCTCTTTAGCCTTTTGGCTTGTAGCAGCAGGTGAGCGTCTTGCATTCTATTGCAAGAGTTTTTCTGACCTTCCTTTGGTAAGGTCATCGGTGGTTTGTTATGTATAATTGGTGGGTGTAGAAAACGATAAAAGCTTTATCTATTGTAGAGCTGGGGGTGGAAATTATGGCGGAGGAGTTGGAAGAGCTATGGAAGAAGTTGTCTTTTACGGAGGAAGAGGCGGATGACGTTGAGCTTGGGAGTGGTAGCACAAAAGCGGCAATAGAGAAAGGGAAGTTCTGCGCTGTTTTGAAAGTTCTCACACACAGAAGTATCAGTTTAGACGCTTTGAGAAAGAATCTAAGGATGATGTGGAAACCAAAAAAGGGAGTGTATCTTTCAGAGATAGAGGAAGATATTTTTCTGGTGGAGTTCGGTGACGAAAAGGAAAAGAGGAGAGTTTTGGGTTATGAGAAACAGTTAGTAATCATTCAAGATTTTGAAGCTGATCTAACTCCTAAGGAGATAGACCTGAAGTGGTCTCCTTTTTGGATTCAGATGTTCAATTTGCCATTGAAGAGCAGAACCAGGGAGACTGGGATTGTAATAGGCTCTAAGTTAGGGGAAGTTTTGGATGTGGATGTTTTGGAGTCAGGAGTTCAATGGGGAAAGTGCTTGAGGGTGAGAGTTCGAATTGATGTTACGAAACGCCTAGTGAGGGGAAAGCAAGTGACCATAGAAGGAGGGGAGTGTCGCTGGATTAAATTCAGGTACGAACGGCTACCAAACTTCTGCTACAAGTGCGGTATGCTCAGTCACGGTATAAAGGAGTGTCCGAAAGGTCATGCAAATGCTCTTCAATCGAATGGAGAGTTTCAATATGGCGCTTGGCTAAGAGGAGAGCCCATGAGGAGAGGATTTAAGGTGGATCATAGCTCAGGTATGGAAGGAGGTTTTGAAGAAGGAGGAGATACCGGAAATAGACCGGAGACGGAGAAGAGGTACGCCAACGAACTGAGAGTGGCCGGTTGTGTGGGTAGCCCTCACGTGCCTAGGCTAGTTGACAGGGGTGACGATAGCCCTACCTGGGTTAAAACAAATCTGCCTCCCCCAAAGCAATTGACAGAAAGCTTTCACAAAGAAGGAAAGGCCCAGCTGAGAGAAGAAAAGGCAGGAGAGCTTGAAGCACAAAATAGTGGAAGGGCTACAAATTCGAAGTTAATCCATACTGAGGAGACTGAAATTATGCAGTGGGTGAGTGCATCAAAACAGGGGAGTGAGCCAAAATTCAATTTTGAATTGGCGCCAGACACGAACGCGGTAAAGCAGGAAACTGAGTCGGGTAAATTGGAAGGCCCACAAGGCCCAGTTGCAATGATTTTTGAGGTAAACAAGGGCTGGACTACTGAAACTCTTGGCCCAACAACTAGACACTGGAAACGTCTAGCAAGAGAATCAAGCAGAAAGAGCACTGAAGTGGGCCTCGGTCAGGAAAATAAAAAACGTTTGGGTCCAACTCCATTGCTAGAACTGGATCCCAACGTTGTTGACCAAAAAAAACGAAAGGGAAAGAACCAGAGGAAACTCACCCTAGAGAATGAAGAAGAGACGGTTGGCGAAGAGGCGGTGGCTGCGGCGCAGCCCCGCCAAGCTCAATGATCGTGATGGCGTGGAACTGCCGAGGTATGGGGTCTACTTTGGCGGTTCGAACTCTTGCCGATGAGGTGAGAACACGAGAACCCCTGCTGGTTTTTTTAGCTGAAACAAAGGCCAGTATTAGCAGAATAAAAGGGCTTCAATCAAAGCTGAACTACACACAAGGTATCACCGTCCCAAGTGATGGCAGGAGCGGTGGACTTGCACTATTGTGGAAGGAGGGTGCTAAGGTGAGTTTTAAGAGTTGTTCAAATTCCCATATTGATGTGGTTGTGTGTGAAAATGATTCTTCCACCCCTTGGAGAGCCAACGGTTTTTACGGTCATCCGGATACTGAAAAGAGGCACATATCATGGAAGTTGTTGGAAGCTCTTCGAACTCAAAGCGATCTACCATGGATCGTTTTCGGCGATTTCAATGAGATAGCTTTCTCTTATGAGAAGTCAGGGGGTTTGGAAAGAAATGGCAAGCAGATGGCAGAGTTTCGAGAATGTTTGGAAAGGTGTGGCTTAGCTGATTTGGGTTTTGTGGGTCAACGGTTCACCTGGTGCAATGGAAGACATGGTGATCAGAGAACTAAGTTGAGGCTTGATAGAATGGTTGCAAACGAAGAGTGGCTGAAGATGTACCCAGAGGCCAGCGTGCAACATTGCTCAATTTCCATTTCCGATCATTGTCTACTGGTCCTAGCATTGAAGCGTAATCAGGAAAAAAAGTCGACAAAGAAGAGGTTTATGTTCGAGGCTATGTGGACGAGGGAGAAGGGGTGTAGGGAAGTTATTGAGTCGGTATGGGATCCTCTGTATTGCGACTCAAGATTAACGATTATGGATAAGTTGAAGCGATGTCAAGATCAATTACAGAGGTGGAATTGGCGTGTCTTTGGGCATGTGAACAAGGTATTGAAGCAAAATCAGTCAAAACTCCAAGTACTTGAAGCCACAGAACAGGGAAATGAGAAGGCAAAGGAGATTAGGAGTTTGAAGGCAGTAATAAATGAGTCTCTTCTGAGGGAGGAGATCATGTGGAACCAAAGGTCTAGAGCGCTTTGGATCAAATGGGGAGATCAGAACACTAAGTTTTTTCACACCATTGCTAGTCAAAGACTAAGGCGGAACAGGATAATGGGGTTGCAAGATTCGGATGGAGTGTGGCAGGAAGATCAGGGGCGTATAGAGAGCACAATTCTGGAGTACTTTGCTAACATTTTCAAGTCCGATCACCGCTCTCCCTTTGAAGCCAGCTTGGACGTAATTGATACCCGGGTCTCTTCTGAAATGAACGATGAGTTATTAGCAGACTTCAAGGCAGACGAGGTGACGCGAGCTATCAAACAGATGCACCCAACAAAATCTCCCGGACCAGACGGTATGTCCCCGATTTTCTATCAAAATTACTGGGATTTGGTTGGTACTGATGTGATTAATTGTGTTTTGAATGTGTTGAATGCTGGAATTTTGCCTAGAGGTTTAAATGAAACTTACATTTGCCTTATTCCAAAAGTTAAAAACCCTCAAAAAATTACTGAATTTAGACCGATAAGTCTATGTAATGTCCTGTATAAAATAATAGCTAAGGTCCTAGCTAACTGGCTGAAAAGAGTCCTTGCTTTGGTGATTGATGAATCCCAGAGTGCTTTTGTCCCTGGAAGACTCATTACAGATAATGTACTAGTGGCTTTTGAAACAATGCACTGTATAGACCAAAGAAGGAAAGGAAAGGAAGCCCTTATGGCCCTAAAGCTCGACATGAGTAAAGCCTATGATAGGGTGGAATGGGGATTTTTGGAAGCAATGATGAGAAGATTGGGGTTTCATGATAGGTGGGTTTCACTTATGATGATGTGTGTGACCTTGGTTAATTATTCGATCTTGATCAATGGTGTTCCCAAAGGAAATATCATCCCATCGAGGGGGCTTAGACAAGGCGATCCTATTTCCCCTTACCTTTTCCTTCTATGTGCGGAGGGGTTAACGGCTATGTTAAAAAAGGAGGAGGCATTAGGGAATATTAAAGGGGTGGCAGTATGCAGGGGTGCTCCAAGAATATCCCATCTTCTTTTTGCGGATGATAGCATAGTTTTTTGTAGGGCTTCCCTTGATGAAGCTAATCGAGTCATGAAGGTACTTGAGGAGTATGAAAGGGATTTAGGGCAAAGGCTTAATAAGGAGAAAACTTCCTTATTTTTCAGTAAGAATACAAGTAGGGAAGTCCAAGACCAAGTAAAAGGTTTGTTTGGAGCTCAAATTGTAAGACATCATGAAAAATATCTTGGGTTGCCGCCACTAGTGGGTAAGGGGAAGAGGAAAGCCTTTAATCATATCAAAGAGATGGTGGGAAGGAAAATTGCGGGATGGAAAGGTAAACTTCTCTCTAATGCAGGGAGAGAAATCCTTATAAAAGCCGTAGCCCAAGCCACGCCTACCTATACTATGAGTTGTTTCAAACTCCCGGACTCTTTATGCAAGGAGTTGAATTCTATGGTGAGAAATTTCTGGTGGGGGCAGAAGGATGAAGAGCGAAAAATGGCGTGGATATCTTGGGAAAAACTATGCATTCCAAAGATAGAGGGGGGCATGGGTTTCAGAGACTTGAAGACTTTCAACCTAGCGCTCTTAGCAAAGCAAGGTTGGAGAATCCAACAAAATCCACACTCCCTCGTCCATAAAGTCTTTAAGGCAAAGTACTTTGTGGGGTGTTCCTTTCGGGAGGCGCAATTGGGCTATAGACCATCCTATGTTTGGAGGAGTATCATGGCAGCCAAGGACTTAGTAGTGAAGGGCTCTAGATGGGTAATTGGAAATGGGGAAAAGGTTCATATTTGGGAAGATAGATGGATTCCAAATCCGGACTCATTCAAAGTTATCAGTCCAAGGGGCCCTTCAACTAATGTTGTGATGGTTTCGGATCTTATCAATAGGGAGACACGTGGCTGGAATGCTAATTTGGTTAGAAAATCTTTCCTTCCCCATGAAGTTGAAACTGTATTGGGAATTCCTCTTAGTCCTAGGCTTCCTAAAGACTCCATAGTGTGGGCTTGGACTCCTAATGGTTGTTTTACTGTGAAGAGTGCCTACTGGGCAGCCCAGAAGTTGACACCGAAGCTAAATAAGCAGGGAGAAAGAGGGGAAAGTTCAGATGGGTCGAAATCTAAAGCCATTTGGAAGCTCATTTGGAACTTGGACTGCCCAAACAAAATTAGGCACTTCATGTGGAGGGCGTGCAAAAACGTTCTCCCAACAAAGTATAGATTAAAGTCGAAAGGTGTGGAGGTGGAAACTAGCTGTGATGTGTGTGGAAGAGATGAAACTGTCAGCCATATACTGTAGGGATGTAAAACAGCAGCAAAGGTTTGGAGTGCAACAAAGATAAAGCTTCCCCTTTTGCCTGAGCCTTGCCTGGACTTTGTGGACATTGTTTGGGAAATAAAGGAGAGATGCCCGGCGGTTGATTGGGTTTTGTTTGCAATTACGGGTTGGAGTTTATGGAGTAACCGGAACAAACTCAGACATGAAGGGAGTGGAAAAACAGTAGCTGAAATGGTAAGATTTGCAGCGGAGTATGCAGAGGAAGTGAGGCAGACTCATCAAGTTAATCCCCGACCTCCCAATTCAAGTATGCCCTCATGGAATCCTCCTAGTCTCGGCTGGTACAAGATCAATACAGACGGAGCTGTTTTTGGGTGTATTGGTTGTTGTGGAATAGGTGTTGTGATCAGAAATGAAAGGGGCCAGCTGATGGGTTCGATGAGTAAACGCATGGAGCTGCCTTTGGGTGCATTGGAGACGGAAGCCAAAGCCGTGGAGGAGGGGATACAACTAGCATGGGATCTTGGACTCAAAGACATCATCATTGAGAGCGACTCGTAGATTGTTGTGAGTGCTCTGCGAGGGCAAGGTCCCATTCAAAGCTCCATAAGGAAGGTAATTGAAGGCATTGAATGGTCTCTGAGACAATTTAGTGCGTGGAAGGTTGTCTACACCAGAAGGGGTTGCAACAGGGCAGCCCACATATTGGCAAAAAATGCCAAAGATTTAGATGATTGTATTGTTTGGGTAGAGGATACCCCTTTAGTTATTAAGGACCAAATACAATGTGATGTAATCAATTTGAACTTTGTTCTGGATAAATGAATGTTTATTGAGTGTTGTTTATCAAAAAAAAAAAAAAAAAAAAGGTAGTACTTGAGGATATGAAGGTTTTTTTTTTTTCTTTTGAGAATATGAAGTAAAGGTGAAAAACTACCCTCAGCATTCGTCAACGAAGAACTAAATGCCTCTTTTACAGGTAAAAATAATAATAATTATAGACAACTAAATTTAGTTTGAAATAAATCAAACAATTAAAATAGTTTCATAAATGTGAATTTGTATTAATAATTGTGTGGTATAATTCTCTGAAATTACGAAAAAGTGATCATCTAATTCGATCTCCTTGTAAAACTTATTGATTGAAATTGTGGTAATGTGATTTTGACTCGAACACCTAATATAGTTCAATTTGGCTAAAGAATGAATTGAAGATCTTTGTAACAAAATTACAATGAATCTTTGGCTATGAGTTTGTTGGAAATCCTTTGTTCTTCACGTTCTTCGTGTGTTCTTCGTTTTCAAAGGTTTGTAGTGGAAGTTCTTCGGGGTTTTAGAGACTTGGATTCGTAGAGTTTCACTGATTTATGATTTGTTGATGTTTTTGGAGGCTTTTGAGCTTGATTCCCGCAAACTTTAAGATCTAGACAGATAGTTTGGATGATTCTGCTTCGAATGTTCTTTGATTTTGGGGTTGAAGTTCTTGAAGGCTTGGTGACTTGATTCTTACAGAGCTTTTTTACTTCCGAATCTTCGTCCCCTTCAATGCCTTAGGAAGGCTTCTATTTATGGGAGTTTGAAGGTGGGTGAGCGACACATGGCGGAGTCTGATTGGTGACACATGTCATAGCCTAATTGGTCTGCCTATGTCATCGCTTACACACGCTGATGTGTGATTGGTTTTTGCATGACACTTGGCAAATTTTTGTTGGTTTCTGAGTGGTAATAGCAAAACCTAGTAGCAATATGTGGCACTTTGTAATTGGCTGTATTTTATGGACTTAGTAGTGTGACGTGTCAGCTTGTGATAGGTCGGAAATTTTCCCTCTTTATAATAATAATAAAAAAACCCTTTTTAGACTTTTAGAGACCTTAAAAATATCTATCCAAGTCTTCGTCAACGTTACTGTTCATTTTAGGAACCACTTGTTTTAAGGCAAAAGGGTTCTAATAGTTTCTTTCAAGTTCGTGTACCACTGCATAGTGGAATTTACGGGAGTGGCTTTTGTTTGGAAGACAGCCAGTCTCGCTCTGTAAGTATTACATCGTTTTCATATCAAATTTTTACCCTGCGCCAATGGCAGTGTCGTGAAGTTTAAATTTTGTTATGGTCATTTTTATAAAGTAAAATGCGACTATTCACTAAATTTTGTGGACCTTATAATTTCTAGTGGATGAGGGTTTAAAAAAATTATTGGGCCTAATTGTTTTTTTTTTTTTTCTTTTAAATTTCCTAAAAAGGCCTACTTGGTAATTTACCACGATTTTTAAAAAGTTTTTTTTAATCCTGTAACTACTACCCAAGAGCGATACAACTGAACACCGAGTGTAAAAGTCACAATTGTTCGATTTTTAAATATAGGCGTGTGACAAAAATTTGTGTTTCCATGTGGTGCAATGAGGTGCAGTCAACAAAAAGACAAACGTTTCGGTTATTAGTTATTATATAAATATAAATTAAATAAGGATACTTATAATAGTGTTAAAATTAAGGAAAAATGGATAGGCATGAAAAGTCCAATCCTCTTTATACACAAACACCGACTAATTGGCCTACTAACACCGATTAAGTGAAAAACTAAATAGACCCCACTAAAATAAGAGTCATTTACACCACCTTATTTATTTTACACTCACACTTAACAATATATCTACATCACATTCTTTATTTTACATCTCAACGCACTAGAACAATATAGTGTCTGAGCAGCTCTTTTATGAGATTCATATGGAAAAATTATTTCACCCATAAGCTCATAAATCTTGGTTCTGTACTTGTGTGATCTTGTAATATGATATTTGTGATTCATTTCGATATTAATAAAATTATTACTTCATGTTTTGTTTCCTTTGTTCTTGGTTGATTTGCACTTTTGAAAATCCCATTGGTTTATATAGTGGTAGAGCCTTGTCTCGCATATAGTGTCTTAGTGTGACATCCCATTTAGAATTATTTTGTGCTCTTAAATACATTGTGTGGATTTCGTGGGTTCTGCCATTTTTGATTCGTCGTGTGAGGAGGAGAGATTGAAAGACAAGGTTCAAGAGAGAGAATGAGACAAAAAATAGGAATTTTAGTACCAATTTAGTACCGATTTATTGGCAGAAACACGATATATTTCCTAATATGGCCGAAACTCCCCGGTTTTGATTAACACTCAACATAGTACGATTTAGGGGTGTTTCTGTATCATATTGCATGTTGATAGGGAAAATATCAGTAATACTAGCCTACAGAATCAACCACATTACTTGTGACTCAAGTGATACCGCTTGGTATTTCAAAAAGAAATATTTAGAGTTCAAATCTTTCTAATCTTAACTATATATATAAACCTTACAAGATATAACTTTTTTTTTTTTTTTTTAAGATATAACTATAAAAATAAATAAAGAGAAGAAATTACATTAAAGTGTGTGATTGTATAAGAAAGAAAAATGACTTTTTGAGTGTTGTGGCCTCAAGAAGTTTTAAGACATAATAGCACGAGAATCAAATGTGCCAAATGCTAAATTTTTAGCATTTGGTACACTAAACACCAAAAATCAAACCACATCACATGTGTTATATGTCAAATTATTTTAACACATGTTACAGTACACTTCTACTAGTAGAAGTGCACTTAGCTATGTGCTAACTTTTTAAATAATTTCTCTCTCCTTTCTTCTAACTCTATCTCTTCTCTTTTATATGTCTCTCTCCTCTATCCTCTCTCTTTATTACTTTTTTTTTTTTTTTTTTTTTTTATAATTGATAATGGGTGTTATTTTAGGTTATTTTAATTTGTAACATGTTAAAATAAGAAATATGATGCAGGATGTATTATAAAGTAGCGTACAAATAAAATAACTTTTTGGTGTCTCAAAAATCAAAATGATATATTTTTTTTTAGCACCACTAAAGCTAATGCTAATCTAATTTCAATTTTGAAAAGAATAGTAGTAGCAGGGAATGGTCAAAACTTTTGTCCCTCTTTCTAAAAATTTTTTAAAATTTTGTTATGTTATGTTTTTTTATAATAAAAAAAAATAGAACTTTTGACTTTTGAATAGCGTTTGTTTGGACTTTTTGTAGAACGGAATAATTCTAGGGATATACCAAATCTTACATCCAATTTAAGATATATATTTTTTGCTACATTGCACGGAGTGTGTTTTGTTCTTAGCATATGGGGAAAAACGTGCACTTTTTTCTTTACAATTGATATGTAGAGTGGCTTATAGCAAAGAAAAAGAATAAAAGGATTTAACCAAAAAAAGAATAATAAAAGGGGCAAGGGATATATATTGCCTTATATCTTAGTTGATTAATATTTGCATTCAAGATTCAAATGGCTTTTTAAGTTTATAACTATCGAATTATTAAATGAAAAAAATAGTAATTACACTATTTTTCTTAAGGTTTGGTTGAATGACATTTCACTCCAAGCATTGAGGGAAAAATATTTTCCCCTCTTGACATCCATTTGATTGAATTTTGTTAAATTAATATTAAAAATGTTGTGTATTAATATGCTCTTTGCTAAAGGGCAGTTTCCAAAGTTAAAAAGAGGATTTTAAATTATTAAGTATGACTTTTGCTTCTTCTTTTTTTAAAGGATTGTGGGGGAGATTTGACGTTTCAACTTTTAAGTCTTCTGGTATTGGACAAATTTTACATTTTCATTCTAAATTTATTAGTTATGTTTATATTAACCATAGTTAAACTTTGGTAAAGAGAATTTTAAAAAAATTTAAAATATTTCATCATATATATATATATATAAAACCAAAGTTTTTGAAACTCCCACAATTTTCCACATTACCACTATTTTCTTTTTCTTTTAGGTTTTATATCTTATATATTTATTATTTCTCTTCAACGTGTAATTATTTTTTCAAGTGTTACAATAGTTTAGATTAAATAAAACTCTATTAGATATATGTTTCAAGAGGTTGAAAATTCAACTTCAACTAAAATTTTATAACAAAAATTTTAACAAATAATAAACCCTTGTCAAGGTCAAAATCCTTCATACTCACTCAAATTTTCACAAAGAAAACATGAAAAGTTCAGAAGACGAAGACAACATTAGAATAAAACTTCTACAACATCAAAACATACTTTTAGTTTCGCGAAAATTGTGTCGAGGATCTTTATTCTTCGCAATACAGTTCACAATCCTGTGCCTATACAAGAGTTGCACATCCGTTGGCACAAAAATTGTCTTCCACTCCATGTTGACACATGGATCCATGCCACCTTTTTCGGCATGGTGTGAGAGAGCTTGATCTCTCCATAAATACTCATCCTAATCAACCTTTGGAGTTGCCCGGAGTTCCCAAGCCTCATGATTATAAACCTTCTATATGTTAGTTATGCTCTCTCTCTCTCTCTCTCTCTCTCTCTCTCTCTTGTGTGTATATATATATTTGTATTGTTTTAATAATGGGTCATGCTAACGAGTGTCCTTAGGATACTGGTTAAGAATCCAATTAAAGAAAATTTTGACATCACTTATATGAGAAATGAAAAAAGTTGTCAAAACATTAATTAATTTTTTCTTTTCCTATAAAAACTTTATTTAATTGGATTCTTAACCAATGCCCTAAGGGCATTTGTTAGCATTTCCCTTTAATAATTTATAGGTTCTGAATCATTTAATTCTTTAATTTTATTTGTTGGCATTTTGAAAGTTTTAATATCTACATTTTTGCGTTAGTTATTACAATATGTGAACATGTTTAGCAGATTTCAACGGTTATACCATGAATTATATATTCTTTGGAAAATAACCTATTTTTCTCTTATATTTCTCTATGGTGTAGTCATATATATATATATATATATATTTTTGGTTTCAAAAATTTCTAGGCAGCGAATCTTCTAATTTTTAAATATTTTTTGGCCTTTTGAAAATTTTAATTTTTAAATATTTTTTGGCCTTTTGAAAATTTTAATATCTAAAACCAATTGATAGATTTTTCGCAAGATATTGCACATTCAAGCGATGACTGTTTTTTCAAATCATAACAAAAATTAAAGTGAAACAGGAGAAATTCATGCAATGGTATAGTTTTATAATCAATTTAAGATTTTATATAATTATTTTAGTCTACCATACAAAGAGGTAGGTTCCAGCACGAGTTTGTGACTAGTTAATATAAATAAAAGGGAAGGGTGTTATTATTATTATTATTATTTTAAATTTACAGGTTTGAATTTCATTCTCTAAAATTTTAGGAAGGATAATGTGGGGGCTGATTAATTAATAATTATTAAAACCATGTTAATTGGGCCTGTGGCCCATCCGAGGACGTAAAACTGTTCGAGGAGGCCCATATCAGGTTATAAAGGTAATCAAATAAAAAGAAGAGTAAATATCACGTGAGATGAGTTCAGTATTCGTCCGAGGACTAAGTCCTTCTCGGCAATACGTGTCCGAGGGCGACCTAAATGCCATATTGTTATAAACGCACTTTAGAGCTACCTTACCACTAAAGGTGGGACGTGGGACCGAGGGTAGGAAAGAGAAGGTAAACAAATATCTTAAACAATAGCTGCCTCCGCATTAATTGTCTCTTAACCAACTCTCTGGCCGCATTAATATGGAGGTGATGTCTGAATAGTGATAAAACAGCCTTATAGCTACTGGTTTGAGGTTCCAGAAGGTGGTACATGGGACAGAAAGGGATCCCTCGAACCCAACCTACACATGTGTGGTGGAGATGACATCAGGAGGGCAGTATATAACAGGAAAGAATGCATTGAATGAAGGGATTGGAATTTCAAAACAAGGAGGACCAAGGAGAAAACCCTATGAAATAAAGAATTGAACTTGTCTCAGGGAGAAATTGATCATTATATTAGTGCTAATCCATTCATAAATGTGAAGTACAATTGTTTTTCTTTTGGAGTTAACCTAGTTCTTTAATACTCACGCTCTACAAATTTATTGTTTGGGCCTTTAACGTACGAACCCAGTACGAATTTGGGATCGTTACAATTTGAGTCCTTACAGATAATGTTTTTTTTTTTTTTTAAATGGACGGTGGAAATGTCATGTGTGTCGTTGGTTCTCTCTCAACCTCTCTCTTTCCCCTTTATTTTTTTCCCAACTAGTGTTTCTATCTCAGTGACTCTTCATTAATCTCTCCTTCTCCTTTCTTTTCTGTCATTTGATAGTGCAAGTTACTTAGGAGTGATATAGATAATTCTGAGTTTATTTTAGTAACCATTAAATTTGATTATCTAAACATTTTAGTAGGGAGATCGTGAAAAAGAAAAATATAAGGTGGATCAAAATTTTAGTAACAAATAAATTTTATGAGGCTTTTAAAAATTAAAAAAAAAAATCCTAAAAAAATTTCTACAAACATATCAAAAGGCAAAACATTTTAGGTGGATTTGTGGGAGATATGTAACGACAGTATAGGAAACCCACACATATTGTAGGAGAGAGGTTTCATTAGAATCTCTCATAAGATAATTTTCCTCTTTTCTTATTTATTCATTACATATAACCTTACAAAATTTATTAGCAAAAAACGAATAAATAATTAAAAAAATAGAAAAGTCTTTAAACATAATAGGATAATTGCAAATGTTGTTGTAAAACATTTGGAAGGCTTAATAAAAGATGTTGAATCATAATCTTCTTTGTCATACACTATCATATATATATATGGTTTATGGATGAAATTTTTAGAAAACATTTTTATTATCCAGGCATTGTTTACTTTATGAGATCCTTATATATTGTGGTCATGACATTGAAAAAAATATAAGTTTCAAATGTGACTAAAAAAAAGTAACTAGAAATTTAACCTGTGGGGCCAGAGAACTTATGATCCGGCCCACGCTCTACTAGGGCCCAGGGCCCGTGCTGAGGAAGGTATTTGCCGAGGACGAATAGGGAAAGGTCGAAATGCCTGGGGGCACAGCTGAGGATGACCCTGTTCTCGGCATTCCAAGACTTCAAAGGGAAGAGCAACATCTCGTTGAAGGCTACCCCCAAAGAGCCCCCTGAAGAAGAGGCGAGTAGAATGGGACCCACGTGGGGGTACGGTGTGGAACTGGTTCAAGGTAAATACGTCCCCTTCGCATTAATTGCGCCCGCAAACGTCCTAACCATATTAATGAGAAAAGACACCTGAACAGGGTGGTTTCGGTCATCGCAATTAACAAAAAGCAAGGGGAGGCAGCTGATGGGACGGGTACTTAAGTAGGCACCTGCCTGAACAACAAGTGGAGGGCTAGGATCAACCAAGAAGGACTATATAATGTGAAGGTTGATGCGCCAAAAAAGGGGGCTGGGGGAAAAAAGGCCAAGAACCAGAGCCTCCCAAACCGCCTCAAGGAGAAAGACTCCTTAAGCGAACACGGTTTAATTCTGTATGAACACCACGACTAACCACCGTCCGGTGACCAAGGCCTAGCCTTTCAAACCCACGCTTTACAAATGATATTGTTTGGGCCTTTTTACGTGCGAACCCAATATCATTTTGGGTCGTTACAAATTGAGTCCTTACAATTAGCGCCGTCTGTGGGAAGGGCTTGTGTGTTGGCACAGACGGTGGGTTGAGACAGTCCCCCCATCATTTCCAACAGCCGGTTGTAGTGTTCTAGCATAAAGTTCCACTAGGGGCTACGTTTCTTCAATAGGGGCTACGCTTCGAAGCGTCAGTAGCACGAATGGTTCTAAGGACTTGGCCGAGAAGCTAATCCCCCTAAACCAATGTCCCACGCCATAGCCGAGGGGTTAATTCCCCCAACTACTTAAAAATCAAGTTTTGGACAGAATCAAGGTATTGCATGGTCCTCGGACTCAAACTTATGGGGAAACCAACTACTTAAAAATCAAGTTTTGGACAGAACCAAGGTATTGCATGGTCTTCGGACTCAAATCTATGGGGAAACCAACTACTTAAAAATCAAGTCTTTGACAGAACCAAGGTATTGCATGGTCCTCGGACTCAAACCTATGGGGAAATCAACTACTTAAAAATCAAGTCTCGGATAGAACCAAGGTATTGCATGGTCCTCGGACTCAAACCTATGGGGAAACCAACTACTTAAAATCAAGTTTTGGACAGAACCAAGGTATTGCATGGTCCTCGGACTCAAACCTATGGGGAAACCAACTACTTAAAAATCCAGTTTTGGATAGAACCAAGGTATTGCATGGTCCTCAGACTCAAACCTATGGGGAAACCAACTACTTAAAAATCAAGTTTTGGACAGAACCAAGGTATTGTATGGTCCTCGGACTCAAACCTATGGGGAAACCAACTACTTAAAAATCCAGTTTTTGACAGAACCAAGGTATTGTATGGTCCTCGGACTCAAACCTATGGGGAAACCAACTACTTAAAAATCAAGTTTTGAACAGAACCAAGGTGTTGCATGGTCCTCGGACTCAAACCTATGAGGAAACCAACTACTTAAAAATCAAGTTTTGGATAGAATCAAGGTATTGTATGGTTTTCGAACTTAAACCTATGGGGAAACCAATTACTTAAAAACCGAGTTTTGGACAGAACCAAAATATTGCATGGTCCTCAGATTCAAACCTATGGGGAAGCCAACTACTTAAAGGAAATCTGGATACTAAGTTGGACCTAACAATACACGGGACATCTCGGATGATGCCTATATCTCCATTGAAGGAGGTTCAAACACGAGTTCAAGGCTCTATAGGTGCAGGTAAGCTAACGTTCCGAAACATGATTCTAAATATATCGCATGCACAACCATTCATACATGTTAAGATAATTAGTTCAAAAATCATAAACAATAGTAAGTATCGACGAGGGCAACTAACAAGTAATCAAAAGGAAAGAGTAAGAAAAGAATTTCATATATGTGTTCAACAGGTTCAAACTACAAGCAGACTACAAAGTTTTCAAAATAAAAAAGAAACTAGTTAATCATTAAACTAAAAACAAATACGGAGGCTGGCCAGGGTTTCTACTTCTTCAATTCTGTGTCGGCCACATCCTGGGAAGGCAGAACAGGACCAGCTTCGACGCCCTGGAGGACAGTCCTTTCTGGTGAAGACTGAGCAGGATCAGTGTCGGTACTCTTGGGGACCACAGCGAGGGGAATTGCCTGCAGGGGCTGGGCAAGTATGGCTGGCTCTTTGGCATCAGGGATCTGAGCGCTGACCATAGGCTCGGCATTCTCTTTGGGTACCTCGGGATCCATACTTTCCGGTGCTTCTATCACATCATGAAGCTCTCCCCCTTTAAGCGACTCGCCAGGAGGGATGCCGATATGTGCAGCCTTTGACTGAGTAACCCCTGCCTCGTGTTGATTGCTCACAGCCTCGGAGTTGGCAGAGGCGGCCTCACGGATGGCTGGAGGGTAAAATATGCTCTCCGCCTTCCACAAATCAGACGAAGCATCCACCCCAGCTCGCTTTAAAGCCTCTTCCCAAACCTGGGAGCAGTATAGCCTGCACACCCCGAAAATTTGGGCTTTAAGGGAGGCTTGGGTTTCAGCTACCCCCGTATTGTAACCCTCATCCTTGGCCTTGTCCCTAGCAGCTTCGGCCTCGTTTCTGGCAAACTCAGCCTCCTGCTTGGCCCTCAAGGTTTCGTCCCGGCATACTCCGCCACACCTTTAGCATTCTCTGCCGTGATCAGTTTTTTCTTCAAATCATTGATCTGCTCCTTGGCTATTTGCAACTGATCCTCGGCTTCGAGTAGACGTTTTGTCTGTTCCTCGGCCTATTTTTGGGCGCCATCTAAACCCGCCGAGGCGCTATCCCTCTCTCGGATAGCCTCCTTTAAGGCATCCTTGGCCTTTGTGAGGTCGTCCTCGGAAGTTTTGAAAGTCCGCGCGGCGTCTATGCGCTTGGAGCGTTCAATTTCGGCGGCCTTACTCTGCTTGTTAACTTCCTCCTCCATCCTATAGGTGGCCTGGAGAGCCTTTCAAGTGAGATAAATACATCGTGAGTGACAGACCGGGAGCAAGAGTTAATAAAGTTTTAGGTTTCAAGAGCCTTACCATGCCCAAGTACCTCTTCGTACTGAGGAAGACCTCCTGCATCCTCGTTTTCTTCAACTCATCCACGTCGGTGGGAAGTAGCATGGTTCTCCCTAATGCGTCTGCCACATAACCGCCCTCGCCATCTCTAAGGTCCCTCATGGACGCGGTTTCCAGCAGTGGCCCCCCGTGGAGCATTGGGGCGGGAAGCCAAGCGCTTGGTAATGATTGGGCTTCGATCCCCTTCCCCTTGCTTTTGGCGGATTGGGCTTCGATCTCTTTACCCTTACTTTGGTGCCCAATCTTTAATTGTTTCACACGCGGGGCTTCATCCCTCTCCTTAGAAGATTGGGATTTTCCCTCATCCATGGCTTCCTTACCCTTGGGACTCCTCTTTCTCTTTAAGTCAGTGGGCTCCGGTCGAGGAGGCAGAGCTGGTTGGGGAGGAGTAGGAAGTTTGGGGCGGGGAGATTGTGGCTGCGACTTTGTGGAGGATGACCTAGTCTAGATGGTCTGGGGCTGAGGTGGTGGAGACGGAGCGCTGGACTGCGGTGTTCCCTGCGATCCCTTCCCCGGTTGACCTTCGAGGAGGTCGAATAAGCTGGTCAGGGGCTTTCTCTTAAGTCCCATCTCGGTTTGGGAAGATGTGCCTACTGATGACAATTCCGCCTCGGATAAGGCCGGGTCACCTATATCACTAGAAGGATCCTCGGATTGGTCGGCTAGGTCAAATACCCAAAATCCCTCCTCGGATCGATCTAACTTGCCTTCGTCCTCCGCTGCTTGGTGAGATGAGGAAAGGTCCACCAGTGGGATGCCCTCTGGGATAGATGATCATTCGGAGATTAAAAATCCTGATTCGACCACGGTAATTTTTGGAAGCCGAGGACGGCTGGCGCTGATCACGTGCCTGGGGTTGGCAAATGACTTCTAAAGGGGAGCGTACCCTAAGATTTTGTGAGCGGCTTGGACTTGAACATCCCTGTCATTTACGAAAACTTCCGCTTGAAGAACAGTCTCCAAGTCCACCCGGTTAACTAGGTGAAAGTGTCGGTGAAAAGCGTGTGGATCTGCAAGAAAAACACATGTGCATGGTTAGTTACCGAACCACATCAAATTAAAATGGCACAAAGGATCGACACCCTTCCATTCTCTATACCCCACCTGGTTCTTCCTCTACCGTGGGGCACGGATCGCCATCATGCCATTCACCAGATACGATAAGGAAATCCTTATTTAACCCCTTGTTGGAATCAGGGAGGCATTGAATTAGTCGAATCCTCTCGTCTCTCGTCTTCATATAATAGGATTTCCCCTTCAAATTTTGGAGATTATAGCACCAATTCACGTCGTGGTGGGTCAATCTTAGCCCCATCTTTTCGTTTAAGGCATCCACACAACCCAGAATCCTAAACATGTTGCCGGTGCACTGGGTGGGGGCTAATCGGAAGTGCCTGAGGTAACCCTTCGTTACCGACCCCATGGGGATTCTCATACCCCCTTCTACGAAGACGAGGACAGGAATTACCACCTCGCCCGTTCTCCTCAGAAAATGCCACTCCCCCATCTTACAATGCCTCAGACTCACGTTGGGAGGAATCCTGTAGTCAGCGATGAACTTTTCCATCGCCTCCTCAGTATCAACCAATTTCCTCAGTCTCAATTTAACCATCTCTACGAGTTACTAAACAAACTCAACCAGTGACGAGAGAAGGAAAGGAACCATAGAAAAGTAAACCCAGAAAAGAAAAAGCACGAGTTAATGGAGGCAGGGAGCTTACAGAAAAGAGGAAAGGCGCTTCGGACAGGCTTTTTTGTGCTGGAGATAGACTTGAGTTTGGACGAAAGTTCAGATGAACCCAGGGTATATGCGCTAGAACTCTTAAGTGCAAAACTGAGGAGACAAATCCGTTCCAAAAATCATTTATGCCTCCCATTGAGAGTAACTGCACGAATTTTCCCGCCCATAAAGGCAAGGAAATCCCCACCGTTATATCTCCATCACGCTGTAGAACGTGGGTAACACAGAGCCGCCTACATTTAATTAGGCCACGTTTTACCTTCCAAAGTCTCCAGGAACGTGTCTTGGACAGACGAAAAGTCTCGGGAACTGATAGGTGATAAGGATTGACAGGCATTGACAGATGTCTGATGTCATCAAAACCTTCCTATCCGTCCGAGGAGCCGGATAGCAGGATTTTGAGGGGCTATTGTGGGGCCAGAGAACTTATGATCCAGCCCACGCTCTACTAGGGCCCAGGGCCCGTGCCGAGGAAGGTATTTGCCGAGGACGAATAAGGAAAGGCCGAAATGCCTGGGGGCACAGCCGAGGATGACCTTGTCCTTGGCATTCCAAGACTTCAAAGGGAAGAGCAACATCTCGTTGAAGGCTGCCCCCAAAAAGCCCCCTAAAGAAGAGGCGAGTAGAATGGGACCCACGTGGGGGTACGGTGTAGAACCGGTTCAAGGTAAATACGTCCCCTCTGCATTAAATGCGCCCGCAAACGTCCTAACCATATTAATGAGAAAAGACGCCTGAACAGGGTGGTTTCGGTCATCGCAACTAACAAAAAGCAAGGGGAGGCAGCTGATGGGACGGGTACTTAAGTAGGCACCTGCCTGAACAACAAGTGGAGGGCTAGGATTAACCAAGAAGAGCTATATAATGTGAAGGTTGATGCGCCAAAAAATGGGGCTGGGGGAAAAAAGGCCAAGAACCAGAGCCTCCCAGACCGCCTCAAGGAGAAAGAGTCCTCGAGCGAACACGGTTTAATTCTGTATGAACACCATGACTAACCACCGTCCAGTGACTAAGGCCTAGCCTTTCAAACCTACGCTCTACAAATGATATTGTTTGGGCTTTTTACATGCGAACCCAATATCATTTTGAGTCGTTACAAATTGAGTCCTTACATAACCCAATAAAAACAGAAGATTGACCACACCCATAATGTAGAACCATTCAATTTGACTTATGTCCTACAAATTTTAATTCTAACTTTAATTATATTGATGTTTCAAAAATTAATCAATTAACAAATTTTGTGTTAGTTTTTTAGAGCTTGCCTCATGACACTTGGGGTTGTATCAGTAGTTTGCAATGCATAATATTATTGGAGAAATGCATAAACCTAAAATTGGGATGAATGAAAAATTATGACACTAAACCAACAAAAAAGAAAAAAAAAGAAAAGCCTCATTGTACACACATAAGAATAGGCTCTTTTTGAATCACACAATATTTTGGCATTGAATTTGTATTTTCCTTTCATTATTGTCACCCATCGGAGTTTTCAAATAAAGTGGTTGGCTATTAGATAGTTTTAGTAGCATTAATTTTGACTAATTTCATAAATTCATGTTAAGTTATTTGTGATATTTAATGTTGTGATATTTTGTTAACAAAACTAGCCTCTGAGCACTCGTTCACACGCATTTATTCTAACACACTTTTGAGCATTTTAAACAACTTTGCACATATTTAACACAAATTTTCACCCATACGTATATAAAAAACACTCAAACAAAATTACTCAAACTCCTCTACCCAATGGGCCCTATATTTTCTAATCACAAAAAAAAAAAAAAAAAAAAAAAAAAAAAAAAAAATCTAGGTGTGTAATAAGTAATAGATGCAAATAATTAAATTTTGCTCAAAAAATAAAAAAGCCTCTAAGTACATGTGTGAACGCTTACTAGGGGCTAGTTTTTTTTTTTTTTTTTTCTTAATTAATTTTACGGGCATACGTGTTTTGAACACTAGGAAATTTCAAATTTCCAACCCGCTCTTTTTTTCCCTTCTTATATACCACCCAAATCTCTCTTTCTACTTTTTTTTTTTATTTATTTATTAAATTTTACAGGCGTATGCGTTTTGAACGCTATGAAATTTCAAATTTCCAACCTGCTCTTTTTTCCCACTTTTTCTTTCTCCATCTTATGTGAGCGTTTGGATTCAGCGGAAACGCTGAATCCCACGTCTCACGTTTTCCTTTTTTTTTTTTTTTTTTTTTTTTTGCTTTCACGTGTTTAAGGGAGCAAAATTTACTGTTCATGAGACAAATTTTACTGTTCAAGCACTGTTCCATCATTGTTTATGCACTGTTTATCACTGTAGCAGCACTGTTCATACATTAAAAAATATTAAAAATAGGTTTCATAGCACTATTCACACATTTAAAAATTATTTTGCTACAGTGTTTTCAGTTTTCAGTTCCAACAACAATAAATTCAATCCAAACGGACCCTATTTACCCCACCCCAATCTCTCTTTCCGCTTTTTTTCTTTGTTGGTTGCCTCTCAACCTCTCAACCTCTCCCTTTCTCCTTTTTTTTATTTTTTCCCAACCAGTGTTTCTCTCTCTCAGTGACTCTTAATTAATCTCTCCTTCTCCTTTCTTTTTGGGTTTTCACATCGATTTTCTCTCAATCTTCAAGAGTTCCTCTTGTCACCTGTTCCTTTCAAGTATCTATACAAGTACGTGTTTGGATCTTGGGGTAAGTAAGTTAGTAACTCCTCATTTTTGCACACTGCCTACATTCTTGTATTATTCTTTACATAGTTACAATAAATAGTCTTTTTGATACAATATATATATTTTTAACCATACTACATTATTATTGGACATATGAGATAATCAATATAAAATTTTTATTTTATTTGTAAATTAAGAGAAAATCAAATACAATATGTAACCTGTTGATAATAAAATATTTTAGGATAAATTTCATTAACTACCCCTAAGATTTGGACAAATACCAAACAAGTCCAAAACTTTTTAAAACTAACAAATTTGGTCCTTGAGCACAGTTTAGTCCAAAACGGTGTCAAAAGGACATTACTCTCTAACTCTCTTTTCTCTCTCCTCTCTTATCTGTCATCCCTCTCTCATGGATCTCAGACCAAAAAATTAAAACCCACAAAATCATCCCTAAGCCCCTTCACATACTCCATCATTAGATCACAAATTTGCTCAGCCAAGTCGTCTATCAGGTCCTCCACACCACTCTCCACCGAGCCTAACACCATGGCAACGTTCTTGAAGGCGATTAAGAGGAGCTTGAGGGCGATGCTCTCTGCAATGGACGTCGGCGATGGTCTCCGCGAGGTTGTTGCGGCGAGAGTTGCTTGCAAGTAACCACCACGATCTGCTTTGAATATTGGTTTCTCTACTCTATGGTTGAGGATTGGCTTGGGTATTTGTTGGGTTTGGTTGCTGTGTTTGATTTGGTATTTCTCTATGGGTTGTTTTTCTTTATTCTTTTTGAACTGGTGGTGGTAGTCTTCTGTTTGGGGGTCTTGTTGATGATGGGTTTGGGTTTGAGAAGAGTTGCGTATTGATGAAATTTCTGGTGTTTCTGGGTGTGGGCTTATGAACGGTGTGTTGTGTTGTTTGGGTGCTGTGTATTTCCTGTTTATGTGAACAATTCTTTGTGGGTATGAATTCAAACTTGGGCTCTTTTCTGCTTGGATGCTGTCTGTGTTTGAAATTGCTGGGTGTCCTTTCAGATCTGCATGACTAGGTGGCTGGAATTGGTTTAGTGTGATTTTGAGATTGGTTTGATTTGGGTGGCTGTAAGCGTGGGTCTGTGGGAATTCTTGTTTATGGTTTTGGTTTGATTTGGGTGGCTGTGAGCGTGGCTTTGTAGCGATGGTGGTGAGGTACTGTGGTGGTGGTTGTGGTCTGAACTAGCAGTTCTGTGGGCTGTCGTTTTTTTTTTTTTTTTTTGGTCTGAGATAGAATGAGAAAGGGCCAAGAGAAGCAACAAAGGAGAGAGAGTCAAGAATAGTTAACGTTCTTGACGCCGTTTAGTACCAAATAGTGGCCAGCGATCAAGTTGGTTAGTTTTAAAAAATATTGGACCTGTTTGATATTTGCCCAAACCTAAGGAGTAGTTAATGAAATTTACCCAATAATTTAATATGTGAATTTTTCAAAAGAAGAAATTTAAATTATTTAAAATTCAATGCTAGTGATCGATACAGCACTGCCAACCACTAATATCCATATATCCCAATATCTAAGAGGCTGTTTGGATTGAGTTTTTTGATAACTCAATTCTCTGTTTTCATAACTCATAACTCAAAAATGGTGGGACCTATAGTAAAAAGTTTATTTGGCAAACAATAACTCTGTTTCCATCACTCAATTCTCTGATTTTTGAGTTATGAGTTATGGAAACTGAAAACAGCCAAAGTTGTTTTCAGTTTCCATAACTCATAACTCAATGACAATATTGTAATTAAACACACATAGGGGACCTACAGCCGCAACTTTTGACCACCTTTTGACCTTTTTTTTTTTTTTTTTTTCCTGGGTTGGCGTTGTTCTTTTTCTTTTCTTTATATATATATATATATATATATATATATATATATATATATATGTATATTAGCTTCGGTGAGTTGGGTACTAAAAAAAAAAAAAAAAAAAAACTGTACTGACTGACAGGTGTGGGATCCATGAATAGTGTGAAAAAATTGAGTGATGAAAATAAAAGTGATGTTGCCAAATGAGTGTGAAAAAATGAGTGATGAGTGATGAGTTATGAGTGATGAAAATTGAGTAACGGAAATTGAGTGATGAAAAAAGCTTACCCAAACAGGCTCTAAACATTTCTACATCTCAATTCCAAAAATTGTTGATACTGACTTCAAAATTATTATCAAACAAAATTTTATAAAGTTGATATTAATGACATGATAATTTGTTAACACCATGCTAAGTTGCATTGATTTCTTTTTTTAACACTTCGGCCCCTCAATCAAAATCCTGGTTCGTCCCTGGTTATTGTTACAGAAACACACTTAGTTCTCAACGAATTCGTAGCACATACAATATAGCCAAATCTTCATTTATTTTCTTTCAGACACAATTTGGTTATATTGACAGATCAAACATGGAAACAAAGCCTGTTCTTGGAGTTCCTTATGACGAAGACAATTATTTGGAATGGAATCATTTGGAATGGAGTGTTCGGGTGAAGACAGATTTGATGGCTGAAGATCTTTGGGACATTGTTGAAGCAACGAACGAACCTCCTACACCAGAAATGAAGCTGCTTTTAAGGCTTGGAGAAAGATGAATGCCATGGCTTTACGTGTGATCCAAAGATCAATCGGGCCAGACATATTTTCTGATATTATGGAGATTACTTCGGCCAGAATTGCTTGGGAAACGTTGGCAGAAAAGTACAAACCTAAAGGTCCTGACCCAAGTAGCAGGTAATTTAGATCATTCAATTCGTTAAAAGTCAAGTATCTCTCTCTCTCACGTGATTTTAAAAGCCGGTTTTACTTCGGACAGCATGGCTTCAGTTCCTTTACAAGAAGACAATCTTGACTCAAGTACTGAGTCAGGTACGAGCCAGATTTCATCTGATATTGGGGAGATTACTTCGGACCGTATGGCTTCAGTTCCTTTAGAAGAAGACAAGCTCGACTCAAGTACTAAGCCGGGTATCTCTCTCTCTCAGTCTCTTTTATTTTCTGTGTAAAATAGGCTGAAAGATAAATTGTCTGTGCATCCACGGTACTATTTATATATTTAAAAATTATTTTGTTACAGTTTTCAATTTCAGCAAAAATAAACTCAATCCTTTCAGCAAAAATAAGCTCAATACCCAATATAATATAATTCGAATCCAAACTCCCTCTTTATTAGTCTCTCCTTGGTTCTCTCTCAGTGACTCTTCATTAATCTCTCATTGTCCTTTCTTTTTTTGGTTTTCACCCCAATTCTCTCTCAATCTTCAAGAGTTCCTCTTGTCACCAGTTCCTTTCTAGTATCTATACAAGCGTGTTTGGATCTTGGGGTAAGTAAGTTTAACTCCTCATTTTTGCAAACTGCCCACATTCTTGTATTATTCTTTACATAGTAACAATAATTAGTCTTTTGCTACAATATTATTGGACATATGAGATAATCAATATAAAATTTTTATTTGGTTTGTAAATTAAGAGAAAATCAAATACAATGTATAACCTGTTGAAAATAAAATATTTTAATATGTGAATTTTTCAAAAGAAAAAATTTAAATTATTTAAAATTCATTGCAAGTGATCGGTGCAGCACTGCCAACCACTAATATCCATGTATCCCAATCTCTAAACATTTCGACATCTCAATTCCAAAAATTGTCGATACTGACTTCAAAATTATTATCAAACAAAATTTTAAAAAGTTGATATTAATGCCATGATAATTTGTTAACACCATGCTAAGTTGCATTGATTTCTTTTTTTAACACTTCGGCCCCCTCAATCAAAATCCTGGTTCGTCCCTGGTTATTGTTACAGAAACACACATAGTTCTCAAGGAATTCGTAGCATATACGATATAGCCAAATCTTCATTTATTTTCTTTCAGACACAATTTGATTATTTTGACAGATCAAACATGGAAACAAAGCCTGTTCTTGAAGTTCTTGATGACGAAGACAATTATTTGGAATGGAGTGTCCGGGTGAAGACATATTTGATGGCTCAAGATCTTTGGGACATTGTAGAAGCAACGAACGAACCTCCTACACCAGAAAATGAAGCTGCTTTTAAGTCTTGGAGCAAGATGAATGCCATGGCTTTACATGTGATCCAAATTTCATGCGGGCCGGACACATTTTCTGATATAATGGAGATTACTTCGGCCAGAAATGCTTGGGAAACGTTGGCAAAAAAGTACAAACCTAAAGGTCCTGACCCAAGTAACAGGTAATTTAGATCATTCAATTCGTTAAAAGTCAAGTATCTCTCTCTCTCTCTCACGTGATTTTAAAAACTGGTTTTACTTTGGACAGCATGGCTTCTATTCCTTTAGACGAAGACAATCTTGACTCAAATACTAAGTCAGGTGCGATCCAGATTTCATCTGATATTAGGGAGATTACTTCGTACAGTATGGCTTCAGTTCCTTTAGAAGAAAGACAAGCTTGACTCAAGTACTAAGCCAGGTAGCTCTCTTTCTCTGTCTCTTTTATTTTGTGTGTAAAATAGGCTTAAAGATAATTAAGACGACGACAAACTTCAGAAAAAAAAAAGAAAAAAAAAAAGAAAAAAGAAAAAAGAAAAAGGAGAAGCTTGAAAGCATTTGTAAAAAGTAGGGGAAAAAAATGAAATAGGCTGTGACTGCGTTAGAGCTAGACTTTAGGTCACGTTTTAGGAAGAGTCTCCCACTCAAAGAATTGGAAAAAGACAATGACGTGCCACAATGGAATTAAGGTCCAAATAGTTCCCATTGCCACCATCTTCTTCATTGTTTTGTTCATTTGTTGGTTTTGTTTAGTACAATCTTACAAATTACACTTTGCGTACAGTTAATGGTTAAAACTTTGGAAGTCCTCTCCATTTCATTAGAAATAATTAGATTCTCATATATTTATTGTTATATAATCTGTTTCATTATTTAAAATTTTAAATAATTTGATATTAAATATACTTTAAAATTTGTAATATTTAATGTGTGAACATGAAATTGATCAATTTTAAATTGTGTAACTTACGTGATTTAAATAAATTAAATTTATTGATGTAAAAATTCAACTAATTGAAAGATTAAAATAACCTTATTAATTTTTCATATATATTAAAAAAAAACCCTATTTGGTTTTCAAGTTTAAATTTAACTTGTTGCGAACCGTATTGTGGATGAGCTTATATATGGGACATTTGAAGACAAATTAATCGTGTGAGCATATGCTTAGGTGTAGCTTCAGTGCTCTATGTAGAGAGGCAAAAAATGTATCACATTCTAGCTATACAGCATGCATTGAATAGAAAACCAGTGGGTGGCTAAGTTTAACTACCCACCTTTACTCCTAGCTGACTTGTGCTATAATTTAATAAACAGGAGATTATCTTGAAAGAAAGAATGAAAGCATTTATTTTTTACGTATAGGGGCATTTTTTCTCCCCTAAAATTTCTTAAAATTTCTAGAATTTTTTCTTCCCTAAAATTTCTTAAAATTTCTAGAAAGTGTATTAGATATTAGGAGATTTAATAGTCAATATTATAGTGAGAGTTTTATCTCCCGTTTAATAGACAAACCCAACAATGCTCTTTCTATTATCCATAATTCCATATCTTTAGCCCTTTCCTTATTGCTATATCCCAAAAGTTTAAATTCATTAAAAAGTGAATAAGGCAGTCTAACGTTAAGTGTAAAAAGTTCAATTAGCAATCTTCAAATGTGTCCTTAAATAAGAGCATTCAGTTTCATGTTGTGACTTTCGAGGCCAATACCAAAGAAAATGTCCTCCATTGTATGTGTTAGATAACTCAGGCTTTTAACCAAACTATTTAACAATTTTGGGTTTACTTCATCTTTATTGTTAGAGCATCTCCAGCAGTTTCTCTATATTTTTGTATTGTTTGGACAGTGAATAGTGATATTTACCTTTTACCTACCTACTTTTTCAAATACATCTTCTAATAGATTCTCTAGCCTTTTTTCTATCTCATTTAAATATTATTTATTCATTCATTATTTATTCATTTTTTGACACACATTCCCATACCCCCATCCCCACTTCTTTCTATGCTAATTTTTTATTTAGTTTTATTCTTTTGCTAATCTACAGTAGGCCATCAGATTTGATAAGTTACTGTTCATGAACCAAAAAAAAAAAAATCATGATTTAGAGAATCCATTGGAGACCATTTTTTGGGTCTCATTCTCTATTATAGAGATTATTTTGCTTTTATCTAAGCTATTGGAGATGCTCTTATGACAGGTTATAAGCCCAATTGCATAGACATGGCAAAACGGGCCAGAATTTTTCGACCTAACCCGACCTGACCCGAACCTGATATTTTTGACCCGAAGCAAAACGGGTTGACTCGTGACCTGAACGTGTTTTTTGTGGGTCAACCTGACCAAAACCATTTTTTAAAACTTAAAAAAATAAAATAAAATAAAGACAATATTAGTTTAATTGTTTGTTGTGAGTTTTAAGGAAATAATTGAGACATTTACATAACTATATGCAAATTAATTGAAAGATGAATGATTGAGCATTTTGTAATAAGTAAAGATTTTTAGATATCAAATAGCAAAGTACATGCTAAGATAATCTGGTTACAATACAGTTAAAAACATAGATTTAAAATTGTAGACATGTATGAAAAACATTCACAAGTGTGAAAATAGTGAAGCTAAAGTATCAAATTAACATAAATTATAAATGCTTAGTCCTATTTTTTAACAATTTATATCCAAAATAAACGGCTTTTCAAAATAAATTATGATATTTCCTAAAGTGTGTGTTACTTAACAATAATATGATATTCATAAAAGAGACCATGTGTAAATAAGTAAACAATCAAACTTTCATATATATCTCAAATTGAAATAGAGTGCCAACCACAATTGACAATAGATTATAAAATTAATTTTCAAGATTGTAAATTTCTTATATGTTTTTATTATTTATCAAATGAATTATCCAATAAGTCATTTGTAATTTTGTTTTATATTTTGGGATCTTGATATTGTGTAGAAATAAAACTTGTGTATTTTTTTTACTTATTTTTGTGTTATTGTATTTTAGATAGCAATGTTAGGATTTGTATAATTTTAAAATTATTAAATAAGTATTAATAAGTGTAATTCATTCTTGATATAACTAGTGAATTCAAAGTAATGCATTTTACATCAAGTAATTTGTTGCATGACTTTCTAAATGGCAAATACATGTTTTCTTTTTTTAAAAAAATTCATGTGAAAAATACGAGTCAACCCGACCCGACTTACAACCCGATTGACCCGAACCCATTTTAAACCCGCTTAAAATGGCTCGTTTTTTACCTGCAATCTGTTTGACCTGCAATCCGATTGACCTGTCTTGAACTTGACTCGATTCGCCTGTTTTGCCATGTCTGCAATTGCATACACAAACCATTGCTTATTTTTATTTTATTTATATATTGAATTATTCGAACATATTTGGTTCATTTCTTGTCAAATTAAACCATTTACATTCAAAAAAAAAAATTAATCAAGATATCTCAACTCATGTGACTTACAAAGTATGTTACATGGAAATGTATTATTCAGGAGTTTGGAGTGTTTGCTTAAAACACAACTAAAAGTGCACTTTTATTTGTATTTAAAAAATGTCCTCCATCTACTCAAACTTTCTCACACACTTTCCGGCAAGGCACTTCTTTCTCACACACTTTCCGACAAGCCAATGCCTTAGCCTAGAGAGTGAGAAAGTCATCTTCTTTTTTGGTATTAATGGAGTCTGTTTCTTCTGACTTTCATGATTGTTTTACTAAAGATTTTACTTCTATGAAATAGAACAAATAACAGTCTTTCTTTTAAAAAATTAAAAAAAAAGTCTGCCATCTACTCAAACTAGCATTGACAAAGATGATTTGCTGATTTAAAAAGAGAGTCATGAAGGTGTGTAAAAAAGCTCTAATTTCCACTATTGAGGTTGTTCTTCAACCTTCCTACCCTATATGGAAGTTCTTAGCCTAAGCTGTCCTTTATAACTTCTTGAAATTTTGAGGATATTTCTATTGTTTGTTAAAGCTTTCGTACTATTTCTGTTGTTAGTATTCCTTTAGAATGTTTCTCGTTTCTCATTTAAATATATGTGAACTCTAAATTCCTTTTGAGAGTATAGCCCATGGCAACAAAGTAGAAAAAAACTTTGTTAGGTTCTAAAAGTTTAAAACAATTGGCAAACCGTGAACACAAACTTGTCTAGATATAGATTACTAAGTCTATAGGGTATATTAGATAATACTCAACGTGTTACAAATTAGAACACAAGAACAAGGAATCTGCAAGTTTAAGGAATTCAAAACATGTCAGGTTCGACCAATTGAAACACGAATCTGCAGAATTTAATGCAGAAGTTAATTAAGGCCCAACAGCTCATTAAGCTCATCAAGTGACTAGGGTTTCAAATATATTTCACAAAGTATTTAAAAGAAAACCTAAGACACGTTTTGTTATGACTTTGGAGGTGCTCTTTTGAAATCTAAAAGGTACTGTGTCTTCTCCTTTCAAAGTCACTACTGGAATTCTTTCTACACATCATTAGAATCGGTAGATCTGAAGTTGCTGCAAACAAGATCAACTACTGTTGATGATCTAAACTGTTGAGTGGGATCTTAAAGTCACAAACTGGAGTGTCTGTGTTCAACAAATTCAGAATAGACCAGTCCGGATTCAGAGATGCGTGTGGTTGTGTGAGTAAGTACTACAAGAGGTAGCATTAGATTTATGGTTAAATCTATTGTAAACACTTCCATTCTATTAGTGAATGGTTGTCTTGTGGATTGTTTAGGTTAAATCCTTCTTAGGTTTTTTATCTTGAAACTGGACGGTTTCATTGGTTGTCATCATATCGCTTGTCTTATTTACTTTTCCGCTTTATGTGAAATGATTGTTATTGTTTAACTTAGATCTGCATAATAAACCTAAATAACAATTTGGTTAATTAATTAAGTTAAACAATCTGAGTTTATAGGGGTCTAAATATACATAACACACTTCTTCTACCAGATAAGCATTCAAAAAGCATATTTATCATATATTTGATATCTATATGTTTATTTTACGCTATTCTAGTAATTATTAGTGGTATAATTTCCAAACAAGAAACTAAGGCAAATATCTCATCCCAATTTATACCCAATGTTGGGCGTACCATTCTTGGTTTGTATCTCTCTACCTCCTCCTTCTTCTTCTTCTTTTTTATTTTTATTTTTATTTTAATTAATTAATTTATTTATTTTATTTTTTTCACTCTTCTTCATCTTATACACCATTGTACATCAATAGCCTTTCTTCTTTTCTATTGCCTCGATCGCTTTGTTGATAACATTTGTTTATATTCTGTAGGTCCTCAAACAGGAAAAAAACACATTTGATTATTGATATTCTCTAGTTGAATCATTGAGATCTTGTATACTTCCCATTTACTATAGTATTTCACTAGAACTTCTTTCTAGTAATGATAACGAAATTTTTTTTATGAATAAGAGATGTTGGAGATGGATGTGGATAGGATAGTTCTTCCAAACTTAATTAACATGTTCTTCTCTAGGTAAAGAAAAAAAACTAGATATTTCCATTCTTCTTGGGTGTTCCTATTTCATGTTGATTAATTGGTCCAATTACATGCAATGTCCAATTGAAGGTACAACTAAATTGCTAGTCTAAAGTTAAGTGTAGTAGAAAATAAATTTGACATAGGCAATATGGTTATGATAGGAAAACCTTCGCAAGAATAACTTCAATGAGTGATGTTTAGGTCACCACTCCTTGAATAATCCATTAACAAATATTGAGTTTACGAGTACAAGAAATATAACCTAATCCTAAAGTATCTACCTACCTATAGTAGAACCTACTGACCTATCCAAGCCCATATCTAACCTAGTTGGACTATTCTTTTTAGCTAACTTCTTCAATGTACACGAATCTACCAATGTGTGGTTGAATATTACAGCAATCCTTGATTGATGCAGTTGATTTGTGCAAAGTTCTTCAATGTAACATGCTCCAATAAAAATGGTAGTAGCTCAGTACAAAACCTTAGGCACACAAAGTCGTAACAACTTCTTAGTATGCCTGTCTCTTCTAAGTGCAGTAGAGATGCAAAATTCAGCATTCTCAAGCAATTTCTTGAACAGTTTTCTTCATTCTTCAACATGGATATACAATACACTTTTGGACTCTGAAAACTTAGACTCAAAATACATATAAAGTGCATTTTGGAATGGATTTTTCAACACATACAAATAATGACCCTAACACCATGTTATGCTCCTATACACACGTAAGTCAAAACTGTATCTTTTGTCTGTTCTAATCTTGGATCTTACCTCTTGATCATTTTAAGAATTTATCAACTCATTCTTTCAGCTATGCCATTTTGATTTGCCAATCTAAGGACTTTTAAAGATGACCAATACTATTTGTTTCATAAAATTCTTTAAATTCATTTTATCTGAATTTGCCCTACTATTGAATCACAAGGTCTTAATTTCATAACTACTATACCTATCTACAACAGTTTAAACTTTTTCAATAATTTTAAAATCCTTATAATTCTATTTTAGAAAAAATAAATCATCAATGAAGAGAGAAGAAAATAGTTATTTGTTCCAAACAATGATGGTTTCGGTCCACACACATTGCTATGAATAAGCTACTGTGGCTTAGTTTCTCTCAAAAAGCTATTTCTTAATTGCTTAACAATGATACATCTCTCACCATCTTATTTTTCACCATAAATTGTAAGTCTAGCAAAATTTAAATGTCATCGGCTCCTTGATTATCACATTGTTTCCGTAGTCCCTAACCAACTACAATCCTTCAAGAGAATATCAGTCTTTTTTAAAAGTTAGTTGTTAAGACCTTCCTTAAGGTCCTGGTGGTTTGCTGTTTAGGTAATGGAAACTCTAGTGGTTCTTTAGAGGGAACCGAACCCCCAGAGATTAAGAGGGGGAATGAGAGAATTTAGAGACATGGAAGAGAATTTGCTGAAGTTATTTATTGCTTAATTTCCATGATTACAAGAGCTAGCCTCTTATACTCAAGGCTTGGTTAGAAACAACTTCTTCTAGAGTACTAACTGTCGTAACTAACTCTATCTTTCTACTAATAGCTATCAAACTACTATTATAGCTCATACTAGCACATGTCCTAATTCAAATACGTATGTGACCTAATTGAAATAAGCATGTGCGGATTGCAATTAACCATATGCCACTAATTGCACATTAACTACATGCTGTTATTGGGCTGATACTGCTGTTGTACTACTTGCTGCTGCACTGAGCTTGCTGCAACAATTACTCTACAGCAATTGTCCAATCAGTTCATTCTTGACATTTGGCCTAGTCTTAAATAATAGTTTTCAAACTGAGCATATAAATACATATAAATATATAATAGACATCAGAAATAAATTGGCGATCTATATTTTCTAAGCAGATATGAACCTTTACTTTTTGTTTCAAAGGAACTTCATTTGAATTATTGAAACTTTGAAAGTAACATTTTCAGTTACTGGTTCATCAAAATCTAAAAAATGCATTTTAATCCCACATATTTGGTTAATTACTAGTGCTAATGCCACATGTATCATTCTATTCTTTCTCTACTCTTCTGTACACCAACAACAAAGTTGACTCCACTTCTTTTTCTCTTTATTTATTATTTATTATTTTTTATGTCTATATCTTCAATATATATATGAAAGTTCAAATATGTGTATAAACATCCTTGAACGTTTAGACCCCCAATTTACAATTTAACCAATTCAAACATTATGTCAAACAACTAGTGTGCGGAAAATGAACATAAGCTATAATATAGAATTGGATAAACTATCTAAGCCAAATTAAAATCACAACCCATATCAGATAATAAAAAGGCAAAGATAAAAGGGAAGGAAGATGCAAACACAAAGACAACACGCAATGTGTTATCGAAGAGGAAACCGAAGCTCTCGGCGTAAAACTTCTCCGCCGCCCTCCAAGCGGTAAACAATCCACTAAAAAATGTAGTTGGGATACATGAACAGTAATAGACCCTCCAAGCCTAATCTACCCAGTTCACCTAAACCCTCCAAGCTTCTTACTCCAACGAGGTTGCGCCGAACCTTTTTCTTTTCTAACTTCCCGGATTCCGCTACTAGACCGTAGCATCAACCAATGTAGATTGGTTCCTTCCTAATTGCTTCCCAGAAAACCAAACAGCCCTCTCACAGTAATGAATATGGTGAGAACAATGTTTTGGTAAAATGCCTCTCAAGGATTTGACAATGGAGAGGAAGAGAGTTGAAGAATTTGAAGAGACTCTAATATATAGATTGTAGGTGAATCAATCTTGTTTTTCTTTAGGGTTTCTCTCTCAAAATTCTCTCTGGAAGCTCTCTTTCATTTGTGGGTATAAGGGGTATTTATACTGGAGTGAAAGAGGAATGTGAAACGTCAGAATTTACAAAACAGGGGTGGCTCGCGGCTTGACCTCGCGACTTGACTGAGTTGCGAGATCCAGTCGCGAGATAACTGTATGGCCAGTTGTCCTGTTTTGTCCTGTAGTGCTCCAGTTAGCATGACTGTTCACCTTCTGGCACGCTTGGCACGTGTGTTGCGTTTGGCGGTTTGAAGCCGCGAGCCACCCACGAGAACAAGCCGCGAGTCTCTGTTTTCTTGCACACTCTTGAGCAATCAACACTCTATCTCACTCACTACCCTTACAACAAACCCACCTAAATACAAGGTTACTAAATGTTGAAATATAAGCAAATTTGACACGGAATAAAGCCAATAAAATGGTTGATTAAATTCAACCTTACAATATAAACTAAAGGAAGGCCTGAGAGAGGGGTTCTTCTTGGATTTAGAATTTAATGATATATATATAAATATATATATATATATATATAAATATATATATATATATATATATATAAAACTTAGACCCCATAAAATTAATTTGGCTTTGACATTGCCCCTCGCTCTCTTTGTATACTACTTAATTATTCATTTATTCAAACTTTCACATTTATGTAGATTTGATTCCTAAACACTAACTCATCTTCATAATTATTGTGTTAATAAGAGTCATTTTAATTTAATCTCTTATAGATTTTTAATATTGCACTTGCTTTGATACGGTATGGCTCTTGTCTGTACTAAATCCAATGTCTCATTAATATTTAAATTCAGAATCAACAAAAATATCAACTGATAGTTGAAATGTAGATGTCAGAATGGTTTCGTATCATTTCATTCTCTGAAAAAATAAATAAATAAATAATCAAATAAAGTTTGGCAGGAGAAAGTGACAAAGAGGGAAACATTGATGATGGCTTTAAGATTTATATGGACTTATACAAAGCTTTGCAAATTGGTGATTTGCAATAACTGCAAAAATCACAGTTAGGGACAGGACCGCACTTCATGTTGCTGCTGAAGCTGGACATGTGCATATAGTGGAGGAGTTGGTAAAGCAAATGTCTGAAGAAAATTTGGAAATAAAAGATATTCAAGGTTTCACAGCTCTAGCTCTGGCAACTTATTATGGAAACTACCGTATGGCAGAATGCATGCTTGGAAAGAATAAGAACTTGATCAGTATTGGAGAAAAAAAAGGAAATATTCCAGTTGTTCTGGCTCTTGTAAACGGGCAGTTAAAATTGGCTCGTCATCTCTATTCGCTCACTCCGCCAGAAATTCTAATGCCAGAAAATGGCACCATGGGGGTTACAGTTGTTTGCGATGCAATATATAACAAAGCTTTGGGTATAATTAACTCTTCGTCTTAACTATCCATTGAGTATTATTTCCTACTTGAAATTTTCGCAATATAATTCTGTATGATTGATTAATTTCTCTGTCCATATGGTTCAACACAACAGATGTTGCTTTGGATTTAGTCAAGCGTTGTCCATGTTTGGTTGTTGCTCAAGACAGATTAGGTAACTCCCCTTTTTATTCACTGGCTTGTATGCCTGATTATTTCCTAAGTGGAAATCCGCTGGTATTTTGGAAACGATGGATCTATTCGGGTTAGTACCATCCCTTTTACTCTTCACTCTTGTTTTTCGTTGACTTGTTTTAGTATTATGCAAATAATGGATGAATTTAATTATATAAATGTGAATTATGTGATGATATCCCTTAAAAAAAAAACTATGAAAAAGGGGGCCCTTGAGGCCCAAACCCATATCCTTCTTTTGTAGATCCAATATAGCCCACAAGAGAAGAGAAGAGATAGTGCAAGGCCCTAAGCATTACAAGAGGCCCATTTGACAAATGGATTTAATTTTATTAAGGATTTTTTAGGTAACATTATGCAATTACAGTTTTTGTTTATTTAAGAGGGGGAGGGGGGTGCTTAATTGTATCATCCAATAATGGGTTGAAATTTGGAATATCATATATTTTCATTCTTTCATATCTAAATTTACAAATTCTATGTCTTCTTCTTCTTCTTCTTCTTCTTCTTCTTTTTTTTTTTTTTTTTTTTTTTTTTTTTTTTCCTTCATATTGTGATAGTTATAATAGGAAATGAGAGATTTGAACTTTAAATGCCTCTATTAGAAATATAAAGAAGTGCTGCCAAGTGCTTTGTAGCTTAACTAATTTGCACCTTCTCACCTAAATACAATAGGGTTCAAACCTCACCTCTCCTCTCTCGTTGTAACTATCGAATTTTTATTAAAAAAAAAAAAAACATAAATAGGTGCCAATTGAATTACAAAACTTTGATAGTTAAACAAAACATATCTATAGGTTGTAACACCCAACATTATTAATACTACATCGGGTAACACATGTAGTGGTACTATACTACCATTTTGATGTAATGAAAATAATTTTTCTCAATTAAAATATGAATAAATTCTAGAATGTCCATGTGATTCATAAGCCTAAATACAAAATAATAATTCTAAAAAATTAAGTTAAGATTAACAATCTTAAACATTATTCGAAATTAAAAAAAGTAAGATTTTACGTTGATAACTTGATCTCTTCGATAGTATTGGAAATGAAAAATAAGTATATCAAAATATGAATTTTGACATGCTTATGGAAAAAACATGCAAGAATTAGAAAAATTAAGAGGATTTTTGTAAGAAATTATTTCTATAAGAGACTATTTCTATAGTCGGTAATTGCGTGGATCTATTTTTGAAATGGATAATCTTAATTTTTTTTTTTTTTTTTTTTTTTTTTTGGTTTCCCAACCGGTATCCGAACCCACTGGGCCGACTAATCCGGTTTCGGAGCGGGTCCCGGGGTTAAGGTTTTAAACTCCTCCCAACGGGCTTGCGGGGGATCGAACCGTAGTTCTCCCTACCAAGTCTAGCCCCTGGCACCACTAGACCAAGACACCGTTGGTGGATAATCTTAATTTAATATTTTAGGAATGACCAATTAAACTAAAAGACTCTTGGCATATGATTAGTCATATTTTAAATTTGTTTGAATTCTTAGAAAATTGTTGCAGTTAAAGGAATACAAGTGAAATGATTATTATAGTATACGTATGCTTATGCAAAGTACTGGTTAACTTATATGAAAGCTATAGAAAATATTTTAATAAGATATTTGAAATTAAAAAATTAAATAGATAATAAAATTATAAGGTTTAAAATATAATTTTTCCAAATTATTTAAATAATATATTGTGTAAGTTTAGCTTTTAACAAAACCATGAATTATTGTAGATTATAATTTATAATAAATGGTGAATCTTCTTTAAAAGATAATTAAATTTTAATTGTAGTCTTTTTTTTTTTCCTTCAAATGTAAGTGGAATTTAATTTATAAAAATCCATCTTAATAATTTTAATTTTATAGTGCAGTATATTAATTGAGAAAGCATGTCCTACAAAGGATAATACTTAAATCAAGTCACATAGCACAAGCACAATGCCCAATTTTTATTATTAATACAAAAAATTATTATAAATAATCAAAATAAATTAAAATAAATAATGAATTTTTCAGATACATAGAATTTTAATAAGAAAAGCATTTCTAAACCTCTTAAAGCTTTGATTATGGAGTTTCTATAATTTTAATGTGCTTATAGTGTGTCCACATAGTGGAAGTATATTTTATAACGTGTAATATTTACATCAAAGCAAAATCATATTGCACAAGAATAATGTGTATGACCCAACTTGAATCAATGTTGAAAAAAAATAAACTTCTACTCATATATAACATTCTAATAATTTACTATTTTTAGACATGAAAAAGAAAGTGATAGAAAATGTGAGTCAGCACATACAGAATATAACTAAGATTTATTATAAATTAGCTTGTTCATATCTTAACCTTGTAATACTTAAAAAAAATTGGATAAATATATTACTTATACAGTTGATTCTCAAACTAATAATAATAATAATTGTTGGGTTAAAATGAAATGACCCCTTGCAAATTAATTAATTACCCAAGTTAATTAATTAGGTTCAATTACATGCAATGGCGTGGCAGCACAAACAAATCACCAAATTATCTAATTGATCCTCTACTAAAACTGATAAGGAAGCATGGACTGTCCTCTAAATAACCTATGAAGGGACTAAGGCTGTCAAGGATTCAAAATTTCAAAGGCTTACTACGAGCTTTGAAGAGATTAAGATGGAGGAGGATGAGTCGTTTGACGAGTTCTATGCCAAGCTAAAGGACATAGTCAACTTTGCCTTTAATCTTGGGGAAACTATTCCTGAACCCAAGGTTGTAAGAAAGGTGCTCAGATCTCTGCCGAGAGATTCCATGCTAAGATCACTGCCATTGAAGAATCAAAGGATATTGACTCTATTCCTTTGACAGAGCTTGTTGGCAACTTGCAAGCCTATGAATTGGGTTGACTAGAATCGGGAAAGGAAGCAAAAGCAAGAGCATGGCACTGAAGGCCTAAATCAATGAGATCAATGAGTCTTTTGATGATGAAGATTCCAAAATGAAATCCTACATCACCAGGCAATTCAAGAAGATTATGAAGAATGCCAATGTAAAAGGATTCGACAAGGACCGAAAGCAATCCAATTCCTCTTAATTCAAGAGCCAAGACAAAGGAAAGAAGGATGCTAAGGAAGGCAGTCGGTACACTGTTCCCTTCGGACCAAAGTGTTTCGGATGTCAAGGTTTTGGACATATGAAACAAGAATGTCCAACATATTTGAAGACTATTGGAAAAAGCAAGGCCCTTGTTGTTACCTTGAGTGACACTGAGCCTAAGGATGATTTAGATGACAATGATGACGAGGGAATCTTGAATGCCTTCACTGTTACAGTGAATCCTACTGAGGGGATTGTTGAAGAGGTAGATGAAGAAGAAGACTTGGTGGAGTCTAAGTTTGAGAAAATAGATGAACAAAATTACATCCATACAGCCTATGCTAAGTTGTACAAGGTTTTCGAGAAGTATAAGAAACTTTATAGGCTGGCCACTAAGAAGCTGAGTGATGTAGAGCTAGATCGAGAGGAGCTCTCTACAAAGGTTGATGAAGCAAATCAAACCATTGGAGCTTTGCGGTTCAAGAACAACTTCCTTGCTGAAAAGACAAAGAAGCTTGAAGCAGAATTGTTACATGTTAGAGCTCAACTAGAGAGGACTTCTAGTGCAAAGCTCGATGAGATGTTTAGCTTTCAAAAATCTGCTTCTGATAGAACCGGTTTGGGGTATGATTTCTCTTTTTCTAATATTGCCTCTTCTAGTAATAGTGTGTTTGTCTCACCTGCTAACAATGTTAATTTTGAGAACAATAAATGTAAAACTGATATAGCTAGTGAGAACGTAGACAAGGGAAAATCTATTTTAGGTGCGCCCCCTAAGCTTGAAAAGAAAGAGACTAGAAACCTTAGGACTAAGAAGGTTAATAACAAACAGTCTCAACCGAAGAAGCCGCATCTCTGTCATCACTGTGGAGCTTCAGGGCATACTCCTCCAAATTGCTACAAGTGGATAGCCACTCAACAAAGCAACAGTATGATCTCGTCCGAAAACCAGAATCAGTTTTCATCTTCTTTTGCTCCTCTTGGAGATCTTCTCAAAGCTCTCATGTTTATTTCAAACTTGAATGGTTTCAATTCATCCCCCTCACCACCGGTTCAAAGGTTTGCTCAAAGGAAAGGTTCCTCCAAGGTATGGAAGGAAAAAGGCTCAAAGTGATTTAGTCACTTTTTTTTTCTCTCTCTCTCTCTCTCTCTCCCCTTTATTGTTTTTGCATTATTTGTGTGTTTTGCTTTTTTGTTTTTGAGTTAGTCTAGTTTTATGCTTTGTTTTGTTTAACATGTTTTTGTTTGTTTATTTTCAGTTTTTGCTTTATTTTGTTTTCATAAAAATTTTAAAATTTTTTTGAAAAATTAGAAAAATACAAAAACAGTGTGTTTTGTGTACATTGGTACTTGTGTACTTTGAATGGCCATTGAAATAAAGTTTTCTAAACTTTGTATCTTTTGTAGCTTAGATGAGCATCTCAATGCACAACTAAGCAAGTGAGCTTTGTGGCTCATGTTTGTGATGAGTAAGATTAAGTAATCTCTTGTACTTAACACTCATATCACTCTTTTTGACGGGAAGGACTAAAAAATCCTAAGAGAAAGGCATAAATAGCCATCTCACCTTTAAAGCCTGTCAATCATGTATAACATCTGTATGCTTCGGCATAGCAAAATTGTGATGTTTGTGGCTTAACATAATTGGGTATTTCTTCTCTCTCTTATATGCCCATACATGATATGCTCAAAAAGAAAAAAAAATGCAAAGAATATAAAAGTAAAAAAAATCAAAATGCTTTTAAATATGGTTGCAAACTTGTTTCTAGGAGATGTGGGAGTTATAGGATGTACCTCAAAGGTGATAGTCCCTATCAAGTAATTATGATTATGTGTGAGTTAAATTGATTTTCTCATATATCAAATTGTCATAATATGAGACACTTATGTACTTTTGCTATGTTTTTACACACAACATGCAAATTCTTTGCTACTTTTGATACATGTGCAGGTACAATGTGATTTGGCCATCACAAGGGATACATGTGTTATTGTATGCTCAATAAACTATCTTAACTTGTTTTTAAAATATAAAGTTGATTAGACTAATTTAGTGTGTGTGTGTGTGTGTTTTGGATCTATGAATGCTTTGCATTGTTTTTGTTGAGAGATGTTTTTGAGAGCTTAACATTATGATTGGATCTATGTTTAAGTAGCTTGCTTGTTTGTATTCATCTCTTTGTGTTTTTCCTCTCTTTGAAAAACTCTTTTTTATCAAGCTTGACGGCTTCTCAACAAATCCTCGATAGATTCCTATCTATCGAGCCCTTTGGACTTCTTTTCTCGACAGATCTTATCGCATAGTCGATCCATCGAGCTTTCTGGACTTTGTCTCGATAGCTTCTCGATCCATCGAGAAACTTTCTGTCTAGCCACTAGATTCTCGACAAAATCTTGATCCATCAAGGAACTTTTGCCGTCAACAGATTCTCGACAGCACCTCGACAGATTCATATCTATCGAGATTTAGTGCTCGACAGATCTCGATAGCTCCTTGATCCATTGAGCCGCGATTTCTATATATATGTTAAGTGAGAAATCAGATTCACTTTTTCACTTCTCTCTCGACAGAAAAGCTCTCTCTTCCTCCAAACACCTTACCTTATTGCATTTCTCTTTTCTCATGCATTTCATGCATTAGACCTAGGTTTTTGGGTTTTCTCTGAAACTTTTGGGGATTTTGAAATTTTTGAGATTTTGGTGAAAGTTTTGGGTTGGGTGTTGTTTATTTAATGCTATATGATCATGCATTATATTCAATTAGTATTTTCACAATGTTTCATGCATTTAGATGTGTGTTTGATTGTTGAAAATTGTGTGCTGCTAGGTTTGGATTGGGTTGAACCCATGATGCAATTTCTTTTAGCACGTCACATGTTCATGCATACATACCCTTTCTTTTCTATCTATTTGTTCTGGGTTGTGATTGTGTGTTCTGTCGCTCTTTCTCTCTCTCTCTCGGATAGACTACGCATGGCACCCAAGCGCAAATCTACTCCGACTCAAAACCCTTTTCGTTCCTGGTCATCTTCTTCTACTGATCTTCCCCCTCTTCAAGTTCGATTCTGTGATGAGAAGGCCTATCAGGACTTCTTTGAGAACTTTCTAAATGTTGCGTTCATTCGGAACACCATATGATTTTGTCGGATTTTGCCAACACTGCTCTGCCCGATGTCATTCACACTCGGAGATGGGAATCTTTTTGTGAGATACCCTTGAGGTGTCCCATCGTGTTCATACAGGAGTTTTACTCCAATATGCACAGTATCAATACCTCTGTACCACAGTTTACTACGGTATTCCGAGGTACATGTATCGTAGTTACTCCAGATCTTGTATCCGAGATACTACAAGTCCTACGGGTAGCGCATCCTTACTACCTCGGTTCTCAGCGTCTGAGGATTATGTCCAAAGACGAGCTTCTGTCTCACTTCTGTGAGACACCCTCCATATGGGGTGAGCTTCAAAGCACCTCATGCTCGGGCTTTGCAAAAGGTCTGAGATTCCTTAATATGGTGATGACATTTGTTCTTACTCCACTGTCTCACTATAACTCCATCACTGAGCCTCGTGCTCGATTTTTGTTGTCCCTTTTAGAGGATCTTTCCGTAGACTTTCCATCTCATTTCATTATCTCTATCATAGATGTCTATAGGGATACGGCGAACAGTGATAAACTCATTTTTCCTTTGGCTATCACGAGGATCCTTCGCCATTTTTCTATCCCTATTCTTGATTCTCCTCTCTATACTATCATGGGTGCCATCAGCGCAGCTTTTGTTCGCGGGAGCGAGGCCCATCTTCGATCGAAGCGGCTGTGGACTAAGATGACGGATCCTCTAGCCCCTACCATTCCTTCCACCTCCACTCCTTCTTGAGCAGGTGGTGTAACTCTTAAGGCGGTCATGGCGCAGCTTCAGCGCATGGATGCTCGCCTTGATTCTCTCACTTCTGAGTTGTATCAGGTGAACACTCGTGTTGGTCGTAATGCATGACGACAGGCTCGCCTTTGTGGCTTCATTGGTTCTCCATCTCCTTCTCCAAAGGCTTTTAAGGATGAGGATGCTGCTGATGGAGATGAGGATTAGGATGCTAGCTCTTCCACTGATAAGGAGATAATGACCTCTTAGTGACTTACCCTTTGTTATTTGTGACAAAAAAGGGAAGTAGTTTTGGGATGATGAGAGTAGTCATGTATTTAGGGGGAGAGCTAGCATAGGACATTTTTGTTAGGGGGAGTGTCTATATTTTTAAGGGATGTAATGAGGATTATATGTATTTTCTTTTCCTTATCTTTAGTTACTTTATCCTCTTGTACACTAGTCTTGTAACCATTTATTTATGACATACATGGTATTTATTTCTCATTTATATATATGATGATGTATGTTGTTATTCACCTATCTCTCCATGTGTTGTTTCTTTTCTATCTTTATACACATGTTTCTTTATGTATGCAATCCTTTATTTCTGTTTAAAGTGTTTCAGAAAGACAGGTTATAAAAATCTATCATGCCATGAATTCTCTTCTTGCAAAATTTTTCAAGAGTTTGTGTTAGGATTAGATTTTATTGTATTTAACAAGTGATTATGAGTTTAGTGATTTAAGACTTCTCTCATACTTCATTTGTTTGTTGTGGTTTTGTCACGGATTGCCAAAGGGGGAGATTGTTAGGACATGTGTGGATATTCTCATATGTTATGTAAATTGGCTAATCCTTTGACAAAACGCATTTTACTTGTAATTGGGTAAATCTAGGATGGGTTTAGTACTTCAAGGAACAAGAGTTCAAGTTTAGTATTGAAACTATGCAAATCTGTCCAAGAAACAAGTGAAGAAGTGCTGTTCATTAAAGCTTGACAGATAGCCCGACAGATCTATATCCATCGAGGTTTAATGCTGATGCTCGACAGAAACTGTATTTATCGAGAATTACGAAATTCAGATTTTCAGATCTGATTTCACGCATATCCATGTGTATTTATGTTGGGTTTCTTTCCTTACAATCCTAAAAATATATAAGGATTATTTTAAGGGCCGTCAAAGGTGATGCAAAGTGATGCAACTCAATGAAAATTGATTGTGCATGCAAATTGTGACTGGAGACAGAATTTTTCCTAGTTCATCATATTCCTTGTAGAAACTGTTGTGTCTTTATGCCAAGGGTTTTGTAACCAAGGAGCTTCTTGATCTTCATCGTTGGATGAACTGAAGAACTTTGTAGCCAACATCTTCCTTAAGTTGGTGTGTTAGTCACATACTTTGATCCGTACATCAATTGGTTAATCACATACTGGGAGTCGTGCATTGAAAGGAGAGATTGTCACTACATTACAAGTCCAATTGGGTATTGGGGTAAGGGTTCAACTGTAGGTTGGTATTAGGTACTAGGATTCCTTTTATTTGTAACTGCTTGTTTTGATAATAGTGGATTCTCGGGAGTTGTGACCTTAAATTCACCCGGTGGGGTTTTACCTCGGTGGTTTTTCTCATTTGTAAACAAATCACCTAAGTCAATTTATTTTCCGCTGCATTTAACTTAGTTGGTGATTTATTTGTGCTACCACGCTTATTGCATGTAATTGAATCTAATTAATTAACTTGACTAATTAATTGATTAATTTATCAAAGGGGTCAATACATTTTTGGCCTATCATTTACGAATAGGGAAAACCATCGAGGCAAAACCTCACTGGGTGATTTTAAGGTTACCACTCCTAAGAATCTATTATTATTAGTCACAAGCGGTTACAAGTATAAGGAATCTTACCAAACTCTTTGGCCTATCCCGAAATACCAACCTACAGTTGAACCCTTATCCTAAAACCTAACTGGACTTGTATTGTAGTGGCAATCTTTCCGTTCAATGCACGAATCCCAATACGTGACTAACTAATGATGCACGGATTCTAGTACGTGATTAACTCACCAACTTGAAGAAGATTGTTGGTTGCAAAGTTATTCAGTTCATCAACAATGAAGATCATGAAGCCCCTTAGTCACAAAACCCTTGGCGTAAAGACGCAGTAGCTTCTTCAAAGGGAATAATGAACTAGGGCACTTTTTGCATGCGCGACGGCTTTTAAAATAATCCTTATATATGTCTAGGGTTGTGAGAAAAGAAACCCTATACAAATATACAAGCATGGGCTGAAAATCAGATCTGGAATTTCTAATTTTGTAATTCTCGACAGAAACAGCTTGTGTCAAGTTTCTGTCGAGCTTCGACTTTAAATCTCGATAAAAGTCTTTCTGTCGAGATTGCTGTCGAACTTTAATGAATAACTCTTATTCACTTGTTTTTTGGTCAGATCTTTATGGCTTTAACACTTGACTTGAACAACACGTTACTTGAAGTCCTAAACTCATTCTAGATCTACCCAATTACAAGTAAAGTGTATTTTGTCAAAAGATTAGCCAACTACATAAAATATGTCTATAATAATAATAACATATTTATATTTATATTTATAACAATAATAATATATTTATATTTATATTTATATGTTTGTTTGATTTGCTTATTCCTAGTAACTTATTTTCATAATATTTATCAAAAGATATAATTTTTGGTAACTTTTATATTAAATGTGTTGTAAAAGGCTAAGGCTACTTTTAGCGCTAGTTTTTTACTGGCTTTTTGCTGAAACTTATTTACTGTTTGTGGGCCCATGCAAGTCCCATAAAAAACCCAAGCTCATTTTGGTTCAAGTTTAGGTATTTATATTTATATTTATATTAATATGTCCATTTGATTTGCTTATTCCTAGTAACTTATTTTCATAATATTTATCAAAGATATAATTTTTGGTAATTTTTATATTAAATGTGTTGTAAAAGGCTAAGGTTGCTTTTAGCACCAGTTTTTTACCGGCTTTTTACTGAAAAACCTAGATAATTAGCCAAGTTGTTACTTAGTCCAATTAAACAAGTCTAGGTTATTACAATATCAAAGATCAAATCATGCAAAGTAGCGGAAAATAAATAACACAAGATATGATCACCCAGGAAACCAAACCGGTAAAATCCTGGGGAGGATTTGACCTAGCTATCCTCAAGGTAAACTTGAATCCACTATCTTGAAAGAATCGAAGTTTATACAATAAGACTTACAAGCCCCCATGCTCGACTTCTTATTACTACCAACCAGTAGAACTTACTAACACGACCATGTGCAAGCTTCGAATCTACGGACTCTTTCTTTCTTGGATTCACCACCAGATACAAGCACACCCGCTTGTGTTTTCTTTAAACTTCAATGGCAGCAACTGAATTGATCATCAAGGCGTAGATAAATCTTCTCCTTGAAAACCCTAAGTTTGTGTAAAGGAAAACTCATCTAGATCTCACAAGAGATTTACACAAACCGCAATTATGATCAACACTAAAACGTGGCTAGAATTTGCCTTTTATACTTGGGACAAATAAGAAACCCTAAAAACGTTTTAAAACACCTAGGGCTGAGTTGGAAAAATTTGTAGAAAATCATTCTGCCCGAGCTTCGATCGATCGAGCCTGTCTTTCGATCAATCGAGCCAGGCCGAAAGGAACAATGCTTTCCTGCTTTAACTCGATTCCAACTTTACATAAATGCACAACTTTGAGCTAGACTAAAACACTTTTAAACACATTGTTTTGATCATGGTTTGCCAACAATACAAATTAGAGTTCTAAATACATAAAATCCTAAGACTTTAGAAACTAACAATGGGCCAATTTGTTTGGCCTGTTATCCGCTCATCCTGTAACTCCCTTGATATCCTTGCTCCAGGAGGTATAAAACAACACAAGAAAGCTTGGCGAGCTAATACTTTTAGAGTTACTTCCTTTAAAATCGAGTCTAAAATCTTAACAATTTATGCTAGGTTTGTTAATTCTGCTTCCAACAATCTCCCTCTATGTTCTTGATATTTGGTTCTTCATTTTGTGAATTTTAATTATTTTTATTTTGCTTCATTGCTTTTGAATCAATTTGTATCTATGCTAATGGTGTATATATTGAGAATTTTAATAATAAAGGTATGCAAGATTTTGATAAAATCATGAATCTTAACTTTTGTTGAGGGCTACAAAAGTAGGAAATGAAAATTCTGGAATTCTACTTTTGTCTGCACAGTTTTGCAAGGCAGGAAGCTTATGATGGGGGAGCTTTAGTTGTAGAGCACAAAGAAGAATGAAGCAATCCAAGAGAGACTCTTTGTGATACAGTGTAGAGTCAACAACAATATGCTTACACCAGTTTTCTCATATTTAATATGATAACTTAAACAAGTCTTATGAAGAAAATTATTTTTATTGATAAAATATAGTTAGTGAAGCTACCCCTAGCAATTTAATAAGATTTTGTTGTTGATTTACAAAACTCTTTGAATATTATGATCATTTGTTATTAGAGCATGTCATATATTTTACTTTCTATTAGTGTTTCTTTTAAATGTGATATGTAATCTTTTGATTTGAAATTTTACCCTTTTTGTTGTGAAGGCAATAACCAGTGATAGAACTCATATTATTTTTCATCTACTCAAATTGTAAATCACAACAACAAAAAGTATGTAAGCTTCTGCCCAGAATGAACATTGTAAATTGCTTCAAATGAGCAATAATTTGCTTTGTTGGCAGATTAAGAAATATTTGACAAGGTCACTATATATATATATATATATATAGACGCACACACCTACCTTGGTTGACCAGCTTAAATCTTAATGAAATTTGTATATTCCTTTTTGCGTGAGTTATTCCTTAAAATCCAAAGCGCAAAGGTTCATTCAAGTTGACTAAATTTCTCTCAACCCAACAAAAAATGAATTTAATTTGATTAAAAAAAAATATTTAGCATTTCTAAGAACTTACCCGTGCATCGCACGGGTTAGCGACTAGTTATTTATAATTCTCATTCTTTTATAATTTCTATGTTGTTTAGAAATCTAACACTCCTTTGTTTTTTTTTTTTTTTAATTACTTAGGCAATTTGATGTCTATGAAATCCATAGAAGAAGTTTTTATCAAACCTACCATCAAAAGTATTACAGGTATGTATTTCTCTTCTTTGTTTTTGTGTTTTTTTTTTCCAGCAATGGTGGACAAGTATGTATCTCATGCAAGCATACAAGAATTTAAATTGCCTTTCAATATTTTGAATGCTTTATTATTTGCTAGATGTAATTAGGCACAAAAGTATATGCTTTATTATTTTTTGAATCATTTAAATACACCACTATTAAGTTAATAGGATTTTTTATATAATTTTTTTAAACAAAATGAAATTTATTTTTTCAAATTGGATTTATTCATGTTGTTCCCTTTTTCTTTTCTTTTTTTATATTTATATTTTGAATATTATCACTTAATACTTATTAATGTAAAGTATGCATAGTATTATGTATTGGTTTGCAACATTAATTAATATGTTTTGCTAATTATTAGTATAATTTTTTATTCCCAACAAATTTTCATTAATCATTTTTTATTTTGGTTTTTAATTGCAAAATTTTGGAACTTTAATTCTTGAATTTCATAATCTTTAAAAAGTCATCATTCTTCCAATATCAATTTTTTTTGTGCATTGATTAGTTTTACTCTTGAGCCATCACTATAAAATAGGGTTTTTTTTCCTTTGCAATTATCAAACTTATTTGACTAAAATAGTAAAATCAAAGTTGAAATGATAGCTATTTTTAAAAATTTTATTTTAAAGCGGTAATAGACTCATATGCAACTTTACAATCTATATGGTTCTATTTTTTTATTTAATTAAATTTAATTTTCTTCTTGATTTTTTTTTTTTTTTAAGGTTTGTCATAAAAGATTCTAAGCATATCCTAAGAAAGGTTTGTAATCATATGTGGATTCATTAAATGCAAAATTCATATGCAAATAGTTTGATACATGTAACTAAAAATAATATTATAATACAACTAATAAGAATTATTTATTTATTCATAAGAATTATTTATTTTATTATAATAATTATTAAAATATAATAATTATTTTTACGTATATTCTATAAATTTTATCATAAAACCGTGCAACTCACGGGCCTTTAGCTAGTATATATATATTTATAGAGATGTCATTTTTTTTTTTTGGAAACCTTGAGATGTGATTGAATGAATGGGTTTATTTAAAGTTTGGGGTTTTGGGGAGTCTAGAACAATTTAGTTGGGTCTGGGACTCTTTGCCTATCTGGGTTCGGGAAAGTGGAATTGGTTTTGCATATGAAGCGCGTTTTTGGAACTTTCTGAAGTTCTAACCTGCCCCAAATTCACACTTTTTTTCTTTTAATTTTTTTGGGTAAATGCTTAATAATTTGCAACAATTATAATTTGAAATGATATTTTTTTTTGTCTTTTTTTTTTTGTGATTATTGGGTTTGAGTAATTATTTTAGTGTGTGTGGTCTAAGTGGTGCTCTCTCTTCCACCTATTATTTTTGTTTGTTGTTTTTCTTACATTTAAGTCTTACTCTCTATTTTTTTTAGGGGGACATATCAACAATTTTGTTAGATTCATTGGATGAATTTGGGTTGAGTGAAGTGGTAGTCAATTATCTATCAAATAGTTGTTAAAGACCATTTTTTATAAATATCCTACCATATGAAATTTAATATTGTACTTTGTCGTGCTTTTCATTGCAAAATTATTTTTAAAAGAAAATACATTTATTTAGTGCTTTACATTACCTTGGAATAATAACCGTTGGGAGAAAATACTGAATCACTGATAGAGTTGGAATTTTAGCTAAAACATCTTACTTTTTAGTGTTTGTTGGTAACCCGTTGGAATTTTAGCTAAAACATCTTACTTTTTAGTGTTTGTTGGTAACCCATTGCAAAAGGCTATTTTTTCAACCCAATTCTTTTTCAAAATTAGTTTTTGTGGGGTTGCCAAATTGACCCCTTTTCCTTCTTTTCTTTTTTTTATTTTATTTTATTTTTATTTTTTATTTTTTTATTTTTATAATTTTGCCAACAATAGACCCTAGTATACGGCATTTGGTGTGATTTGATGTTGCAGGACTGCTATTAATTCCTCATTGTTCAATTAGTGGTTAACGAACTTGCAAGCTGAAACTGAATTTTAGCTAACAAGGCCTATTGTGGGACTTTCCCTCGTTACCGTCCCTGCAAAGTGGCTGGGTTGCTCCCCCACCGGGCTATTACAAAGTCAATGTGGATGGCGCCTCTTCCATTGATGGCAGCCAGGGTCGGCTGAATGGTGGAGTAAGAAATGCGGTCGTCTAAGGCCCCAAGTAAAAAAAAGGCCCCCAAATTTTAACCAATAGGGTTATTTATAATCAATAAATAAAATATTTTTTTTTACCAGATGAAAATCAAATAAAAAAATAGAGAAAAATGTAACGTCCATAATATTTTTCACAACACTTTTACAACTAATGCTAAGTAGCAGGTTATTACAGCTTATTGTTGATGACAAAAAAATAATTATAGTGATATTTTCAAATAGAAAACAAAAAACTGTTTCAAATCTAGGATTTGTTGTAAAAAATATTGTGAATGTTGCACTTCTAAAAAAATAAAAAGAATAATAATAAGAGTTTAGTTAGCAAACTTTTACTAGTTTTCATCTAAGTCTACTACTAACACCACTGTTTTACTTACCATTATCAATCTATTACATCAACAAGTATGAAAAATTTTGTCAAATTTTTTCTGTCTATAAAATTTCTAAAAAAAGAAAAAATTCTATGTAGTTCATGTTAATTAGCAGTAATTTTGCATCTAAAACAAGATAATCAATTTTCGTCTTAGACCCCCAAATGCATCAAGCCGCACCTGATGGCAGCGGTGTTTCTGGTGTAGGAGTTATCATTAGAGACGAGTTGGGTGAGGTTGTTGCTGCTCTGTTTAAGGCTTTGCCCATGCACTACCCAGTCGAGTGGACAAAATTTTTCGCTTTGGAGCACGCTAAAGAGCTGAATATTTCAAAGGTGATTTTTGAATCTGATGCCTCTTCGGTCATTTCAGCAGTTACTCAAGCCTACAATGGTGGCATTATGGGTCATTTGGTGCAAAGCATTTAGTCCATGAAGTCTAACTTCTCTTGCTGTACGTTCTATCACGTGAAAAGGGATTACAATAGGGCTGCTCATGAGCTAGCCCAATTTGCTAAGTGTAACCAAACTTCCAGTCTCTGGAAGGGTGTTATTCTGCCCTGCTTATTTCACTTGTTTCAATATGGCCTAAGCTAATTAAGTTAGCTTTTGGCCTTTGTTGTACTCCTTTTCTTGTGTTAATGAAATACAAGTTTCTCTTCAAAAAAAAAAAAAAGTGTACTTTAGTTATAGATGTGTACTAAGTGTCTATTTTTTGGGAATAAATAACTACCATTTAAAAAAAAAAAATTGAATAAAAAAAAATACTAAAGTTTACAACCTGAGAGTCTTTAGTATTTGAAAATTTTGTTATGGATGTGCAATAACTAGCTACCTTTTAGGACTAAGTGGCTGTCTTTTAGTACTTAAAAAAAATTGATTATTGCGACACTATATGACCAATATATCTATTTATGTTATTACAAAGTTCACAATCGAATAGGAATAATTTTCATTCATTAAAATTTTGGTCTTGGGTTAAAAAAAAAATAGATGCACCAAAAAAAATTACATCGCTTAATATCAAGAATAGGTAGACTTCTCAAATAGCATTCATGGTGTTTTAAGAAATTAATACTATTTAAACTTTCTTTTACTTCAACTAAGCCTTAATCCTATTTCCAGCTTTATGAAAATTAAATTTGAGGGTGTGAAAGACATTGAAAATTATATATTACACTCAAAATCAGCTACCAATCAATTTTAATCCAACCTAATAATTAAATAAATAGCTATGCAAATTAAATCAAATAAATTTCTTTATTTATTTATTTAGTTATTTTTATGGATTTTTATACTAAGTGACTATCTTTTAAGATTACAAATAACTTCATTTATAAATCCAATTAAAAAATTACTTGAGTGCGCGTGCTTAGAGACTCTTCTATTCGCTGGGTAAAATTTAATAATTTGTATCAATTATAATTTGGAATTACTACATTTGTAAAATTGTGATTTACAATTATGTTTTATGTTGGCTTTATTCCATGACAAAAGAATGTTGTAATTGTTTTAATTTTGTTCCTTGTATTTTGTGGGATTTTATTGTATTGGGTTTAGTATTAAGTTGGTGAAAAATCGAGCATGAAATGAAGAATCAATGCAATTTCGCGATTGGCTCGTGAGTAGCTCGCGAGAAGGAATCCCGCAAAAAGGGCACATGAGAAGCACATGTTGGAAGTTGAAGAGTCATGCCAGCCTGAAGGATTTCGCGAGTGTCTTGCAGGTAAGGCCTTCTCGCAAGATACTCGCAAAACTCTCTGCCTAGAGGATTTTAAATGTGACTTTTTTACCCTTCACCTATACTATATAAACCCTCATTACCCATAAAAGTATGAGAGGTCATTCAGAGAGAGAGAAAAACCCTAGATAGTTCTACAACACACACACCCATCTTTTAGAAAGAGAGATACTCATCCTTAGTGATAAATCATTTTAGCCTCTTCTCATTCCCTCTCCCATTGTCATAACTTGGGAGAAAATTTGTACAAAAACACAACTCATACCTTTACAGAATGTAGTGAGTGTTTTGGAGCTTGGGAAGCTTTGGGGATTTGCCAAAAGAAGTCAGTGAGGCTTGGCGAATACAATCGGGTGCATTGCAGGATCCAGAAAGCTAGAGAAGACATGACTCCAAGAAGTCCGTTGGTAGCAGGAGCTTGGAGGGCTCAAGTACATTGGGTAGACTAGGTTTAGAGGGTCTTTTGTTATTCCTGTACTCCAACTTTATTTTCTAGTGGATCGATTTCGACTTGGAGGATCGCGGAGAGGTTTTTCGTCGAGTTCTTCAGTTTCTTCTTCAATAATACGTCTTGGTGTTATCTTGTGGTTGCATCTCTCTTCCCTTACTCTTGTGTTTTACTTTTATTGTTTGTTATTCATGTTTATGCACTAGAGTAGTTATCAGTTTATTGCACTTCATTTACTCTTATTCCGCACTTAGATAAGTTAGAGTAAAAGCAATCTAGCCATAATTTTTAATTGGAGGTCTAAACAAGCTCTTATGTTTTCACACATATTCGAGCTTTCAATTGGTATCAGAGTGAGTACACTTATTTTAGTTTAAATACCTAAGTGTGATCCTTGACCCCTTGTGTTATTTGCCATGGATAGTACTTTGTATGCTTCTAGGGATGTTGTGGATGTTGTTAAGTGTAACATGCCATGTGTTTGTGAAAATTCCTCTATAAGTGTTAATCCTCATAATTGTGATGACATATTACATGAATCTATGGGTGTTGTCGATATTTCTAACATTAAACTCTTGAAGAAAGAGGCTAAGAAGTTTCATAAGAATTTGAGCAAGTTTCATTGTGAAAAGGATGATTTGATTGCTAAGCTCAATGAATCCAATAAATTGGTTGAAAAGTATAAGAAACTTGCTGAAAATTCTCTTGAAAAGTTGAAAGAGTTTTAAAGTTTGAATATGGACTTGAATGCTAAACTTGTTTTGTCTAACAAACTAGTTGATGAGCTAAAATGTGAAAATGAATCTCTTAAGATGCATGCCAAGTATTTAATTGTTGAACCTATTGCTAAAAAGAATGAAAATATTTGTTGCAATCATATTGTGGTACCTGATTTTGTGACTATTGTGTGTTCTACTTCAAAGGACAAATCGGTGTATATTCCTTCCCACAAAAAAAAAAAAAAAAAAAAAAAATCAAAAGGTGAAGAGAAAGGCTTTTAAGCCAAAGCCTCCATTTAGGTCTCAATCTAAGGTTTTGGATGGATTTAAGTTTGTTCCAACTTGTCACCATTGTGGTGTGATTGGCATATAAGACCTCAATGTCCAAAGTTGAGAGAACAAAACCATGTTGCTAGATTCCTTCCCAAAAAGCCTAGTGGACTTAAACACATTGTTTGTCACCATTGTGGTGCCCTTGGTCATCTTAGATCTCATTGCTCTAAGTTTCAAGCTCTTAAAAGAATCAAAAGAAAAGAAAAACTTGAGATTTTTGGAAAGCAAAACTAGTTTTAGGGGAAAATGGTAAGTTGTTGAAGAAAGTTTTTTATATTCTTACCTCCTTATCTATGTGCATCTCTGGTTCTCATTCTTCCAACCCTCGTCTCACTTCTCATGAGACACTCATTCTAAACAATCATTCCGTTTAGATGAGGAAGGGTTCCTATGGTTGAGCTTTTGCTTATTTGGTCCTTAATCTAATTCTTTTGATCTTTGTAAGACCCTTCATGCATTAGATGTTTCATTATCATGCATTTGTGCATTATGCATTTCTTTATATGCATTGTTTTTGTTATTTTTGCATTTGATCTTACTTTTATGCTTTTGTTTTTGCATGTGTAAAAATCCAAAAACACATAAAAAGTGGAAAATTCAAAAAGTTTAATCGTATTTGTTTGAGCACTTATCACATGTGAGTTTGGCCTAATATCTCCGTACTAATGGCGTATTGTATTTACGAGCTTAACTTGTTATGTATGCACATTTTCTATGTGTGTGCAACATCTAGAAATCTACATTTTGATTGTTGTAAATAGATCTTCAAGCTTGTCATGAATGATTAGTCAATAGTCTTACTTGATCTTGATACATGCATAGACTTGTGCCTATATATCTCCTCACACATTTTTTTCTTTTTCAAAGAGCTCTACAAATATCAATCTCGAAAAGAGATATTGAGCTGAAAAAGCCATCGCACAAACTAGTATTTGACTAGAGAAAAAGGAAAGCGATATGTATTAAAATGTATGGTGCCAAAGCCAAAGGCTCAATGGTCAAAGTTCTTTCAAAATGTTTATGGCATCGCTTCTCAAAAATCTAAGTTGTATTTGTTCAAAAGTATGAAAAATGGAAGCCAAATGAAAGCTTTCAATCTATTGTGTTCACATCTATGAGGGGTCATATATGTTCATTTTTACAAGTGAGATAGGTTACTTGACTTCATACTAGTCGTGTATGACTTGATTGAATTGATCATTGAAGTTTCATACTAGACTATGGACTAGTTCATACTTAATTCACATACACAATACACAAGTTTAATGTTTAATGAATGCCTATTTCATTTGTGTGTTTGTATATATTCAAATGTGATGTGTGTGTGCTCAACCATATGTGGATCAAACCAAAAAGTTTTTTGTTCTTTTTGTTTGCTTTTGGAAGTGATTTGTATCACTCATGTTTTTTAAAGTTTTTCAAGTTGTTTTTGTGTGAAAAACATGTTTTCTAGATGTTTTCATGGCTTATTTCATGTGTAAGCTCAGTCACGAGTTAAATGGTCCAATTTTCAAGTTTTTCAATTTTGGACAGAAAGTTTCGTGACTATTTCGCGAGTAAGGCTTACCAGCGAGTTACCAACGAAATTTCACTAGTAAGGCTTACCAGCAAAAATTCCCAACTCCTAGCGAAAATTTCCAGATCGGTTTTTTAAAGGGCATTTCATGGGACATTTGTTTTAAATGTCTCCCATCTTCTCCCAAACCCCTATTTTAATGCTTCAACATCAAAACCCAAGTAATTTCAAGTTTTTTACATTCTATAAACATCTCTAAGGTAATCTTTAACTCTTTTCATTGATTTTGATCCTTAAATTATGTTTTTGAGGGTTTTATGTTCACAGTTGAGATTTTCTCAAATAGGAGTTGGAAAACTTAATTTTTGTCAATCTTTTTTATTGGATTTTGTTTTAAATGTTGATTTTGTTTGGATGTTGGCCCCTTGTGGCAAAAATAACATGTATTTATGCAAGTTTTTCATATGTTCATGCATTGTTTAACATACATGTGTAGTGTATGCACTCCAAATGTTTGATGAAATGCCCAAATGACATTTTCTCGTTGTTTTGGAATCCGATAAGTACCAATTTTCAGGAATTACCATGATTATGCATGTTTATCATGTATTGATCATTAGTTGTGTGTCTTACACACTTTGCCTCGTGAGTGCTTGCTCATGGATTGGTCATGCATCTCACAAGCACACTAGATGCACACTAGATACACCTTACTGCACACACTCTAACACTTGACATGTTTTGCATTCACTCATGCTAATTAAGTCTTTCTAGACCTTTCAGCACATATAACATGTTCTTGTGTCTATGTCATGCCTAGGTCTATATTATGTTCCATTATCCTTAGCATGTCATGTTTACTTTATGTTTTGTAGAATTTTTTTTTATGTTTTTGTCTTTCATTTGAGCTTCATTTTCTCATTCATTCTGCACCCCTCATGCGTCATCTTTTACCCTTATTCATATCTTCTTTTCTTTCCCTCATTCCTCTTGATTCATTTGTCTATTCGTGACAAAAAGGGGGAGAGTATATTAGAGAATATACCGGAGTATATCGTCATTTCTATATAACTCATATGCACATTCTTAGGGGGAGAAATTCTACCTCGTGCATATTCGTAAGGAGAGAAAGTCATAGGGGAGATGCATATACTAAGGGGGAGAAGACATCATTTTATGAGAAAACTTTGTTTTGCTTTGTTATACTTTATGCTTATTTTCTCCTTGTTTTATGGTGTTTTGAGTTATGTTTAGTATCTATGCTTTGTTGCTCTCATCCCATCGTGTTTATGTGTTGGACATACATATATCCTTATGCCATTGTGCTTTATTAATTGCATGTTCGGATGATCATTTACTTTGCTATATGATCAATGTAGTCATTTCCATATGACTGTTTTGTCTTTGATCAAGTTGCTCATATGTTTCACATCTTGTTTACTTGATCGCTTTTTACTTGTTATATTATACTTGTCCTTTTATTACTTGTTCTACCTTGAGGGTCTAATGCGTTTTGTGCAACTGTTTCAGGTTATAGGTATATATATTCCAAGTTCATTATAGGTTTTAGATTTAGGTGTGAGTGAGTTTTGCCATTGTTCCCAAACTCACATTTAAATCTAGAGTCTGTTATAGGGTGTTTTGTCACGGAATAGCCAAATGGGGAAATTGTAAAGTTGTGATTTACAACTATGTTTTATGTTGGCTTTATTCCATGAAAAAAAGTGTTGTAATTGCTTTAATTTTTTTCCTTGTATTTTGTTGGATTTTATTGTATTGGGTTTAGTATTAAGTTGGTGAAGAATCGAGAATGAAATGAAGAATTAATGCAGTTTTGCGATTGGTTCGCAAGTAGCTCGCGAGAAGGGTTCCCGCAAAAGGGGCATGTAAGAAACACATGTTGGAAGCTGAAGAGTCATGCCAGCTTGGAGGATTTCGCGAGTGTCTCATAAGTAAGGCCTTCTAGCGAGATACTCGCGAAACTCTCTGCCTGGAGGATTTTAAGTGTGGCTTTCTTATCCTTCACTCATACTATATATACCCTCATTACCCATAAAAGTATGAGAGGTCATTTAGAAGAAAAGCCCTAGATAAGTTTTTTACAACACACACGCCCATCTTTTAGAGAGAGAGCTACTCATCTTTAGTGAGAAATCATTCTAGCCTCTTTTCCTTCCCTCTTCCATTGTCATACCTTGAGAGGAGATTTGTACCCAAACACAACCCACACATTTTTAGAGCGTAGTGAGTGTTTTGGAATTTAAGAAGCTTTGGAGATTTGCCAAAAGAAGCCGGTGAGGCTTGGCGGATGCAATCAGGGGAATTGCGGGATCCGAAAAGCTAGAGAAGACACGATTCCGAGAAGTTCGTTGGTAGCAGGAGTTTGGGGGCTCAAGTACATTGGGTAGACTAGGCTTGAAGGGTCTTTTACTATTTGTGTACTCCAACTTTATTCTCTAGTGGATCGGTTTCGACTTGGAGGGTCACAAAAAGGTTTTTTGCCAAGTTCTTCGGTTTTCTCTTTGATAACACGTCTTAGTGTTATCTTGTGGTTGCATCTCTCTTCCCTTACTTTTGTGCTTTACTTTTATTATTTGTTATTCATGTTTATACACTAGAGTAGTTATTGGTTTATTGCGCTTCATTTACTCTTGTTTTGCACTTAGATAAGTTTTTTTTTTTTTTTTTGAGAATGAAAACTGAGCACTTTTATTGACTACCCGGAATATCTGAAATAACAAAAGATTCAATATCAGATGGAACATGCTCCATCCAAACTAGTAACGGTGCACTTAGATAAGTTAGAGTAAAAGCAATCTAGCCATAATTTTTAATTGGAGGTCTAAACAAGCTCTCGTGTTTTCACACATATTCGAGCTTTCAACATTTTTCAATCACAAAAAAACCTAGGGGTGTGATGAAAATGTATTTTGTGATTGGAAAATGTAGTAATCTCAAATTATAATTGATGCAAATTATTAAATTTCATCTAAAAAATAGAAGAGTGCTAAGAGGCTAGTCTAATTAAAATTTGTAATTAGAGTACAATATTGCGCCACCTATACTATTAATTTTCTAAATTTTGCTGCAGAATGTTTAAATCAATGCAAAAAGCCAAAAACTGAGAAGTCTAATGGAATGGAACAAGCGTTATCCTTTGAAGTTAAACGACGTTCCAAAGAGAGAAAATTCTATAGGGAAAAAACAAAGAGGAAATTAACACAGTTTCTCTTTACCAACCGCACACAACTCTCTCTTTCGAAACATCAATGGCAACGTGACCATCATATTTCTGGTCTGTCATTTTTGTCCATTGTAACTTCGTTTTTCTATGATTTTTATTACTAGTTCTTGCTGAGTGAAGATCTATTGACCTATTAATCTATTCCATACATTTATTACCCCACTTTAAAAGTATGTGATTTTTTTCAAAAGATCTATGATTATTTTTTTTTTCTATCCTTCTAAAATTCCAGCCTTCTTATAGGGATCAGAGATTCAAAAGCAAGGGCAGGTCCTTTGGATATGATTCTCACTAAGTTTCACCCCTCTCTGCAATTTTAATCGTTTCCCCCCTGATTTTGAGGTTTTTTTTGTTAGCACAATTCTCCACAAGATGAAGTATATATGCACCACATTTGTTTGACAATGTAAGAATGAGTCTGGAGTTGTTTATAAATTCATAGTAAATATCATTATTTCCATTTCCATTTGAAACATGGACCCCATTTGTTTGACAAAACTTTCACTCACTCTTGCAAGGAATAGGGGTTCCGTTTTTTCCTATTTAAAACAAATTAACATGGATGCCTTGAATTTTTACTGCAGGAGTTTCTGTTTTGGTTTAGCATGTGGTGAGAGACACCAAAGATGCTTGGAAGGCCTATAGAAACTTGTGTTTGACATGCTACCTCCTGTGCTTTTCGGTGGTTTTACTTATAATTTTTCTTTTGATATACAAACTAACCTCAATTCATAGGAATTGCTTAAAATCATTATTACCCTTTTTGTTTTCTAGGTTGCCGGATAACTCTTTGTTTTAGCTTTATTTGAAAGGGAAAAAAAAAAAAGTTAAAATATTTATCTTTGAGAGTTTTCCATTGAATTATTTTCTCAATTGACGATAAAGATTGGTGGGGAGATATTTCTAAGAAAGGGGCTCTGCCTTGGCAAATAACAGCTGTGATGGAAGACATCTGAGACTTGCTGGCTCAGTGTAGACATTTATATTTTGTACATAGAAATTTGTTGGCAAAAGAAAAGTCTTAGATGCATTTTTTTGGGACAATAACTGTAGTGCTTAGTAGTTTTTCTATCTTCAAGATTTATAGAAAGCTTACAAAAATTTCAAAGGGCTTAAAGGTTTATGATACCGTATGCAATATACTTGGATCAATGATGATTTAAATGTAAATCTTCTTTTGAAAATGGATTTTTATTTTATTTTGTGCTTTAATAATTTTCTAACTTAATACAGTTTTCTCTCACATTTTTTACAGTACAAAGTTTAGCCATTAGTAGTTTACTTACTACTCTACTCATCTCATCTCTTTTATAAACTACTAATCTCTTAGGTGTTAAATATCATGGGTATTTTGGTTGGATTGGTTTTGATTTAGGTATTTGGGTTAGATTTATTTATTTTAAATAATTTGGATTTTTTTGTAATTAAGGTATGCATTTAGGTTAGAAGTAGTTTTGTTGTGGGTATTCGTGTAAGATTTAGTTTTGATTTGTAATATATAATTGCTAAACTTCTATTCAGTCATAAGTTAATCTTTGACTTGGGATGGGAGAATGTCCACATGGAAGCTTTTCAAAATTGGATATGGAATTTAAGCATATTGGTTTGATGGGCATGTTTCATTTTCTTTGCAAGTTTTGATTTTTAAGCTTTTTAGTCTGTGGGTCATTACATTTTCAATAGGTTAAGAGATTTTTTTTTTTTTTTTCCAGTTTCCTTGGGGCTGCTTGAATGGTGAAAAAAAATGTTAGAAAGATAGAGAGAATTACCATTTTCTTTTTGCAAGATATGGGGGTTGTGCAAGCTTGAATACAATATACTTTAGCTTGATTTATATTTTAAGAATATTTTCCTTTGTTTAGCTTTTGAGAAAATTAACTACTATGAAAGAAAATATCATGTTGATCCTCTACTTTCAAGGTTCTTTTGTTTTGATAAATAAAAAGTTCACCTTAGTGAAATAACTAAGCCAAGCTGTGTTCAGTATGGAATTCTATTTTCCTAGGTGCCAATCAATGAATTCTAATTTTAAAAGATATTTAAATTATAGTCGTTCAACCGCAATGGGCTACAAATCAATAAATTTCTTGATTTTTCATTTGTTTCTTTTTTACTTTTAAATTATGGGTTTGTTAATTTATCTATATCTATATATATATATATATATATATATATATATAAAACCGAAACTTCTGAAACTCTCACAATTTTCCACATCAACATTTTAATTTATAAAAAATTTTAATTTTTTAAACTAAATAGTGAGAGAATCCTAACAGGAGTCTCCCTTTCTTTTTTCATTAATCCTAAAAAAAAAAAAAAAAAAAAATCTGATTTAAAAATATAAAGTTTCATCCGACTGAAACTGTAACTCCTCACATGCCTCAAAACCTACTCCTCACATGCCACAAAACCTACTCCTCACATGCCTCCTCTCACGCTTTTATTGAGAATTACAGTTGGAAACAAAAACCCAACAAAAACTTGGTACTCTCTCTTCTCTGTTTGCAATCTCTACTACTTTTTTTTTTTTATTTAACTTTTGCATTGCTACAAATGTTGTAGAGGATCCTAAAGAAGTATATGTGAAGCCCTAGAAAGCAGTTATGATTACGATGCGATTCAAATCTTAGTGCTAAAGACCAACAACAAAGCCTAATGATTGTCTATGCATGGTTTGTATCAGTTTTATATAATTATTTGCAGTTATGATATAGGAATTTGAGTTAGAGAACATGCAACCCTTTAATTTGAAGTTAGGAATTTGATTTTGATAATCAAGTGTGCCATTCATAAATCACCGTTGAATTTCCAATAAATCTCTACAAATTCTGAAGCACAATTATTTCTTATGATAATCTCCCTTTGGTTCTTAAATTTTGGTATGTGGTTATATATTTTCCACAAATTAAATTCATATACAAACTAAGACACATTTATTTCTTATGATAATCCCCATTTGGTTCTTAAAATTTTTGGTATGTGGTTATATATCTTGACAAGTTCTAAAATTATCTTGAGCTTCTTCAGTTTATGAATCTTTGTTTTCATGGTTGATTGATTTTTTTTTTCCCTTCACAGGAAGGATTTTGCCTTGAATGTTGTTGGTGTAATGCCAAATGAACTACTTTGAATTTCTTCTTCAATAGGTATGATTTTATGTTTTATGGTTACAATGGCGATAGACATGGGATGAGTACCAATAGTAAAGATGAGATAACTATACATTTATCTCAAGATAACAATTGAGTTAAAGCAAAATTTTACATAGAAGTTAAAAGTAATAACTAATATATTCAAAAAGAGAATGAAGATCAAAACTAACATGATATCTTTTTGGTAAATTACATATAAGATCTTAGTAATAACCAAATTCCACCTTGATGAGTTGTTTGGACATTTTAAATTTTATTTTAAGCAAAGTGAAATATATTTCGTGCATCGCACGGGTTAGCGACTAGTTTAGATTAATCACAAGGAAGTGTATTACTTTTTTGGGATTCCAAAATTGTTCACTCTCTAATACAGATGCTTAATAAAAACAATGTTTTGGTTTACGTTTTCAGAATGGCCAAGGATCACTTTGTAAAATCTAATACTAAAAATGAAAGATTGCGTCTCATCAATGGTTGTACCTATCATTGTGAATTTGGGACTTCTAAATGAGAAATAAATGCTATCATTCTAAGTTTATGAATTTATATAATGACACCCCAAATCAATCAAAACATCCATCACGCCTCTAGCAACAACGCCAACAATTATGCAGCTACTTGAGCCTCTAGCAACACCACCAACACCATTTATGCAGCAACTTAAGTTAAGCATTATTGCCGCCAATTAAATAGTCATATTTTGTATAGGAAGATTTTAGGACATAAAAAAATATAATTGAGTTAAACAATCACATGTGCCTATCCCCATTCAATCTAGAAGATACTATTGGACCAATTTATTCTTTTATTTTTTGTTGTATTTAGTAGAATTTTATGAACTGTGATTGTAAATTGATATTGTATCTGTAGTATCCAATAGTGATTTTATGTAACCAATATTGTGAAAATTGCAAGGAAAAACCATTTTTGTATTTCTAAATATCTTGGTCTAACATCAATAGTACTAATACTATGGACCAACCTGTTCATAAGCACGGGCTACATGCTAATCTATATTCTATATAATATTAAAAGCTGAAGTGTTGCATTTATTATTACTATGCTTACGTTGAGCCACATCAGCGGCCATATCATTACTTTCTTTTTAGTAATAAACTAAATTATTTTATTTCCATTCTTTTTCTTTTAGTCTTTTAACGATTTCACAATTTTCACTTCATCTTCCATAACACCCCTAACTCCCCGTCTCTCCATTCCTTTCAACTTCCCATGCTCTTTAATGCCTTAGACTCTCCCTCTCCTCCTATCTTGGCTCTTCATCTCCTCATTGAATCCAACCAGTTCATACCTATTCAGTTGCCACTGCCATCCCTATAAAATCAAAGAGATAAAATCAAAGAGATGATATATAAACCGTTAGACGCCCTCTATCTCTCTTAACCAAAAGATGAATGGTTTTAAATTTAGTTCCTGCCAAAAACAAGTTCATTTCAAAGTAGTAATCCTATATTCTTGAGTGGGTATATCACTTTGTTCGTTAAAATCTTATGGTATGTTAAGTTTGATTTATATATTAGAGTATTATGTGTTTTTATTTTTGTTTCTTTTACTATGATTTACTGTCAAGCAAAATGGTTTGCTCTCTACTTCGATGCTAAATGACACGTAAGATTTGCAATTCTATGTTTCCATAAAATGACTATAAAAATTATTCAAAAAAAAAAAAAAAAACAAAGATGGTCATGTAGAAGAACAAATGTTGAAGATTACTATTATGTTAGTAAACTTCATCATAAATGGGTTTTCAATGCTATGAAAAATTCCCAAGGTGTGTTTCATTGGATTTATTGTAGCAATGAATATAGTGAAAAGAATATTAGGCAACAATAATTTTGATTCTAATTTTGATTCATTATCCTCTTCTTCATTAACATTTTCAAGCAATTGTTAGTTTTCTTTTCCCCCTTTACCACCTGGATTTCAAAACTTGAAATAAAGAATAAAGATTTGCATAATGTATACTTCACATTGGGGTGTGTCGCACCCAAAAAACGACAAGGCAAATAATATACTTATATTACAAATAATCTTTATTTTCATTATCCATATCATATTTGTCTAAACAGAATAAACTATCTAAAAATTTTGTGACTGTAACACATAACAATAATAATAATAATAATAAAATTCCTATCTAAAATGGTTCACCGAACATACAAGTCATCAAACATTACAAGAATGACTCTTTGTTGCCTAGGTAATACAAACATATGAATATATGAGTATGTTCTCTATTTTTTTAATTACTTTAAATTACAATCAATTGTCTTCTACTCCATTATATTAGGAAAAAGAATTTAGGTTTTAATTATTTTTTTATTACTTAGTATCAATAAATCACAATAATCATTCAAAAAATGGTTACATTCTTACTCATCTAGATATATATGAACAAATCAACATACCATAACATGGAGTCCACAAGTATAGGAGTAATATTCAACTGCACAAAAATTTATACTAAGATTTGTCTTCTTTTCATTTTCTACATTTTTTTTTAATGTCAATTTAAATTCATTGTTTTTGTAAATAAATCCATGTTTACTCTACACTATTTAATTATGAAGTTACTAGGGCATGTCATATATATATGATGGCTGATTTAAATGATTTCTTGACAAATCCTTTTTGAATAATTTAATAAGTTAACGTTATATATCTTTCATTATTTTTTTTAATAATGGTAATTTATTAACTTATTTGGTAAGAATTTTCTTTTGGCGATTCACAAAATGATCCTTAACGAATTATTATTATAAATTTTTTACTTTAAAATAACTTTAACTATAAAATGTTCATTAAAAATATTCTCACGCATCGCGTGGGTTTGTGACTAGTAATATTTAAAACTTCAAAACCCCAACAATCCAAAAATTTCCATTATTTTTACAATCTTAGAAATTATAAATTATTGTACCACAACTAAAAGCGAATGTAATTGGGTTTACCAACCTCCTCAAATATAAGTAGGGATTATTATTCCCCATTGGTGGTATTAGATTGTACACCAGGAGGGCAATTGCAACCTAGCAAAGCATCCATCACATGACATAACACTACTTTGATCAAAAACCCCTACTGTCCAGGCACCATCCTCTTTTTGGGGTGGTTAAGCATATGGATCCACAAAGAAGTATGCAATAAGATTAAATGAAGAATCATAGACACTATAGAATTCAACTTGAGTGTGCCAAACCTAAAAATAACAGCCATATATTAATGTGATATGACAGTAAATAGAGCACAACACGATGCAAGAACCTTTTTTTTAAGTATGAGGTAACTAAAATAAAATACCGGAGCGACATCATTAACTAGCTTAATATCATTCCAAACAATGTCTTTGAGAGGTTGAAAAGACCCATCTGAACATTTGGCCAGGAGAAATATTCGAATGCCTCTTCTTGTAGAATACAAAATAAAGAAACACATAATACCATGCTGGAGTTTTTAAAAGAACATAATGAAATGGAGTGGATAGATAATAAAAGAATGGAAAGGAATAGAATAAAACAGTGAACTTTCTCTAGTGTGTGTGCTTTCAGGTTTATAAAAGAAAAAAAATGGAAATGAAAAAATGTATTTTACATTTACACCCTTCATCTATTACTCAAAATAGAGATACATTTAGTATTTTACCTCCAAAGGAATTGAAGGAATATTCTTGAAGACTTCTTTTCAATACCTTCCATCTTGTTCCTATCCCCGCTTAAATGGAATGTGCATTTCTTCAGGCAAAGTAACAAGAAAGAAAGAATTTGGCAACATTTAGGGTACGTTTGGTACACTGAATGTGGATTACAACAGAAATTGTAATCTTTATTACCAAGAATAAAAGGTGTTGTAATGGAATAACTAAACCTATTCATTAGTTTGGTGGTGAGTTGTAACATTAGAATAAAATTTATGATCTATTTTAGGAAATATCTCATTTATATAAATATATTTCCTAAAAAATAATATATTTTAAATTTTAGAGAGATGAGTTATTTTTTGATGAGTTTTTATTTCCATAATTGTTAGGCGGATATCGAAAATTTATTTTATTTGGAAATATATTAATGTTAGAAATTATTACATTAACTAAGGAATAGTTATTATAACCCTTTTAGAGAGGAATGATTATTTCTCATTTTAAAGAATAGTTATTCATAAGGAATGAATATTCCCTGTAATAAAACAATAACCAAACTATTGAATAGCTAAACTATAGGAATAACTATTGCATTACAGTGCCTATTACAGTCTACCAAACGTGCCCTTAAAGTATTACACATTCAAGTACATTTTTTTTAAAAAAATGTAAGTACATAATACATACATTAGACAGTAGTCCATAGCCTTTGGCAAGGAGAAACATAGATGTTACTTTTTCTATAAAATACAAAAGCAAGAAACACCCAAACTTCTCCAAGCAAGTAACAAGAAATCAAATTTTGGAAACATTTAAAATATACTTAATCAAATACATATAATACTTAAAAGTTTGCAAATTTTAAAACACCATATCTAACATAAATCTAATCCAAATTATATTTTTTAATTTTTTATACATACACCAACAATGACAAAGTCTTAGCCACTTGAGATCAACTATAGATCCCAATAAACTATTTGGGTCAACCATATGCATCCAATAAAGGGTGCCATAAAATTTTCAACTATAGAGAAAATTTCAAAGAAATGGTTGGCAAACATAATATATATATATATAGCATCATGACCCCGAAAAGTGCTTGGAAGTCCAAGGACAAAGTCCATGCTAAGATCCTCCCAAGGAGTATGGGGTACCGGTATTGGTGTGTAAAGACCAGTGTTCTTCTTTCTCCTCTTGGCTAATTGACAAATGCGACAATGAGACACAACCTTCGCAACACCTTTCTTTAAACTAGGCTAATAAAAATGATCTTCAACCATGGCAATTGTCTTTTCACACCCAAAATGGCCTGCTGCCCCTCCAGCATGCAATTCCCACACCACTTGTTCTCTAAGAGAAGTGTTGGGCATGCATAAGCAAGTTCCCTTAAAGAGGTAACCATCATGGATAGAAAAATTTGGGTATTGTGCTTTGTCCATTCAATAATTCAGAATATATGATGCTGAAATCCTTACATGAAGAATAGTTTTTAATAAGTTGATCAAAGCCGGTCACCTGTACGGCCAAAGAAGTAAGTATATAAACCACTTGACTCAATGCATCCGCTGCCCTATTCTCAACTCGAGCTTTGTGCTTGAGAACAAAAGTATATTCTTGCAAAAAAGAAACCCACTTTCCATGCCGATAATTCAGTTTCTTTTGAGAGTTATATCAATAAACTTATTACTATTAAAAAAAAAAGTTTCTTTTGAGAGTTGATATATATTAAAGCTTCATGATTTGAGTATAAAACAAATTTCTTATGAGATAGTTGCACAAATAAAGAAGAGCTTGCCTGACAGCATATAATTCCTTGTCATATGTTGAATATTCCAAATTAGCATTATTTAACTTCTCGTTGAAGTATGCAATTGGATGCCCCTCTTGACTTAGAACACCTCCAATCCCCACATTTGAAGCATCAACTGTGACTTCAAATGCCTTAGAGAAGTCTATTAGGTGAAGAATAGGTGCTTTTGTCATTAATTTCTTCACTTCTTTAAAAGCTTTGCTTGCTGCCCCTATCCAAGAAAATTGTCTCCTATTTAAACAATTTGTTATAGGAGCCATAATTGTGCTGAAATATTGAATAAACCTCCTATAGAAAGTAGCCAAACCATGGAAACTATGATCTTCATGTAAATTAGCAGGTTCAAGTCACTCCAAAATAGCTTTAACCTTTTTAGTATCAGGTTCCACACCTTTAGACGAGACAACCAAACCCAAAGATGCCACATGAGAAGTCATAAAAGAACACTTTTTCATGTTAAGATAGAATTTTTCTTGTTGAAGAACCCTCATTACTTGTTGCAAATATGATGTTCTTCTTTGGTTTTGCTATATATAAGTATATCATCAAAATAAACAACTAGAAACTTGCCAATAAAGGGTTGGAACACTTGTGTTGTAACCCTCATAAAGGCCCTAGGTGCATCGGAAAGGCCAAATGGCATAACCATCCATTCATTGAGACCATCCTTTATTTTAAAGGCCGTCTTCCACTCATCTCCAGGCCTTATTTTGATTTGGTGTGTTGATACTGTATTTTGTCTAGCCCCAAAATTGATGGGAATTCTAGATGTCAAATCAAAGGTTTCATTAGTTATTTAGACATGACATTAAATGCTTTTAAGTACTCTTTATTTTAATATCCAAAGATTGAAATCAGGCTTGAATTGATTGAATTGTTGTGAAAATGAGAAAGTTGCTAGTTAAGGATTCACCTCTAAAATGAGCTTTGTCATTTAAATTGGCAATTGATTTCCTTTAAAATGCATATTTGACATATTATTGGAGTTTTCAAGATTGCTCTGGTGAGCTGCAATGGAGACAGAACGTAATCTTGACATGGATTGGGATTATTATTTAGGATCCGTTCGGATAGAACTTATTTTGCTGAAACTAAAAACTGAAAACTGAAAACACTGTAACAAAATAATTTTTAAATGTGTGAATAGTACCGTGGGTCCTATTTTTAATGAAAAAAAATTGTTGAAAAGTGATATTTGTAGGTCTGTGAACATTGCATAGATGCACTATTTACGGTTGAAAAGTCAACCTTTACGACTACTGTTCATGAACAAGAATCGTAACCACTCAAGTCCCACTAAAACGCGGTTTAAAAAAAAAGAAAAAAAGAGTAAAACGCAAACACAAAATTCAAAACATGTATCCAAACCCCACCTTAATGTAGAATTTTAGTTAGATTTATTGAGAAGCGTTCATTAGAGCATTTGCACTAGTGTAGCTATAATGCTAAAATTTAGCTCCACAAACATAAAAACCTTGCTGCAGCAGTGGAGCTAAATCTAAAAAATTTAGCTCCATTGCTACAGTGCACATCTATTTATAGATGTGCACTATTCATAACATCTAAAAGAAAAAAAAATATTATTTTATTAAATTTCTCTCACCTCTTCTATTAAAAAAATATTTTTTCCTTTTTCTTTCTTTTCTCTCTCTCTCTCTCTGGCTTCTCTTCTTTCTTCCTCTTTCCTTCTCATTTTTTTTTCTCTCCCTCGTCTATTCTCTGCTTTGCCATCGCCGATGTTCATCATTTTGGATCTTCATCGTCGCCGATCTTCATCATCGATCTTCATCGTCGTCACCCAGTTGCTGTCCCACGCCGTTGACCCATCTCGCCTTCATCGAACTCAAGCGCGTCACGGACCCATCGAAGCTCTATGCTCGGTCAAGGCAACAGTAAAACGATGCCATGATCGGCGACGGCGAGAATTCTAGGTTCATGGGTTTTGGATTGCTGGGTTTGTGGGTTTTTGGGTGTTTGATTTTGTTTTGTTTTTTTTTTTTTTTTTGGGTTTGGTTGTGATTGTGGATTGTGGTTGAAATGGCGGTTTGGTGGCTGTGTTGGTGGTGGTTTGGTAGCAGTAGTTGTGGTTGTCGTGGGCTGTGTTGGTGGTTGTGGCTGTGTTGGTGGTGGTTTATTTTTTATTTATTTATTTATTTTTCCTTGTCGTGGGCTGTGTTGGGTTATGGTTGTAGCTGTGTTGGTGGTGGTCACATGAAGGTTGTTGCTGTGGGTTGTGGTTGTCACATGAAGGTTGTTGCTGATGGAGTGTGTGGCTGTGATAATTGTGTGTAGTGAATATATTATTTTATTGTAGTGAGATGGATTATATTATTGTAATAGTTATATTATTTTGTTGTGATGTTTATATTATTTTATTGTGTTGAAAGTTAAAATAGATCCACTGCTGCAGCATGTGTGTAAATAAAATAGATAAATTAACTTTTAGTGGAACTAAAAAACTAAATTTTTAATTCCGCTACTGTAAATGCTCTTATTAATCGAGTACAATAGTCTCATTTTTATTCTTTTAGTCCCATAATATCCTTTTTTTTTTTGATAAATTTATTTGACCATCCTGACATTTTATTGTGTGTGTTTAACGTCCATTGAGCATTGGTGAGTGTCAAAATGAGCGGTGGTTGATGAGAAATGACTTGCATTCGATTTTAGAGTATTCCCCAAGTAGCCAATTTTTGAACTCATCTGCCATGTGCCAGCTCATAGTGCACGCTTGGACAGCACGCGTCCTCCCATACAAATACTCACTACAGAGGTACAAGACAGCATTTTTAGAAACCCTAGACCCGCGGCTTGGGCACCCACTGTACCTCTCCCCAATCTCTTCCCACCATCTTTATCATTCTCTCATCCAAAAAGCCTCACAACAGATCCAGGAGATTTCCCAAAAGAAAAACCAAAAAAAGCTGCAAGCATCCCAAAGGAGCAACAAAGATATAAAGAAAAGGAGAAACAGAGACAACAACAAAGAATCAGAGTTTTTTTCCATCTCTTCTGCTATAAATTTCCTCTTTCTTTTTGTCTAACTTGAGTTTCTGACTTGTGTATTGGTTTCCCTTTCAGCCAAAACAAAGTGAACAAAAAGAAAAATAGAAGCAGAAAGAGTACATTCAGTGGGTAAACCCTAAACTCTTTTCCTTTTCCCTGTTTCTTTCCTTTCATAACACTTCTGTCTCTCTCACACACACACGCATACACACTGGTTTTGTCTACAATATGTAGCTCTACACACTTTACATGCTCACAGAGTCACCACAGACCCTATACTCCTAATCCGTGCTAAACACTACACTTTTCATACACAAGCCGAGCACACAAACATGGACTCAGCACTTACTCTCTGTTTTTGCACACGCGTGTTCACGCGCCACCGCGTGTAGGGCCACGCGCCACCACGGTTGTAGATCGTGGTTGACCCGTGAGGCTTTTAGCCTCCACATAACCTTCTTGTGGTTCACGCGCCATCTGAGGCGTTCTTAGCTTGTAGATCGAAGGGCGGTTGTTGGGTTTGAGAGTAGTGAGACTCGGTGACCTGGGTTCGGGTTTAGGCCGAGAGAAGTCTGAGACAGAAGCTGCCTTTGTGTTGGTAGTTGTTGGGGCTTGCCACGGAGGAGCCCAAAGGCTCCACTCTGTTTAGATCAGAGGGTTTTAGAGAGAGAGAGAGAGCTTGGGTTTGGATGGAAACCTCAAGCTTGTTAGAGAAGGGTCTAGGCCGAGATAGTATTTGAGGAACTAAATCGCCACCATGGGTGGGGGTGATGAGAGATGGACCTCGGTGGTCAGACATGGAGGTCTAGTGAGAGAGCAGAGCTTCAGAGAGGAGTGGAAACCTGATGAGGGTTGTGATGAAGAGTAGGCCACCGCTTGTAGCGGCAGCACTGATTAGACGTGATGAGCTTGAGTCTTTAGCCATGGAGGTCCGTGGAGAAAGGTTCAGAGATTGGAGAAAGGCCGAGTAGGTTGGAGAGAGGGAGAAGGTTCCAGAGAGCATGAATAAACGGCTAGGGTTTGTGAAAGAAGATTTAAGAGAATCGGGTTTGGGCCATGGGCCCAATCGGGGCACCTGAACGCTATTCAGGTCCGTTTGGTTTGATAGTTGGGCTTTAGGCCCGCTCCATAAGTGGCTTTAGGTCCGAGCCATTTTGAGTTTAGCCAGGTGTGCCCCAGCCCAAGGATGTCTTGAGGCCAGGCCGTGGGTTCAAATCCAGGTCTTTCCCCTTTGTCTTTAGATCTATTTCATGTTTTAAACATATTCAGCCCACCTTTTAAAATAAAAGGGTCAATTCAGGTTTTCTTTTCTTTAATAAAATGCCATCTTTTCTTTATTTGCTATTATGTATTTTTGTTACATTCTTTTTAATCCCTTTTCTCATATTTACATATTCACATATTTTTGCTATGTTTGCATTTTAATTCATTTCATCCTGTTTGCATCTAATACGTATTTTCCCATATTTGCATATTAATTCATAAATTCTCAAAATCATGTTTTAATACCAAAATTCCCAAAAATCATGTTTTAATCCATAATTCCCGAAAGTCATGTTTTAATTCATAAATTCTCAAAATCATGTTTTAATCCCAAAAATTTCCAAAATCATATTTTGACCCGTTCTTCCTCAAAAATTGCTTTTTGACTCGGAACTTTTCAATATTCACATTTTGACCTTTTTTTTTTTTCCATAAAATCACATCTTGACCCCAAGTCTTTCCAAAATTGCAATAAAGCCCTACATCATTTCAAAAATCACAAAGAGGCTCCCAAACTTCAAACAACTTCCAAGGTCTTTTAATCATCTTTAAATCCACACTTTTTGCTTACCTTCATTTAGAATAATTGATTTGCACCTTGTGTGATGTTTGCATGCCATGTCTAGGTTTTCACGCTCACAAGCTTGATATCATGTCTATGGTTATGCCTTGCTTAGATCTACATGGTCGTATGCATGTTCTATGCTCCTATGCCTTCATATGCTTGTATGCTTGGATTTGTGTTCTTCCATGCTTTTATGCTTACATCCACATGCTTAGATGTACATTCACATGTCTAGATGCATATTTCCATACCTATATGTCTAGAGCTCTGTTTTCACATGCTTGTGTGCTTGGATCTTTGTTCTCTATATGTTCTATGCCACCTTCCATGTGCTTGTGCGCTCCATGTCATGTTTATGTGCTTAGGCTTAGGCTATGTTTGTCATTCTATGTGCTATTGTAGCCTTTTTGTTCCTTTTATCGCATTTTTTTGTGTTTTGGCCTAATGGTTAGGACCTGATCTAGACCCTATAGTCTTTGTTATCATCCGTATGCCTCGACCCATATCAAAGGGTTAGGATCAGCCTATTTTCATGTCTATGCTTGTTTGCTTCTATGCTTTATACTTATGATAGCCTCTCTTGTTCTAGGCTTTGTCACGCTTGATGCCCGTAACGGGTATGTGGTTGTGTGGTTATGTTCGACGCTCATGAGACATTGTTTAAAAGATCCATCTTGAGATCCATCTTTTAAAAGATAGTAGAACCTCCCATCACATCTAACATCTCATCAAGTTGAGGTATGGGAAACTGATATCTGATAGTAATCTGATAATTACATGGCTATCAACACATATGCGCCAACTATCATCTTTGGGCATTGCCATGCCATGTGTCCCTTTTCCCCACACTTAAACAATGATCCTTACCTTTTTTTCCTCTGATCACCAATCACAGTAGCTTTACTTTTCAACGCAATAGCAGCATTTGCTTTGTAGTTTGGTTGCATAGTAGGTGCTTTAGGTTCAATTTTCCGTAAAGGAGTTTTGCTTCTATACTATATATAGATTTGATTTGTCTTCCTTGGAAGTTGGCTTTGTGTTTTATTTGCAATAAATAAATGTATCTAATGATGATAGGATTCTCTTACTTGTATAATATAGAGGACACTGATATACTATTATATGCCATTGCTTTGTTGGGTATATAGTGGAATATTTTGTTTGGGCTTGTAAAAAAGTACCACTTTCTCTTATGTTATGTTTTTCTTCCTTCGTTTTTTTACCCCTCTTTTATTTTTCTAAATTGGGAAGGAGGGTAAGGATGAATCTAACATGAAAGATTTTGCATGCTTCTTTTTATCTTTTAATTTGGAACAAGTGGATGTCAAATCATTTACTTTGATCTAATAAGGGTGTGATGATGATTTTGTTATTTCAGTTCGATTTTTCACTTGATTCAGCTATCACTTTTTTTATTCTTGTTTTCATTCACAGAGATTGAAACAACTGTCACAAAAATTTGATGTCAATGCTAGAGATGTCTTAAACAATTTTGAAAAGTTAATAGAAGATAAGAAAGAAACAAAAGGATTGTCTTTTGTAATTCTTCAAAGGGTTGTAGAAATAGCAAAGTCTAAGGTAATTTGTGTTGAAACTTTTGGTTATTTAATAATTGTTTTGGTCTTCAAGCTTGGGACAACTTACTCTTATATTATTTTTTGTGTTTCTAATCTATTTCACTAGGTTTATATAAATGTTACTGTTGAAAATGGGCCTTGGATGATGACGTTGGATGCTTCAATTTTTGATGATGTTGTCAACAATTCTGAAAACTGAAATTTGTGTAATGAATTGACTCGTGCTCGTTTAACTTGAAACAAAAGTATTATGATCTCCATCAGAGGCAAGACTTAAATGAGCATGAGTCAATTCATTATGCAAATTTCGGTTTTGAGAATTGTTGATGACGTCATAAAAAATTGAAACATTTAATGTTATCATTCAAGGCCCATTATCAACGGTAGCATTTATATAACCCTAGTGAAAAAGATTAGAATCACATGAAATAAGATAAAAGTAAGTTGCCCCAAACTTGAAGACCAAAACAAGAATTAAATAACCAAAAGTTTCAACACAGATTACCTTGCTATTTGTGCAGCCATTTGAAGAATTATAGCAGACAATCCTTTTGTTTCTTTCTTATCTTCCATTAACTTTTCAAAATTGTTTGAGGCATCTCTAACGTCGTCGTCAAATTTTTGTGGCAGTTGTTTCAATCTCTGTGAATGTAAACATGAATAAAAAAAGTAATGACTGAGTCAAGTGGAAAATCAAATTGAAACAACAAAATCATCATCACACTTATTAAAGGTCAAAGTAAATGATTTGACATCCACTTGTTCCAAATTAAAAGATAAAAAGAAGCATGCAGAATTTTTCATGTTAGATCCATCCCTATCCTCCTTCCCAAATTAGAAAAATAAAAGAGGGGTAAGAAACGAAGGAAGAAAAACATGACACAAGAGAAAACGATACTTTTTTACAAGCCCAAACAAAATATCCTCTATATACCCAACAAAGCAATGGCATGTAATAGTATATCATTGTCTCCTATATTATACAAGTAAAAGAATCCTATCATCATGATTAGATACATTTATATATTGCAAATAAAACACAAAGCCAACTTCCAAGGAAGACAAATCAAATCTATACATGGTATAAAAGTAAAACTCCTTAATGGAAAATTGACCCTATAGCACCTACTATGCAGACAAACTGCAAAGCGAATGCTGCTATTGAGTCAAAAAGTAAAGCTACTATGATTGGTGATAGGAGGAAAGAAGGTAAGGATCATTGCTTTAAGTGTGGGGAAAAGGGACACATGGCATGGTAATGCCCAAAGGTGATAGTTGGCGCATGTGTTGATAGTCGTGCAATTAACAGATCACCATCAGATATCGGTTTCTCATACCTCAACTTGATGAGATGTAGATGTGATGAGAGGTTCTACTATCTTTTACAAGATGGATCTTAAGAGTGGTTACCACCAAATCAAAATGAGGCCTGAAGATGAGTGGAAGATAGCCTTTAAAACAAAGGATGGTCTCAATGAATGGATGGTTATGCCATTTAGCCTTAACCAATGCACCTAAATGCCTTTATAAGGGTTACGACACAAGTGTTCCAATCCTTTATTGGCAAGTTTCTGGTTGTTTATTTTGATGATTTACTTATATATAGCAAAACCAAAGAAGAGCAGAATATTTGCAACAAGTAACGAGGGTTCTTCGACAAGAAAAATTCTATCTTAACATGAAAAAGTGTTTTTTCATGACTTCTTGTGTGGTATTTTTGGGTTTGGTTGTCTCATCTAAAGGTGTGGAACTTGATACTAAAAAGGTTAAAAGCTATTTTGAAGTGGCCTGAACCTGCAAATTTACATGAAGCTTGTAGTTTTGTTTTCATGGTTTGGTGACTTTTTATAGAAGGTTTATTCAACATTTCAGCACAATTATGGCTCTTATAACAGATTGTTTAAATAGGGGACGATTTTCTTGGATAGGGCAGCAAGCAAAGCTTTTAGAGAAGTGAAAAAATTAATGACAAAAGCATTTGTTCTTCACATACTACTTCTCTAAGGCATTTGAAGTCACCGCTGATGCTTCAAATGTGGGGATTTAAGGTGTTCTAAGTCAAGAGGGGTATCCAATTGCATACTTCAACGAAAAGTTAAATAATGCTAAATTGAAATATTCAACATATGATAAGGAGTTCTATGCTGTTGGGCAAGCTTTTTATTATTGGTGCAATTATCTCATTTACAAGAAATTTGTTTTATATTTAGATCAAAAAGTTTTAATATATATCAACTCTCAAAAGAAACTTTTTTGTGAAGGTTGTGTCTTGTCGCATTTGTCAATTAGCCAAGATGAGAAAGAACATTGGTCTTTACACACCAATACTGGTACCTCATACTCCTTGGGAGGATCTTAGCATGAACTTTGTCCTTGGACTTTCAAGCACTTTTCGGGGTCATGATGCTAATTGAGACTAGCTACTTCCTATTTTAGAATTTGTTAATAATAGTTTTGTTAATAGATCTATAGGTCGTAGTCATTTTGAGGTTGTTATTGGGCTGCAACTTAGAAAGCCCATTGATTTGATTAATTTACCTCCAAGTGCAAGATCAAGTGTTGAAGCTGAATCCTTTGCCAGTCAAATAAGGGAGATTCATGATGATGTGAGAAGAAAGATTGTGCTTAGTAAAGAGCGATGCAAAGCTCACACTAATGTTCGAAGATGCTTTGTTGATTTTGAAGGGGGGGGGAGGGGTGGTTATGGTTTGTATACGACCTGAGCGGTTTCCTAAGGGTACTTACAAAAAGCTTCATTCCAAGAATGCAGGCCCAGGCAAGATTGCGAAGAACACAAGCTCTAATGCTTGTCCTTGAATTACCTTCAGATATGGGTATTAGTAATGTGTTTAATGTTGAAGATTTGACATTGTATCCAGGACATTCTAATCTTGATGATGAGGACCAGGTTGTTGTTTGCTTGCTCCCAGCCCCTCACACAAAGGGAAGACATTGATGATGTTCTTGATGATCAAATTGTGTCAACAAGAGAAGGTGGGTACTAGAAGTATTTGGTCCATTGGAAGAATTGCCCTCTTTTAGAGTGTACTTGGATTACTACTGACGAATTTTAACGTATCAATCGTGACCTTTATGAGAGTTATTATTCTCTTTTCTCGCCAATGTTGAGAATTTTCAAGTCGGGGAGATTGATGGGGAACGTAAGTGGCAGCCCACTTTGAAGACCTATAAGAGCAAGGAAAAGTTGGTTCTAGTGCTCAAGCCTTAATTTGGGATGTTGCGGATGATGGGGCGCTCTCATGGGACCTTGTTTAGTCTTACTTTATTGTTTAGTTGCTGCCGGATCAGTTAAATTAAGTTCTATTAGAACAAGGGCATTTTTGGTAATTTTTAGAAATCTGGAAAGGGTTGTTCTTGGCTATACTAAAGGCCCATGAGTCTTATTTTATGTTTTGAGTCTCTCTCCTATTTGGTTTAGGAGTCATTAAGTTTTTTATTTAATTGTTATTAGCAATCCTATTCATTCTAGGAATAGGTTATTTAGATTCCAAGTCGTTCTAGGAAAGGGAATAATAGCAGCCTTTATATAAAGGTTTTATTGTATTCAATATATTCATATAGTGATTGATTAATAAGGCCTTATTTGGTTTAGAGAACTCTATTTTCAATTCTTAAATCTCATTTCTCATTTCTTATTTCTCATCACTCTAAATTCTAATTCAATTCTCATATCTTTATCTCTATTTTTCTGTAACTCATTTCAAACTTGTGTTTGGTTGTTATTTTCAGGTGTAGTTCTCACCTAAAAAACCCAACTTTAGACAAAGTTGTGGATCCCACCCATTGACCAATGACAGAGGACTAGAACAGATATATTCACTCCCCTTTGACTTTTCTTTCTCCTTCTGCTTTTTTTACTCTGACTCCTCTTTCTCTTTTTCCCTTCATCTATCTCTGCTTCTCACTGTCTTTTTTCTCATTAGATCAATCGGAAATTGTAGAAAATTGCAAAGGTTGGCCTCTTGTTATAAAGACTATTGGGAGGGTCTTATACTTCAAAGACACAAAAGAAGAATGGTCATTAATAAAAAATAATGAACTTACAAATGTAACTCAATCAAAGAATGGTGTTTTACTAATTCTAAAATTGAGTTATGATCATTTTTCATCACATTTGAAGTGTTGTTTTGCATATTGTTCATTGTTTCTCAAAGATTATTTGATTGATAAGTTGACTTTATAACTATAGATAGCACAAGGATTTATTCAATTACCACAAAAAAACCTACAACTAGAAGATGTTGCCGATGATTACTTCAAGGAGCTACTTTGGAGATCTTTTTTCCAAGAAGTAGAAGATGAAGGCATGACTAGGGAGTTTAAGATGCATGATTTAATCCATGATCTTGCACAATGTCAATGAAAAAGTTAGTCATCTCTTATTTCCATTTTACAATGTTTCATTCTTTGAGGAGAATTTAAGCAAGTTGGTTAAAGCAAACAAGATACGAACATTTATATTGGCATACAAATATTGGAAGTATGATCAAGGAACAATTAAAGAATCAACTCTCAAAAAACTTATTTATACTTTTAAATATTTGCATGCATTAGATCTACATGGTTTAAATATGAAGATGTTGCCAAATACCATAGGTACTTTGATGTATCTAAAGTAACTTGACATTTCCTTTAATGATATTGAGGTTTTCTTGAATAGATCGAAGTGGACAGAATGGACCGGATTGGACCGAATTGACCAAAGTAGACTGAAAGGACCGAACTGAACCGTACTGAATAAACCTAATTGGACTGAATTGGCCAAGTGGACCATATTGACCAAATTGGACAGAATAGACCTATCTGAACCAAATGGGACCAAATAGACCTAGATGGACCAAATAGAACTAAACAGATAGAATGGACCAAATTGGACTGAATAGACCTAAGTGGACCATATGGACCAAATTGGACCTAATAGACCTAACTGGCGAATTGGCCAAATTGGACCAAATAGACCTAGCTTGACCATATGGACCAAATTGGACCGAATAGATCGAAGTGGATTGAATGGACCGTATTGGACCGAATTGACCAAAGTAGACCAAATTGACCGAATGGGATTGAATGGACCGAATAGGACTAAATTGATTGAAGTAGACTGAATGGACCTAATTGAATTGGAGTAGACTGAAGTAGACCAAATTGGACCAAAATTGACCAAAGTGGACTGAAGTAGATTGAATCGGACCGAATTGATGAAGTGGACTGAGTGCTGATCTGTTATTAGCATAGTCAAGATTGTGTTTTGATATAAATTCAAATTCTTACTTCCAAAATAATCAAGTATTAACTCAAACAAAAATCAAACCAAAACTATAAGAGAGAAAAATATGCTACTTGTAATGGGAAACTAAAAGGTACAACACCAAAATGTATGAACCAAAAATAGAGTTTTAAAAATCACAATGATTCATCAATGTAAAGAAGAGTTGTAAGAAAGAATATAAAAAAAATTAAGAGAGAGAGAGAGAGAGAGAGGGGGGGAGAGAGAATAACCACGTTTCAAGAGAGAATGTGAGAGAATAATAAGAAATTTATATAAAATAATATGAGAAGAAAAAAAGTAAAAAAAAAAATTTGAAATAAATACCAAATTATCCAAGTCATGTTATGTAATAAAATATTGTTATATTCTTATATACTATCTTTATATATAATGCAATAGGATAATATCTATGAAATCAAAGAGAAGAAAAAACTAACAACTTAAAAACATAACTTAATCACATCAACCCAAAGTAGAGTTTCAAATAATACAAAAACTTATAAACTTAAAGTAGAGATGCAAGAAAAATAAAAATAAAAATCCACCAAAAAATTAAAAAAAAAAAATCGAGAGAGAGAAATAACCATAAGAGTGTAGGAAAACTATGTATAGAATGAAATTGAGAATTGTAAATTTATAGTAAAAGGGGGAATAAGAAAAGTAAAAAATAAAGGAAGATAAAGGGATTGAGGAAAAGTAATATTAAGATAGATAGTAGTGGAGAGATGAAAAGATAAAAGGGAGGGAAAAAGTTGGTGAAAGTATGACATTAAGTTGAGAAATTAATAAGAGAAAAAAAAAAGAATTAAAAAAAAGAAGAAGAGAGAGAACGTTGGAAATGGGTGGATGATGTGGCTACTGATATGGCTCAATAGGAGCGTAACAACAATAATGTTACATTTCAGTTTTTAGATATATATAGATTATTAAGTACTACTTGTGTAGAACTTAAAAAAAATGACAGCATTGTACAATAATCTTGTAAAATAGTCAAATATGACCAAACAATATTATTTTGACATGAAATTCATTCCTCGTATTCTAGACATGTTATGTATTAATCCTAAACAAACCATTTTATCAATGGTATTAAATATAAATACTAGAAGTTTAGGCCAGTGGACAAACCAACAAATATGCAAATACTAGAGTCTAGCTACATTCAAAACCACATGATCAAGTGTTATCCTAAACATAAAATGGTGTTAAAACATATTAAAAACTAGGAATGCCACCCATAACCTCATATAACAATTATTACAACAAGAAGTCAAGCAATCCAACCACATAACTCATGGAAGTACTTTATAAAACATACAACAAGCACATGCTCACATTCACATATGTCAAAACCATCTCAAATGCAAAGGAACACACTTTAAAACCAACTCATCTCAACACATGAAACAACAAAACTCATATGGTTGCTCTAGGAAACCAACCCCCAAATACTTGTCAGTAAATTAGACAATCAAATCATCTCATCAAAGCAAAAGCCCCCAAATGAATTGAACAAAACCAAACCCCCCAATCTTTCATCATTCACCAAATTCTTGAATCAGTTACATTGATAATCAAGAAATGACAACATCCAAAGGATCCCATAGATGTAATTGGAAGAATAGTTGCATTTTTACCTTGAAAACAATGACTTATAAATCACAGGATATGATATAGATGAGCTGGCAGGAGAACAATGACCGGAGGAAGGAAGTTGATTACCCAAGGAGACGTTTTTTTTTTTTTTTTTTTTTTTTTGGGTGGGGTGTTAGAAAGAGTAATGCTAGAGACATATAAAAATGCACAATTTTGTTCCATAACTTGCCACGTGGTGAGTTGTGATCGGTGGATGTGTGATGGTGGACCATGTGAGGACACACTTCCACCACCCATAACTCGCCACATGGCGAGTCATGGCACAAAGTTGCACATTTTTATGTGTCCTTAGCATTACTTGTGTTACAAAATATTAGTAAACTACATACACCTTAGATTGAATTATCATTTGTCTCACATAAGTGGATTATCAAGTGTAAAAATATGATTGATCCTTTGTGGATAGTCGGGTTTACGATTATGGATGTTAGTCTGTTAGGAAGATTAGTTATTCAGTTATTTTTCCTTTCCATTTACTTTGTTTCTTGTATATATGAGTAGAGCCTGTACATTTTCTTCAATTAATTAAATCCGTATAGAAAAATTCCCAAATCTTGCATTCCAAAGCAAACTTAAAGCTCTCTAACAACGTGTAATATTGTAAGAGAGATGTCTTTTAAGACTATCTCTTAAGATAATTTTTCATGTTGCAAAAGTAAAGAGCGGTATTGCATTTTACAGCATAAAAAACATAAACCACTACGAACAATAGAGTGTTTGGTATCTTTTCATGTATTTATGAGAAGGTCGGGTAATCTTCTCAGTTTCCTAGAATGATAGGGAGAAATTTTAATAGAGAATTTTACTAATACTAGATAATGAATATTTTCTAACAAATCTAGGGTGAATTTACAACTCTATTTTTTAGTTGTAAAATATTTTAGCATTTTTGGCTGCTTACTTCATTGTAAAAACTTGGCCAAACTAAAGTTATTTTCGATTTGTCAAGAAAATTAAGTGAAAAATGTTATATAGCATTTTATGATAAAATTTTTTGTAAAAAAATTTCACACATTATCACGTGGCCCAAACCTCTATTGTGTAACTTGTGTTCTTATCATGTCGAGGGCAGGGGGAAATTGGAGAAACCTTTGACTTTTTTTTTTACCTTACCAAAATTTGCCACATCATTATCATTGTCAGCGTTATTAAAAAAAAAAAAAAGAAGGAAAACTTTAAGCTAAAAACAAACTATTTTCCATGATGGTGAAAATCAAACCCGATACCTGTTTTTCACAATGGTGAAAATCAAACCCCTAATACCCAAAAATTTTTCTTCTCCTTCCCCAAAACCCAACTCTGAATGCCATTCTCCTTCTCTCTCTTCTCTAGTTCTCCCCCTCATCTCTCTTTTCTACCCTTTCAGCTTCCTTTGATTTTTTTTTTTTAAAAAAAAAAATTCAATACATCGTACGTATCGCAAAGAGGTGAAAATCAAACTTGAAAGTTCGGATTTGTGTGAAAACACAAGAGCTTAAACATGAACAACAAACAATAAAAGTAAAGCACAAGAGTAAGGGAAGAGAGATGCAACCACAAGAGAACACCAAGACGTGTATCAAAGAGGAAACTGAACAACTTGGCGAAAAACCTCTCCGCCACCCTTGAAGCGGTAATCGATCCACTAGTGAATAAGTTGAAGTACACAAATAACAAAAGACCTTCCAAGCCTAGTCTACCCAATGTACTTGAGTCCTCCAAGTTCCTGCTATCAACTGGCTTCTTGGAACCTTGTCTTCACTAGCTTTTCGAATCCCGCAATACACCTGATTGCATCCTCCAAGCCTCACCAGCTTCTTTTGGCAAATCCCAAGGCTTCTCAAGCTCCAAAACACTCTCTACACTCTGAATAGGTGTGGGTTGTATTTGGGTACAAATCTTTTCTTAAGGTATGACAATGGGAGAGGGAAGGAGAAGAGGCTACTAAGATTTCTCACTTAGGATGAGTAGATCTCTCTCTAAAAGATGAGTGTGTGTGTTGTAGAAAACCTATCTAGGGTTTTTCTCTCTGAATTGTCTCTCATACTTTTATGGGTAATGAGGGTATATATAGTATGGGTGAAGGGTAAGAAAGTGACACTTAAAATCCTCTAGGCAGAATGTTTCATGAGTATTTCGCGGGAAGGCCTTACCTGCGAGACACTCGCGAAACTGATAGCTTGGCACGACTTTTCAGCTTCCAGCATGTGCTTCTCACGTTGCTCTTTCACGGGTAGGCTTCTCGTGAGATACTCACGAAATCCACTTGTTCATCCAATACATGCTCGATTCTTCACTAACTTAATACTAAATCCAATACAATCAAATCCCACAAAATACAAGGAACAAAATTAAAGAAATTACAACACTTTTTGTCATGGAATGAAGCTAACATAAAATATAGTTGTAAATTGCAACTTTACAAAACCCAATAAAACCTTAAACCCCTTCAAAAACTGACCACCACCAAATCTCACCGTTACAGTTTGCACACCCAAGCCCCAATATGTGTAGAGGCATTCTCTTCGATTCGTTACCCTAAAGTGAGTGTTGCCCCAAAATCTCCCGGTTCAATTTCTCAAGATGATTCCACTAGCTTTGAATCTTTCGGGTACGTATCAAATCACCTTGACTCCTCAATCTTCCCTATCTTCTTCCTTTTTTGTTGTTGTGGTCCTAATCTATTTGCTTATGAACAATTTGTGGTTTTTGTTTCCATGGTTTCTGAGCATTCTTGAATTAGGACGAAATCAAAATGACTTCGAGGTTTGATTTGGGGTATTCATTAGTTTCGGGATTTAGGGGTTCCTAATTAGGGTTTGCTGCAATTATATATTTCAATTGCTAATATGTTTTCTTCTCTTTTCATTTTTGTTTTTCCCAGGGAAACACCATAGAAGATCAAATTCTACTCAGGCTTTGTCTCTTGGCGTTTTGAGGAATGGTTAATGATGTATTTAATTTAATTTTAGGATTTCCTCCCTAACCTGTTCTCTTTATTTATTTGTTAGTAGAAGTGAAATTGTGGTTATTGGGTCCAGTTTAGCACTTTGGTTTACTAATTTGTGTTCTTTTAATTCAAAACTTCTGAATAAGGTTTTAAATATAAGCAATTCTCAAATAGCCGTTCTCTCTATGTTTTTTACCTTATTCTTTTACTCTCTTAGCCGTTCTTTCTGCTTCTCTCAATTCTCAAAACAACTTGAAAGTTCGAATTTGTGTGAAAACATAAGAGCTGTTTAGACCCCCAAATTAATAATTACAGTTCGGTTGATTTCACTTTAACTTAGACTAAGTGCGGAGTAGAGTAAATGCGAGCGAACAAACAATATAACTACTCTAAGCCATATTAACCAAATATCAACAATAAAATGAATGCTAAAAGAGTAGGGAAGAAGAATGCAAAAACAAGATAACATCCTGATGTGTTATTGAAGAGGAAATCGAAGAACTTGACGAAAAACCTCTCTGCCGCCCTCCAAGTGGTAAATCGATCCACTAGAGAATGAGTTAAAGTACATGAATAACAAAAGACCCTTCAAACCTAGTCTACCCCATGTACTTGAGCCCTCCAAGCTCTTGCTACCAACTGACTTGACGAAGCCTTGTCTTCTCTAGCTCTCCGAATCATGCAATTTTGCCCAATTGCATCCACCAAACAAATGGCTTCTTCTAATGCTTCCCAGCAACACTAAAACCTCACTTTACACTCAGAATTGGTGTGGTAAGTGTTTGGGCTATCAATCTCTCAAGGATTTGGATATGAAGAGGTAGGAGTTGAGGAAAACTACAATGGATTGTGTAGAGGATTGTGGGTAGGAAAATCTCTAACTCTCAAGGGTTATGGCTAGGGTTTTCTCTCTGAAAAGTACTCCTTCCAATATGTGGGTACTGTGGATATATATAGTGTGGGTAAATATATGGTGTTTCAGATATGACAAAATAGCAAAACAGAATGTTTCGCGGGTATCTTGTGGGAAAGCCTTACCCGTGAAATACTCAAAAACCAACAATCACTATCTGTCATGACTCTTTGCATTCCAGTATGTGCTGAGCACATGGCTTCACTTTGCGGGAAGTTTTCTCATAAGCTACCCGAGAAAACTCCTTTGATCTTCAATGATGTCTTTGTGTCTTCATACTCTCTCTCACACATAACCTATACAATGAAATCCCACATAAAATACAGGGTACATAAGATTGAATAAAATTATATTCAAATTTGGTACGGAATTAAAGCCAACACAAAATAGTTGTAAATCACAACTTTACAATCTCCCCCTTTGGTTATTCTGTGACAAAACCCCTAAAACAGATTCTAAACTTAAACGCGGGTTTGGGAACAGTGGTAAAACTCACTCTCGAACCATGGTAATCTTATTATTTCATCAAATCATTAAATTATTTATTTCTCTTGAAATCATTTCAATGTTTTGTTTATTTTTACACACGCCTTTTTTTAGGGGGCCTACGACCATTATGTGGCATAGGGGTTACATCCCGTATGAAACTTAATATTACACCACTTCTACGAATAGCCCTTAATGTTGCATCTCCCAAAATTATTACTCGAAGGTAAAGGCGGGCCTCGAAGAATCAAAGAATTGCAGATAGATGTACAAAAAGAAATTAATTGTGTAAACCGAAAACTCAACATTGCTCTTACAAGAATTACAAACCCTTATGGACACCCTAATATTCTCGCCGAATTTATAGTCAGACAATTAAAGAATAGGGTTTCATTTTGAAAAGCAATACACCTAATCTAGAAGCCATGAAGCACTTACACGTATACACCTGTAACCTGAAACACTCACACATATACAAAACTTTCATTAAGCTTATGACAAGTTGAATACACGGTACATATATGAGCAAGTAAAATGCGATCAAGGTAATAAATAGGATATAAACTATGAAGCTTAACTTGATCAAACAAGAGCAGCCATTAAAAGATGACTACAACGATCATTTAACTAGTCAATGATCATCCGGACATGCAATGTAATTAAGAGCAACGCAAAAATCAATTGCATATCCAACACATAACCAATGCGAAATACACGAAGTATTTGCATCAAGGATACAAGATCCAACAAGGGCACACGTGTGTAGTACTAAAGATAATGCAACAAAATCTAAAAAAACGCTACAAAGCAAGGATACAAAAACAAAGTACTGAATATAAACTGAAAGTTTTAGACCAAAGTACTTAAAGGCTTTAAAAGAAAGTAATGTAAATATCCAAGAATTATAAAAACTATAAAGGAAAAACTAACAAACTGTAAAGACTAGCCAGAAAACTAATAAGCTGTAAACTAGACTAGCCAAACAATGGTTAGACTATCCAAAAGTATGTGTCAGCTTTCTTTTTTTGAGTTCACAAAACCCCCCCTTTCAATATGCACACTTCCTTTTTTGTAATGCTCTCCACCTTACTATATGCTATCGTCCAAACTATATAGTGAGTTGTTCTCCCCCTTTATAAATTTTTTCTGCTATTAGATAATGCAATTGGTTTGAATGATTGATAGGATGCTTTTAAACCCATATATAATGGCTGCATGATAATGATTTTTAGTTATTTGAGTTCTGAAATTATCTACAAGTTAATTTGTAATATTGACATGTTTAATGTTGGCGATGCTCTTTTATTTCTCAAAAAGGAATTGATATTACTATTTCAAGAATTATGCTACGTTCTTACATGAAAGCATCTGTTAGTGGAGAAGGTTTTGAATTGACTACTTAATTCAGCTGAATTTACACTATATATTATGTTTGATAATATTTGTCAGAGAAAATATGAGGATTATCTGTTATTCATCCTCTTAACAAATATGTAATCCTTAAAAATACGTGATTTTTGTTGTGATAAGTAGAAAAGCTGGAAGCACTACCTTGATTTGGATACATTGTGATTGGCCTTGATTTTTATTTTGTTGTTGGAAATGAATTTCTTGTCAAAGTTTGTGTGTACACTATACAATACATGTATTTTGTAAGACTAAGACTAAGACTACATAGAATTTTTGGTTCATATCATTTGTAACTTCTGGACTACATTCCATGCAACTTTTTCTTTCTTTCCCCAAATATTATGACTGTATTTTAATTAGCTTTATTATGGTACAATGTCAGACCTTAGTATCATAACATGGTTTATGCCGTTTGAAATACAGGTATTACTGGAATACTTTGCAATAGATTTTTCCGTGATTTTGTGTTGACTGACCATAATGATGAAGTCCTCAAGGCAAGATAACAAAATTAAATTTCAATGCTTTGACATTTGGTAGGTAATCTCCAATCTTGACTATTTATATTACCCATCCTCAGATATTGAAGAAAAATATACAGCTGCATGCATCTTCTGAAAATCCAAATGATTGTGCTAAAATGGGGAAATTCTTATCAGATTAACTAAATTTTACGAAAATATTCGGGAGGGTTTGATTTAGTTCTTGGAGCTGACATCTATATCCATAAATGTTTTTTTCTTCCTCTTCATTTTTAAGAAATACAAACAAGCTCACTTTTATTCAACAACTAATAGTGGGCAAAAGTGCATAACTGCACAAAAGCCAGAAAATTGTCAGGCCTGCAACTGCAATTGACATAAATCTGTGACAAATTGGTTAGTAGGTTTGTTTGAAATATAGGTATTACTGGAATACTTTGCAATAGATTTTTCCGTGATTTTGTGTTGACTGACCATAATGATGAAGCCCTCAAGGCATGATAACAAAATTAAATTTCAATGCTTTGACATTTGGTAGGTAATCTCCAATTTTGACTATTTATATTACCCATCCTCAGATATTGAAGAAAAATATATAGTTGCATGCATCTACTGAAAATCCAAATAATTGTGTTGGTGAGAGAAATAAACTCAAAATGAAAAATATATAATTGGCTTACCTAATACCTTCTTTTTCTTTTTCTTCCCCTTCTCACCTCCTATACGCAGGAATAGTAGTTGAGAAGCTAGAATGGGGAAATTCTTATCAGATTAACTAAATTTTACGAAAATATTCGGGAGGGTTTGATTTAGTTCTTGGAGCTGACATTTATATTCATAATTGTTGTTTTTCTTCCTCCTCATTTTTAAGAAATACAAACAAGCTCACTTTTATTCAACTACTAATAGTGGGGAAAAGTGCATAACTACACAAAAGCTAGAAAATTGTAAGGCCTGCAACTGCAATTGACATAAAAGTGAAGTAAATCTTTGACAAATTGTTTAGTAGGTAGTCTTGTTGAGTGAACTATGTATGTGTGTAGACATGCATATATTTACTTACTAATTTGATTTTGTTTCAGTATTAATCTCAGAGGGGTTTATGCACTTATAACCATCGTGTAAGGTTAAAACTATAGTACCTAAACATGTTCACAAAGATGCAAAATCATTGACATTACATGTGATTTACAATTGAACTCTACTATAAAGACTTAAAAATAACTAGGGACAATTTTATAATCTTTAATAAGAAAGTCGAAAACCTTAGTCTTTGTCATAGTATGAGCAAACCTACCTTTCAGATTGGTGAAGAAACATTAAACATATATCTTCTGAAATATATATATATATATATATATATATATATATATATAAAGAAATGTCTAAACTGAAGTTCCTTTTTGCATATGAACTATTTTGGCAGTTTCATTGGCTACTGATATCACCATCTTTTGTTTGGAAACACATGCATTATGTTTGATAAATCCTAAAGTTGAATTAATTCAAGAAAATTGAAAATATCAGTATTACCAAGCCCTTCAACAGCCCAATAAATTTCAGGATGTCTATTTGATAGCATGGCATGATAGGATAATATGGTCATTTTAACAATGCCTTCATATTGTAGCTGTTTCTCTTAAGATGCTAATTAAATAGTATTAAGAATTGAATGGATGAATTTCTTTTTCTGATTCTTTACTATTAGCAACAACATCACCAGGCAGCATTTTTGTTCTAGGTTTCCTTGACGAAGTACTATAGGAACCGGAGATTGGATGACTCGGTGTTCGTGCTTGATTTTTGATGTATGACACAATTTACTATTTAATTATTGTAATTTATTAATTTTGGTATTTAATTTGTATTTTTCATTATTTTATGTTTAGGGTTATTATTTCCTTGTTTTTAGGTGCATTTAATGCTTTTTAGGTCAAATTTGGTTTCTGTTATGGTTAGGTATTAATTAGGAGCTATTTTAGAATATATTTTCTTGTCTGTCAAGTTTTAAAATAGGCCCCTAAGTCTGTACACGTTTTTTTTTTAACAATTATTCAATTAATAAAATTCAGACTTTTGTCTTCAATTTTCTTGTGGATTCCAGACCCTTTCTCTATGTGAATTCAAGGACCCTTGTGGATTCAAGGAACCCTCGTGGATTCGAGGTTATTTTCAGAAGCAAACGTGTTTTGTTTCTCGTTTTCTAGAAGTAGACGTATTCTGCTTCTTGACGCTTCTGCATCCTGCATCAGTTGGTATTAAAGCCTTTACTTATCCTGGTTTGGTGGCTGACGTATAAGATGGTAGCAATTTTGATGATAGAAAACTTAGTAAGTATTACATGACGTATAGCTAGCACTCACAAATATCTTTCTAGGATGCCGTTGTTGGAGCATGGAAACAATAGGGATAATTGTTGCCGAGACATAACTCCCGAGCAACCTATTTGTAAGCAAATTTCATATAGGCCTTATAAAAGAATTGCTACTTTTAATGGCTATTTTTATAAAGAAGATTTTCTTGATTGGTTACTTGATCTAGAAGATTTATTTGACTATGAGAATATTTGCGATGAGAAAAAAACTTAAACTTGCTTTGTATAAACTTAGTGAGTATGTCTTACGTTGGTGCAAATGAATACAGTCTAATAGAATTAGACAAGGTAAAGACAAAATTCATTCATGGACAAAGATGAAAAAGATGCTTGCTATCAACTTTTATCCTTTGGATTGTGATGAACTTTTGTCGTATACAAAACAAGATTATTATTGGCCAAGAAGTTCATGTTGAAGAAAATACTTTTCTCGAAGAATATGTAGAATTCAAAGAAGAAAATATAGAGAGTTTTGAGGAAATTAATGAAGGCATAGTTATAGAATAAAAACCTGAAATCAATATTGTGGATGAGATTGATGAAGACCCTATTATAGCGAAAGATCTTGAGTTCGAGATACTAGAGACCATTAAAGAAGAAATTATAGAGGAAGTTTTCAATGATCTCGATGAAGTCAAGTTAGATGATTGCAACGTTCAAGCTCCTATTATTTTGGTGGGAGACACTGAAACAAAGTTTATTAATTTTATTGCGGTTGATAGATTTGATTCAATTGTCAGTTCTTATTTGGTAAATCTCAACAATTACGTGAAGACTAAGGAAAAAGATATTCAAGTTGATCTGTTTATTCCATTGATGAGTCACAAGTATGGAAAGAAGATCAATGGATGAACTCAAGGACGAGTTTGTTTCAAGTGGAGGGGGCCTAATTAAAGAATGATGGAGATTTATGTAATAGCCACCAATCAAGGCTATTTATGTAATTTACTTTCTATTTAGTAATTGAATGTTTCATATTGAGAATAAGGATATTTGAGATTTGAATTCTAATCTGTAACATTCATTCAGAAAAAAATTACAATATTAAGTTTTCATGTTAAACTATAATGAAATGATGATTGAAGTAAATAAACAAAGATTAAATAGTAATTCATACTCAATAGCTTTCCCGTGCATCGCATGGGTTAGCAACTAGTTCTTATGAAATCTCTATATATATTTTTTTAAAGATAAACATAAGTCATGCTTCCATAAAAGAATGAATCCATAACCTCACACTCCATCCGTTGTTTATGGGAGGAGATGTCATTTTGTCTAAAGACCATTTGATGTAGAACAAAGAGATCCAATGCTAAAGTTGGAGCACAGAATTCTTAAAGGGAGTTGTAGGAAAAACAAATAGAACATGGAAAAAATAAGAAGATAAAGATAAATACAAACCTAGGAATTAGCACTTGTAAATCTGTCCTAACACCTACTTTATGTCTTCCCTACATCATTTTGTTGCTAATTTGGGGCCAAAATGGCACAATAGCACTGTTTACCAAAATATATATCAATCTACCACTGTTTTAGAAATATGTGGAGATCTACCACTGTTTGGGTACTCGTGTTTGGGGAACTCGAGTTTTCCATGGTACAAGTCCCATGAACTCAAATTCCTAGGAAAATTTTTGAAAATTTTTTATGGTACTCAAGTTCCATGAACATGAGTTCCATAAAAAGTTTTCCAGCGAATTTGAAGGCTATTTTTTCAAAGAACTCGAGCTTATGGAACTCAAGTACCATGGAAAACTCGAGTTCCCCAAACTCAAGTACTCAAAAAGTGGTATATCCCTACATATTTCCAAAACAATGGTAGATTGATATATTTTTTGGTAAACAGTGGTCTTTGGCCATTTTGGCCGCTAGTTTAGTGTTTTGTATGCTCTTATGTTTTATTCTGTTAGGTGCAATCTAATGAATTTTGGATATGCATAATGGCTATTATGCGTGTATAGTTATGCTCTGCATGACCTTTAGTAGTCAAATTTCAAATTTTCTTTAGTTTATAAACCATATATCATAGTCTGATCAAAGATAGGTAAGAAATGAACTTTTCAGAAAACATTGCAAAGAATTTCCACCATTTTTTTTTAATTCCTCTGAGTGTGATTGGTTTTTTCCAAAATTTGATTGCTAAAATAAACTAGATGATTTGTCTAGGTCTTTATATCACTTATTCCTTTCCTTCATAATTCCTTGCCAAACAAATCTTGTTTGCTGGCTGCACCAAATTAACCCAGAAACCTTTTGTTTCTTTTATTTTTATTTTTTTTGGATTAAGAAAAACCAAGAGAAATCAGTCCGAATGATTTGTCACCCTGTGCCAAAGCAATTGAGAGCTTTTCCACAAGTGGAATTTGAAATTTGATGGGTTAACCATCACAGCGATAGCACCCTACTCTCAGATAGTCTCATATTAGATAAAGGATAGAATTGTAATAAGATGGTCATCAATTTTGAAGTGCCATAGGGAGTTTGGTATTCAAAGATCAAGGATGTTTGCACCTAATATTGCCAAAATGTTTTGCATTGCATTGGCTTGTGGAACCAAAGTACAATGCCTTTTTCCTTATCTTACCCTTTTTTAAAATAAAAAGCTCCATTTAAAAAAATAAATAATGAAACTATTCCACATCTAAAAGCATCAGTATTCATGCACCCAAAACTAAGCAGCAATGATCCAAGGAAAAGAAAGTTGCAAACTTCAGCTGCACCATTACCACCTAAATACTAGTGATAGCAGACAACCTAAAGTTGTAAACATATAAACACCAAGAAGCCTTTTTTTTGGATAGGTAAAAGATCTTTTTTAATAAAAGAAGAGAAGCACACAAAATGTTCCTATAGTACATAGGACATGTACCAAAGGAAACAAAACATTAAGTAAAAGAACACAAATCTAAAAATTCCCAAAAAGAGGGGATATAAGGACTGCTCAATGCAGTCATCCAATCAAATAGAGTAAGCAAGAAAAACCGTTTCAGTTCAATGATGGAATGTTCCTCCCCATTGAAAGTTTTAAGATTCTATTCTCGCAAATTAGTCGATATGATGCATTGTGGAATTGCTCCCCAAATAGCTGCTGCCCAACACCTGCTGCCCACCCTTCTATTCCAACAAGCTAGTAGATCCACCACTTGCTTAGGCATCACTCAAGAAACCCCAAAGAGGCTAAACACAAACATCTACAAATTATATGCATAAGAGCAACAAAGGAGCAAGTGACCCACCAATTCCCAACTGTTCTTGCACATGAAACATCTGTTCACAATATAAATATTCCTCCTCAAATTATCCAAAGTGAGAATCTTTCCCCTAGCCTATCCAAGTAAATTAAGCCACTCCAAAAGGAATTTTCACCCTCCAAATAATTTTCCAAGGGAATGCATGACTTCCTCTAGTCGTTAGGGCTCTATAATAAGATTTTAACTTTGAAAGATCCATTCTTTGCAGGCTTCCACACCATTTTATCAACCCCATTCTAATCAATATTAGTGTAATACAATAAAGCAGAGAAAGATTATAAACTCTCCAGCTCCCAATTTTGGATAGAACGAGTAAAATGGATATTACAATGAATAAACTCATTCTGTCCACCCAAAACATCAACTACAAATGCATCCTTCCTCTGAGCAATCCCATACAGGATGGGAAAAGACGCTCGGAGAGGAACGTCAATGCACCACATGTCATCCTAGAAATGAATACGGCACCTCAAACCGTACACTAAGAAGATTTTTTTTTGGGAGAATATTTAAGGAGATATCCTTTTAGAGGAAATTTGGCATTTAGCATTATGTTAGCAATTATTTAGTCAGTTGTCAAGTTTGCAAACTAGCATCTCAAGGCTTTGAAACTCGAGTTTTGTGAAGGAACTTAAATCTCTAGGTCTTGAGTTCAAAGTTGTGGAAGAAAAAATCCATGTGAAACTCGAGTTCCTGCTGAAGAAAGAGTTGGGTTTGTGCATGCTGGGTTTGTTCCTGCAGTGGGTCTCTTACTTTGTACACACTCTATGGAACTCGAGTCTCTACAAGTGGATTATTTATTTGCATTAGCTTGGAACTCGAGTCTCTAAGACTCAATTTTCTTCACTGAACTCGAGCCTCAAATACTCGAAATACTAGTTTGCTAAAATGTTTCAAAAATATACCAACTAACGAAATTGTTGCTAAAATAATGTTTAAATGGAAAATTTCTCTATCCTTGAAAGGTAGAAAGGATAACATGGCTTCTTACCTGCCTTGAAACTTTGCCAATTCCAATCCCATCATAAATCCCTTTCCCCAAACATTCCACAATACTTAGTGCCATTATTCTATTCAAAGGCAGTCTCCTCACACCCCACATTGAGCCCACCAACAGCCCCAAAAGCCATCGGTTGATGTTAGTGATGAGCTATTTGTTAGCTTTGTTTGCTCTACCCATCCTCTTGATAGGTTCAATTTGGTTGCCTAAGAAACTGACCACTAACAAGGGTAAAATTCAAATTCTGAAATTTCAGGGTATAAAATCTAAACACTCCCAAACTTTAGGGATGTAGTTTGCAATTTAGCCAAGACTTAAAATTAGAAGCTTTGTAACTTAACTGGCCATAGCATCCAAAACTTAAATCCTCACTCTCCTGTTGTAACTATCAAATTATAAAAAAGAGAGGTTATAGTTTTAAATAAAAGTTAGTAAAAAAAATGTTAAAGATAATTTTTCACACTACTTTTGAACAAATTTTTTCAATGATTAGACCTACCATTAACACTACTGTTGTGAACCAACCAAAAAACATTAAGAAACCATCCAACAAACAGGAAGATGGCACCTCTCCAAGCCTTTAAGCTTGGGGTTTAAAGAGGAGACTCAGGGTTCAAGCGACCAAAATACAATAATCTCCTATACACAGAAGAATCATAGCAATTTATGTACAAAAATGTGTTTCCTCTATTTGGAGAACTCCTATGCAAGAAAATGAGAATGAAAAAGTTGACCAAAATGAATGACCAAAGTCCTATTTATAGACATATATGCACTAGTTCAGAAAGGTGTAGAGCCAATAGACACTTAATTTTGAAAAAGAAAATGCACAGTAAACATTAAAAAAAAAAAATGACGGACCCACACCCAACCAACTTGATGCAGGTGGACAGCCTGTGTGGGAATTTTTTTTTTTTTTTTTTTTTTTGGGGGCGGGGGGGTGTGGGGGTACCAAAAACCCACTTTGGTTAATAGAGTCACGGTTCTTTAAGTTGGATCTTGTATTCTCATTATTTTCTTTGTTGAACTTGTTTTGTCCAGCAACTGAGCTTTTAATCAAGATGGCCCTTGTATCTTGGGAAAATAGAAATGAATGGGCTGAATTTGACATGGAAGCAGACACCTTCCAAGAAAAAGAAAAAAAAGGGAAAATTGAGAAAAGAATTTGAGAAAGAAAGTGTGAAATGTTATGACTCATTCATTTAATGATGAAATACTATGGATTACAACTTGCAAGTCTTATTGGCTAAAATAATCTTCGTACACCTGAAGGAGGTCAAGTATTGTGTGGATTTTGGTTACATACATATATGTTTGGACACCATGGGTAGTGAAGGTGTTGGTATGGGCTGTTGCCCTCAACTTCTTTAAAAGGCATGTAGTGTCAGGGTTCTAGTGACAGTACTGCTGCTCCTCTTATAACAAGAGGAGCTAGATTCAATAGCATTGCGTTTATTAAAGAGAAATCACTTAGCCAAAGACATAACAGAATGCATCAATTGAGGAAAGACGGAAGGTTGAATCGCCCTAGGATCGGCCAGTGACTTGTCTTAGGTTCTTTAGCATTTAACTATTTATTTATTTGCTTGGGATAAAATAATTAAATAAACAAAAAACTCAGACAAGATTTATTTATTTACTATAACTTAAGTTTACTGAAGATATGGAGCAAAAACTATCATAACTTCCTTGTAAACAGGCTTATTAAAATACACTGCCTGCACAGAATGGAAAAAAGACCATGTAAAGAAGACGAACAAGCTCAACATTTTGTTCTGGAGATATCCATGACCACTCGCCAAACTCAGCTTTCTCTGTCCCATCACCCAACAGATTTATTTTCTCATCATTCCCAGTGAATTTAAGAAGAAACCTGAAAGGGTTTGCAAGTTTGACGAAGTTATAAAATCTGAATTGAGAAAACTGAATGATTCAATTAATTATTGTTTGTGTACATAGATATATATATCTGTACTGAAAGCTAACAAGCAAAACTAACAAAAACTAATTAAACAGCAGAGTGGATATTAAACATTGGCATACCTTCAAAAACCATGTATAATGTATTGTCTCTCTCTCTCTGCGAATTAAGAAAAGCGGAAACTGCAGAATGGTAGATCATCAAATCAATTCTGATTTCAAGTCTGGAAGTCCTTGGCACTTCTCGGGTAAATACAAACTATTGTAATAAATCTTGGTTCTAAAATAAGGTAGAACCTCTAGGTATTTAAGTATAAGGATATATCTGCAATATTTTAGCTTCTGACTTTAGTTTTGTGTAACTCATGCGTCAAGGTAGGGTAAGATTTATCAGTTTTGTGGTCAGCAGCAAGTATACTGACTTTGACAAGATATGGATGCCAAGTTTGGTTGGCCATCATCTGTATAAGTTATGGATTCACATAATCATAAAGAAATGAATGAAGAAAACATTGGAAAACCAGCTACTTGATTGATGTGTGATGGCCAAGAGCCCTAGTTCATGTTCAACTCATCTCTCCTATAGGTTCAACTCATCTCTCCTATAGTCCTATATTTACTTTCCTTTTTTCTTTCTATGCGCTTTTGGGTGTATTCTGACCCCAAATACAAACAAAAACGTGACATTTTATCCATTTTTCAGAATTCTTGACCTAACTCACCAAACCAGTCATTATACATAGCTTGGTAAGATTGGCGTGGGACAGAGGTGGTGATACTAAATCTTATGTAGAAGTTTCTGGAAAGCATATGTTGTAGTGTTTAGTAAGACCTAGGATTTGGGTTTTAAAGTGAGAAAGGATGGAAACAAAGATTGCATTAAGGTTTAATTACAAAGTAACATGATGGGTATGCTCTGAAGCTCAAGCAGGTGATTTACTGAGATCAGATCTGATGTGGGGCTGCAAACAGTAAATCAGAACTCTACAAGATCTGTTTTTGTGGGCTTGGAGGCTAATAAAAGGTGGGCGGTGCTAGGCTTTTAACTATAATCTATAAAGTTCAGGGTTCTAAGAGTGAGGAATCAAGGTCTGGTTGCAACGTTTCAACTTTCAATTGCAGAAAATCAAAGAGAAAAGCTTCTAGGAATCAAAACTAGTTTTCCTAAGCATCAAGCCCAGGAGGGTGTCCTTGGCATCACACCTCCGAGAAGAAGGGTTGCATCACATAAACTTCAGAGCATACTTACTACAATATTCTAACACAACTTGTTCTGCGCATTGAATAAATACTGTAACATCAATATATGTAGCCAGCTCAACCTAACCCTATCAAGCTCCTGGCTTGATTATTAACTGATTCCAAATTATTATTAGAACCCACAGTTAAAGCCTAACAACATATGAAAACCCCTCATAAGACCCAACCAACGAAAAGTTCTGCCTATACATTGAAACCTAAAAATTACAAAACACCCAAGACTTTAAAAAATAAAAAAAAAAATAAAAATAACACTAATTTATACTAAACCAGCGACTTTCTAATGTAAAGAAACACCCAAAAAACGACTCAGTAATATCTAATGTAGCCTAGAAGAGTGTGCTTCTTAGGCCCTTAGACCATATTTTTGAAGAATTTTGATCTTTATATTGCTCTTTCAAAGATGTTGGATCAATCTCACACTCCACAGACATAGAAATACACAACTAAGCCTTAAGCCCTACTAATTGGAATTGGCTACATGAGTCCTCTTTTGCCGTTCAAGTTAGCTAGGGTGCACAAACACCCATGGGATAGATAATTGAGTATACCTTTCCAAGATATAGTATCCTGTAGTAAAGATGCTAAACAGAAATATACCTCACTTTCCTTTTTAAGTTTTAATAAAAAAACAATTAAGTTCTCTGTGTTTCAGCCAAAGGCAACCGTGTCCTTTCACATGCTTGATTGAGTATGCAAGAGGAGAATATTTCAATTTTCCCCTTTCGTGGTGTGTGTGTTGGGAGGGAGGGGGGTGTGTGTAAGGTATTGAAGGTTCTGAATCGAAGGAGATCAGTCATGCAAAGCAGTTATAATACCATACAGAGGAGTTTAAAAAAAAAAAAAAAATTAAAGGAGGTTAACAAATCAGATACTTTCCAGACAATGAAGATTGGTTCAGGAATAGTTGTCTTCCTGATTTTAATTATCCTCCATCAAAGTTGATCAGTTTCTTAAAACCTAAGCATAAAAGACATTCAATTCAAATCTCCAAAGGAAAGCATCAACAGCTTTATTAAGCAATTTCTATTGTAGTCTCACACTTTCCTCAAGCAAAGTCTATAAGCATCCCAAAAAAGGGTAATTTAAGGAAGAAAAGTCCAAATTTCATACCTCTGCAATAACTTCTGCTGAACTAACTCTTTTCTCTTCTCTTAATTCCCTGATTGCTGCACTTCTAGAATCTTCACCCTCATCAACACCACCCTATTAGATTAAAATGTACAAAATACCAATAATAATCTCATATAAAAGAATTATATCATGAATAGAAGGAAATGCACGTTTAGTAAAAACTACTATAAATTTTAATTACCAGTTCAACAACCACAATCACAAATCACTAAAATCTTAATAGTTAAAACTATGATGCTCTCTCCCATCACATAATCAATGGAAGATGGAATGAGAAGTTTTAGTTTTAGTTTCAGATCTCCAAAATAACTATAACTATCTACAGACAAGCTCACTTCAATCCAAAAAACACTAATGTGTCTGCAGTGACAAATACCTTGAAGTGGTTGCTTAAATCAAGCAATGAAAATTGAGATATAGTCTCAAGAGATTATCACAGTATATGTAACAGCCCCAAATTTCCAATAATTGTGTAGTTCTAAAGTTCTAATACCAACCTAGCACTGAGTTCAAGAAACCAAAAGAACAACTACCACTGCAAAATCACTGAACAAGTTTATAATGAATTTTGAAAAAAAAAATGATTAAATAAATATATAATATGACATAAACGGTTTTGGAAATTTGCAGTTACAAAATATAAAAGAACAAACTAAATTGCATATGAAATGCATTAGAAAATTCAAAAGTAGAATCCTGATAATCACGTCTAAAAGTTCTTTCTCAAGCATAAAATTCTATATTACTGTTATCATTTGAACAGTTCTGAATGGAGACCTAAGAGTAGAGAAGAGAAGCACTGAAATGAGGGCCCATGCATGTAGATGAAATTTTGAATTTTGTCACTTATCAAAAAATTACAAAAGCAGGTATGTCCCTTACATAAATGCAAATCCACAAAATTGAATCAGTCAATAATTACAAATTAAAAAATGATGAACTCATCAACTTTCTCTATGATCCCAATCAGTATACAGTTATTACCATGTGGATGCCATTAACGTTTTGGACAGACTATGGTGATAATTATATATGCTAGCTTGTTCCTGTCATGAAGATGTCTTTAAAATCTTATTAAATCGCATTTTGGTAGTAGAATATACTTCATATTTGGTACTTCTTTTATAAAAAGAATTAAACAATGGTTTTCTAGTTCTGAAAGTAGTAGCATATCTTAACATTTTATATTAAATATGGTAGACTCTTTCTAACTTTTACATTCCCCTTTTATGACTTTGAATCTTTTATCATTAGAACACCCTTTATTTCAAGGATTGGTATCCGATGCAATTGTTAAGTGCAATTGCACCATGCAATTCACCCAAGTCCCTCACAATTTTTTTTTTTTTTACTTTTTCTCATTTTTTATATTTAATGGTTGAGATTTAAAATTGCTTTTTGCAACTTTAAATCTCAACCATCCATACCAATTGCATCAGGTGCAATACCTAGGATATTGCACTTGATCCCAATCCTCATTTTAATTCCCCAGATTTCCTATTTCAATAATTCAGAGTCCAAATGCCAGCCCATATGCAGTATTTGCATTGAAATTCAAAAAATCCACAGTTACATTACATGCTCACATCACAAACTTTATTTTACATCTCATCGCACTAGAACATGTTAGTCTCTGAGCAGCTCTTCTATGAGATTTATACGGAAAAATTATTTCACCCATAAACACAAAAATCTTGGTTTTGTACTTTTGTGATCTTGTTATATAATTTTTTGTGATTTGTCTCGATATTAATGATATTATTACTTTATGTTTTGTTTCCTTTGTTCTTGGTTGATTTGTACTTTTGAAAATCCTATAGGTTTAGGTAGTGGTAGAGCCCTATCTCGCATATATGGTCTTAGTGTGACATCCCATTTAGAATTAGTTTGTGCTCTTAAATACATTTTGTGTGGATTTCATGGGTTCTACTATTTTCGATTTGTCATGTGGGAAGGAGAGACAAAAAGACAAGATTCAAGAGAGAGAATAAGGCAAAAAATAGGGATTCCAGTACCAATCTAGTACCCATTTATCGGTAGAAACACAATACATTTCCTGTATGGCTGAAACTCCCCGGTTTTGATCAGCAGTCAAAATATATAGTACAATTTAGGGGTGTTTCCATACCATATTACATGTCGATGAGGAAAACATTGGTAATACTGGCCTATGAAATCAACCACCTTGCTTGTGACTCAAGTGATATCTCTTGATATTTTAAAAAGAAATATTTAGAGTTCAAATCCCTTTACTCTTAACACAATATATAAACCTTATAAGATATAACTTTAAAAAAAAAAAAAAGAAAAAAATAAAGATATAACTAGAAAAATAAATAAAGAGAAGAAATTACATTAAAGTGTGTTATTGTATGAGAAAGAAAAATGACTTTTGAACGTTGTGGCCTTAAGAAGTGTGAAGACATAAGAGCACACTAGCATTAGGTGCGCCAAATGCTAAGTCCTTGTTTGGATTTTTCTTTTCCATCACTCATCACTCCTCATTCAATTTCCGTCACTCATCACTCAAAATACCCCAATTTCTATACCCCACCCGTTTGGCAATTATTTTCAAAATTTCATCACCCAATTTTTTGTACTTTCTGTGGGACCCACTCTTCTTAAAACCACCAACAAATAAACAGTATTAAACGCCACCCAAAAAAAAACTCTCTGCCTCCTCTTCTTCTTCTTCTTCTTCTTCTTCTTCTTCTTCTTCTCTCAAACGCTCTGTGTGTGTGTGTGGTTCGTGATCCAATAGATCGAAAATGGGTTCGATCATTTTGACTCAGCTGGCAACGAGTCTGGGTGTGTTAGCCGGAGCGGCCCTGGTCAAATCGGTCATGGACCGGAAGACCATGGTTGGCCTGTTTCCGAGGTGCCCAATTCTGACAGCAGCAACCGATCATTTCCAACATTTCGCTCCTTAAAAACTTTGAAACCCACCACAGCCACAACAGCAACAACATCAACATCAACATCAAAAATTGGAGATTGTTTGAGAAGTGTGGGTTTTTTTTTTTTTTTTTTTTTTTTTTTTTTTTTTTTTTGGGGGGTGGGGGAGAAATCTGGGTTTGGTGATGTGTTTATTTTAAATTTTTTTTTTTTTTTAATGATTAAGAAGTGTGGTTGTAACCGATGAAGTGTGGCTGATTGTTTGCAACCAAACCCAGAAACCCAATGTGAAAAGGAAATAAAAGAAGAAGAAAAAATCCAAGCTGAGAAACCCAGTGAAAAGGAATGGAAAAAAAGAAAAAGAAAGAAAAGGAAGGAAAAAAAAAGAAAAAAAAGAATGAGTGAACTAAGATGAGAAGGCAAAAAGGAAGACAAAAAAGAAAGAAAGATCGAACAGAAGAACAGAGAAAGAAGAAAGAAAAGCGGAGAAGAAAGGAAAAAAAAAGTGAGTCAAAAGTTGCAGCTGGTGGGTCCCTTGGTGTATGTTTAATTACAAAAATGTCATTGAAAACAGAGTTATGGAAACTAAAAACAGCTAAAATGAGTTTTCAGTTTCCATAACTCATCACTTAAAAATCAGATAATTGAGTGATGGAAACAAAAACTAGAAACAGAGTTATTGAAATCCAAACAAGCTTTTGAGTTATGAGTCCCACCATTTTTGAGTTATGAGTTATAGAAACAGAGTTATGAGTTATGGAAACTCAAAATTCAAACACCCCTAAATTTTTATCATTTGGCACATCAATCACCAAAAATCAAACCACATCACACATATTATATGTGAAATTATTTCAACACATGCTACAGTACACTTCTGCTAGAAAAAGCGTATTGTAGCTATGTGCTAACTTTTTAAATAATTCCTCTCTCCTCTCTAATAACTCTCTCTTCTCTCCTATATATATCTCTCTCCTCTCTCTTTATTACCTTTTTTTTTTGTTTTTTAATAAATAGTGGGTATTATTTTAGGTTATTTTAATTATTGATATGTTAAAATAAGAAATATGATACATGATGCATTATAAAGTGGTGTGTTAAAATAAAAAAAATAATTTTTTGGTGTGTCAAAAATAGAAATGGTATTTTTTAGCACGACTGTGCAAATGCTAATCTAATTTCAATTCTGAAAAGAATAGTAGTAGCAGGGAATTAATGGTCAGAACTTTTGTCCCTTTTCTTTTAAAAAAAGAAATTGTTATGTTATTTTTTTTATAATTTTTTTTTTTAAATGGAACTTTCGACTTTTGAATAGCTAGTGTTCGTTTGGACTTTTTGCAGAACGGAATAATTCTAGGAATATACAAATCTTACATCCAATTTAAGATATATATATATATATATATATATATATATATTGGCTACATTGCATGGAATGTGTTTTGTTCATAGCATATAAGAAAAAACGTGCACTTTTCTATACAATTGATATGGAAAGTGCTTTTATCATTTCAGTCCCAAAAAAAGAATATATATATATATATATGGAAAGTTGCTTCTAGCAGAGAGAAAGAAAAATAAAAGGGCAAGGTAAATAGCTTTATCGCTTAATTGATTAACATTTGCATTTAAGATTCAAATGCTCTAGTTTCTCAACCAAAAAAAAAAAAGATGCTAATGCTCCTATAAGTTTATAACTATCAAAGTATTAAAAGAAAAAAAAAAGAGTAATTATGCTATCTTTCTTAAGGTTTGGTGGAATGACTTGGTGGGATGGTCATTCTACAAGTATAAATGCTTGTGGGGTATGGAGGGCAAGGGTTAAGGTTCAAGTCTCCAAGAGGGAACTTCATATATATATATATATATACACACACATAGATTAGGTTAGAGTAGAATTCTATCTTGTATAAAAAAATTAAATAAATAAATAAAGTTTGGTGGAATGACATTTCACTCCAAACCTAGAGGGAATTTTTTTTTTTTTTTTTCCCTTTTGATATCCATTTGATTGAATTTTGTTAAATTAATATTAAAAATGTTTTGTATTAATACACTCTTTGCTAAAGGACAGGTTTGCAAAGTTAAAAAGAGTATTTTAAATTATTATGACTTTTGCTAGCTTCTTCTTTTTTCCAAAGGATTATGGAGAGATTTGACGTTTCAACTTTTTAGTCTTTTGTTTCTTGATAAATTTTGCATTTTTATTCTAAATTTATTAGTTATGTTTTTATTAACCATGGTTAAATTTTGGTAAAGAGAATTTTATAAAAATTTAAAATATTTCATTACTAATATAAATAGAAGCGAAAAGTGTTATTTTTATTATTTTTTTAAATTAACAGGTTGAGTTTCATACTATAAAATTTTAAGAAGGAAAATGTATTAAAAAAAAAATGGAAGGTGGTAACGCCATTTGTGTGAGCATCTCTTTTCTAGGAAATTTCCATCCCCGCTTATTTTTTCCATGATATTTTAAAATTTCAAAATCAACAGAAAATATCAACTGATAGTTGACATGTAGATGTTAGAATGGTTTCATTTCATTTTATTCTCTGAAAAAAATATATAAAATAAAGCTTGACAGGAGAATGTGACATTAATGATGGCGTTGAGATTATAATTGGTGATTGGAATGCTGCCAGGGAGTTCTATTGGCCCTCCCCATACAATCAGTGCAAAAACTGCAATTAGGGACAAGACGGCTCTTCACATTGCTGCTGAAGCTGGGCATATGCAAATAATGGAGGAGTTGGTGAACTTAGAAAATTAGCTCAAGCATCTTTATTTGTCGTGGAGTTAAATTTTCTAGAATTTGTGTAATTAAAAAAATAAAGAAAAGTGGAAACGCCATGTGTTTCAACTTTCGAGTCTTTATTTTTTATTTTTTTACGGCCGTACGCCATGTATTAGCTTCATCATACGTGTCAAATGTGTGTTTAAAAGTTTTTTTTTGGAATGTCAAAATTTTTCGATCATCTTAATTTGATATTTATTCGTTTGTTGAGTGAAATTTTATGTGTTTGTCAATCACTCAAATAGATATATTAAGTGTGATGAGCTCTAGCACTAAAAAATAAAATGAAGTCACCTACATACACATAAGACAATGAATTCAATATTATTTTCGTGTTTAATTTGTTGGTGTTAGGTCTCATCACACTCTTATATATCTATTTTGAGTGATTAGCAAATACATAAAATTCTCTTGACAAACACATAAACCTTGAATTAAAATGAATGAAAATTGTTTACATTAAAAAATAAAAAATAAAAATAAAAACCTTTTGAGAAGCCCTAATGAGGATAGTAATATATATATAGTAAATAGTTTTAATCTATAAGTAATAAAAAAATTAAAAAAAAAATTTAGACTTTAACAAATTATGAGTAGTTCTGGTGCCACAACTCTATGCACAACTTTGTGCACAACTCGGCCACATGGCTAGTTGTGGTTGGTGGAGGGATAATGGTGGGTCACTCCTTCACCAACCATAACTCGTCACGTGACCGAGTTGTGCACAAAGTTGTGCATAGAGTTGTGGCATTAGAATTTTCCCAAATTATATCCAACTCCTCTCAAGAATTAAGCAAGCCCAAAGAGACCCCAAAAATTAACATGTCCAAATGCTTTACAAGTATGGCCCCCCTCATTAAATGAATAAAAAGTTAATAAATACTTAAACCCAAGTTTGTGTTGAAGGCTACTTTTTGAAGTGTTGCCAACTCATTCAAAGATCACTAGTAACTCAAGGTATTCATCGCTTTCCATGCTATCGGTTGGAACAAGGCCTCTCATACCGTTCAGCCGAAAAAAAAAAAAAAAAAAAAAAAGAAAAAAAAAGGCCTCTCATACCAAAAATGGGCCTTTTTAACAATTGGGCCCAAGTGGGCTTTTGTTAGCCCAGAGCAAATCCCGAAACTAGGATCACGTGGGATTGATAGGATCACACAATTCCACCAATCCTGGCCAATCTTGTGTACGATTCTTGTTTGTGAACGATCCTGAGAATTTTGAGCACGCGGGATTATAGATTATAGAGTCGTGATTATAATATTTTTGAGTATGAAGAAAGAATTGGAAGGGTAAAGCTAAGCTAAGGATGCATTTAGAATAGTGTTGTCAATGCCTTGTCAATGCTTCTTTTGATTTTGTCATAAAAATAATATTTTTCATTATCAATTAACACTGGTATATCATTTCAAGATTACCCCCTCCCTCCACATATATATAAAAACAAAAAAAAATTAAATCAAATATAAATGGTAAAAATGAAAAGTTTGAAACATTAATGGTCAGTGTAAAAAATGAATCAAACATAAAGTGTCAAAATAAAAAATCAAACTTTAAGAGTGCAAGTGGCCAAAGCTTTTGTTTTTTTTTTTTTTTTTTTTTTTTTCCTCAGCCTTTTTACAAGTAATCTAACTTTTATTTTTTTATTTTTTGAAAATAAATTAACTTTTATTTCTTTGTCATATATTAACATAAAAGTGATAAAAATTTATAATTTTTGGTATACTATGCAATTAGCTTCCGGAAATAAGTTGCTGCCATTAGTTTATTCATTATTTTAATAATTATTGATTAAAACTTAACTGAATTGTTAAAAGTATTAAAAATTGTAAACGCATTTCCTAATTAATATGTTAAAGTCTGAGCTAACATGAAGTCTAATTAAAATATAGGAAAAGTTAATGGATATTCCAAGAATATTAGTTTATAGATATTTCTAAAAAAAATTTATGAGAAAAAATAGAAACTGATTTCTTCACAATCCTTTATATTTTTCATAAAAGTAATATAATTTTTTTTTTTGAATGGCCAATTTATAAATAAATAAAATAATGACACCTATTAATAGGATCCAAATATCTATCAAATAACTAAAATAAACAATAAAAAAGAAGAAATCATATTTAAAAACTAGTACTCCCTCCGTCCCACTTTGTTTGTTCTGTTTGAAAAGTCAAACATTTTAAGGGAACATCATTTATTATCTTGTCTGTCTTATAAAAATATATAAGTTTACAAAACTATCCTTAAATAAATTTATTAGCTTTTTTTAAAAAGAGTTATTCTTAATGAGGCTTAGGGGTATAATAGGAACATTAGTAAACTAATAGCTTTTATTTTTAGAAACAGGACAATATTTTGGGACATCCTAAAATGGAATAGAGGACAAACAAAGTGGGACGGAGGGAGTAAGTGATTTTGCCCCGTGCTGCGGGAACAGGGGATGGGATGGGAGGAAACGAATCTAATCTTTCAATTTGAATGTCCGGTGCAACCATGAAAAGTCGTTGATTAGTCTATCTGTAATCTTGAATGAGGGGTACAGTTGGGTTACAAAGAGAATCCAAAATTTGAATGCCGGTAGAACTGGACAAAAAGTGTCCGCTACGAGAATCAATACCATACCTAAACCTCTTTTAATTTGTTTAATAAAATAAAATATTTTTTTTAGAGAGAATTTCAATTTATGACATCCGTTTTTTATGATAGTTCTTTATCATCAGACCAAGACGTCAATCAGTTTTGGTATAGATGGAGATTGAACCCTAAATCTCTTATACAACCATAAAAAACTTTACTAATTGAACAAACTGAAACCCACGATTAAAATATTTTACTATAAATCAATGTAAGTGAACTGTTTCGAAATCGCTGATAATAAATATTACGTTGTACAACATACCAGCCTAGGGAGCCGGGGAGGGGGTGTGGAATTAAAAATTTGAACCTTGTTTTCTAGAGCCCCCACCCCCCACCCACACCCCACGTGATTGTTTGGGAATATGTTAAATATATAAATAAATTTTGAATTTACTAACCTAATATTATCTATGACCAAAGAGTGGGGGTACGTTGTACAACATACCAGCCTAGCTTGAGGGAGCGGGGAGCCGGGGAGGGGGTGTGGAATTAAAAATTTGAACCTTGTTTTCTAGAGCCCCCAACCCCCACCCACACCCCACGTGATTGTTTGGGAATATGTTAAATTTATTTATTGAATTTACTAACCTAATATTATCTATGACCAAAGACGGGGGGAATTTTAATTTGAAACTTAAGACAATTTTTTTTTTTTTTTAAGAGCCCCCACCCACACAAGGCCATATGAATGTGATTGTCTTGGAAACAAAAGAAAGTTAGCATGGGTGCATTTGCATTAGCCAATTCAAAAACTTTTTTCTATTTTATGTAACCACTTTTTAAAAACACTCAAATTAGATTATTTATTTTGCACTACATTTTATTAGAATAATATTTATTTATAAATTTTTTACTACTTTTTCAAATCAGTTTAATTTGAAATTTAAATAACTGAAGTGACAGAATGTAAACTCAGATGATTGAAATGAAAAATTGTGAAACTTAAAAAGTAAGTTTTGCGTTTTAACCTTTAAAAAACCAGCATAAATGTAAATTTCTTAAAAAAAAAAAAAAAAGCAATAATACCAATGGTACAACATCCTAATTGTGCTCTCTCTCTCTCCTTTGATCTAGTGAAAAATAATTTGTTTTCAAATTATTCTGATAATGATAAATTCCCTTCTTTTTTCTTTTTTTTTGTGATAATGATAATCTCATAAATTGTAAAGAATAACTTGTGCAAATATGTATAGTCCATTATTTTCAATTTATTTTCAATTATACCATTAAAACACATTTTTCATATCCTAAAAACGCACCCTCACCACTGCACATCCTTAGTACGATGATCACTTCACAAGTATAAACGCTTGTGGGGTGTGGGGGGAGGGTAAGGCTCGAAGTTCAAGTCTTCAAGAGGAAGTTTCACATATATAAATTCTTAGATTAGGCTAGAGTAGAATTTCTATTTTGTATAAAAACACACACACACACACACACACATACTCTCAATTGTTTTCAAAATCTTATTTTCAACAATGAAATAAGGAAACATTATTTTAAAAATTGTATTAAGGAAATATTAACCCAACAATATATTTAAATGTGGGACCCAATTTTTTTGGGTTTAAAACAAAAAAAAAAATGTATTTAAATATAGCTACCAAACATGCCCTTAATCTTCTCTTTATTTTGACTCTCTCACCTACACTCTTTTGTATTGGCATGGGTGCATTTGCATTAGCCAATTCAAAAACTTTTTTCTATTTTATGTAACCACTTTTTAAAAATACTCAAATTAGATTATTTATTTTGCACTACATTTTATTAGAATAATATTTATTTATAAATTTTTTACTGCTTTTTCAAATCAGTTTAATTTGAAATTTAGATAACTGAAGTGACAGAATGTAAACTTAGATGACTGAAATGAAAAATTGTGAAACTTAAAAAGTAAGTTTTGCGTTTTAACCTTTAAAAAACCGACATAAATGTAAATTTCTTTAAAAAAAAAAAAGCAATAATACCAATGGTACAACATCCTAATTGTGCTCTCTCTCTCTCTCTCCTTTGATCTAGTGAAAAATAATTTGTTTTCAAATTATTCTGATAATGATGAATTCCCTTTTTTTTTTTTTGTGATAATGATAATCTCATAAATTGTAAAGAATAACTTGTGCAAATATGTATAGTCCATTATTTTCAATTTATTTTCAATTATACCATTAAAACACATTTTTCATATCCTAAAAACGCACCCTCACCACTGCACATCCTTAGTGCGATGATCACTTCACAAGTATAAGTGCTTGTGGGGTGTGGGGGGAGGGTAAGGCTCGAAGTTCAAGTCTTCAAGAGGAAGTTTCACATATATAAATTCTTAGATTAGGCTAGAGTAGAATTTCTATCTTGTATAAAAAAAAACACACACACACACACACACTCTCTCAATTGTTTTCAAAATCTTATTTTCAAGAATGAAATAAGGAAACATTATTTTAAAAATTGTATTAAGAAAATATTAACCCAACAATATATTTAAATGTGGGACCCAATTTTTTTGGGTTTAAAACAAAAAAAAAAAAAAATGTATTTAAATATAGCTACCAAACATGCCCTTAATCTTCTCTTTATTTTGACTCTCTCACCTACACTCTTTTGTATTTTTTTTTCAAAGAAACACTTATTTTCAAACAATTTTGTTAGTTAGTACCGTTTCCAAACTATTTAGGAAATTAACACCTCCAGTCTTAGAGACTTAAGTTTACTGTAGTAACTCGAGTTTGAGAAACTTGATTTCAATGGGGAACTCGAGTATTAGAGACTTGAGTTCCTGCTCTGCACAAAAAAAAAAAAAAACAAAAAAAACAAAAAAACAAAACAAAACAACTAGAAATCACAAAGTCAAAAACCCAGAAATCACAATAATAGAAACCCATAAATCACGAAGACAGAAACCCAGAAACAAAACAACAGAGCCAGAAACCAAGAAGAATAAACCCAAACCACGGAGACAAAAACAACAAACCAAAGAGATCAAACCTAGGCAGCGATGGTGGCAAAGGCTCCAAGAGGCGGTGGCGATTGAACCCAGGCGGAGAAGGCTCCAGGTGATGGCGGCGAAAGCTCTAGGCAAAGGTTTTCCTCTAATTCCTTCATTTTCTTCTCTGGGTCTTTGGGTTTGTTGATGTTTCTCTCTGAGTATTTGAGTTTCTTGATTCTTGATGTTTGTTTGTGTTTGTGTTTTTGTTGTTTCTTTGGTTGTTTGTAAAAAATTATGGATTTTTTTTCCTCAAAGGAAGAAGAGGAAGAGACCGGAAGAAGAAGATGAGAATCACGTTTCTTGGTTTTCTTTTGTGGAGGGACTTAAGTTCCGCGTGGATTTTCATCGAAATTGAGTTTGTGATACTTGATTTGCTATAGTGATCTTGAGTCTCTTAGACTTGAGATGTTAGTTTCCTAAATAGTTTGGAAACAATGCTAACTAACAAAATTGTTTGAAAATAGGTGTTATTTCGAAGGAAAAAAAAAAAAAATCCCACTTTTCTACCTTGGATTTTTTTTCTTCCTCTCCTACCTCCTCTAGATTCACTCCTTTCTTTCTTCCTTCCTTGTATCTTCATTTTCCCATATCTCACTCTCTATCATGAACCCAACCCAGCTTTAGCCCTGTTCAGTGCCATCAATATTGTTCCCGCAGGCCACTTTTCACTCTCACCACACCTCCTCCTTTTACTCTAGTTCATAGCACACAGTTTCTAACTTGTTCATTCCTTTTTTCTTTTCTTTTCTTTTTTTCTTTTTTTTTTTTTTTGTTCTTTCTTTCAAAAAAAAAAAAAACCAAACAGGAGAATCAATTTCAAATTGAAATGATTTTTTCACCTAAAATGGTCGGTACCTTCTGAAATAGTTTGATATTTGGGGGAAAACGAAATAGGAGGTGTTTATGTACCGGAGTGAGTGCCATAACGACAAATACCGGCCGATAAAAAGCGATTTGACTGCCTTGAGTTATAAGTTTTTGTAAGGTGGACCATGTTAAAATGTATAAAATAAACTCCATAGTTCATGATATAACTTTTGGGTTTGACTCCCTTCTTATTGAAAAGGAAAAGACTTAGGTATAGTACTTAGGTGTTGTTTCTTAGGTTCTCCTTTTAAAATTCTGTCATATATATTTTTTCTTATGGGATGGAAGTGTATTTTTTAGTTAAGTAGCCATATAGCTAAATCTTAAGAGGGAAACCCAAGGAACAACACGTAAAGTACTGTACCTAAGTTTTGTCCTATTAAAAAAATTCTCACATTCCTCCCATTTTAAAATAGATTTAAGAACCTATACAAACATTAAATCTACTGGTCAGGAAAGAGACTTAACCAAATCTATTTCCTTGAAACTAGCTAGCACTTACCCAAAGCATTTACCCCACCCACACCCCACGTGATTGTTTGGGAATATGTTAAATTTATAAATAAATTTTGAATTTACTAACCTAATATTATCTATGACCAAAGAGGGGGAAAATATTTTAATTTGAAACTTAAGACAATTTAATTTTTTTTAAGAGCCCCCACCCACACAAGGCCATATCGATGTGATTGTCTTGGAAACAAAAGAAAGTTAGCATGGGTGCATTTGCATTAGCCAATTCAAAAACTTTTTTCTACTTTAGTATAAAACTATGAAAACTGATTTTTTATTTTATTTTATGTAACCACTTTTTAAAAACACTCAAATTAGATTATTTATTTTGCACTACATTTTATTAGAATAATATTTATTTATAAATTTTTTACTACTTTTTCAAATCAGTTTAATTTGAAATTTAGATAACTGAAGTGATAGCATGTAAACTTAGATGACTGAAATGAAAAATTGTGAAACTAGTGAGTTTTGCATTTTAACCTTTAAAAAACCAACATAAATGTAAATTTTTTTTTTTAAAAAAAAAAGCAATAATACCAATGGTACAACATCCTAATTGTGCTCTCTCTCTCCTTTGATCTAGTGAAAAATAATTTGTTTTCAAATTATTCTGATAATGATAAATTCCCTTTTTTTTTTTTTTTGTGATAATGATAATCTCATAAATTGTAATGAATAACTTGTGCAAATATGTACAGTCCATTATTTTCAATTATACTAGTAAAACACATTTTTCATATCCTGAAAACACACCCTCACCACTGCACATCTTTAGTGCAGTGATCACTCCACAAGTATAAGTGCTTGTGGGGTGTGGGGGGAGGGTAAGGGTCGGAGTTCAAGTCTTCAAGAGGAAGTTTCACATATATAAATTCTTAAATTAGGTTAGAGTAGAATTTCTATCTTGTACAAAAACACACACACACACTCTCAATTGTTTTGAAAATCTTATTTTCAACAATGAAATAAGGAAACATTATTTTAAGAATTGTATTAAGAAAATATTAACCCAACAATATATTTAAATGTGGGACCCAATTTTTTTGGGTTTAAAACAAAAAAATTTATTTAAATATAGCTACCAAACATGCCCTTAATCTTCTCTTTATTTTGACTCTCTCACCTACAATCTTTTGTATTTTTTTTTCAAAGAAACACTTATTTTCAAACAATTTTGTTAGTTAGTACCGTTTCCAAACTATTTAGGAAATTAACATCTCGAGTCTTAGAGACTTAAGTTTACTGTAGCAACTCGAGTTTGAGAAACTTGATTTCAATGGGGAACTCGAGTATTAGAGACTTGAGTTCCTGCTCTAAACAAAAAAAAAAAAAAGGGTAAATGAAACCTAAAAATCATGAAAAAGAAGAAACAAAATAGCTAGAAATCACAAAGACAAAAACCCAGAAATCACAATGATAGAAACCCATAAATCACGAAGACAGAAACCCAGAAACAAAACAATGAAGCCAGAAACCAAGAAGAATAAACCCAAACCACGGAGAACAACAAACCAGAGAGATCAAACCCAGGCAGCGATGGTGGCGAAGGCTCCAAGAGGCGTGGTGATTGAACCCAGGCAGAGAAGGCTCCAGGTGACGGCGGCGAAAGCTCCAGGCAAAGGTTTTCCTCTAATTCCTTCACTTTCTTCTCTGGGCCTATGGGTTTGTTGATGTTTCTCTCTGAGTATTTGAGTTTCTTGATTCTTGATGTTTGTTTGTGTTTGTGTTTCTGTTGTTTCTTTGGTTGTTTGTAAAATGTTGTGGATTTTTTTTTTTAGAGGAATAAGAGGAAGAGACTGGAAGAAGAAGATGAGAATCACGTTTCTTGGTTTTCTTTTGTGGAGGGACTTAAGTTCCGTGTGGATTTTCATCAAAATCTAGTTTGTGATACTTGATTTGCTACAGTGATCTTGAGTCTCTTAGACTTGAGATGTTAGTTTCCTAAATAGTTTGGAAACAATGCTAACTAACAAAATTGTTTGAAAATAGGTGTTATTTTGAAGGGAAAAAAAAAATCCCACTTTTCTACCTTGGATTTGTTTTTCTTCCTCTCCTACCTCCTCTAGATTCACTCCTTTCTTTCTTCCTTCCTTGTATCTTCATTTCCCATATCTCACTCTCTATCACGAGCCCAACCCAACTTTAGCCCTGTTCAGTGCCATCAAGATTGTTCCCGCAAGCCACTTTTCACTCTCACAACACCTCCTCCTTTTACTCTTGTTCATAGCACACAGTTTCTGACTTGTTCATTCTTTTTATTTTATTTTATTTTATTTTTGTTCTTTCTTTCAAAAAAAAAAAAAAGACATGAGAATCAATTTCAAATTGAAATGATTTTTTCACCTAGAATGGTCGGTACCTTTTGAAATAGTTTGATATTTGGAGGAAAACGAAATAAGGGGTGTTTATGTACCGGAGTGAGTGCCAGAATGACAAATACCAGCCAATAAAAAGCAATTTGACTGCCTTGAGTTATAAGTTTTTGTAAGGTGGACCAGGTTAAAATGTATAAAATAAACTCCATAGTTCATGATATAAATTTTGGGTTTGACTCCCTTCTTATTGAAAATGGCAAGACTTAGGTATAGTACTTAGGTGTTGTTCCTTAGGTTCTCCTTTTAAAATTTTGTCATGTATATTTTTTCTCATGGGATGGAAGTGTATTTTTTGGTTAAGTAGTCACATGGCTAAATCTTAAGAGGGGAACCCAAGGAAAAACACCTAAAGTACTGTATCTAAGTTTTGTCCTATTAAAAAAATTCTCACATTCCTTCCATTTTAAAATAGATTTAAGAACCTAGACAAACATTAAATCTACTGGTGAAATTCAATGCCTCTACAAATTTTTACCCCATTAAAATTCAATTCAATGTCAGTTACCCAACAACGCTCCTGGTGAAAATGGCCAAATACCACCATTTTCAGAAATTTATAGCAAAAAAGCACTATTTCGGAACTAAATGGGAATCTATCACTTTTTATGTACTCGAGCTCACTAAACTCGAGTTCTAAACGGTACTCAAGTTTAGTAAACTCGAGTTCCTAGTTTTATTCCACCGTGGCGCTGTTGACCTGGAATTCGTGCAATAAAAAAAATGTGGTACTTGAGCTTGGTAAACTCGAGTTCCTTGTAATATGGAACTCGAGCATACCAAGCTCGAGTTCTTTGTAAATAAACTGCTCGGTATTGTTTCTCTAAGGTACTCGAGCTCAGCAAGCTTGAGTTCCTTACAATTTATTTATTTATTTATTTTTGGATAATCAACAAATAAACATAAACATAAAAATAAGTAATATGGAACTCAAGCTTGGTAAACTCGAGTTCCTTAATTTTTTTTTTTTTTGGATATTCGACAAATAAACATAAACATAAAAATAAGTGGCATAAAATTATTTTATGTTCAGCATTATTTAAAAAATTGTCCACTCTCTTTTTTGCACAAATTATTTTATGTTCACTATCTAAAAAATTGTTCATTGTTTTCTCATAAAAAAACCTAGTGAAAATCGTGATTTCTCAATTTAAAAGTCAAATCTGAATGCTTTTTCATGTTTAAATTTCACAATAATCGAATCTATTTTATTGCATTGATAAAATCCGTTTCTACAATAATAGAATTTTCTCTCTGCACATCATGTTTATTGTATATTCAAATCTGCTTACTGCGTTCATAAAATCTGTTTTTTGCATTAATTAAAACTGTTCATTGTTTTCTCATAAAAATTGTTTACTATTTTCTGCATAAACTATTTCTAGGATTTTGCATAAAATTATTTTCTGTTCAACATTATTTAAAAAATTGTTCACACTCTTTTCTTCATAAATTATTCTCTGTTCACTGCATAAATTGTTCACTGTTTTCTCATAAAACACCTAGTGAAATCGTGTTTTTTAAATTTAAACACCAAATCTGAATGCTTTTTCATGTTTGAATTTCACAATAATTGGATCTATTTTTCTGCATAGATAAAATTTGTTTCTACATTAATAAAATTTGCTCTCTACACATCATGTTTACTGCATATTCAAATCTGCTTACTGCATTCATAAAATATGTTTTCTGCATTAATTAATACTATTAATTGCTTTCTCACAAAAATTGTTCGCTGTTTTCTGCATAAACTATTTCTAGAATTTTGTATAAAATTATTTGTTGTTTAGCATTATTTAAAAAATTGTTCACTCTCTTTTCTGCATAATTTATTCTCTGTTCACTGCATAAATTGTTCATTATTTTTTCAAAAAATGCCTAGTGAAATCGTGTTTTCTAAATTTAAACGCCAAATCTGAATGCTTTTTCGTGTTTAAATTTCAAAATAATCGAATCTATTTTTCTGCATTAATAAAATGTGTTTCTACATTATTAAAATTTGCTCTATGCACATTATGTTTACTACCTATTCAAATTTGCTTACTGCATTCATAAAATATGTTTTCTGCATTAATTAAAACTATTAATTTTTTTTTTCTCATAAAAATTGTTTGCTGTTTTTTGCATAAACTGTTTCTAGGATTTTGCATAAAATTATTTACTATTAAGCATTATTTAAAAAATTGTTCACTCTTATTTTTGCATAAATTATTCTCTGTTCACTACATAAATTGTTCACTGTTTTCTCATAAAACACCTAGTGAAATCGTGTTTTCTAAATTTAAACACCAAATCTGAATGCTTTTTCGTGTTTGAATTTCACAATAATTGGATCTATTTTTTTGCATTGATAAAATTTGTTTCTACATTAATATAATTTGCTCTCTGCACATTATGTTTACTGCATATTCAAATCTTCTTACTGCATTCATCAAATATGTTTTTTGCATTAATTAAAACTACTCATTGTTTTCTCTCAAAAATTGTTTGCTGTTTTCTGCATAAACTGTTTCTAGGATTTTGTAAAAAACTATTTTCTGTTCAGCATTATTTAAAAAATTGTTCACTCTTTTTTCTACATAAATTATTCTTTGTTCACTGTTTTCTCATAAAACACCTAATGAAATCATGTTTTCTAAATTTAAAAGCCAAATTTGAATGCTTATTCATGTTTGAATTTCACAATAATTGAGTCTATTTTTCTGCATTGATAAAATTTGTTTCTACATTAATAAAATTTGCTCTTTGCACATCATGTTTACTGAATATTCAAATCTGCTTACTATATTCATAAAATCTGTTTTTTGCATTAATTAAATTTGTTCATTGTTTTCTCATAAAAATGTAAACTGTTTTCTACGTAAACTATTTCTAGGATTTTGCATAAAATTATTTTCTATTCATCATTATTTAAAAAACTGTTCACTCTCTTTTCTGCATAAATTAATTTCAGTTTACTATTTAAAAAATTGTTCACTATTTTCTCATAAAACACCTAGTGAAATCGTGTTTTCTAAATTTAAACGCCAAATTTTAATGCTTTTTCGTGTTTGAATTTCACAATAATCGAATCTATTTTTTTGCATTGGTAAAATCTATTTCTACATTAATATATTTTGCTCTCTGCACATCATGTTTACTGTATATTCAAATTTGCTTACTACAATCATAAAATCTATTTTCTGCATTAATTAAAATTGTTAATTGTTTTCTCCTAAAAATGTAAACTGTTTTCTGCATAAACTTTTTCTAGGATTTTGCATAAAATTATTTTCTATTTAGCATTATTTAAAAAATTGTTCACTCTCTTTTCTGCATAAATTATATTTTGTTCACTATTTAAAAAATTGTTCACTGTTTTCTCATAAAACACCTAGTGAAATCGTGTTTTCTAAATTTAAACTCCAAATCTAAATGCTTTTTCTTTGAATTTCACAATAATCAAATATATTTTTCTACATTGATAAAATCTGTTTCTACATTAATATAATTTGTTCTATGCACATCATGTAAACTGTATATTCAAATCTGCTTACTGCATTCATAAAATTTGTTTTTGCATTAATTAAAACTGTTCATTGTTTTCTCATAAAAATTGTTCACTATTTTCTACATAAACTATTTCTAGGATTTTGCATAAAATTATTTTCTGTTTAGCATTATTAAAAAATTGTTCACTCTCTTTTCTGTATAAATTATTCTCTATTCACTATGTAAAAAATTGTTCATTGTTTTCTCATAAAACACCTGGTGAAATCATGTTTTCTAAATTTAAATGCCAAATCTGAATGTTTTTTCGTGTTTGAATTTCACAATAATTGGATTTATTTTTCTGCAATGATAAAATTCTTTCGTACATTAATAAAATTTGCTCTCTGCACATCATGTTTACTGCATATTCAAATCTGCTTACTGCATTCATAAAATATGTTTTCTACATTAATTAAAACTATTCATTGTTTTCTCACAAAAATTGTTTGCTGTTTTCTGCATAAATTATTTCTAGAATTTTGCTTAAAATTATTTGCTGTTCGGCATTATTTAAAAAATTGTTCACTCTCTTTTTTGCATAAATTATTCTCTGTTCACTGTATAAATTGTTCACTGTTTTTTGATAAAACACCTAGTGAAATCGTGTTTTCTAAATTTAAACGTCAAATTTGAATGCTTTTTCGTGTTTGTATTTCACAATAATAAGATCTTTTTTACTGCATTGATAAAATTTGTTTCTACATTATTAAAATTTTCTCTCTGCACATTATGTTTACTGCATATTCAAATCTGCTTACTGCATTCATAAAATATGTTTTCTGCGTTAATTTAAACTATTCATTGTTTTCTCATAAAAATTGTTCGTTGTTTTCTGCATAAACTATTTCTAGGATTTTGCATAAAATTATTTTCTATTCAACATTATTTAAAAAATTGTTCACTCTTATTTCTGCATAAATTATTCTCTGTTCACTGCATAAATTGTTCACTGTTTTCTCATAAAACACCTAGTGAAATTGTGTTTTCTAAATTTAAACTCCAAATCTGAATGCTTTTTCGTATTTGAATTTCACAATAATCGGATCTATTTTTTTGCATTGATAAAATTCTTTTCTACATTAATAAAATTTGCTCTCTGCACATTATGTTTACTGCATATTCAAATCTTCTTACTACATTCATAAAATATGTTTTCTGCATTAATTGAAACTATTCATTGTTTTCTCATAAAAATTATTCTCTGTTTTTTGCATAAATTGTTTTTAGCATTGGCACAGTTATTGCACTTAAATGGTTTTTGAGTTTTTTAAAATATGTAACCATATGAATAATGGACAAGCTCCATGAAGGAAAAATGAATGATTCGTATAAATCACCTTATGGTAAATGCCTCGAATAATTTGAATTTGTAAAAAAGTTCTAATTAGTTGAATGTAGAAATTCGGGAAAAATCGATGGGAAATCAAAGAACGTACCAAATTGTGAAGGTGTATATAATATGTATAGATAGTCTAGACTTGTTGAGAAATTTGACTTCGTTCAAAGTACAAAATAATGAAAATTCAATGGAAAAGAATGTACATTAGTTGTACAGATCATATGAATTTGTTTAAAAATTTGAATTTATTGAATGTAAAAAACCTTGAAAACTCTAGGAAAAATTGTGTACATTCGATGTACAGATAGTAAGAATTTGTTGAAAAATTCAAATTCGTTGATTGTGTAAAATCGTGAAAATTCAAATGAAAATTGAAGAACATACCAAAATGAGTAAACTCAATGGAAAATTAATTACATTAGATGTACAGATCGTCCAAATTTGTTTCCAAATTTGAAGTCAACAAATGTACAAAATCATGAAAATGCAATTTAAAATTGTGTACTAATGTACTAATCATCCTAGTCAGGGCTCAATAGTGTCGAGCTGTTGAGTAGCACATCTAGAACTATTTATTATCTTTGGTCATTTTCAAGGATGCTAGTCAAAATGCTCTTCCCATAATTTGTGACTACTGGTTAGAAGTAATAGTACAAGGGTACTTCTAGTCAGGGCTCAACAGTGCCGAGCAGTTTATTATCTTTGGTCATTTTCAAGGGTGCTAGTCAAAACGCTCTTCCCATAATCCGTAACTACTGGTTAGAAATAATAGCACATGGTAAAGCCATCTTGAACCTTGAAACTGAGCTTTCAAACAATCACATCTCATAAATATGTACATTAAAAGCATCACTTTGCTCTTAGAACCATCACTCTTACAAATTAAGCAGCCCCACAGCCTGAAACATTGAAATATCTCTTGTAATTGTAGCCAATTACTGTTATGCTTCAGATTTTGAATACATATTTACTCAATTGTTCGATCAAATATCGTGGTCATATACGTTTGATTATGGGAGCTAATGGTGGACACAACTCACCCCAAAAATTGGAGCATAAACTTTCCAGGGATGCTCTGCATCCTTGAAAACGGTGCATTGCAAAGGGTTGCATATCTGTGTATTCACGTGGTGAGTCCCTGCTTTAGGAGCCATATGGTTTTTTTGTGAAAAAGTGGTTGGTCTGTGTGGTTTGGATGAGTCTGTATGTATTGAATCTATTAAATTTTGCTACAAGTAATGTACAATAAATCTAATTTGCATGATAAGTGTTATGTGTGTAACATTTCAAATTACACAAACAGAATATTGAAAACATCAACATATCTAACTGGAGGCATTTCACTTCCTAAGGTGTTTCCTACATTACAAAGCAGAGGACATTGTCCAACCAAAGCACAAGAATCATATGTAGCAACAAAGAACAGCAAGGAAAAAATGAGCAAGTGATTTCATATAAACTTAGCCAAAACTAATGAACAGTTAATCTTTAGATTTGCAAAAGTTAAATGTACATAATCATCAGTTGTCAGACATTAACAACAACATTTTGTATTGCACAGAACGTGTAGACATTAACAACAACGTCTAATGTTCGTATATAGAAATTTTTGGAAATCATCATTGCTTTAATCTGAGAAATCTAAAATATCTCTTTCATCATCTAATGCAGTAGCTTCATTAATAGACTTGATGGCTCGCTCTTGCACCTTCTCCTTTAGATGCTTCCTAGCTTTTTGGATTGCATGAAAATGGTCTACTCACCTTTGCATTTGATTGTTCTTAGCTGAGCATGCCTTAGGAACTAGAAACTCATGCCATCGACAATACACCTCTAACTCACACCTCTTCTCATATAGGGTTGACCATAGTGGTTCTGCTACGGTGAACTCTATTGTGGTGGTATCTATACTTAGTTTTGTAGGTTTGCCAACCATGATGTGCCCAACGCTTCCAAGACTCTTATACGTGTATATTGGCATATTAAGGAAATCTCTCTTCTTTCCAACCCATTTCCTTCGATAGTGGTCTGTGTATGTCTATAGTTGTTGATCTGTTAGAATTTGTGATAATCCATTCGTTGAAGTAGATCTAAACTTGTTTCGCATTGTATGATTTGATGTTGAGGCGTTGCGGCTCATAGCTTAGTCAATCTACGAAGTTAGTGGGGTAGAAATAAGATCATTATTGTGGTGCATTTATAACCCCATTTCATGTTCCAAGCATTATAATTTTAGTTAGTAGGGCTTGTCATGTCAATACAGGCTAGAAAAACACTACATGAACAGGATTTTAAATGTTCCCAATGTCACAGTGAGATTTGAATATGTGGGCGGTAGTTGCAGTGTTCTTGAACAGAGCATCATATTTATTTGACACAGTGCTATGTCCTTGGCACTAGGGTATGATTATTCATATATTTAAGTATTGACATGAAAGTGGATGATGTGACTGGACAGTGTGTGAAATCGTGTCGAGCTGTTGAGCAACACGTGTGAAACAGTGGTGTTTGTTGGCGCATGTGGTTCGTATGACTACAGTTGGTGCTACAGTAGCGGGCTGGTGACGTGTCTTCAAAAAACTACTCATGCCATAGTTGGTGCTACATCATGTTCACTATTTTCTCATAAAAATTGTTCACTGTTTTCTGCATAAACTATTTTTAGCATTCTACATAAAATTATTTTTTGTTTAGCATTATTTGAAAAATTGTTCACTATTTTTTCTGCATAAATTATTCACTGTTCATTAGGTGTTTTATGATCCGGATGCTTTAATACCAATGACTACAACGGAGAGAGCACAACAATAATATGGAAGCATAAACAATGATAAAATAGATAATAAAGAAGTAAATAGCAAAATAGATATTTTCAAAATAAGGTTAAAATGGAGTATGGAATATGAAAACAGAAACTAGTAAAATCTTATTTGAATAAAAACTTCAGTCTTTGATAAACTTGAAAACAAATTGCTGTCTTTGATACAAGCTTGAAAATAAAACCGTCTGAAGAGAAAGGTTACAAGATTACAAGAGGGGGAGAAAGTACAAAAGTCTTTCTGAGGGAGAGGGAAGGCTATTACAAAAGGCCTTCTAGAACTTGGAACTTAAAAGCTTAGAATCTTAGAAACTTGTCTTCTGTCTTCATATTTTGTTTCTTTTATAGGTGAAATGAACCATGGTAAAGTAACCTAAGTAGGTAAATTTAACTCAAGTTAATCAGTTGGTGGTATGGAAATTAGTACTGATGAGTAGTGGTCTGTCTGCGTATGTTTGGGAATCTTTCGATTATTGTGAAATTCAAACACGAAAAAGCATTCAGATTTGGCGTTTAAATTTAGAAAACATGATTTCACTAGGTGATTTATGAGAAAATAGTGAACAATTTATGCAGTGAACAAAGAATAATTTATGCAAAAAAGAGAGTGAACAATTTTTTAAATAATACTGAACAGAAAATAATTTTATGCAAAATCCTAGAAACAGTTTATGTAGAAAACAGTGAACAATTTTTATGAGAAATCAATGAATAGTTTTAATTAATGTAGAAAACAGATTTTATGAATGCAGTAAGCAGATTTGAATATACAACAAACATGATGTGTAGAGAGCAAATTTTATTAATGTAGAAACAGATTTTATCAATGCAGATAGATTCGATTATTGTGAAATTCAAAAATGAAAAAGTATTCAGATTTGGCTTTTAAATTTAGAAAACACAATTTCACTAGGTGTTTTATAAGAAAGCAATGAACAATTTTTTAAATAGTGAATATAAAATAATGTACGCAAAAAAGAGAGTGAACAATTTTTTAAATAATGCTGAACATAAAATAATTTTATGCAGAATGCTAGAAATAGTTTAAGCAGAAAACAATGAACAATTTTTATGAGAAAACAATGAACAGTTTTAGTTAATGCAGAAAATAGATTTTATGAATGCAATAAGTAGATTCGAATATACAGTAAACATGATGTTCGTACTCTTGGAGTATTCAATAATTTTCCATGTATGTATGTATGTATGTATGAATAATTTATCTTTTGCCTTTTTTCTACCTTTGCCCTTCTAATAAAATGGTTTCTTCAAACTAGACGCATTTGGAATTATGTTATGTATATAGCTAAAATAAATCACTAGAAAAATGTAGTGTTCTTTCCATATGTTAAAAAAGCCTATAAAAAAGGTTATAGGTATATCACATATAAAATTATTATTTTGAAGACAACATTTAAATTATCAAAAATAAAAATGAACATTTTTTTTTTTGAAACAAAATAAGCATTAACATAAACATATATAGAAACATGAGAATAATTTTGTACTCATGAATATCTTTGTTTTGTAAAAATACAAACATTAGAAGACATGAAATTTATTCCATCAACATTTGAATATATTATTCTTTTTTAAAAATTGATAGGCCTCTTTGGGATTTTATTTGAATATTTTATGACATCAAGATATGAGAGGAAATAGTTTTTCCTATATTTGGCTATTTTGACCAGGGGCGGCTCTACCCTTTGTTCAGAGGTTCAAATAAATCCCAGGACTTCAATATATATATATATATATATATATATATATATATGTATTTATAATAATTTTTTTTTGTTAGTTTAATACTTTAATTTATTCTTAAAAATATTTTTGCACACCCTAACTTAAATCTTATACACTCTTAATACAAATATTTCCAACTCTAAGAGTATAAGTGTTTGTGAACTGTAAGTGTAACTCTTTACTATAAATTTATATTATATGTGTGTGAGTGTGTCTAATATTAATTGTGTGCATTACTTTTTGTTATAATGTTATTTGTGTGAATAATGTGTGTGTGGATATTTGTGTGTGTGGATATTTGTGTGTAAAGTAGAAATATAATATAATGTAATATAATATAATTTAATAATTAGGAAATAGAAAGGGTTTATTACATGTATGTGTATTTTTATCACGTTATAATAACTTTTTGTTATAAAGTCAGAAAAATTCAAGGAGAAAAATTGTAAAGTTAGTGATTGTTCAAGAATTTAATTGGTTAAGTAGACACGTAATGTATTATTTTATGGATGAATGAGTGTGGTTGTGTGCGTCAATAATTAATACAAAGCCAATGAGTTAAATTTATTCATTTAATTTAAAATATTTTTATAAAAATAGTGACAAATTAATAGATAAAAAGAACTACTTATTTTTATGTTTATGTTTATTTGCTGATTATCCAAAAAAAAAATATATATTAAGGAATAGTTTTATGCAAAATGCCAGAATTAATGCTGAACAAAAATAATGCTGAACAAAAAAAAAAAACTAATTTTAAATAGTGAACAGAAAATAATTTATGCAGAAAAGAGAGTAAACAATTTTTTAAATAATGCTGAATAGAAAATAATTTTATGCAGAATGCTAGAAATAGTTTATGCAGAAAACAATGAACAATTTTTATGAAAAAACAATGAAAAATTTAATTAATGCAGAAAATAGATTTTATGAATGCAGTAAGCAGGTTTGAATATATAGTAAACATGATGTGTAGAGAGCAAATTTTATTAATGTAGAAACAGATTTTATCAATGCAAAAAAACATATTCGATTATTGTGAAATTTAAACATGAAAAAGCATAAAAATTTGGCTTTTAAAAGCATACAGATATGGTTTTTAAATTTAGAGAACACAATTGTAGGAGGTGTTTTATGAGAAAACAGTGAACAATTTTTTTAAATAGTGAACATAAAATAATTTATGCAGAAAAGAGAGTGAACAATTTTGTAAATAATGCTGAATAGAAAATAATTTTATGCAGAATGTTAGAAATAATTTTATGCTACTTATTTTTATGTTTATGTTTATTTGTTGATTATCCCAAAAAAAAAAAAAATTACAAGGAACTCGAGTTTACCAAGCTCGAGTTCCATATTACTTATTTAGATGTTTATGTTTATTTGTCAGTTATCCAAAAATAAATAAATTGTAAGGAACTCGAGCTTGGTGAGCTCGAGTACCTTAGACAAACAATACCGAGCATTTTATTTACAAAGAACTCGAGCTTGGTATGCTTGAGTTCCATAGGAACTCGAGTTTACCAAGCTTGAGTACCACATTATTTTTTTTATTGCACAAATTCCAGGTCAATAGCACCACAGCGGAATGAAACTAGGAACTCGAGTACCATTTAGAACTCGAGTTTAGTGAGCTCAAGTACATAAAAAGTGATAGATTCCCATTTAGTTCGGAAACAGTGTTTTTTTGCTACAAATGTCTGAAAATGGTGGTATTTGGCCATTTTCACCACTATGTCTCATATTCCAGCTAAAAGCTTCTACATCCTTCATCTGCAAAATGGGAGCAATATTACGGTACATTTGCAGCAAAAATTCAAGTATTCTTTCCACTTCCTTCATCTTGTTAGTAATGTTATGAGAAGTGAGAACATCGTATAACTGAAAGAAATTCTCAATTCTCATAACATTAGAAGAAGTTCTCATAACATCACTGACAAGATGAAGGAAGTGGAAAGAATGCTTGAACTTTTGCCGTAAATGTACCATCATATTACTCCCATTTTGCCGATGAACGATGTAGAAGTTTTTAGCAAAAATATGAGAGATAGAAGGATCGTTGAATGGGAGGAGAAGTGCGCATTGTTGGGCAGTTGATATTGAATTGAATTTTAATGAGATAAGAATTTGTAAAGGTATATAGAGGATAAGAATTTGCCTTATAACTTGTTTGGATGGAGGGGGAGTAAAGGGAGGGAGAGTAAGTTAAATTACTTTATTTGGATGTTTTTTAAGGGAGGAGGGGGAGGGATTTGGAAGGGTTTGGAGGGGTTCTAACTACTTCTAACCCCTCATTTTTAATTCCCCCAAATTGGAGAGTTTTAGAGAGAGAGTAGAGCATAAAAATGCTTAATTAAATGAATTACCAAATTTACCCTTACCATATTAACAAAATTACAAACTATGGAAAAACTAATTATTCTCCTCCCCCTTACTTAATTTTAAAAACATCGAAATAAGGTGGAGAATAACCATTCTTCTCTACTCTACTCTCCTCTCCTCTACTCTCCTCTCCCTCCAAACTTCCAAACATAGCATTAGAGTGATAACTTTTTGTTTTCAGTAAGTTCTTGTTACAAGGAAATAGATTTAGGCAAGTCTTTTTCTTGACCCTTAGATTTAATTCTTGACTAGTGTTTTGAATTTGCTTAAAAATGAGAGGAATGGGAGAGTTTTTCAATGGGAGGGAAGCCGGACTCATAACTTTTATAGTATTATACTAGCTTTTGAGCACACACTCATGCGCGTGCTTCGAGGATTATCACACTCCTAAGTATTTTTGTTACTGAAAAATGTAGTAATTCTAAGTTATAATTGGTACAAATTATTAAATTTTATCAAAAAAATAAAAGAGCCTCTCACGCACGTGCTCAGAGGCTAGTTTACTTAATTAACTTGAATCAATGCACTTTTTTGGTGCATTACTAAAATTAATTTTTACCTTTTAGTCTTTAACCCATGCAATCTTGATACAATTCATTATCAATATTTACTTTGCATAGTTGTACTGGACAAATTAATATTTCATAGATAAAATTTTGTATTCAATACAATTTCATTTGCAAAGTGTTATCACATCTCTTGACTTAGCTATTGAAATAATCTCCTCTTATACATAACACTTGGAATATTACTTTAAAAATTCACTTGGATGCAAATTCACTCGGATGCAAATGCGTTTGGTTGCAAACTCACCTGGAATATTACTTTAATGACTTAGCTATTGAAATAATCTCCTCTCATACATAACACTTGGAATATTACTTTACAAATTCACTTGGATGCAAATTCACTTGGATGCAAATGAGTTTTGGATGCAAATTCACTTAGAATATTACTTTAAAAATTAAATTGCTAGTTTTCAAATAAGTTACTTTTCCTTAATCAATCTATTCTTTAATGCAGATTTTATTTTAGGAAATGGTTTTGTTCCAAATCGAATTGGTAGAATTTTTCTCAAACTCACTATGTGGCAATTGAAAAAAATTATCCATGTATAATTTTATTTATATGACTATTTTAATGAATCGTGTGATTTATTTAAATAATATATATGGATAGCATTTTCACATGTTTTATGTACTTTTTGTGAGTCTCACATTATTCTTTATCTCAACTTTATTTCAAATAGTTTATGTTTCAATTTTTTGGAAATAAGTCAGTGTTTTTTTTTTTTTTTTTTGGTCTCATATAAGCAAATAAACTATATGTCCGAAATAAGTAATTCTCAAACAGACACTATAAAATAATTTTTTTTTTTAAACTATTGTACCTTTCATGATTAACTTCCTAAATCTCTCAAAAAAAAAAATTAATAAAAAACTTCCTAACCCTCTACACGTGAAGAATTATCCTATGCAATTGTGTATTACCACCCAAATCCAAGTTTTCAACAACTCCATCTGAGGGGGAAAAAAGAAGATGCATTTAGTTGGTAATCTAGTGGAGCCCCAACAATATTGACAAATTCATATTGAAAGAAAAAATTTTGGGGTCCCAAGCATGTTGCCTTATTTTGAAAATTGAAATATATACACAGTTACAACTTATAACTTATACATCACAATCATTCTTCTTAATCTTCTAGATCAACCTGCTGGAAAATTTATTAAAAAAACTTATAAATAAAGAATATAATTCAACAACAATAGATGAAGATATAAAAATAAAAAAGTATATGTCTCATACTCCTTTGCATTCATCTAGGCTCTTTAATAAAGGCTTATGTAATATTGTGTCTCTGATTCATCACCATCGTCAACTATTCCACAATCAATCTAATCACTCAATGGTAATCTCTTCCAAAATGCGTCTTCTCTCTATCAAAATACATAAATAAAAAAAAAAAAACCTTTAAAAAAATTATATCAATATGACTCACGAAATATTAAAAAAAAAATTGAAAATGAAATTAAAAGTAAGAGAGTGTGAGAGGAAAGAGAGTTACCTAATTGTGATTTGTGAGAGGGTGGATTAACTATAGAGTACCATTTAATCTCTTTCAAAATGTGTCTTCTACCTATCAAAATGTATCAATAAAAAATATCCTCCAGTGTTAGAAATATTGAATGCAATAGTATTGTATTTCTCAAATGAAAGAATATACATGAGTGTAGTACAAGTAAGAGTGTAGTACAAGAATGTGTACTATACAAGTACAAGTAAAAGTGTAGTACAAGAATGTGTGCTATACAAGTAATCTAGTTGGGCCTAAAGCCCATAACACTATACACGTTAACAGCCTCCCTCAAACTCAAGGTGGATGTGAGACCAACTTAAGGTTGTCAACTAAAGTACGAAGGTGTCCTTTAGGATGTGACTTAGTGAAGATATCTGCAAGTTGATCTTTAAAGGAGACTGAGATCAGCTTGAGAGCACCATGGACAAGATGATAACGGATAAAATGACAATCGATCTCGATGTGTTTAGTCCGTTCATGGAAGACATCATTGTGAGCAATATGAATGGTACTCTGGTTGTCATAATAAAGAGGAGTAGCAGAGGATATAGACACACCTAAGTCTTTGAGAAGCCATCGTAGCCAAAGGAGCTCAGATGTGGTATCAGCAAGGGCACAATATTCTACTTCAGTATTAGAGCGGGCTACATGGGTTTGTTTCTTACTTAAACCAAGAAATCAGAGAAGAACCAAGAAGAAAACAATAAATAGTGGTGGACTTGCGATCAGTGGAATCTCCTACTTAATTAGCATCAGAAAATGCATAGAGAATAAGAGGAGACTGAGCAGAGTAGAAAAGACCATAGAAGAGAGTGCCCTTCAGCTATAGAAGAATGCACAGAACAATAGCATAGTGAGTCGATCGTGGAGCAGACAGATACTGGCTTACCTGGTGAACAGCATAGGAAATGTGATAGTGAGATAAACTAGGCTGCCAATCAAACATCTGTAAAGAGAGGGATTAGACAATGGTTTCCCCCCCTGAGGGAGTCAGATGTACATTAAGCTTAATTAGAGTGTCAACAGTCTTGCTATTAGTGAGCCCAGCTCGAGACAAGAGTTTAGAGGCATACTTGGCTTGAGTAATATAAAATTCATCTGTAGAATGAGTGATTTCAAGACCTAAGAAGTAGCTGAGATGTCCAAGATCTTTTATCTCAAATTGTTGACTGAGAAAATCCTTGAATCCACTGAAGTCATCACCAGTTATGATCATATCATCCACATACAAAAGAAGTAAAATAGTGCCTTTATCAGTGCAACAAAGAAATAAGAAATGCATTTTTGACATCCATTTGAAAAAGATCCCATTTACTGGCAGCAGCAACAACTAAGAGGGCACGAATAGATGAGATACGAGCAATCGGAGCAAAGGTCTCTTCATAATCAATCCCATACTCCTGTGTAAAACCTTTTGCAACGAGACGAGCGCTCAATGGACCCATCAGAGCGAGTCTTAATCTTGTAGATCCACTTACAACCAACCACAGATTTCCCAGAGGGGAGTGTCACCAAATCCCAAGTATAGTTTTTAGATAATAGATCAAGTTCCTCTTTCATTGCAATCTGCCATAAAGGGTCAGTGGAAGCCTCACGATAAGTGTGAGGCTCGTGTAGTGTAGTAAGGACAGTGTAACAATGATAGTCAAGTAAATGTGCAGGAATGGATCTTACCCGAGTTGAGTGATAAGGTGGAATGTCTTGTGCAAGATCTTCAGGTGGAGCAGGAGTAGGGGACCCAAGCTCAGGGTTGGGGTTAGGTAGCTCGTCTTCGACCTGTTCATTAAAGGGTGAACTAGGAAATGGATCAATGATATCTAGTGGTTGGACAGAGAAGTCTACAGGAGAATCAAGAGCAACTCCAGGAGGATTAAGAGCAGCTATAAAAGGAATATGTGTCTCATCTAGAAAAAGATCTAAGACAGAGGAGGAAGATAGGGAGGCACAGAAGTGAGAGAGCTCGACAAAGAGGCGATGTTCCCAAAAGACAAAATTGCTGGAGATACGAAGACGATGAGAGATAGGATCATAACACTGATACCCCTTTTAAGTTTCGCCATAGCCAAGTAAACAACAAAGCCTTGACCAAGACTCAAGTTTGTTATGCTCATGTGGCTAAAGAAGAAAGAAACAAGCAGAACCGAAGGAGCGAAGGTGGTGATAGTCTGGAGGTGACCCAAAAAGGCGCTCATATGGAGTTTTATTTTGGATAACAGGACTTGAAATGCGATTAATAGTATGAACAACATAAAGAGCAGCTTCGCCCCAAAAAAGAGCAGGAACTTTGGCAGAGAGAAGGAGAGCACAAACAGTGTCAAGAATATGACGAAGTTTTCGTTCGGCTCTACCATTTTGCTGAGAGGTACTTGGAAAAGTTAGTTGATGAATAGTGCCATAGGAATGCAAAACAGCTTGGAAAGCATATTGAGTGTACTCAAGAGCATTATCAGATCGAAAAATTTTGATGTGTTTGGAAAATTTAGTTTCAACCATTTTTGCAAAATTAGAATATACTTGCAATAATTCAGAACAATGTTTTATATTAAAAATCTAGCTATAGCGAGAGTAATCATCAACAAAGACAACAAAATATCGAGACCCACCAATACTAGAGACAGAGGAAGGCCCCTAAACATCAGAATGAATAAGCTCAAAGATATTAATGGATATTGATTCACTAATATTGAAAGCCAAAGCTGGTTTTTTTCTTAACTGACACGAGACACAATCAAAATTTTCTATAGACACTGAACCTAACAAACCTCTAGAAGCCAATTGTTGTACGCGAGAAGAAGATGCGTGACCAAGGCGAGCATGCCAAAGTGCAAGGGAAGGAACAGAAGAAATTGTAGCAGCTGTAGCAACAGAAACAGGAGCAACAAGTGGAAGATGAAGGTTATCCACGGGAATCATATGCCCAACTTTGGGACCGGTCCCAAGCTCCTGTTCTGTCCTTGGATCTTGCACAATACACCTAGAAAAATTAAAGATAATGCGATAACCCAACTCAGCTAATTGTCCCACAGAGAATAAATTGTAAGAAAGGTCAGGAACATTAAAGACCCTAAGAACAGAGAGGTTAAAGGTCGAAACAGAATCTATATTATGACTAGACATTGTGGAACCATTTGCTATGCGAATATTAAGAGGGTGTGGTATAAGTTTAAGTTCAGAAAATAAAGACGAGTGAGGTGTCATGTGATTGCAATAAGCAGAATCCATAAACCAAGAGGTAGGAGACATACCAGATAAAGCTGAAAGAGAAGAGGAATAAGATGCATTACCAACCATATGAATGACATTAGTGATGATGTTTATAAGGTCATCTCTGGAAATGGTGAAAGTGGATCCAGAAGACTGAAACTATGTAGAGACCAGAGCCATTGGTTGGACACTCTCAGTGTTAACAACAGTAGCAGCAGAAATTGAAACAGCTGATTTGTTGCGATAATAGCAAGTCTCAATACTGTGGCCAAAACGTTTACAAAAATTGCAAAAACGTTTACTAGATTGTTGGCAACGATTGTTGCAAAAGGAAAAAGCCTTGTCCTTATTCTTCATTTAGAAGCAAAATATGCAAAAATGGACTGCAAAAATGAAATCTACATGAAAAACTGGGTAAGGAGCACCTGAACTGCAAAAAGTCAACCTTGAGAAAAAGTCAATGGTCAACCTTACGAAAGCCAACAATCAAACCCTCAGAAGTCTAACAATGACGTTAACGGTTGACGCAAGCAAGTGACGTTAGCAATGACGCAACTAGGCCTGATGTGGATGACGTCAGCGGGAGGGTTGTGACGCGTGAGGGGCAGGTTTCCTGAAGATGCGGAGCGTGGGAGCGCGTGAGGAAAAACCTAGATGTGCAGTGGTGCGTGGGGCGTATGAGTTGCGGATCAGAACCTTTGAGCGGCACGTGGTGGCGCGTACAGTCTCCGATGGCATCGAGGCTTCCACGAGTGTGTAGATCGGCGCAAGACGATCTCAGTGATAGCTTCACAAACGTAATCGGAGCAATATTTGTAGTGGTGATGCAAAGGGCAGTGGTTTGTGCAGTGTGAAACTCCTTAACGACGACGACTGTAAGTTCGGAACCCAAGGACAACTACTGGAAGATGTCGGAGGTTCAACAGTGAGAGGTTGCGGTGGCTGCTGTGATGGCGAAAGCGATGTTAAGAATGGAGTCACACTAATAAAGACAAGACTACTAAGAAAATGTCAAAGCAGTGGCTCTGATACCATGTTAGAAATACTAAATGCAATAGTATTATATTTCTCAAATGAAAAAATATACATGAGTGCTTTTATATAGAAGGCATATGAGTGCAGTACAAGTAAGAGTGTAATACAAGATGTGTGCTATACAAGTAATCTAGTTGGGTCTAAAGCCCACAACACTATACACGTTAACATTCAGAAAAATGCATCAACCAAAAATAACTATAAGAAAATTTTATCAAAAATGACTAAAGAAAAAAAAAACTTGAAAATGAAATTGAAAGTAAGAGAGCGCAAAAGGAGAGAGAGTTACCTAATTGTGATTTGTGAGAGGGTGGATTAACTATGGAGTACCTTTTTTCTCTTTTTTCAAATCAATCAATTTTGGCACTTTCTGTTGAAAAAAAATGATGAATATATATAAATGGAAAATTTTTAGTAGTTATCTTAAATACAAACTACTGAGTTTAGTGGGAGGTGAAAGAGAGGAAAATGGATAAATGGATTAGTAGGATAAAAGAGAGGGAAACGGAGAAGTTTTAATGATTTATTTATTTATTTACTTTTATACGTGATGCAGTGGGTTTTTGGTGGAATGTTTGTTATTATTAGTAAGAATTTCGGGTTTTTTGAAATTTGGTAGTGTTTGACATTGAGCTTACTTATAAAAAATGCTAAATTTTAGGTACTAAAAAAATGAACATGTAGAAAAAAAATTCCAGATTTTAGGAGTGCTCTGTTTGTCTATTTTACCATATTATTCTTTAGTTTTGTCTCTACTTAAATCTAGGAAAATAGGGGTATTTTGGAACCAAAAAAATCCGATCCAAATAGGGGAAGCCCATTAAATAGTAGTATATATTATATATAACTCAAACATAAAACATGTCTCTAACATAATTTAACATATGTTTTTTTTTTTTTTTTTTGATACATAATCAAAATATTTACATTAAATTAGTTTTTAATTTATACGGTTAAATATTTGTTATCTAGTCATTTGTAAATTGTGAACTATCTATTAAGTCATACTGATAAGGATTAATATTCTTTTAACATTTTAGATCAAAACTTTTTGTTAAATAAATTTGAAATTAAACAATTATAGTATATTAATATTTTTAAAAATTATGAAACTTATAAAAATTTAATCAATTTTAAAATAATGCAAATCTTAAACTTCACTTTATAATAAAGGCATAAACATATACAAGTTAAATAAGAGAAATATAACATTAATATAAATTAATGAAATACCTTATTTTCATAGATGACAAATGCAGTAAGAATCTCAAACTCCTACCCACAAAATTCACAAAATTTATTTTTTTTCTAAATTAAAATAAGAAAAACATAGTGTTCAAATCACTAAATCTCCAAATGCAAAATAAATAAATTAATTTTGGGTAAACTACATTTTTTTTTTTGATTGGGGTAAACTACATATTTGGTCCCTATCTTTTATAGCATATTTCAATTTGGTCCCTAACCTTTCAATTGTGTCAATTTAGCCCTTAACCTTTCAATATCATATCAAAAAAAAAAGATTGATTTATCTTTCTATTTCTAGGAATAAATTTCCTTAATATGCTTTGGTTTAATGAGATACTAATATATATACATTTTTTTTTGAGAAAATAGTGAGATACTAATATTATAAGAGTAATAAGTATAGAAAATAATTCATTAGTCATTTATATAAACTTATATATTTTTAGGAATATATGTGTTGAATGCATTTTGAATTTTGATTTGATCAGCTATGTATGGTAATAATAAGAGGGAAATAATAATGTAGTATCATTTAGATAATTGTGGTATATCTTTTTTCTTCAAAATAACAATGTTTTGAAGTAAAATATTTTCAAACATAAATTATTTTACATGTAAAAATTTTTCAGTAAAATTATTTTAAGTGTTTGATATGACATGTAAAATTTTTCAAGTAAACCCCCACCAAAGCCACTAGTGCTGGAGGTTCGATGACCAAACTATAGGGACTAGCATCTGCAAATGGTGGCTCCAACAACACTTGAAAATAAGAAAATACTTTCAAAAAATATTTTACTTCAAAACAAACAGAGTGATAAAATAGTACACATGGTAATCATGTAGAATACTTATTTGGAACAACCTAAGCTTTTAAGTCCCAAATTTTATTATATAACTAGATAATTTTCTGTGCGATGCGCGAATACTTTGCAAATTCATTTGAAATAATTTTTATGCTATTTAAAACCTATTTTTAATACTCATTTTGTTGTATAATATTTATGTTTTACCACAATATTGTTGAATGCATTGAAACTCAATTTTCTTAAATCATATTTTATATATAAAAAAATTGTTATAGAATTGGTTTTCGAATATTGAATAAAATTGCTCTACTAATCTCAATTTTTGAGGTTGGAACAGCCAAGATTTTTGGACATTTCTAGGAGACTAACATATTATAATAGATGTAGACTTTATGTTTTAAATTGATTAAATGATTTTGAAATTTGAAATTTAAAAATTTAAAAATTCAAAGTATAAAATACTTTCATATCAGTGACTCACTATTAATAATCTCTCCTTCTCCTTTCTTTTTAGGTTTTCACACCAATTCTCTCTCAATCTTCAAGAGTTCCTCTTGTCACCTGTTCCTTTCTAGTATCTATACAAGTGCGTGTTTGGATCTTGGGGTAAGTAAGTTAGTAACTCCTCATTGGAAGGTTGAAAATATATGACATCATTCTTGGTTGTGATGCATTTAAGATGTGATGACATGAAGGATTATGAGCGTGTATATATAAAGGAGTAGAAGTGCAAGAGGTTATTAGTATGAAATATTGATCCAAAGAAAATAAAGAGTCAATCCTTATTCTTTAGTAGGAAAAGTCTTAAAAGTAGAGTTTGTGGTGTGTCTTTGTGTTAGAACCTTTTTTTCCTCTCCATTGTGTGTGTGTGTTTCTCTTACAAAAAAAAAAAAAAAAACCAAAAGTTTCAATATATATATTTTTTCCGTATCTTGTTGTTTTAAAGATTATTTAAATTATCTTCTCAAAGAGAATGCCACATGACAGAACTTCCACATGAGACCTTTGCTTATATGTATTATTAATTATTGATTAAGACCAAAATAATTTATGAAAGGTATTAAAAATTGTAAGCACGTGGCCTAACTAATAAGTCAAGCTCTAACCCATATCGATTAAAACCCATATACTTTATGAGATTAAATTCTATAAGGACGTGGTGTAAAACCGATGTTTTACCCCTCCAATCCCAACATGCCACATCATTTTAGCACATATTTAAGAATAAACACAATTACACTCAATCAATTCTAATACCCATATATAAATCCAACCAAATTGGGAATCTATCGAGATGTTATTAAGTGTGGTAGGATGTATTGAATTTTAATAAATTTTAAGTAAAATACTGATGTGGCAATCACTTATTGGATTGTGTAAAACATAGGTTTTACACCCCATCCTTATAGAATTTAATCTCATACTTTATTATTGTTATTAAAAATTGTAAAAGCACATGGCCGAACTAATAGCTATAACCCGACAAAGCCGATTAAAATATATACCTATCATCTTACTTAAAAAAAAAAAAAGGTAAGAAGAATATGATAGTTACAATGCAAATGAGGATTTAAACGTGGATATTTCAGTTGGAAATAAAAAAATGTGGCTACAAGCTCTAAGAAAAAACTAAATTAAATTCAGACTTTCATTTTAAATGTGGGGTACAATTGTGGGGCAAACTCAAGTTATATTACACGATTCAATATTTTATTATTAGATGTGAAATTAAAAAAAAAAAAAATCATTGTTAGATTAGATTAGATGTGAAATTGATCTAAGATTAATAACTAAGTTATATATCAAATGTTTAAATTTCAAACTTCTGTATTTAAAATTGCACATAAAATAGGTTCTTAGATTGAGTAGTAAATAGTATTCTATTGATAACAAACTCGGTATGTGTGTTTAGATTATAAAGAACTTGAATCCAATAGTGAAAATTTTGAAATTTTAATCCAATAAAAAGTTATCAGATAGAGTAATATTGGGTTCAAATCAGACCTTATATATTGTTTGTTTGTTTGTTGAAGGAATAGTGGAATACAGTTGCAAGAAAAACCCTAATATTTTGGATGTGGAGGTACAGGTACAACTGGGATATAAAGAGGAGTTAAAATTTGAGAACGGGGTAGAGCTGGAATAAAAAAAAGAGAAAGAAAGAAAACTTGGATAAAACTAAGAAACTACTACATAAAGGAAAAGAAGCAAGATGGATTCGAACCCAAAGGAAAAAGAGTTTTAACACAATGGAGCCCACCTCTTATGTGAGAGGAGGGAGCATGTAAGAATTACCATTCTTAAAGAAATGAATGAAGAAAACAAGGGAAGACCAGCAACTTGATTGATGTGTGATGGCCAAGAACCCTAGTTGATGTTCAACTCATCTCTCCTATAGTCCTATAATTACATTCCTTTTTTCTTTCTATGCTCTTTTAGATGTATTCCAGCTCCAAATACAAACAAAAACTTGACATTTTAGCCATTTTTCAAAATTCTTGACCTAAGTCACCAAACCAGTCATTATACGTAGCTTGGTAAGATTGACGTGGACAGGGGTGGTGATACCAAATCTAATGTAGGAGTTTCTGGAAAGCATCTGTTGTAGTATTGAGGAAGACCTAGGATTAGGGTTTTAAAGTGAAAAAAAGAAAAAAGAAAAAGAAAAAAAGAGGTTAGATTAAGGTTTACTTACAGAGTAACATGATGAGTATGCTCTGAAGCTCAAAACAGGTGATTTATTGAAGATCAGATCTGATATGGGGCTGCAAACAGTAAATCAGAACTCTACTAGATCTGGTTTTGTGAACTTGGAGGCTAATAAAAGGTGGGCTGTGCTAGGCTTTTAACTATAATCTATAAAGTTCAGGGTTCTAAGAGTGAGGAATCAAGGTCTGGTTACAAGGTTTACACTTCCAAGAGAAAAGTTTCTAGGTATCAAAGGTAGTTTTCCTAAGCATCAAGCTCAGGGTGTCCTTGGCATCACACCTCATAGAAGAAGGGTTGCATCACATAAACTTGCTACAATATTCTCATACAACTTGTTCTGTCCATTGAATGAATACTATAACATCAATATATGTAGCCATCAATATATGCCATCAATCTTGGTTCTATACTTTTGTGATCTTGTAATATAATTTTTGTGATTCGCTTCGATATTAATAATATTATTACTTTATGTCTTGTTTCCTCTGTTCTTGGTTGATTTGTAATTTCCAATCCCGCTCAATTTTCCCATCATATATTAAAATATCAAAATCAACAGAAATAAATTTCAACTGATAGTTGATATGTTGATGTTAGAATGGTTTCATTTCATTCTCTGAAAAAATAAAAATAAAATAAAGCTTGACAGGAGAAAGTGACATTAATGATGGCGTTGAGATTTATAATTGGTGATTGGAATGCTGCCAGGGAGTTCCTATTGGCCCTCCCCATAAAATAAGTGCAAAAATCGCAATTAGAGACAAGACGGCTCTTCACATTACTGCTGAAGCTGGACATGTGCATATAGTGGAGGAGTCGGTGAACTTGGAAAATTTGGAAATAAGAGATGACGACGGTCTCAGAGCTCTAGCTCAAGCATCTTTATTTGTCGTGGATTTAAATTTTCCAGAATCTGTGTAATTAAAAAAATAAAGGAAAGTGGAAACGCCATGTGTGTCAAGTCTTTTTTTTATTACGGCCGCACTCGTTTTAAGGTTTGAAGTTTGAACAGCTAAGAAATTTCCAACCTCGCTCTCTTTTCCCACTATTTTTTCTCCTCATGCATACCTAACCCTTTTTTCTAAACCTTTCTTCCTTGGTTCTCTCTCAGTGACTCTTCATTAATCTCTCCTTCTCCTTTCTTTTTTGGTTTTCACATTAATTCTCTCTCAATCTTCAAGAGTTCCTCGTCACCTGTTCCTTTCTACTATCTATACAAGTGCATCTCTCTTTCTATTTTCTTTCTTCGTTGGTTCCCTCTCAACCTCTCTCTTTCCCCTTTATTTATTCCCCACTAGTGTTTCTCTCTCTCTTTACATCAGTGACTCACTATTAATAATCTCTCCTTCTCCTTTCTTTTTAGGTTTTCACACCAATTCTCTCTCAATCTTCAAGAGTTCCTCTTGTCACCTGATCCTTTCTAGTATCTATACAAGTGCGTGTTTGGATCTTGGGGTAAGTAAGTTAGTAACTCCTCATTTTTGCACACTGCCTACATTCTTGTATTATTCTTTACATAGTTACAATAAATAGTCTTTTTGCTACAAAATATATATATATATATATATTTATTTTGACCATACTACAATATTATTGGACATATGAGATAATCAAAATAAAATTATTATTTAGTTTGTAAATCAAGAGAATATCAAATACAATATGTAACCTGTTGATAATAAAATATTTTAGGATAAATTTCATTAACTACCCCTGAGGTTTGGGCAAATACCAAACAAGTCCAATTTTTTTTTTTAAAACTAACAAATTTGGTCTCTCAGCACAGTTTAGTCCTAAACGGTGTCAAACGGACGTTGCTCTCTAACTCTCTTTTCTCTCTCCTCTCTTATCTGTCATCCCTCTCTCATGGATCTCAGACTAAAAATTAAAACCCACAAATCATCCCTAAGCCCCTTCACATACTCCACCATTAGATCACAAATTTGCTCAGCCAAGTCGTCCATCAGGTCCTCCACAACACTCTCCACCGAGCCTAACACCATGGCAACGTTCTTGAAGTCGATTAAGAGGAGCTTGAGGGCGATGCTCTCTGCAATGGACGTCGGCGATGGTCTCCGCAAGGTTGTTGCGGCGAGAGTTGCTTGCAAGTTACCACCACGACCTGCTTTGAATCTTGGTTTCTCTACTCTATGGTTGAGGATTGGCTTGGGTATTTGTTGGGTTTGGTTGCTGTGTTTGATTTGGTATTTCTCTATGGGTTGGTTTTCTTTTTTCTTTTTGAAATGGTGGTGTTAGTCTTCTGTTTGGGGGTCTTGTTGATGATGGGTTTGGGTTTGAGAAGAGTTGCGTTTTGATGAAATTTCTGGTGTTTCTGGGTGTGGGTTTATGAACGGTGTGTGTGTTGTTTGGGTGCTGTGTATTTCCTGTTTATGTGAACAATTTCTTGTGGGTATGAATTCAAACTTGGGCTCTTTTCTGCTTGGATGCTGTCTGTGTTTGAATTTGCTGGGTGTCCTTTCAGATCTGCATGACTGGGTGGCAGGAATTGGTTTAGTGTGGTTTGGTTTGGCCGTGGATTTTGAGATTGGTTTTATTTGGGTGGCTGTAAGCGTGGGTCTGTGGGAATTCTGATTTATGGTTTTGGTTTGATTTGGGTGGCTGTGAGCGTGGCTTTGTAGCGATAGTGGTGAGGTACTGAGGTGGTGGTTGTGGTCTCAACTAGCAGATCTGTGGACTGTGGGGTTTTTTTTTTGGTCTATAAGATAGAATGAGAAAGGGGCAAGAGAAGCAACAAAGGAGAGAGAGTCAAGAATAGTTAACGTTCTTGACTCCGTTTAGGACCAAATAGTGGCCAAGGATCAAGTTGATTAGTTTTAAAAAGTTTTGGACCTGTTTGATATTTGCCCAAACTTCAGGGGTAGTTAATGAAATTTATCCAATAATTTAATATGTGAATTTTTCAAAAGAAAAAATTTAAATTATTTAAAATTCAATGCTAGTGATCGATGCAGCACTGCCACCACTAATATCCTTGTATCCCAATCTCTAAACATTTCGACATCTCAATTCCAAAAAATTGTCGATACTGACTTCAAAATTATTATCAAACAAAATTTTAAAAAGTTGATATTAATGCCATGATAATTTGTTAACACCATGCTAAGTTGCATTGATTTATTTTTTTCACACTTCGGCCCCCTCAATCAAAATCCTGGTTCGTCCCTGGTTATTGTTACAGAAACGCACATAGTTCTCAAGGAATTCGTAGCATATACGATATAGCCAAATCCTCATTTATTTTCTTTCAGACACAATTTGGTTATATTGACAGATCAAACATGGAAACAAAGCCTGTTCTAGAAGTTCTTAATGGGGAAGACAACTATTTGAAATGGAGTGTTCGGGTGAAGACATATTTGATGGCTCAAGATCTTTGGAACATTGTAGAAGCAACGAACGAACCTCCTACACCAGAAAACGAAGCTGCTTTTAAGGCTTGGAGCAAGATGAATGCCATGGCTTTATATGGGATCCAAAATTCATGCGGGCCGGACACATTTTCTGATATTATGGAGATTACTTCGGCCAGAAATGCTTGGGAAACGTTGGCAAAAAAGTACAAACCTAAAGGTCCTGACCCAAGTAACAGGTAATTTAGATCATTCAATTCGTTAAAAGTCAAGTATCTCTCTCTCACGTGATTTTAAAAACCGGTTTTACTTCGGACAGCATGGCTTCAGTTCCTTCAGAAGAAGACAGTCTTGACTCAAATAATAAGTCAGGTACGATCCAGATTTCATCTGATATTAGGGAGATTACTTCGGACTGTATGGCTTCAGTTCCTTTAGAAGAAGACAAGCTTGACTCAAGTACTAAGCCAGGTATCTCTCTCTTTCAGTCTCTTTTATTTTGTGTGTGGCTGAAAGATAAACTAAGACGACGACAAACTTCAGGAAAAAAAAAAAAAAAAAAGCGCTTGAAAGCATTTGTCAAAAGTAGGGGAAAAAAAATGAAATAGGCTGTGATTGCGTTAGAGCTAGCCTTGAGGTTACGTTTTAGGAAGAGTCTCCCACCCAAAGAATTGGAAAAGACAGGGACGTGGCACAACGAAATTAAGGTCCAAATAGTTCCCATTGCCACCATCTTCTTTCATTGTTTTGTTCATTTGTTGGTTTCGTTTAGTTCAAATCTTACAAATTACACTTTGCGCGCAGTTAATGGTTAAAACTTTGGAAGTCCTCTCCATTTAATTAGAAATAATTAGATTCTCATATATTTGGAAATGCTAATGAGTGATGTCAACTTTAAAGAAGTTTTTATGGAAAAAGAAACAAAAAACAATTAATATTTTGACAATTTTTTTCACTTTTCTTAAAAGTGATGTCAAAATTTTTCTAAAATGAATTCTTAAACTGTTAGCATGACCTTTTATTGTCAAAACATTAATGTTAGCATGAACTTTTATTGTTATATAAATTATTTCATTATTTAAAATTTTAAATAACGTGATATTAAATATACTTTAAAATTTGTAATATTTAATGTTTGAAACATGAAATTGATCAATTTTAAATGGTGTAATTTATGTGATTTACATAAATTAAATTTATTAATGTAAAAATTCAACTAATTGAAAGATTAAAATAACCTTATTAATTTTTCATAAATATTAAAAAAACCCTATTTGGTTTTCAAGTTTAAATAAAACTTGTTGCGAACCTTACAATGGAAGAGCTTATATATGGAACATTTGAAAACAAATTAATCGTGTGAGCATATGCAGTTTAGGAGGTGTAGCTTCAGTGCTCTATGTAGAGAGGCAAAAAATGTATCACATTGTCTAGCTAGACAGCATGCATTGAATAGAAAACCAGTGGGTGGCTAAGTTTAACTGCCCACCTTTACTCCTAGTTGACTTGTGCTATAATTTAATAAACACAAGATTATCTTGAAAGAAAGAATGAAAGCATTTATTTTTCAAGTATAAAGGCATTTTTTTCTCCCCAAAAATTTCTTAAAATTTCTAGAAAGTGTATTAAATATCCGGAAATTTAATAGTCAATATTATAGTGAGAGTATTGTCTCCCGTTTAAAAGACAAACCCAACAATGATCTTTCTATCATCCATAATTCCATATCTTTAGCCCTTTCATTATCGCTATATCCCAAAAGTTTAAAATCTTTAAAAAGTGAATAAGGCAATCTAACGTTTAAGTGTAAAAAGTTCAATTAGCAATAATTCTATTAGCAATCTTCAAATGTGTCCTAATAAGTGCATTCGGTTTCATGTTGCGACTTTTGAGGCCAGTACCAAAGAGAATGTCCTCCATTGTACGTGTTTGATAACTCAGGCTTTTAACCAAACTATTTAACAATTTTGGGTTTACTTTATTTTCATTGTTATGAGAGGCTATAAGCCCAATTGCATACACAAACCATTGCTTTATTTATTTTTTATTTATTTATTGAATTATTCAAACATATTTGGTTTGTTGCTGGTCAAATTAAACCATTTACATAAAAAAAAAACAATCAATCAAGATATCTCAACTCATGTGACTTACAAAGTATGTTACATGGTAATGTATTATTTAGGGGTTTGGAGTGTTTGCTTAAAACACAACTGAAAGTGCGCGTTTCTTTGTATTTAAAAAATGTCCTCCATCTACTCAAACTTTCTCACACACTTTCCGGCAAGGCACTTCTTTCTCACACACTTTCTGACAAGGCAATGCCTTAGCCCAGAGAGCGAGAAAGTCATTTCCTTTATTGGTATTAATGGAGTCTGTTTATTCTAGCCTTCATGATTGTTTTACTAAAGATTTTACTTCTATGAAATAAAACAGTTAACAGTCTTTCTTCTAAAAAATTAAAAAAAAAAAAAAAAACAAAAAAAAAAACACGTCTGCCATCTACTCAAACTAGCATTGACAAAGATGATTTGCTGACTTGAAAAGAGAGTCATGAAGGTGTGTAAAAAAGCTCTAATTTACTCTACTGAGGTTGTTCTTCAACCTTACTGCCTTGTATGAAAATTCTTAGCCTAAGCTGTCCCCTATAACTTCTTGAAATTTAGAGGATATTTCTATTATTTGTGAAAACTTTCGTACTATTTCTGTTGTTAGTGTTCCTTTAGAAAATGTTTCTCTTGTTTCTCATTGTAAATATATGTGAACTCTTAATTACTTTAGAGAGTATGGCCCATGGCAACAAAGTAGAAAAACACTTTGTTAGGTTCTAAAAGTTTAGAATAATTGACAAATTGTGAATACAAACTTGTTTAGATATAGATTACTAAGTCTATAGGGTATATTACGTAAAACTCAAGGTGTTACAAATTAGAATAGAAGAACAAGGAATCTGCAAGTTCAAGGAATTCAAAACATGCCAGGTTTGACCAATCAAAACACGAATCTGCTAAATTCAATAAAGGCCTAATAGCTCATTAAGCCTATCAAGTGACTAGGGTTTCAAATATATTTCATTAAGTATTTAAAGAAAACCCCAAGGCACGTTTTGTTATGATTGTAGAGGTGCTCTTTTGAGATCTAAAAGGTATTGTGCCTTGTGAGAGTGCCTTTTTCGTGACACTCAGGCCCAAGGATCCGGGGCCTAAATGAAAAGGAGGATTTAGTGAACCGGGCCTTGACTTACCGCAGCTAACGAGCTGTTTAAGAATCAAGTGGGATGCAGAGAATGCTCTTGACAATATAAAAAAATGACAAGCAAGGATATCGAAGAGTGTCAAAGATTAACAAGGTGAATTCAGAAGGAAAGAAAGCAGGATTAGCAAAGCGATAAGAAATTAATGCTGAGGGGATCCTGGGAAATATGAAGCATGTTTCATTAATACATTATCTGTTTGATTACATAAAGCTCACTAGGACGTGATACAAGGTTCAATCAAGTTCAAAAATTACAGTATTGAATGGCTATTTCAGCCTTCAAAAATTGCAAAGTTTGATTCTCGTTGAATCCGAGTATGTGCTGTCAGGTTGAATTTGATCAACCATGTGTTGGCTTTATTCCATGACAAATTTGCTTGTAATATAGCACGTAGAAACCTTGTATTTAGGTGGGAATCATGTAAGGGTAGTGTGTGAGAGAGTGTGAAGAAATGCTCAAGACAGTGCAGTGAAGCAGAAACTCGCGGCTAGGACTCGCGGGTGGCTCGCGGCTTGCAAGCCACCAAAAGTTGCTCACGTGCAGAGCATGCAGGGGAGCTGAACAGTCACGCCACCTGGAGCACTACACGACAAAAATCCAGACTGGCCATTAAGTTAGCTCGTGACTCAGTCAAGTCGCGAGGTCAAGTCGCCAGCCAGCCCTGTTTTTGGAAAAACTGACTCTTCGTATTCCATTCTCACACCAGTATAAATACCTCTCATTCCCACAAGATATGTGTGGCTATTCAGAAAGAAAAACCCTAAGAGAGGTTTCTTCAAAACACCCACCCAATTAGAGAGAGCTACTCATTCTTAGAGAGAAATCTTTGTAGTCTCTTCTCATTCCCTCTCTCATTGTCATACCTATTGAGAGGAGATTTCTATCCAAACACTACCCACACCCATTTAGAGTGTTGAGTGTTCTTGGAGTTTTGGGAAGCATTGGAAGATGCCAAAGATGGCGGATGCTATGGTTTAGTAGCGGAATCCGGTAAGCTAGAAAAGAAAAAGGTTCGGCGCAATCTCGTTGGAGCAAGAAGCTTGGAGGGCTTAGGTACATCGGGTAGATTAGGCTTGGAGGGTCTATTGCTGTTCATGTATCCCAACTACATTTTCTAGTGGATTATTGACCGCTTGAAGGGCGGCGGAGAGGTTTTACGTCGAGGGCTTCGGTTTCCTCTTCGATAACACATCGTGTGTTGTCTTTGTGTTTGCATCTCTCTTCCCTTTATCTTTGCCTTTTATTTTCTGCTGTGGATGTGATTTATAATTGGCTTAGATTGTTTTCCAATTCTGTTTATAGCTTATATTCATTTTCCGCACACTAGTTGTTTGACATAAAGCTTGAATTGGTTAATTTGTAAATTGGGGGTCTAAACGTTCAAGGGTGTTTATACACGTTTTTGAACTTTCATGTGCAATAGTGGTTTTTACTGGATACCAGGAAGCAATGTTTGTTTTTCCCTTAGTATTTTCTCTTCCTCACAGATTTTTCTGATAGTTTTTCTAGAAAATCTCTTCTTTTTTGTGTTTCTCTATTTTTTCGTTGCCCTTTCTTCACAACCCATCCCCTCCTTTTATAATGGAGTTTTTGGTCTTCTCGGGGAACCGTTGATTCCCTTGTTTTGCCTTTTTGCAAACAGAGCATGTCCAGTTCCCATCATCTCGGTAAGTCCCGTTTCCGTTTTTTCTCATTCTTTCCTTCTTTCAGCTCTGATTCTTTTGAAAGTTCCTGGTTGGCCATCTTCTTTGGGATGTGCTGAGGTATGTCCTTCTCGGCATCCCCATTTCTAGCGTCTTCTACTTTTCCCTTTTCTTTCCTATCTGGGCGGAATCTTGTTCTGTCATTTTTGAAAGTCGTTTGTTATCATTCTTCTTCCCTGTTCCGGTTCCCCGAGGCTTTTTTCTGTCTGTACCCTGAGAGGTCGCTTGCGTTCTTTTGCTTTTGTTTCTTGTTTTCTTCTTCTGTCTTTTTCTATCGAGCTGTCCTAGTCTTCCTTTGTCTTTGTGCCTGAAGGGATCTGCGCCTTTTGATGGTTCCTGAGGATCCTTACTTCTTATCCCTTGCCGTGATCCTCTTTTTTTTGGATGCTTCTTTGTTTGGGCTTCAGATCCCCTGGGCTTTTTTTATTCCTTCATGGGTTTCCTGTATCTACTACTTTGGGCTTAGCTTGATTTTTCCTTTTAGGCTTGGCTTTTTCTTCTGGGCTTGACTTATTCTGTTGGGCTTCCTTCACTATGATCCTTTTTAGACCTCAACATGCCTTCTCTTTTCAAAGTCACTATTGGAATTCCTTTTACATATCATTAGAATCGGTAGATCTGAAGTTGCTGCAAACACGATCAACTACTGCTGATGATTTACACTTTCGAGTGGGATCTCAAAGTCACAAACTAGAGTATTTGTGTTCAACAAATTCAGAAAAGAAGAGTCTGTGGATTTAGAGATGCGTGTGGTTGCGTGAGTAAGTACTATAAGAAATAGCATTAGATTTAGGGTTAAATTGTAAACACTTCCATTCTATCACTTCCACTGTACTGGTGAATGGTTGCCTTGTAGATTGTTTAGGTTAAATCTCCTGTAGGTTTTTTACCTTGAAACTGGATGGTTTCATTGGTTTTCTTAGATCATCATATCGCTTATCTTATTTACTTTTTCACTTTATGTGAAATGATTGTTATTGTTTAACTTAGATCTGCATAATAAATCTAAATAACAACTTAGTTAATTAATTAGGTTAAACAATTTGAGTTTATAGGGGTCTAAATATATATAACACACTTTTGCCAGATAAGCATTCAAAAAGCATATTTATCATGTATTTGATATCTCTATATTTATTTTATGCTGTTCTAGTAATTATTAGTGGTATAATTTCCAAACAAGAAACTAAGAAAAATATCTCATCCTAATTAATACCCAATGCTAGGCGTACCATTCTTGGTTTATATCTCTCTACATTTTTTATTTTTTATTTTATTTTATTTTATTTTTTTCACTCTTCTTCATCTTATACACCATTGTACATCAATTTCCTTTCTTCCATACAGCAAAGTTGTTACTTCTATTTATCATTCTTTTCTATTACCTTGATCTCTTTGTTGATAACATTTCTTTATATTCTATAGGTCCTCAAACAGGAAAAAAAACACATTTGATTATTGATATTCTCTAGTTGAATCATTGAGATCTTGTATACTTCCCATTTACCATAGTATTTCACTAGAACTTCTTTCAAGTGATGATAATGAAAATATTTTTATGAATAAGAAATGTCGGTGATGGACGTGGATAGGATAGTTCTTCCAAACATAATTAACATGTTCTTCTCTAGGTAAAGAAAAAACACTAGATATTCCCATTCTTCTCGGGTGTTCCTATTTCATGTTGATTAAATGGTCCAATTACATGCAATGTCCAATTGAAGGTACAACTACATTGCCAGTCTAGAGTTAAGTGTAGTAGAAAATAAATTTGACATAGGCAATATGGTTATGGTAGGGAAACCTTCGCAAGAATAACCTCAATGAGTGATATTTAGGTTACCACTCCTTGAATAATCCACTAACAAATATTGAGTTTACGAGTATGAGAAATATTACCTGATCCTAAAGTACCTGCCTACTTATAGTAGAACCTACTAACCCATCCAAGCCCATATCTAACCTAGTTGAACTACTCTTTTTAGCTAACTTCTTCAATCTACACGAATCTACCAATGTGTGGTTGAATCTTACAACAATCCTTGATTGATGCAGTTGATTTGTGCAAAGTTCTTTACAGTAACATGCTCCAATACAAATGGTAGTAGCTCAGTGCAAAACCTTAGGCACACAAAGTTGTAACAACTTCTCAGTATGCCTGTCTCTTCTAAATGCAGTAGAGATGCAAAGTTCAGCATTCTCAAACAATTTCTTGAACATTTTTCTTCATTCTTCAACGTGGATATACAATACACTTTTGGACATTGAAAACTTAGACTCAAAATTCATATAAAGTGCATATTGGAATGGATTTTTCAATACATACAAATAATGACCCTAACACCATTTTATGCTCCTAAACACATGTAAGTCGAAATTGCATCTTTTGTCCATCTAATCTTGGATCATATCTCTTGATCATTTTAAGAATTTATCAAATCATTCTTTCAGCTATGCCATTTTGATTTGCCGATCTAAGGACTTTTAAAGATGTCCAATACTATTTGTTTCATAAAATTCTTTAAATTCATTTTATTTGAATTTGCCCTTCTATCAAATCACAAGGTCTTAATTTCATAATTACTATACCTATCTACAACAGTTTAAACTTTTTAAATAATTTTAAAATCCTCATAATTCCATTTTAGAAAAAGTAAATCTTCTTTTTGACTAAAATCATCAATGAAGAGAAGAAAATAGTTATTTGTACCAAACAATGATGGTTTCGGTCCAGACACATCGTTATGAACAAGCTATAGTGACTTAGTTTCTCTCTAAAAGCTATTTCTTGTTTGCTTAAGAATGATACATCTTCATAAATTTGGTCAGTTTTTCAATGGAATACAATTCTCTCATCATCTTATTTTTTTCACCATAAATTTAAGTCCAGCAAAATTTAAATTTCATCAGCACCTTGATTATCACATTTTTTCCATAGTCCCTAACCAACTACAATCCCTCAAGAGAATATCATAGTCTTTTTTTAAAAGTTGGTTGTTAAGACCTTCCTTAAGGTCTTGGTGGTTTGCTGTTTAGGTAATGGAAATTGTAGTGGTTCTTTAGAGGGAACCGAGCCCCCAGAGACCAAGAGGGAGAATGAGAGAATTTAGAGACTTAGAAGAGAATTCACTCTTGATTGCTTAACTTCCATGATTACAAGAACTAGCCTCTTATGCTCAAGGCTTGGTTAGAAACAACTTCTTCTATAGTACTAACTGTCGTAATTAACTCTATCTTTCTCCTAACAGCTATCCAACTACTATTATAGCTCATACTAGCACATGTCCTAATTCAAATACGAATGTGACCTAATTGAAACAAGCATGTGCGGATTACAATTAACCATATGCCACTAATTGCACATTAACTATATGCTGTTATTGAGCTGATACTGCTGTTGTACTACTTGCTGCTGCACTGAGCTTGCTGCAACAATTACTCCACAGCAATTGTCCAATCAGTTCATTCTTGACATTTGGCCTAGTCTTAAATAATAGTTTTCAAACTGAGGATATAAATATATGATAGACATCAGAAATAAATTGGCGATCTACATTTTCTAAGCAGATATGAACCTTTACTTTTTGTTTTAAAGGAACTTCATTTGAGTTATTGAAACTTTGAAAGTAACATTTATGGTTCATCAAAATCTAAAAAAAGCATTTTACTCCCACATATTTGGTTCCTAGTGCCAATGCCAAAGATGACATGTATCATTCTATTCTTTCTCCACTCCTTTGTACACTAACAACAAAGTTGACTCCACTTCTTTTTTTTTTTATGTCTATATCTTCAATATATAGATATATATAAAACTTAGAGCCCAAAAAATTAATTTGGCTTTGACATTGCCCCTAGTTCTCTTTGTATACTACTTAATTCATCAGTAGTATTACATTTATTCAACCTTTCACATTTATGTAGATTTGATTCCTAAACACTAACTCATCTTCATAATTATTAATGAGAATCATATTTAATCTCTTATAGATTTTTTCACTCAAGTTTCACCAAACTTTTTAGGGATGTTTTAGGCTCATATTGCACTTGCTTTTACATGGTATGGCTCTTGTCTGAACTAAATCCAATGTCTCTAGGTATTTAATTAATATTGAAATTCAGAATCAACAAAAAGTATCAACTGATAGTTGACATGTAGATGTCAGAATGGTTTCGTTTCATTTCATTCTTTGAAATAAAAAATTCTCTGAAAAAATTATTAAATAATCAAATAAAGTTTGGCAGGAGAAAGTGACAAAAAGGGAAACATTGATGATGGCTTTGAGATTTATAAGGACCTATACGACGCTTTGCAAATTGGTGATTGGAATGTTGCCAACAAGTTCCTTGATCGCCATCCGGATGCAATAAGTGCAAAAATCACAGTTAGGGGCCGTACCGCACTTAATGTTGCTGCTGCAGCTGGACATGTGCATATAGTGGAGGAGTTGGTAAAGCAAATGTCTGAAGAAAATTTGGAAATAAATGATTTTCAAGGTTTCACAGCTCTATCTCGGGCAGCTTTTAATGGAAACTACCGTATGGCAGAATGCATGCTTGGAAAGAATGAGAACTTGATCAGTATTGCAACTGACCAGGGAAATATTCCAGTTGTTCTGGCTCTTTACAACGGGCATTTAAAATTGGCTCGTTATCTCTATTTGCTCACTCCGCCAGAAATTCTAATGCTAGAAAATGGCACCATGGGGGCTACAGTTGTTTGCGAGGCAATATATAACAATGCTTTGGGTAAGAATTAACTCTTCGTCTTTACTATCCATTGAGTATTATTTCCTACTTGAAATTTTCGCAATATAATTCTGTATGACTGATTAATTTCTCTGTCCATATGGTACAACACAATATAGATATTGCTTTGGATTTAGTCAACCGTTGTCCACGTTTGGTTGTTGCTGAAGACAGATTTGGTGACTCCCCTTTTTATGCACTGGCTTGTTTACCTGATTATTTCCTAAGTGGAAATGGGCTCGTATTTTGGAAACGATGGATCTATTCCGGTTAGTACCATCCCTTTTACTCTTCACTCTTGTTTTTCGTTGACTTGTCTTAGTATTATGCAAATAATGGATGATTTTAATTATATAAATGTGAATTATGTGATGATATCCCTTAAGAAAAATCTATAAAAAAGGGGGCCCTTAAGGGCCAAACCCATATCCTTCGTTTGTAGATCCAATATAGCTCAAAAGAGAAGAGAAGAGATGGTGCAAGGTGCTAAGCATTACAAGAAGGCCATTTGACAAATGATTTAATTTTATTGAGGATTTCTTAGGTAACATCATGCAATAACAATTTTTGTTTATTTAAGAGGAGGAGGGGGAGGGGAGTGCTTAATTGCATTATACAATAATGGGTTGAAATTTGGAATATCATATATTTTCATTGTTTCGTATCTAAATTTACAAATTCTGTCTTTTTTTTTTTTTTTTTTTTTTTTTTTTTTTTTTTTCATATTGTGATAGTAATAATAAGAAATGAGAGATTTGAATTTTAGATGCTTCTATTAGAAGCAAAAAGAGGTGCTGCCAAGTGCTTTGTAGCTTAACTAGTTTGCACCTTCCTACCCAGTTTCACAGGGGTTCAAACCTCCTCTCTCTTGTTATAACTATCGAATTTCTATTGAAAAAAAAAAAGAAAAAACTTAAATAGGTGTTAATTGAATTACAAAAATCTTGACAGTTAAGCAAAACATATCCATAGGTTGTAACACCCAACATTATTAATACTACATCGGGTAACACGTGTAGTGGTACTATACTACCATTTTAATGTAATGAAAAAAAAATTTCTCAATTAAAATATGAATAAGTTCTAGAATATCCATGTGATTCATAAGCCTAAATACAACATAATAATTCTAGAAAATTAAGTTAAGATTAACAGTCTTAAACATTATTCGAAACTAAAAAAAATAAGATTTTACGTTGATAACTTGATCTCTTCGATAGCATTGGAAATGAAAAATAAGTATATCAAAATATGAATTTTGACATGCTTATGGAAAAAACATCTAAGAATTAGAAAATTAAGAGGATTTTTTTGTAAGAAATTATTTCTATAAGAGACTATTTTTATAGTTAGTAATTGCGTGGATCTATCTTTGAAATAGATAATCCTAATTAAAATTTTTAGGAATGACCAATTGAATTAAAAGACTCTTGGCATATGATCAATCATATTTTAAATTTGTTAGAATTCTTAAAAAATCATTATAGTTAAAGGAATACAAGTGAAATGACGTCATTTTCATTAATGTAGTATACATATGCTTATGCAAAGTACTGGTTAACTTATATGAAAACTATAGAAAATATTTTAATAAAATATTTGAAATTAAATAGATAATAGAATTATAAGGTTTAAAATATAATTTTTTCAAATTATTTAGATAATATAGTGTAAGTTTAGCTTTTATCAAAACCGAGAATCATTGTAGATTATAATTTATGATAAATGGTGAAGCTTCTTTAAAATTCTTGATAGATTTTGATAATTAAATTTTAATTGGAGTCTTTTTTTTTTATTATTTTTTTTTAATTTCTTCAAATGTAAGTGGAATTTAATTTATAATAATCTATCTTAATAATTTTAATTTTATAGTGCAGTATATTGAGAAGGCACGTCCTACAAAGGATAATGCTTAAGTCAAGTCACACAGTACAAGCACAATGCCCAATTTTTATTATTAATACGAAAAATTATTAGAAATGATCAAAATAAATATTGATTTTTTTGGATATATAGAATTTTTTTGTAATAGAATTTTAATACGAAAAGCATTTCTAAACATCTTAAAGCTTTGATTATAGAGTTTCTAAAATTTTAATGTGCTTATAGTGCGTCCACATAGTGAAAGTATATTTTATGACGTGTAACATTTACATCAAACCAAAATCATATTGCAGAAGAATAATGTGTATGACCAAACTTAAATCAATGTTGAAAAAAAAAAAAAAAAAAACTTCTACTCATATATAACATTCTAATAATTTACTATTTTTAGACATGAAAAAGAAAGTGACAGAAAATGTGAGTCAGCACATACATAATATAACTAAGATTTATTATAAATTAGTTTGTTTATATCTTAACCTTGTAATTATATTACTTACAAAAAATTTGGATAAATATATTACTTAAACAGTTGATTCTCAAAATAATAATAATAACAATAATAATAATAATATTCACTTAGAAAGTAATATTAATATGTCCGTTTGATTTGCTTATTCGTAGCAACTTATTTTCATAGTATTTATCAAAAGATATAATTTTTGATCACTTTTATATTAAAAGTGTTGTACAAGGCTAAAGCTGCTTTTTGCACCAGCTTTTTATTGGAACTTATATACTGTTTGTGGGCTCATGCATGTCCCACAAAAAACCCAAGCTTATTTTGGTTCAAGTTTACGATTCCATGTTATATGTATTCTATTGCAAAGTTTTAGTCAAAAAGTTAGCTACAATCAACTATCTATAGGTCCCATTTTATAAAATTTTGCTCAAAATACCAAGTCTTCTTTTGCTTATTGTGGGTCTAGTGTTCCACATTACTCTTTTACTATGGTAGTTTTACCAAAAAATCAATCAATTTTAAATTTTTTTTTTTTTTTTTTTTTTTTTTTTTTTTTAGTTTTTAGCTTTTAGTTGCATTATTTTCAGCAAAAATCTTTCAACAACAACTTTTGTTTTTTTTAGGTTTTAGCTTTTAGCATCAAACTTTTAGCAAAAATCATTTAACAAATAGCTAGGTAAGTTGTTATTATAAAACAGACACTAAAAACTTCTTTATTTCAAAAAAATATAAAAGTTAGATTATTTGCAAAAAATTTGAGACAAAAAATAGTTTGTCGATATTTGCCCATATATGTAAATGGGTAACGTCATTGGACATTATTAATTTTAACTGATTTTAAGAGATGTTTGTCTTATCTATAAATTTATTGAATTAGTTATATACCAAAAACAATTCCAATAGTACATGTTAAAATGGGTAACGTCTGGGCCAAAAGTCTTATAGTTTTGACCCGTACCTTCTTATATTTCCAAAAAAGACAATTAGGATTTAAACTTCCCTCCAAACTATTAAATTATACAAAAACAAAAAAAAACTAAACATAAAATGGGTAACACCCCACAAATGTTAATGGGACGTTCCTACGAGTACCACAACTTTAATGGAAGTCCCTTAAAGATTTTAATATTTTTTACGGTGTTACTTTTGTTTCCAAATTTCCAATATTTAAAGTGTGTCAATCAATTGTTTGAAGAAATCATTTCCCATGAATCCAATTTGTAGTTTTCTTGATTCTATATGTGTTGCCTTTTGAACGTTAATCTAATATAAGGATTAAATTTGTTGTACACAAACTCAAGACATGATTCTAGTTAATTTTGGGGGTGTATAAAACTGTGTAAAATAGTTTGTATGTAATAAACATTACCCCTAGATAAAGCCAAATTGCAATAGTTAGTGAAGTTTGAATTATATAATTGTGCATGTGTATATATATTTTTTCCAGGTATTCATATTCAATCGGGTGGTCCCATCAATGATATTCGTTTGAACATTCAAAAACTTGTGCGAAACAGAAGCCGAAGTAATGGTAAAGAAATTATTGGATTAGGTAAGTCACTATACGAAGTTCATTTTCTCAAGATTTGGGTTGTAAGAGCATTCACAATAGTGGTATTAAAATAGCTAAAAAAACCTATTTTAGCACCCAATACACTAAAAATACCCACAACATCATAGATATTATACTTAAAATTTTTTAACTCTCAGTTGACTATAGCTGGAAGTTAAACACAAATAATGTTGTTTATTTGGTTCACATGTGCTACTATTCTCTCCTCTCTTTTCTCTCTTAGCTTCTCCTTTATTTCTAATTTTCTATCACCCACGCCTTCATGCCCAGCCTCTCCCCTTCTCCCTCTCGGCTGAAATCAACTTTCTCAATCTATCTTGTCCCTCTCTCCTCTCTCACGTCTGCTTGTGGCAGTTGGGTTGGGTTTCGTTCGGATTTACGGTGGTCCAATCTGTGCTTCAGTGGTCCGATCGGATTTATGGTGGTTTGATATGTGCTTCGGTGGGGCTTTGTGGGTTTGATTGATTTTTGTTTTTGTTTTTTTTTTTCTTTTCCTAGATGATGATGGTGATGCAATTGTGGGTTTGTGATTTGGTTATGATTTTGGTGGTTGGGGGTTGTGGTTCTGGGTGGTGGTGATAGTGGCAGTGGTTGTTGTGGTTATAGTGGTGGTTGAATCGGTTTTGTGTCTAATGAGTTGTGGTTTTTTTTTTTTTTTTTTTTTTTGGTTTTCAATGGTGGTGGCTAGCGGTGGGTGTGGTTGTGGGTTTGCTAGGTTAAGAGCATTTGTTCATTCCAGCCCTTTTGTATGAGAGAGAGTGCCTTAGTCTAGAGAAACAAATCTCTTTATCCTTTCTTCTCCTTTTCTCTCACAAATGACATATCCTTGAGAGAAAATTGTAACCTTCACCTCCATCACTAAACCTTGAGTGTTGTGAGTTTGTTGAAGGGTTGGAAATTTAGTGAAGCCAAATCAAATCCAAATCCTTTGTTGTTTTTTGTTGGCGGCTCAATGGTGGTGACTTCAATAAGCTAGATGAAAAAAAACTCAGCGATGTTGGTTGCTAGTTGGAGCTTAGATGGCTCAAGTACACAAGGAGATATAGGCTTGGAGGGTATATAGTCATCCATGTACTGCACTATTCATGCTAGTGGAGTTTTCCAATGAGCGGTTAGTGTGGGTGCCCCAAAATTTCTTTTGGTTGGTCACACATTGGGTCCTTGGCAATGTGACTCGTGTGCTTATGTCTCTACAGTAGGGGTGTATGTATGTGAGTCCCTTTTTCTTATTTTTATTTTAGGAGTTGCCACCAACTATTGGTTTTGTATTAGGTGTGATTGGTCACCTATGTGTCTAATTCGTTTTAGGTTACCTAATTTACTAAACCAAATTTTAAGGGCTCATTAATTTAGGCAAACCAAAAGGTCTCGAACCAATGATCATGGACTCGGAAGTTTGGTTACATGTGAGGAAGGTGTTAGGCACCCCACAATGCCTATCCGAAGATAGTATCTCATTTTAATTTATTTCATACATCATCTTTTTGTGTAGAAATAGAACACTTGGCATTTTGACTTTTGAAAAACGAGTTTTACAAACAATATATACATATATACATGTGAGTAATTATTTACTTATAATTAGCATGTGAATATTAACTTCAATGAATATTTGCAAACAAGCATGTGAGGTATATACATAGATAGCATGTGTGAGGATATACAAGAACAGTCTCTTTGTTTTTTAGAAAACTTCATTATTCTTGTTGAAAAGGGTGAAAAGGATTTTGAGAAGCACTTCCTTAAAACGGTTGTGTAAAGAAATTGTTTTACCGAAGCATATTATTTTATGGCAACATTGTTGATGAGAAAAATAAAAGGACAACAATAATAAAGTGCAAAAAATGAATTGCAAGGAAAGTAGAGTGAAAAAATTTAAATGATATAAAAGTAAAGAGCTGAAATATTGTAAAGGTTGATTGAATTCTTTTTTTGTCTTTTTTAAATAGATTTTAATCTCTTTCAAGTCCCATGGGTCCTACATCATAAAGAAATGGGAGTTTTAAGCCGTCAACATTCTTATTAAACATACCCATATTGTGCTCTAATGGAGGTTTAAAAACCATTTTAGAGAGAGGGAGTAGAAAATCTTTTTAAAATATATATATATATATATATATATATATATATATATATATATATTTAGGTGTCTAGATATAACACACACACACACACAAAAGTGCCCTAAAGTAAAGGGGGATGGGGATTGTGCAAGAAAATTAAAGGGATAACATAAATTAAAAGGGAAGGGGATTGCTTGGAAAATAAAATGGATGACATAAATATAAAGCAAGGAAAATAAAACCCTAGATGCCTAGGTGGGATGAGTTTTTTTTTTTTTTTTTTTTTTTTTTTTTTTTTTCCCTCTAAGGGTACTTCCTATACAAACCCTAGGAGATGGTCCAATACCCATCTAGGAAACAAGCACAATATCATAAACAAGCAATAGTAATATGGACATAAAGATAAGGAGAGATATTTACACAATGACAAAATAAAGGACAATATAAACCCACAAAGGGAAGAGGCATTTTTTTTTTTTTTTTGGTGGTGGGTTTCCTAGAGAGGGGGAAAAGAATTTTTTCAGAATTTCTAGGGTATTTTTCTTAGAATTTTTCCACTCTTTCTCTATTTTTTTCCTATTTTTCTCTCTTTTTCTCCCTGTTTTTTCTCAAAAATGAGGGGGTATTTATAGGGGGATGAGGAAAATGGGGGCTAGCTAGGTGTAACCTAGGATGATATGTTGTCAATATGGTATATTTCATTAGGGATTTTCTTTTACTTCATCGTCCCATCATCATTTACAATTTTATTTGGAAAAGAAAATGAAAAGAGTAGATATTGGAGACTAGGAGAAGAGAAACAATATTGGGCTTGAGAATAACGAGCAAAGAGTGGAATTTGGCTTGGAATGAGAGTTACCGCCACGTCCACAATTGAGCCTCTCTTAAGGAATTATCTAATGATCAAAACTAAGGACAATGTTGATAATGGTTAGCAAAATTTGCCATCTCTCTCTCTCAATGTTTCTTTGAAACGGCGGTTTTAGTGGGAAAACGTGCTAATGTGGCAAAGTCCAGCTTCCGCTTTCTTTCTTATGTGGGTTTGTTCTTGGTTTTACACACTTCTAACTTTGTGACCTTCATATATTCATCTTTTTATTGACTTTTATGTTTACAACGGTAAACTAACGAGGTGGGTTATGGAGGACTAATGAAAGTAATCTTAGATAGGTAAAGTGATGAAGTCCAAATCACAAATAGGCGCTATTAAAATGGGTCTAACCATAAGTTTGTTAACTATAATAACATTTTTTTTTTCTTTTTGCTTTTCCCAAAGGTTAAGGCAGTGAACAATGGAGAACAATTAAAAAAGGTGAATATACCATCTTAGTTCCTATATTTTGACCATACTTCCATTTTGGTCTCTACTTTTTAATTTTACCGCATTTAGTCTCTAAAATCAACAAGTGTACTTGTTTTGGTCCTTGCCATCATCTCATTAATCAAAAACGTCTATGTGATAGACAGAGTACACTCTTGACTCAGTAAATGCTAACATGACCAGTAAAATATTATTTCAAAAAAATTATTTTGCATTTTAAAAATTCCATGTCTACAATTTAATTAAAAAAACCAAAAAAAAACTTCTAATTTCTTAATTTTAATTTAAATTAATTTTTTTTTTCAGTTTCAAAGATTTGAAAAAAATTGTTTGTAGTAACTTTCAAAATTTTTCTTAAACTTTCTTGGTAACCAAACACATTATTAGAACTGAAGCTCATACTAACTTCCAATAAAAAGTCTAACCCAACTCATATTTTCCAAGCTCCCTTTCTACGAAATTCTCCAAGCTCTCTCTTTCTCTCTATGGGCTAATTGAAGGTGAGCTCTCTCTCTCTCTCTCTCAATCCATGATTGAAAACCCAACTCTCTCTCTTTTGCTCTCTCTAAACCTAGGTCAAAAACCCATCACTCTCTCTCTCTCTCTAAACCTATGGCCGAAAACCCAACTCTCTCTATCATGGTTTTAAAAACCGGTACGGTGAAAGAACCAGAAAAGAAACTGATTACCGGTTTTTTGGTCCGACCGGAGTTCGACCGATGGTCCAACGGGTGACGTCATAAATAATTTAATTAATAATTTTTTAAATTATATAAATAAATAATGATGAATATATTCTATTTTTATAATGTTAATAATTTTTCACAACTTATATAATAAATATCGTATAAATATTAAAGGTAACTCACTATAATTGTTCACAAATATGGTTAAAACTTTAAAAGAGACACATACAGGCTAACACAGATTGTCAAATACAGCTACAAGACTTTCTAGGCTTCATCGAAAATGGAAAAGAGATAATGAATAAATAAATAAATAAAAACCCACCCCCAGCCATTACTAACCATTAACACTCTCCTGCTTTTTGACTTTTATGACATGCATTTACTTCTCCCAAGTCTCAAGACTCACAGCCTTTCCAGCCTTTCCACTTTTATAATAGAAATCCATCTGAATCCAAATTCCCACAAGGCCATAAGTCCTCTCCTTCGTCTCTCTCTCTCTAATCTATCTCTCCCTCTCACCTTGTCTGCCAAGCCCATCCATCAATCCATGTCTCTGCAACATATCAATTAGCAATAGTTCAAAGTTCAAAGTTCAAACTAAAATACCTTCCTCCACCCTTCTCATGTTGCCTCTCTTAGACTCTTACCTCCTCCCCAAATTTTATTTTACCCACAGATTTGAAAGTTTCATTCACCAACTTTTATTTATAATAGATCTAAGATTCTCAAAATGAGGAAGAAAAATCGTTCATTCCCATCATTCATAGCAACAAAGTAACTGTTGCACCAATGAGAAAGGCCGAATGGGGAAGAAATCAAGAGAAACAAAGTCATTTTCTCTGTATTTTGCAAAACCGGTTCAACCATACCGGTTTCCAGTTTTATGGTTGAACCGGCCGGTTTTTACTATTTATCGGTTTTTAGACTATTTTCGATTTTATGTCATAACCGGGCCAAATTGAAAGCCGGTTCCTAGTTGAACTGGTCGGATCGGTCGGTCCGGTCCGGTTTTTAAAACTATGCTCTCTATCTAAATCCATGGCCAAACCAATAGTGGCTTTCTCTCTAAACCCATGGACTAAATCGGTGGTGGCTTTCGGACTTGGGGTTGGAGGTGGTGTGGGTTGTCATGTTTAAGGTTGTGTGGTTGTGTGGCTATTTGTGGTTTCTAATCTGGGGTTTTGTTTATTGATTTGAATTTGAGTTTTGTGTCTGGTTTCTCAGAAAACATAGGAAAATATGGGTTGAGTTTTGTATTTGGTTGTGCATGGGGGCCAAAAATCTGGGTTTAAGTTTTGCATTTTTGTTTTTGGTTTCAAAGCATAAGAAAATCTTGTTGAATGTCTTTGTGTTTGGTAAATTTTTGCAGGCGTGTCTTTGTATTTTGCAAATCTGAGTAATTTTATGGGTTTGGTTGCTAAGAAAATGCAAGAAAAGAAAAGAAAATCTAGGTTTTTTAACTTTATGGGCAAGGTTAGTTGAGGAAGAAAATGAAGAACGTGATTTACCGAGAAGAGCACATGTTCTGAGTTCTTCAGAAAAAAAGTTAATTTAATTCTTTTCTTTTCTTTAAAAAAATAAAAAATAAAAAGCTTAGATTTTTTTTATTATTATTTTTATCTGATGTGACTTTTTTTAAATTAACTGCTAACGACACATTTTTAAAATTGTAAATAAAATTTTAATGGTCATATTAGTATTTACTGTGCAGTATACTCTGTCTACTATGTAGATAATTTCTATTAGTGAGATGACGGTAGGGGTTAAAACGAGATTTAAAAAAAAAAAATTTATTTTAGGGATGAAATATGGAAAAATTAAAAAGTAGGATTAAAATAATGAAATTTCAATTTTAGTACTTAAGTTGAAATTAGGATTAAAATTTAGGGTTTTACATATATAATGCTTACCTCATCTGTTCTTTTTATAGTACATAATAACTTTCAAATACACAACTAAGCAAGGTTTTTATATTGCAGGGATATATTCATTGAGCCAGATAGTTTCAAATCTCCGAACTCTCATGGGTATTGTACTTTACAACCCAATTTATTATATTTCCTTAAGTTCAATAAATTAGATTATATAATTAAATTCAAACATATAATTATTTTGAAAATAATAACATTATTTATGTTTTATCAGTTAAAATAAATGGAAACCTATAAACCTAAAAAACTGGTATCTAATTTTTTCACATTAAGTGTTTGACAAATCATATAGTCACATCAACTAAGAATTGTTTTGCGTCTGTAGGTTTTTCTTTTGAAAACCCTACTACGATGAAACAACTTGTCTCTCTCTTAGATAGACCATCTTTTCCCCAGTTTTTGGTGGAATCTTTTTTGGTTTTTTTTTTTTTGGTCTACGCACGCTATGGACGACCTTCAAGGGAGATGGGCGAAGTTTTCGCTTAATACAAAGGAAACCCAGATGGTAAACCTTTCTACTAACGGTGTGGAAAATAGTAGGGTTTTGGTGGCTAAGTTCTTTACCAAACAGAGGATAAATCTAGAAGCTATTACGAGAACGCTAAAGATGATGTGGAGGTTTGGGAGAAGTTTTGATATATGCGATCTTGGGAACAATGTAGTTATGCTTTTATTCGATGATGAAGATGACCCAAATCGTATATTGATGCAGGGACCATGGTCTTTTGATAAATACATGGTTGGCTTGTTTCATCCAGGTGAATCTACAACAGTGGAGGATACTATGTTTGATACAACATCCTTTTAGGTACAGAATCGTGGGTTATAGATTAGATGTATGACAAGGGAGAATGCTGAGGCCATTGGAAGCACTTTGGGTAAGGTTGGATGCATTGAGGAATTTGCCAAAGGTGATTGTCGTGGACATTGTATGCGAGTCCAAATCAATATCAATATTACGCAACCACTATGCAAAGGTTGGCTAGTAAATGTAGGAGGTCCTAAACCACAATGGATCACGTTTAAATATGAACGCATGTTGATTTTATGCTTTGGTGTGGGATCATGAACCATGATGAGTAGGATTGAAGCTATGGGTGAGTAGTCTAGGTACTTTACAGAAGGAAGAACAACAATATGGGGCTTGGATACGTGCCATCATAGAGAGGTTTCAAGTACACCATGTTGTGAAGAATAAGGAAGATTAAAATCGAGAAATATTTGAATCTCACTGTATGTGCAAGTTAGATTGTCAAATGAATGGTGCAAAACTGCAAGTGCACAGTATCGTAGTTTTATAGTAAAGTGATGAGAAGAGTATCGTCTTCAGGGATTGGTAACTTACTTTTGACAAATACCAAAATTATGCTAATTTCGATTTTATCTAGAGAAGTCACTAAGGTTTTTGTAATTGGAATTCAAAATAAAATCAATGTAAATAAAAGATACGCAGAGGAAAAGAAAGATGTTGCTTGAATATCAACTTAATGAGAAAGAAACTTCTAGGAAATCGATTTCACCTAATCCCTCAGTATGCTTTACTCATCTAGTTAATTGAATTTAATTCTCTCTGTTTGTTAGCAATCTCCAAACTCATCCAAAAGCCTCTTTCGATAGTCAATTGCAAACATTCTTATTCATTATTTTACACAAGAGTATGCAATTTAATAAAGCAAGAAAGCATTAAGACCAACGATTTTAATACTACATAGGTTCATACAAGTCTTTCGATCTTTATATTTACCTATGCTGAAATATTCAAGATCTATCCTATAATCCCCTCTTTCGACAGTAAATCACAAGATTAAAATCATCTAATTAATAGTCAGTTAATTAGAAGCAATAAGCTTAAAATAAATCAGACAAACATGAAGAGAAATTGTTCAAATTAACATAGAAAAGTAAGCATAGTTCGGAACTAGATTACATCGTTTTTCTAGAATAAAGAAAATTTAGTTCATGCTAAAAATTAAATTCAACACAAACGAGTTCACCATAATTTTTTCTGAGAAGATTGGAAAGAAAATAAATGCTGAAAAATTATCTGCTCAGCCCTCTCTGTTCAACTTCAACGTTGCACCTTTCTCTGTTCCTACTCTCTTTTTCTTTCAGCTTCAGCGTCTCTTTCTTCTCTCTCTTTTTTTTTTTTTTTTTTTTCTTTTCAGTTTCGTTGCTACGCTTTTCTGCTTCAGCGTCCCTCACTTTTCTCCAGCCTTAACTTTTTCTATTCTTTAGGTTGCCGTTTATTTTTCAGCCCAAAATACTTCTTTGCAGCCCAAACGTTTTTCAGGTTTTTAGCCCAAACGTTTTTGCTTCAGTTCAAAATACTTTTGAAGTTCAGCCCAAAAATATTATATTCAGCCTAAAACATTTTTTTCTTCAGCCCAAAATACTTTTTCAGTTCAGCCCAAAAATCTCTCCCTGTTTGTGGTTCAGCGCCTCCTTCTTTTTGTTTCTTTTTTTCTGCCTTTCTTTTCTGCATTTAGCCACTATGTATTGCCCTTTTTCAGCCCAAATGTTCAGCTCAAAACCTTTTTCAGCTGCTTCATGTCTCTTTATTTGAGTAAATCTTCATTTTCTTCAAATTTGAAATAAAATTTAAATAACAATAATGAAATCTAAAATCAACAAAAAATAAATAAAATTAGGCTAAATTTTGAAATTGAGAAGTGATAAATTACACTCAATTATGCATGTCATCATCAAACTTGTAAAGAAAGTGAGCTACAGATCTAACAGTACATTTAAGTGTAAAAGCTTATGAACAATTAAAATGAGAACTTTAACACTTTAACATCTAAAGATTGTAAAGACAGAGTAAGGAAAGTAAAGAAGGCGTGTGACATATGAGGAAAACCCTTAAGAGGGGATGAAAAACCATGGTGAGTGAAGGAGAGAATATCCTTCACTCTTTAAAACTTTCTATAGTGTGAAAGTTTAAGGTTTTACACATGGTGATGTTCTTCCCAAAAAGCCTCTCTTTTCCACATGTTACTACCTAGATTTCTATCTCTCTCTCTATCTTTCTGTCTCTTGCCCTAATTGCTCAACAACATGTTCCTATTATAGTACGAGGAATGTTGTTAAGTACATAAAAACATGTTCCTCTTAAACTGTGAGTGTTTTTAAAATTTTGAATACTCTATGTGATGAGATGACGAGCATGGTTCGAAATTTTTGGTGGGGGCAAATGGATGGAAAATCTAAGATGACGTGGCTTAGTTGGGATAAGCTTTTAATCTTGCACTTTTGGCGACTTCAAACAAATATGTCATCACTGGCCCATAGAGTTTTAAAAGCTCGTTATTTCCCAAATAGTGACTTCCTTGGGTTGCATTGGGATCTCGACCTTCTTTTGCTTGAAGGAGTATGTTAGGTTCTAAAGTCTTAGGATTTTATGTATTTAGAAGTCTAATTTGTATTGTTAGCAAATCATGATCAAAACAATGTTTTAGAAGTGTTTTTAGTCTAGCTCAAAGTTGTGATTTTATGTAAAGTTGGAATCGAGTTAAAGCAGGAAGCATTGTGCCTTTCGGCCTGGCTTGATCGATAGAAAGATAGACTCGATCGATCAAAGCTTGGGCAGAATGTTTTTCTATAGATTCGTCCAACTCAGCCCTAAGTGTTTAAAAACGTTTTTAGGATTTCTTATTTGTTCTAAGTATAAAAGGCAAACCCTAGTCACGTTTTAGTGTTGCTCATAATTGCGGTTTGAGTAAATCTCTTGTGAGATCTAGAGGAGTTTTCCTTTACACAAACTTAGGGTTTTCAAGGAGAAGATTTATCTATGCCTTGATGATCAATTCAGTTGCTGCCATTGAAGCTTAAAGAAAACACAAACGGGTGTGCTTATATCTGTTAGTGAATCCAAGAAAGAAGGAGTCCGTGGATTCGGAGCTTGCACGTGGTCGTGTCAGTAAGTTCTACTGGTTGGTAACAATAAGAAGTCAAGCATGGGGGTTTGTAAGTCTTATTGCATGAACTTCGATTCTTTCAAGATAGTGGATTCAAGTTTATCTTGAGGATAGCTATGTCAAATCCTCCCGAGGTTTTTACCGGTTTGGTTTCCTGGGTGATCATATCGTGTGTCATTTATTTTCCATTACTTTGCATGATTTCATCTTTTATATTGTGATAACCTAGGCTTGTTTAATTGGACTAAGCAACAACTTGGCTAATTACTTAGGTTAAATCAATTGTTTTAAGGGGTCTAAAAACTATCAGAGTATAATGGCAACGCAAAAAATTTTCAAACAAGGTTGTAGATGGCGGGTGGGGAATGGAGCATCGATTGGTATTTGGACTGATAAATGGCTACCTAAACCATCCACTTTCAAATTGATCTCTCCTCCAAATATACCTTTGAACTTTCCAGAGCTAGTGACCTCATTGATCCCCTGAAGTGTGAATGGCAAACAGATTTGGCGAGCAAATTTTTCTCCCACCTAATGTCCAATCCATTCTAAGCATTTTTTTAAGTTCTTGTTTGCCACAAGACCAGCTAGTGTGGGCATACACTCCAAAAGGGAAATTCACGGTTTGCAGTGCTCATAAGATTGCTTTGGATGAAGCCATGCATAGCGGGGTGGGTGATACACATAGAAAATTCTGGAGAAAAATTTGGAGCTTGAACATGTCGAATAAGGTGAAGTATTTTGCCTGGAGAGCATGCCGAAATATACTTCCCACAAAAGCAAACTTATGCAGAATGTATGTGAAGCTTGTGGATTCGGTATAGAATCTAGTGGACATATTTTTTGGGAATGCAAGAAAGCTTATGCAGTGTGGCTACTTTCAAGGATTAGTTTTGATACACAGGGGGTACGGTATTTGGAGTTCATGGATTTAATGTTGTATTTGATTTTTGTCTAGTATGTTGGCAATGACATTTTGGAGATGCTTCTCATGATAGCTTGGTGCATTTGGTTTAATAGAAATGTCGTAAGACATGGTCAGTCTCGACAATCTGCAGAAGAGGTGGTCCAATTAGCTCGATTTTTGCTAAATGAATTTCAAATAGCAAAGCATACTATTACGCAGGTAAAGGACAACTCGGATGATTCAAGGACATTGCCTTTGGCTTCGGATTATAAGGTTAATGTGAACAGTGCTGTTTTTGCTCAGAGTCAGTAGGGAGTGTCAGGTTGGTGATTAGAGATCGTCCACCAGCCACTGGGACCTTTAGAGATAGAGGCCAAGGCAATGGAGGAGGGAGTTACTTTTGCTTGGGATGTGGGTATAAGGAATGTGATTTTTGAAGGAGATTCAAAAATTGTCTTTGATGCTCTTATGTGGATGTATCAAATATCTCAACTGGAGTATCTCAAAGGCCTTAAGGTTTTAGGTCAGTCAAAGTTTCTCATGTGAAGCGACAAGGTAATAGGTCAGCACACATTTTGGCAAATTAAGCAAAAGAAGTTGTAAATAGAGATAACTATATAATTTGGATAGAGGAAAATCCAACAAATGCTTAAGTCAGCTTTAGCTCAAAATATATTGAATTTATCTTCTTACTAAAATTACAATCTTCCCATAAAAATAAAAATTAGTATAACTTTATTCCAAAAAGAAAAACTAAGAATAATATAACTAATTTTTAATTTTTTTTTGGTTTGGTTATTTTTTTTGTTAAAAATTGGTCTATAATGGGAAATTGGGAGCAAACATATTTTCCTAAATTTCTATTTTAATATTGTTTTTGTTTTTTAAAGTTACATTCCAGTCATAATCGAAACGTAAAATTTACTGTTTAAACTTTCATATTTCTATCTTAATCTAATTTTGCATTTGAAAATTTCACATTACATTCCCTCCTATTGGTTCTTTTAAATTTACATTTTCTCCCATTTTAAATATATCGATTGGTTCTTTATTACATTCCCCTCCAATTTTTAAATTTTTTCTTGCTTTTTCTCCCATAATGACAATAAAGAATACAAGTGGATAGAATTTATAGGTAATTTTGTTTAAAGCTCACCTCAAAAATAATACTCTTAAAAGCTTGATTGGTAAGAGGATTTTTATTTTTGTTTTCAAAACAGTATAAAAATAATTTAAAAAAAATTGAACTTAAAACTAGTTTTCAGATAATAATTTTGATATTTTATGTGTTTGGCTACAACTTTTTAAAACAATTTTCAAAATACTAAAAACAAAAAATAATTTTTCGGGAGACTTTCTATTTTTGAGATTTTGAAAAAAATATATTTACAAAAAGTAACGTGTAGAATCTGTAGATTACTTTTATTTATTTATTTATTAATAATGATAAGGGAATAGAGTTCATCCTTTTTATTTATAATGATATGTGTTAAATTTGAAGAGTAAGAACTCTTTTTATATCCTAAAAACACCCCTTTAGCCATTTTCAAAATTTTGTTCTAAACTAGGAAAATATGATACAGTTTTTTGAAAATTGTATTTAAAAAAATATTGACTAAATAATAAATTCAAGTATGGGACCTACCATTTTATAAATTGCAAAACAAAAAACTATATTTAAATATTCTTACCAATCATGCCCTAACTTATTAGGTAATTTTGTTTTATTACAACCACACGTGCTTACTCACTTCTTTACACTATTAAACAAAGCATGGTATCCGAAATTGTTCTCTTTTTGTTTTTACCAATTAAATGAGACTTTCAGATATTAATCTCAAGCTCACCTTAAATGCAGGACGCTAGTCTTTAAGGTAGCTTAGATAATTACAACTTTACAAGAAAATGAGATTGTAAGTTTTTTTTTTTTTTTTTTTTTTTAATAAATAATTATATGTTCATCTAGTTAAATTGTCAATGTTTTGATTATTAACCAAGGTATCGAGCATCTATATGAAATGAAGTTGGCCCATTTCCTATCCCGTGAACTCCTCAGTCGCATGAAGGGCCAGATATTGATTTCAAACGATCAACAAAGAACGACTGGTGACGTTAATGGAGCCATCCTCCGTGCAATCAAGGAAGGGATTTTTGAGTTTGTTTTTTATATTGTGAAAGCGGATCCACAACTTGTGTGGAGCCATGATGAAAAATCCACCAGCATTTTTTCGGTTGCAGTCCAATATCGTCATGCCAAAATCTTTAGCCTTATCTATGATTTTAATTTTAAAAGCGCTTTGACAAGTTCTAGAGATTCCTTCTACGGAAATAACTTATTACATATGGCCGGGATGTTAGCACCTTCTACTTCACTTAAAGACATCGCGGGTGCAGCTTTGCAGATGCAAAGAGAACTACAATGGTTTAAGGTTATCTCTCTCACTTTCAATTTCTCGGTCTTTTAAATATTGGCTATATGTTCACTTAAACAACTATTAGAGTCTTTAATCAAGCAGTAACAGTAGGCTACAAAATGTACTATTAGAGTCTTTAATCAAGCAGTAACAGTAGGCTACAAAATGTTACCGTGATCCTATTGAATATTTTTTGTTGTTTGGTTGTTGTATTTTCGCTGGTACTGAAATTTGCTAGAACATTTCTATATTTTTATGTAAATATTTTATAATAAGTTTTAATTCATTACTTTAAAATATTAATACAGAAAATTAAAATCAAAGTAAAAAAACACAATCAAAATAAGAGTACAACAACAAATAAATGCTGAAACAATTAATCAAATCTATCAAATAAACCATGCAAAATTACAAACACATCAAACCTATGAAAGGACACCTAGGAGTTGTTTTTGAGCTACTTTTAAATTGACAAAATGTAGCTACAAAATTTGTTATAGTCTAATGTTACAATCTTATTCAATAAAATAAACATTACTATATATTTGAAAATCTAATTGTTGAATTGCATGTGCTTTATACTCTCAATATACATGTCTAATTCTGTATTAATCTGATATTATTTATTATATGATCTATAAACTTATATTTTATGTATAACTTTAAACTATAAAAACTTGTAATTAAAATAATTTATTGGTGACATAACTATTGTTTAATTTTCTAAAAAATTTCGTACAAATTGGATATAAGAAGAGTTTCTAATCCAATAGTGGATTTGTCAAAATTCACCTCTAATAAAAAAAAGAATATTGAGTAACGTTGTACTCTTAGGCCACAACCAATTTTATAGCTAATTTTTGTCCATTTTAAAATATTGGGGGCGATTCTTTAAGTTTTGAGGAATAGCGTGATCATTTTGAAGATTTCATGAGACATTTTTGTCATTCAATGGTCTTTGGGTTTTTTTTTTTTGGGGGGGGGGGGTGGGGGTAGTTGTAGGGGCATTTAAGTGATTTTAGAGGTTTTTGAAGGTATATTTTGGCCATTTGGAGGCTTCAAGAATATTTTGGTCATATTTTGGATGTTATTATTATTATTATTATTTGGTTATTTTGAAGATCTTAGAGGTATGTTTGTCATTTTATAGGTCTTATTCTAGGTTTTACTCTAGAGGATGATTTCAATGGGTACTTTTTTTTTTCCTCATCATGTTAGTGGTTTTAAGAGTATTTTGGTTATCTTGAAGGTTTTAGGGGAATTTTTTGAAGGTTTTGAGAGGGTAAAAAAATCATTTTGGAAAATTCAGAGGAATTTTGTCATTTTGGAGATTTTAGGGGGATATTTAGATCATTTAAAGGTTTTTGGGGTATTTTGACTATTTTGAAAATTAAAAGGGTATTTAGTGATTTTGAAAATTTTAGGCAATTGTCTAAGGTCCACAAGTAGAAAAGGCCCCCAAAATTTATATCTCTTTACTTATGAAATTATTAATTAACTCATATCTTAGTAAGTCTTTAATTAATTGAAAGTTGAGACCATCTTCCAAGTTAAAAAGGGCTTAATAATATGCTTAATATGAGTTTGATAATATACTTGTATTGGATCATGATCTCAAAAACTTGAGTTTGAGCTGAAGCTCAGTTTGATTAATGAATCAAGCCAAATCAAGCCTAGCTTAATCTTTTGGATTTTTTGATGAGCTTAAGCTCAATCATTGTTTGTGGGCTTGGTTCAAGCTCAAGCCAAGTTTCAACATTTCATATTTTTTGTCAAGCTAAGTTTAAAAATTCAATACTTGATAAAGCGCAACTTGCATGTTTACAACCCTACTTTCGAATAGTATTACCAATTAATTAAAAAAAAAAAAAAGATTAGTAGTACCAACTAGATACTAAAACAAAATCAAAAACAAAAAATAAAGAGAAATTTTCTTATAAAAAAAATTAGTAAGAGCCTGTTGCTAACCCCTAAGCCAAATTTGAATATTTTATATTTGTTGCCAAGTTGAGCTTGAAAACACTTCACATAGCTCAGTTTGCACCTTTATAGCCCTACTTTCAAATGGTAGTATACCAACTAATTAAAAAAAAAAAAAAAAAAAGGAGTACCAACTAGATACTAAAAAAATAAAAATAAATAAATAAACAAAAAAAAGGAGAAAATTTCTTATATTAAAAAATGTTGAGTTGGAGTTTGTTACTGATCCTTAATTAGTGAACATTACCTAATCCAACTCCGGTAATGATTTAAACCCCCAATTTTAAATTTAGGATTAATATAGGTTAAAATGTAAATTGTGCCCTCTAAGTTTGATTGAAATAAATTTCAGTTCTCTAAGTTTTAAATTTATTTAATTCAAGCATTCCATCCAACTTTGTTAAAAATTTTCCATTAAAAAATATTCTTCTCTCATGAAAAGAATCTATAAAATTAACTAAAATATTTTATAGATTTTTTATGGTAGAAATTTTTTATCAAAATTTCTTTGCTATGTTCATTAGTTAATTGCATACTTAAAAGTAATTTTTTAACAGAATTAGACGAAAGATCTTTATTAAATAAATTTGAAACTTAAAGGACTTAATTGAACGAAAGTAAAGTTAAAGGCATAAAATGAATTTTAGTCAAACTTAGAAAGTGCAATTTGCATTTTATCCTTACTTTTAAGCTAAATTAAAAATCAATGCCAAAAGCAATTGAACATTGAAGTCCAAATTTGAGTTGTACAATGATAAGTTCAACTGTATTTTTTTTTTCCCTTTTTAAGGGATGAATCATCATTTTTATCGTTGCCGACGGAAGAAGGGAAGGGCTTCAAACTTAAAACACGAAGAAAGTACAAAACAAAAGTATTGAGTACTACTAAAAATAAACCTTAAAAAATTAATTAAAGTATTGATGTATGTGTGGAAAATTGTGAGAGTTGCAAAATTTACATTTTAACATATTATGATGTCAACAAAATACCAAAGGTTTCGGTTTTATAATGTGTGAGTGTGTGTGGGAATTATAGTTAATGATATTTAATTTTTTTTTTGAGAGAGAGTTTTAACCTATGGCGTCCGCTGCTGATAATAGCTCTTTATTATCAGACCAAGACATCAATCAGTTTTAGTGTAGGCGGGGATTGAACCCCAGATCTCTTATACAACCATCAGAGACTTTACCAGTTGAGCTAACTGGAACCCACAGTTAATGATATTTAATTATGAAACTATTAAATATTAATGTTAATATTTACTTTTCTTAAATTTCTGTCTTTTTTAATGTTGCGCTATTTTGGCTTCTAAGACTTTGTTTAACAAATGTAGGAGGTGGAGAGCATTGTCCCTCCTAGGGTTCATTCAGGTTTAAACAACGAGGGTTTGACTCCTCGAGAATTGTTTACGAAAAACCACAAGGAAATGAGGAAAGATGGAGAGCAATGGATGAAGGACACAGCAACATCTTCTACTGTGGTGGGTGCTTTGATTGTTACCATCATGTTTGCTGCAGTATTTACCGTTCCAGGTGGTAACGATCAAAGTAACGGCTTCCCACTTTTCTTAAATAAAAAATTATTTATGGTCTTTATTGTATCTGATGCTTTCTCACTCTTTTCTTCCTCAACTTCAGTCTTGATGTTTCTAGGAATCCTCACATCTCGTTATGCAGAAGAGGATTTCCTTGAGTCCTTACCTAGAAAGATGATAATAGGCCTTTCCACCCTTTTCTTTTCTATTGCAGCCATGATGACAGCCTTTTCTGCTGCTCTTTTTCTTATGCTACATGAACAAACATGGATTTTCAAACCTGTCATTTGTTTGGCCAGTATTCCTATCACCCTCTTTGTATTGATGCAATTCCCTCTTCTTGTTGCCATGGCCATTTCAACTTACGGACCTAGCATCTTCAATAGGAAAATGAAACGTCGGTGTTAAAAATATATTCATTAATTGTGCTATATGATGTACTGGTGTCCTGTTAATAATTGGCATATACCAGCCAAAGATGAAGTGTTTCTTTCTTTTTTCTTTTTTTCTTGGAAGGTAACTGTTGAATGTTCAGCTCCACTTGCTTACTTTTGTTATTTTTTGGTTTTGGACATATAATAATTCCATCATATAAGTCATGCATCTATGCTGCTATTCTTTAATATTTATTCTTTTAGTTACTTTGGGGAAGGATAGAATAATGCCTAATATTTCAATAGATTACCCCCTCAACATTAGGACTTTACCTAGTTTACAAGGTTATCAATGTCCATCCTTTAATAACTATTTTATTTATTTATATAAAAGGAATCTTTGATATCATATGTTGCTTATGGTCGAATTTGATATACTACTATTCTCAATTTTAAGAGGTATTTTTCGATAATGCAATAGTTATAATGGGGAGGGAAATTTTGAACCTTGGAAGCGCCAATCAATTGAGCTATAAGGCTCTTGGTAGGTCATTTACTAATATAGTGGCTAAAAATTCACTTATTTGTTTGCTTTGGTTCAATGCAGTTATTGAATTTAATGATAAGTCTTACACGATATGAATTAAACTACACCGATAAACAGTTAAACACATATATCAATACCAAATTTAAAAGTAGTAAATATGAAAAGGCACAAAATTTGATAACAAAGGGGAAAACTAAAGAACTTTTTTTGTGGAAATACCACATCGAGGACAAAATCTTGTAGAATATTACAGGAATTGTAGTTAAAATAATCTACTTACAAAATATTTGAATAGCTAGACTCTTTTTTTACAGACTTTGAAAATTCCCCGCTTGCCTTTTTATCGTAGTAACCCTAAAACATCTACAATCTTGCTAAGCGAATCTTCTCCATGAACTCTTTATTTGCACAAACCAGAAACTCTAGCACTCCAAAGAATCTCCTGAAATATATTGTAGCAGAGAACCTCACCATAATGGATTTTATTTTACAACTTACAAGAAGGTTTTTCTTAGTTAAGCACAAGGAGATAAGGAATGTGATTTTCTCTAATGGTTTGTTTGGAAGTTTAGTGGGGGAGGAGAGTAGAGAGGAGTAGAGGGAAAGAGAGTAGTGGGGAGAAGAATAGAGGAGAATGGTTGTCGTCTACCTTATTTGGATGTTTTTAAAATTAGTAAGGGAAAATAGAATAATTAGCCCTTCCTCTTATTTAGATATTTTAAAAATAAGGATGGAAATGAGAGGAAATGATTAAATATTTTTAAATAGACAAATTTACCCCTATTTGAAAATGGACTTGTAACATTAGTCTATGATTAATCTGTTAGATTAAATAATTATGACTATAGCATGCAATATTTTTTTGATAATTTTTTTTATGTGAATTAAATAATCAACATTGGTCTATGATTAAATTTTTTTCTTCTTTTTTATTATACTAAAAAAAATCAATCCTTAATTGATAATAATTAAAATAAGAAAAAAATGTTGGGTTTGTTTGTTTACCGAAAAAATTATCAAAATATTGAATTTTGAGTGTTTCTTTCATTTGTTATTATTATTTTTAATATTTTTTTTTATTTTGTTTCGTACGTGAATTTAATTTTTTGAAGATTCGGAGAAGAATTGAGACCCAAAAAACCAACAAAGTTAGGGAGAGTGATTTTATGAATTAACTCAAAAAATAGGATCCTACTATGTAATTTATATTCAAGTGTTTGCCCACTTACCATCTAGAAAAGAAAGCAACTCAAAATTCTAAAGAGAATATCCCTGCTAACTACCAAGCAATATCACACAAATTTCAACCAAAACAAATGACAATAATTTCTCCAAAAAAATGGAGAATTTAACACACTGAGACATTTTTTTTTTCATGACCATACTTATCTGTTTAGGAACCAGTGCCACTTTGAATCATGACATGAGATACTAGAATTTGCCAAACATAGATCCCATTGAGAATGCCTTGTCCATCTAATTAATAAAGCAAAATCTCACTTGAACTGTTCATTAAAAAAAGAAAAAAAAAAAAAAAAAAAAGCTCACTTGAACCAAGGCAGGTCAAGACAAAGCCAGAAAAAATAGCACCAATGAGGTCAACATAGCTTTACTCAGACGTGAAAAGCATGAAAGATGAACGTAAGCTGACAGTCTTCTAGCCACTGAAAAAAGAGTAGTGTTACAATGAGCTATGACCATTATCTGTAATTGCCAACAGGCTTGTTTCAGAAAGCACAATGAAGTGGGGGTTAGAGACCTTTATATGGAGATTTAGAGAACTTTATGTCAAAATAATACTTTGAGATACTCTAGATATTTTTATGTTATTACAAATGGCATTTTTGTGACAACCCCATCATAGGCCAACAATCTTTACTTTGGTGCCAGCCTTGTGTGATCCCGATTTCACATACCCCATTGCGATATTCTTCTTAAGGCAGGGGCTAAATCCTCCACTGGTGACTTCCCCAATGCCTTTTCCTTTGTCATCCTGAATCTCCCTGTTGCTTCTAGGAGGCGGTCCTGAAGAGAAAAACCCAACACGCCTGACAGTTGGACTCGATGCAAGTTGCTTAAGTATCACCTGAGCACCTAGAAAACCACCTTCAGCCCTTCTTCTCTTCCCAATAGCCCATGTAAGTCCTGCCTCTACAGGAGTTACATGTTGCTCCATGTCGCTATCATATAAGCAGAGCTCAGCTTCAAGTCGGAGGCTGTCTTAGCACCCAGAACAGTCCACCTTACCTTCCCTTCAGATTTCTCCAAGATTGCTTTGGCAAGATCCAAGCTTTCCCTCAAGGCACTGAGATTTCAAAAACATCTTCACCATTGTACCTGAAAATCTCAAAAATGAGACAAGGATAATCAACTGTCCTTCATGGCTCTCTCCTACAGATGAGAGAAAAAAAAAAATAATAAAATAAAAATAAAAATAAAAACACTAAGGTGTATTCATTTATGGGGGCAAATAAGAGCATCATAGATTTGCACCCTATGCTCTTGATAACAATGCTTTGTTGTGATGTCAAGATGGATAGGTAAAAAACAGAACATAATCATACTTCACTCATCTTCTCATTCAACAGAGAAATGCATACAGGCCCTGTAATCAATATAGGACCAAACCGAATATAGACAAACTGTCACTAGAGAAGTGAAACTGAGAGGAAGCATACCATGTCCTAGTTAGAAAGCAGTGCACACCATTAATATCCAAAATTCGAACTCCCCAAAGTAAAACTTGCTCAAGTCCTCTTTTGTCAGGTGCTGAAGAGTTGGAGCAGCCAAAGGACTCTGCAACATAGAAATCGAAGAAGCAATATCTCTCAATCAGTATACATCCACAAACCCAATTCTTTCCCAAATCATAGCAATATGTTTTGAATGGCTCATACAAATATAAACCAAGTTTCAATTAAACATGAAACCCAGTATCTCTCTAGCTGTTGCAATTGTAATAACTTTCCAGGAAAATTTCATATTTTGATTTCAATTCAACATCAAAGATCAAACCCACTATCTTTCGGCTATAGTATTTATGATATCTTGATAAGAGAATTTTATTTTTCGATATAAGTAAGGAGACACAAAAAGCGGAAGAGAACAAGGAGGAACAAAGGAAAAACGGTGTATAGAGTACTGTTTTGGTTGAAAATCTGCCACGCATTTGAGCTGGGCCAATCATATCATAAGAAGTCAGCCCATGTTATATGAATATATACAATATAAACAAAAGGAAATAAGGGCACGTTTGATAAACTGTAATAGATACTGTAATGTAATAGTTATTTCTATGGTTTAGCTATTCAGTAGTTTGGTTATGGTTTTATTACAAGGAATAGTCATTCCTTATGAATAGCTATTCTTTAAAATGAGGAATAACTATTTATTTCTAAAAGGGTTGTAATAATTATTTCTTAGTAGATGTAATAATTTCTAACATTAATATATTTCCAAATAAATAAACTTTCTAACAATTATGGAAATAAAAAATCATCAAAAAATAACTCATCTCTCTAAAATTTAAAATATATTATTTTCTAGAAAATATATTTGTATGAATGAGATATTTCCTAAAATAGATCATAAGTTTTATTCTAATGTCAGAAGTCACAACCAAACTAATGAATATGTTTAGTTATTCCATTACAACATCTTTTATTCCTGGTAATAAAGATTACCATTCCTGTTGTAATCCATATTCAGTGTACCAAACATACCCTAAGTCCTTGCAGTTTCCTTGGACACTAAATCTAGACATACATAGGAACAACTCTGAGTAGCCGAAGGGGGAAAAAAAACATCATGAAAATTGCAGCAGCTGACATGCATATTCCAAGGTAAGAAAATAATAAAATCCAAGGCAAAAACTTAAGACATAGGAGAACATGGAAAGAGGAATCTAGGATTGACCTGGAGAGCAAGAAGAGACCTCTCATCATGTATGTGCCATGAGACTTCCCCACCTTTGGCCTTAAATGCCTTCATATGCTCCTCAATGTGAGGAAAGTATTTGGCTTGTTAGTGAAATGCCACTTCTTGGTTATAGTAATGACTGAAACTAAAATCAAATAAAAGAAACAACTTCATAGCCAGCATCAACAACTTTACAAACTTTACAAGACAAATAAAAGTATCACCATTACTAATTGTCAAGCCATGTTCCCTATGACTCCCAATATAATTGGCGGGGCACCAATTATATTGGCATAAACAGAAACACAAGGTAACATTGTTCACACAGGTACACATCTTAATTTACATATCCACCCCCCAAATTGGCTCCAAAACCTTGATAGTTTGTAGCAAATTATGTTGTTGTTAGGAGGGCAAAATAGTTTACTAATTATAAGCCTATGGCCCTTCAGGAGAGAGTGAGGTGTGTCGGGGAAACTAGTACTGTATCTTTGGCTCTAAGTAAATTAAAACTATACCTTTTGGGGGGGTAATTCTTGAGTGTATATCATCATACACACAAACACAAAAGAAATAATAAATCAAGACAAGAAACAAAAGTGCATGTTTGGATAGCATGAAAACTGAGTGATATCACTCAGTTTTCATGATCCATCATCCAAACCGAGTGGGTCCCACAGATGACCATCTATTTGCCTTAGTTTTGGATCATTGTTTTCATGACTCAAATACTCAAAATTTTGGATGTGGATCATGGAAAATGAAAACAGGATTTTGGTTCTTTTAGTTTTTGAGAATTGAGTTTCAATGGCATTTTTGTAAAACTAAGCAAAGAATGGGACCCACCCGTATGACTTGTCCCATCACATAACGTCTCTCTCCAAAAATCAGTTTGGCATTCTCACTCTAACCCATTCTTCTCTCAGTCTCTTCTCCTTCTTTATTTTTTTTTTCTTTTACCCAGAGCTCTCTCTTCTCATTGACCCTTCATTGCTCTTCCAAAAGCCGTCACCACCACATCAGTCGTCACCATCATGAGCAACCACCACGACCAACCACTAGATCGGGCCTTCCTTTTTTTTTTTTCTCTCTCTTTCCTACCTTTACTAGATCGGTTTCTCTCTCAAGCGTTTTTTCTTTCTCTCATCCCTTTTGCCAGATTGTCACCATCATGAGCAACCATCACAAGCCACAGTGAGATCATTTCAAGCTTAGCCTAGATCAATTCATCTCTGTGTCTAATTTCGTAATCTTGGTCCCCGATCTAAGGATTTTGATTTTGGGTTTGCTATGTTTGTGGTTTGGGTTTGCTATGCATTCTTTTGGATGTTTTGTATGGCATCAGAGAGAGAGAGAGAGAGAAAGACCAGACCTTCATGTTGGAGAGGAGAACAGGGGATTTAAGAAACAATGTCGGACTGAGCCCAAGTGGGATGGTGAGACATATGGACCTTGAGAGCAAAAGCTTCACCAGCGACATCAACTTGTACTTCGCATTCACCGCCACAACCAAAGTAGTACACGCCGTCGTTTCATTGTTTCAGGTTAGATCTTCAAGAGGTACTTCGGTTTTTTTTTTTTTTTTTTTTTTTTTTTTTTTTTTGCTCTGCATTGTTCTTCTTCTTCTTCAGCGTTGTGGGATTTGGCAACGGGTTTCCTGTGCATTCTTTTGGATTTTTTGTGTGGCTGTTTATGGTGTTGATGGTAGTGGAATTTGAGTTTGTCGTTGGTGGTGGTGATGAAATTGGGTTTGGGTGTGGATTTCATGTTCTTTGTGTAGAGTCACGCGGGTAAGGGAAGAAGACAGTTGAAAAAGACTGATCAGTGGGCTCCACCATTTTGGCAAAAGGTGGACTTAAAAGTTGAGATATATGATTGAGTTTTGTTAACAAAAAAAAATTTTGGAGTTTTTGAGTGATAGTAGGTTTTGAATTTGAGTTTGAGTTGTAAGGTTGAATTTATTCAATCATGTATTGGCTTTATTCCATGTCAAATTTTCTTGTAATTTGGCAATAAGATACCCTGTATTTAGGTGGGATTTATGTAAAAGTTGTGTGTGAGAGAGTGCGAAGAAAACTCAAGATGTGTGCAATCAAAGGAGTCTCGCGATTGACTCGTGACTGGCAAGTCCCCAAAGTGGCACACGTGTGAAGCATGTAGAGGAGCTGAAGGGTCACGACAGCTGGAGTACTATAGGAAAAAATTTACAGTCTGGCCAGGTAGTTAAGTTAGCGACACAGACTTGCGACTCATTCCGGTCGCAAGGTTGAATCGCCAAAATGCCCTGTTTAGATGAAAATTGACTTTTCGCATTCCTCACACACACTATTATAAATACCCATATACCCATGAAATGTAGAGAGCTTCCAGAGAGAATTTTGAGAGAGAAACCCTAGAGAAAACAAGATTGACTCATCCACAATCTTTATCATTTGATTCTCCAAATTTCTCTAATCTCACCCTTTCCATTGTTATATCATTGAGAGGTACATTTTGCCAAATCCTTATCTTACCTTACCTATATTAGTGAGGAGATATTTTGGTGCTTGTGAAGCAATTCAGAGAGGACCAATTTACTTGGTTGATGCAATGGGCTTATTACGGGATCCGGGAAGCTAAAGAAGACAAGGTTCGGCGTAACCCTGTTGGAGTAAGAAGCTTGGAGGGCTAAGGTGCACTAGGTAGATTAGGCTTGGAGGGTCTTCTACTATTCATGTATCCCAACTATATTCTTTAGTGGATTATTTGACCGCTTAGAGGGCGGCGAAGAGGTTTTTTGCCAAATTCTTCGTTTTCCTCTTCGATAACACGTGCCAGTGTTATTTTTGTGTTTGCATCTCTCTTTCCTTTCTCTTTACCTTTTAATTGCTGCTGTGTTTTTAATTAATTATGGTTTAGAGTGTGTTACCAATTTGGATATAGCTTATATTTCATATTTCGCACATATACTATTTAATTATAAGCTTGTGTTGGTATTTTTGATTTTGGGGGTCTAAACATTCATTAGTGTTTTACACACTAATTGAACTTTCATGAGTTATGAATTATGAATACTGAGTTATGAAAACTGAGTCATGTCTAAACCAAGCAGTAGTCACTACCTTCAAAGACAAATAGAAACAGTAGTTGCAAAACTAGTACCAGTATATACTACTTTCAAAGACAGCCCGATAAGCTAGCAGTTGAAATGCAAACAAAAATATTAATCCACATAAAATAATTTGCATATCCTATCAATCAAACAACAACATAATTATCTCCATAATATATAAAGCCATAAAGCGAGTAGGAAATGCTAAACCTGGAAGTAAACAAAGTAAGGAATAGAAGAAATTGAATAAGCCTAGCAGATCTCAGGTTGTGTTTTATATGTCATTAATTACATAGAGCAGGACACAATCTAATCATTTGAAAATCTTTCACGTTGTTGAGTAACTCCTGAAAACTCATTGTTTAGTTATGAAAGCTCGAAAATGTGTTAAAAACACAAGAGCTGTTTAGACCCTCAAATAAAAGTTACAGCTCGATAGATTTTACACTAACTTAATTCTAAGTGTGGAATAGTGTAAATGCAAGAAGATAAACAAACAAGCTACTCTAACATATATTCATATAATCACAACAGTAAAATGAAATGTAAAAGAGTAGGGAGGAAGAATGCAAAAACAGATAACACGCCGATGTGTTATCGAAGAGGAAACCGAAGAACTCGGCGAAAAACCTCTCTACCTTCCTCTAAGCGGTAATCGATCCACTAGACAATCAGTTGGGATACATGGGTTAGCAAGAGACCCTCCAAGCCTAATCTACCTGCTGTACCTAAGCCCTCCAAGCTCCTACTCCAATAAGGCTTCTCAGAACCGTGTCTTATCTAGCTCTCCGGATCCTGCAGCAAGCTCTACGTTGCATCTGCCATCCTTGGCTTCTTCCAATGCTTCCTAGCAACTCCAAAAACACTCACTATACTCTGAAAAGGTGTGGATTGTATTTGGATACAAATCTCCTCTCAGGGTATAATAATGGGAGAGGGAAAGAGAAGAGGCTACAATGAATTCTCACTAAGTATGAGTAGCTCTCTCTCTCTCTAAAAGATGGGTGTGTGTGTTGCAGAAAACCTATCTAGGGTTTTTCTCTCTGAATGGCCTCCTTTACATTTGTGGGTAAAGGGTATGAAAGTCTCTCTTAAAAATCCTTTAGGTAGAATGTTTCGCGAGCACCTCGCGAGAAGGCCTTACCCACGAGACACTTGCAAAAACGATAGCTTGGCAGGACTCTTCGGCTTCCAGTCATGTGCTTCTCACATGCCTTTTTGCGGGAACCCTTCTCATGAGCTAGTCACGAAATGCACTGATCTTCAGATACGCTTGAGTCTTCGCCAACTTAATACTAAACCCAATACAATAAAATCTCACAAAATACAAGGAACAAAATTAAAGCAATTACAACACTTTTTGTCATGGAATAAAGCCAACATAAAATATAGTTGTAATCATTAGATTCCTTCACGATGATATATATATATATATAAGTAAAGAGAGAGACAACTACACATTGAGATGCTGCACAAACTCATGTGAGTTTGATCATACACAATCAAACAAGCAATTTATCAAACACATGGTGAGCAACTCTTTGAAAATTTAAAATTCCAGTTAAAAAAAAAAAAAAAAAAACCCCAAATCAGAAACCCATTCACAAAATAAACTTACACAAAATAAACAATCACAGAGCTTAGGTTTAACTATAGTTCATCCATATGTCACGAACTAAAAGGATTGCAAGTGTTTAGATAAAAATAAACAAGAATCATAGATCCATATATAGCTACTAGCCTCTGAGCATGCGCTTACGCACGTACTTTGAGGCTCTTCTATTTTTTTTTGGATAAATGTTAATAATTTGCCTTTATTTTAATTTGTGATTACTACATTTTCCAATTACAAATTTACCTAGGGTGTGATGAGTGTTATGTGTATATTCGATCATATTATGCATTTCAAAACTACTGATATAGCCATGATAGTGTGTGCTTATATAATTTGCATCTATTATAATTTCAGATTATTACATTTTCCAATCACAAAAAAACCTAAGATGTGATAGTAATGACTGAAACTAAAATCAAATAAAAGAAACAACTTCATAGTCAGTATCAACAACTTTACAAGACAAATAAAAGTATCACCATTACTAATTGTCAAACCATGTTCCTTATGAATCACAATATAATTGGTAGGGCACCAATTATATTGGTATAAACAAAAATGCATGGTACCACACGGGGGTGTGGTTTGATGGTAGGAGTTCTCATTCTGCACCCAAAGAGGAGCGATTCAAGTGATAGTCTCAGCAAGGCCCATGTGGTACACGTGGTATTACTCATTGCCGTCACATGGCGTAGGGTCGATGAGCCCACACTGGAGACCCCCTTTTTTTCATTCAGTAAAAAAAAAAAAAGAAAAAAAAAGAAAGAGAAACACAAGGTAACATTGTTCACACATGTACACATCTTAATTTACACATCCATCCCCCAAATTGGCTCCAAAACCTTGCTAGTTTGTAGCAAATTATGTTGTTGTGAGGAGGGTAAAATCGTCTACTAATTATTAGCCTTTGGCCCTTCTGGAGAGAGTGAGGTGTGTCAGGGAAACTAGTACTGTATCTTTGGCTCTAAGTGTATTAAAACTATACCTTTTGGGGGGGTAATTCTTGAGTGTATATCATCATACACACAAACACAAAAGAAATAATAAATCAAGACAAGAAACATAAGTCACTACCTTCAAAGACAAACAGAAGTAGTAGTTGCAAAACTAGTACCAATATATACTACTTTCAAAGATAGCCAGATAAGCTAGCAGCTGAAATGCAAACAAAAATATTACTCCACATAAAATAATTTGCATATCCTATCAATCAAACAACAGCATAATTATCTCCATAATATATAAAGCCATAAAGCGAGTAGGAAATGCTGAACCTGGAAGTGAACAGAGTAAGGAACAGAAGAAATTGAATAAGCCTGGCAAATCTCAGGTTGTGTTTTATATGTCATTAATTATATAGAGCAGGGCACAATCTAATCATATGAAAATCTCTCATGATGTTGAGTAAATCCCGACAACTCATTGTTTAGTTTCAATCATTAGATTCCTTCACGATGACATATAAAAAAAAAAAAAAAAAAAAAAAAAAGAGAGAGACAACTACACAGTGAAATGCTGCACAAACTTGTGAGTTTGATCATACACAATCAAACAAGCAATTTATCAAACACATGGTGAGCAACTCTTTGAAACTTTAAAATTCCAGTAAAAAAAAAAAAAAAAACAAACCCCTAATCAGAAACTCATTCACAAAAAACAAGAAATTACACAATAAAAATCACAAATATAAATTAAATCTTGTTCTAAACTTGGAAAGTATGATACAGTTTTTTGAAAACTGTATTTAGAAAAATATTGATCAAATAATAAATTCAAGTGTGAGACCTACTATTTTATAAATTGCAAAACAAAAAAATATATTTAAATGCTCTTACCAATCATGCCCTAACTTATTGTTCTCTTTTTGTTTTTACCAATTAAATGAGACTTTCAGATATTAATCTCAAGCTCACCTTAAATGGAGGACGCTAGTCTTTAAGGTAGCTTAGATAATTACAACTTTACAAGAAAATGAGATTGTAAGTTGTTTTTTTTTTTTTTTTTTTTTTTTTTTTTTTTTTTAAATAATTATATGTTCATCTAGTTAAATTGTCAATGTTTTGATTATTAACCAAGGTATCGAGCATCTATATGAAATGAAGTTGGCCCATTTCCTATCCCGTGAACTCCTCAGTCGCATGAAGGACCAGATATTGATTTCAAACGATCAACAAAGAACGACTGGTGACGTTATTGGAGCCATCCTCCGTGCAGTCAAGGAAGGCAATTTTGAGTTTGTTTTTGAGATGGTGAAAGCGGACCCACAATATTTGTGGGCCGATGATGAAAAATCCACCAGCATTTTTTCGGTTGCAGTCCAATATCGTCATGCCAAAATCTTTAGCCTTATCTATGATCTTAATTTTAAAAGCGCTTTGACAGGTTCTAGAGATTCCTCCAACAGAAATAACTTATTACATATGGCCGGGATGTTAGCACCTTCTACTTCACTTAATGACATCGCGGGTGCAGCTTTGCAGATGCAAAGAGAACTACAATGGTTTAAGGTTATCTCTCTCACTTTCAATTTCTCGGTCTTTTAAATATTGGCTATATGTTCACTTAAACAACTATTAGAGTCTTTAATCAAGCAGTAACAGTAGGCTACAAAATGTTACTGTGACCCTATTGAATATTTTTTGTTGTTTGGTTGTTGTATTTTCGCTGGTACTGAAATTTGCTAGAACATTTCTATATTTTTATGTAAATATTTTATAATAAGTTTTAATTCATTACATTAAAATATTAATACAGAAAACTAAAATCAAAGTAAAAAAACGCAATCAAAATAAGAGTACAACAACAAATAAATGCTAAAACAATTAATAAAATCTATCAAATAAACTTATACACTCACATGCAAAATTACAAACACTTCAAACCTATGTGTAAGAACCAGGTACAAGGATTCTGGGCCTTATATCACTTGGGCTCACAATTTATTTGTAGTGGGTTTAAGGATTTCCTACAACGGGTCGTTCTCGGCAGAGAGACTCAAAGCAATACTCAATCTGAAAACACTCTCTCCTTGACTCTTTCCCCTTAATTTTTCTGAACCCCTTCTTCTCCCAACCTTCTATTATTTATAGTCATGGTTAGTGGGGAGATCATGATTACAATCACCGTTAGTGCTATTGAAGGTCCAGTGTTATCTGGCCTAAGTGGTTGTTTAGGTGAAAGGGCGGTGCAGCATTTATGATCTTGGAACTTGATTCCATTTTCTCCGGTCATGTTCGGCGACTCACGTTCCCGTGCATATCATGTTCTTCCCGGACGTGACTCATGCGCTATTCCGGGAAGGATCAACCAGCCAAATCTGGGAACTCAATACCCAAAAACTTGTTTATTATCTAAGGCAGTCTCATGAAGGGCATAAGGTAACTGGAATTTTCCGCTGGGCCTGCAACCGAGGCCGGTATGGGCTTGGGCCCGGGGCCTAGATGGTTCTGGGCCCAAGGACAGTATGGGCCTTGGTATCGTGGTGCCGTACAATAGCCCCCCCTTGATTCATACTCGGTTGCCGAGGAGAATCAAGGAGCTGCCAGGGCCTTTTGATCCCGGGAATTCCCTAGCCTGGGACTTCTGGCTGTCACTTCTCATTAATACTTATCTCAAAAGACGCGCCGTACCGCGGCGCCAGGTGCAGTCGTCATTATTGCCTGACGGTTCGTGAACCGAAGCGGCGCGCAAGTCAGTTACGCTTGGCATTCGTTGGGTCGCTCGTAGGCTGTGCCCATTTATTGCTTGATTGAGTGTTTCCTCTTCCTCCGTTTCTTTTGGCTCTATAAATAGTCCTTCTCCACACATCATTTCATTTTTCCTTCGCTTCTGATCTTTTAGTGCCTACTCTCTGCCGACCATATTTGTGTGTGCTTGCTCGCTCAGCGTCCTTTTCCTCCTTAGCACCCAAAGTAAGTCTTTCTTACCTTTCCTGTTCCTTCAGCTTTGTTTCTTTGAGTTCATTCTTGTAGTTTTAGGCTCTGTAGATGGGTTATTCTTACCTTCTAGATACCCCGGCTGCGTTAGCCACCTTTAGGAGTAAATTTAATATCCCCAATGACGTGGACGTGGCTTACTGCCATGAGAGTGATACGGAATTCCACCGAGGGCAGGGTACGGCCTTCTTTCCGTTGATGTCCATTTTAGAAGGTGGGGTTAGGTTCCCGGTAGATCCCCTCTTGATAAACACACTCTCCTACTATGGGCTGTGCCCCGACCAGCTTCCCCCCAACTTTTACTGGGTAGTTAGTTGTGTCAGCCGATTGAACCAAACCTTTAACTTACAATTAGACCAACATGATATTAACCAAATGTACAGTCTCTGTGGGAGCAAATCCGCAAATTATTATTTAAAGACGAGGGATGCTCGGGTACGGCTTATATCGTGCCTACCCGATTCGAACAGGAACTCCGCCGGGGAGTTCGTCAGGGTGCGCGGCAATTGGCTTGCCGGGGAGATCCACTGCCCCCTCACAAAGCGTGAAGTGGGTTCGTACCATCCCCCTCTTAAAATCGTTTAAGTAAAAGAAAAATTTTATTTTTACTTTTATTTTTATATTGGCAAAAGCTAATGCGTTACCTGTTCTTTTGCAGACGGCAAAGTGTTTACTCAGGACATCAGAGCAGTCCATACCAGGGACTTAAACTTTGTCCTCCGTTCCGAGATCTACGTGCATTGGGACGGGCAACTCCGGGCCTCACACCTGATCCTCGGCGTGGAACCGGTTTATTCTACCTGGCAGCCTTTCAAGCAGGCGTTGACAGTTGACAGCCCACTATTATCGTACATAGACGTTCGGTACGCGAACTTCTTGCCGCCGAAGCTTACGACCGGGGAGGCGAGGGAGTTTGGTCCACGGTTTACTGCCGTGGACGAACTAGTTCCCCTGCTTGACGATTCCGCGGAACAGGTTTCTCGGCGCCTTAGAGAGAGAGCTCACGAAGCCATTCAACAAAGGGATCAAGCAGAAGAGCAGCCCCCTCCCGAGGATCCACCCGCCGAGCATCAACAGCAAGTGGTAGAAGCGGCTAACTTGCTAGCTGAAGCAATCCGGCCAAGAGCAAGAATGGTGGCAAGGAGAGTTATGACCCTTGAGAGGTTCGTGCCTGGTGCCCGGCCGACCGACCAGCCCCCGCCTACTCAAGGTCGGGGTCCAGCGTCCCAACCTCCTCCCCCTCCGCAGTCCGGACGGGCCCGCAAGAAGCAGAAGGTATCTGAGCAACCTTACACGGGCCCGGGGGATGCCGTAGTTCAGACCCCCCCCCGTCCATCTGGTGGAATTGTCATCCGTGAGCCGCCAACCGAAGCTATCACGGGGGGCGCGTCCTCCTCCCAAGTGGCTCCAGCATGGGAGCCTAAGTTCCTTTTGGACGGCAAGCCACTGCCCTCCACCGCCTCTGTTCGGATTTGGGATAAGGGCGAGGGCGGTCGTATCGCCCAGACTTTGGCTGGAGCTCTTCAACTCCCCGAGGACGTGCATGCTTTCGAGGATGGGTCTGAGGAGTCCGTGGGGCGCCGGTTGGAATGGCACGCCATTGCGGTAATTCTTTTATCTCTTTACTTTCGTATATATACATATTTCCTTTGGTTTCTTTGTTAACCCCCGTGCTTGATAGGCCGCTCAACTGGCTCATATCGTGGCCGCCCGGGCGCGGGAGCTTGATGAGGAGAATGAGCGCGAGAAGGGGGCGCGGGAGGCCGCAGTAAAAACGGCTAAGGAAAAGGCAAAGATTGCTGAAGCTGCCGAGAAGAAGGCTGCTGCCGTGGAGAAGTTCCGAGCATCGGCTGAAAAAAGATGCGCAGACCTCCTGGCCAGGCAAAATGAGACGGAACTCAAGCTGGCCGAAGCCCTCAGCCTCAACACTTCTCATGCTGACGAGATAGCCGATCTCAGGGCCGGCTTGGCGGCCGCGGAGCAAAAATGGTATGACGTAGGCTTCGCGGATGCCGAGAACTCCGCAGAGCCGGTGGTGACTGGGGCTCGGCGTGCGGGTTTCGAGGCCAGGTGGTTTGCTGCTCTTCAGGCAATGGGAGTTCCTGAAGACTCGCCGCTGAGGGACCCCAGCCAGATTCCATTTCCGATCCCAGAACCTGCCGGCCAGGAAGCCCCGGCTGCTCTTGATGAGGAGGAGACGGCCAGCATGAGGGAGTTGGTTGAGCAGATCGACTCTCATGCCGAACCCGAGGATCTGGAGGCCACGAGTGTACCTACCGTGCAGGAACTTCTTGACCAGACCCAACCCTTCTCCCTGATCGTCCAGCAGGAAGTGCCACCACCGACTCAGCCTCCTAATTGATTTTACTTCAGCTTATTTTTGTTTTATTTTTATTTGCCTATGTCACCGGGATGTGGTGACTGAACCGTCGCTTTAATTTATTGGTTTTATTTGCCCATGTCACCGGGATGTGGTGATTGAACAATTGCTTTTTAATTTGTAGTCCGTTTTCTTTTCCTGTATCCATTTGTTGAATGAAATTATATACGTTCGCGTTTTGCTTGAATTATACCAGTGCTATGGCTGCTTAATAGAATGTATCCCCGAGAACCTGTTGCGCGGTGTTGTGAGTAGTTTTGAGAGCGCTATTTGGACTTGTTTTTGTAAAAAGGGTTAGGTTTTTATTAGGTCCTGGTCTAACCGAGAATTGAGTTTCCGTCCTTCGAGCATTTGTCTGCAAAGTCTCCGTTTGTCCGGATATTTGTTTTTATCCGAGAACCAAGTTTTTGTCTTCATAGATTTGATTGCAAGGTTCATACATGCTCGGTGATTTTGAGGGTCAGGCTCCTGCCCTTCAAATTTATTCGTCAGGTTTTCACCTGCTCGGCGATATTATCGAGCCGAGGGTCAGGTTTCTGCCCTTAGGATTCATTTGTAAGGCTTTCACCTGCTCGGCGATATATATCGAGCCGAGGGTCAGGTTTCTGTCCTTAGGACTTATTTGTAAGGTTTTCACCTGCTCGGCGATATAGATCGAGCCGAGGGTCAGGTTTCTGTCCTTAGGATTTATTTGTAAGGTTTTCACCTGCTCGGCGATATAGATCGAGCCGAGGGTCAGGTTTCTGTCCTTAGGATTTATTTGTAAGGTTTTCACCTGCTCGGCGATATAGATCGAGCCGAGGGTCAGGTTTCTGTCCTTAGGATTTATTTGTAAGGCTTTCACCTGCTCGGCGATATAGATCGAGCCGAGGGTCAGGTTTCTGTCCTTAGATTCTGCTGGCGATTCTCTTGGTGCGCGGCTACAGTGTCAAAAACAGCAAAGACAAGAATTCATCATACTCTTAATCTTCATAGAATACAAGTTTTGGCTTACATCAATGGTTACGCGTAGAACTTCTTTAGGTTGTTGGCGTTCCATGGTCGGGGGAGCGGCCTCTCGTCCAGGTCCTCCAAGTAGTAAGCCCCTGTCCCTGCGACGGCTGTGACTCTGTATGGTCCTTCCCAACTCTGAGCCAGCTTCCCTGCAGCCACGTCCCGCATGTTCCCCACTACCCTTCTTAACACTAACTCCCCGGCACTGAATTCCCTGGTCCTTACATTCCGGTTGTACCTTTACGCCAGCTTCTGCTGATACTCGGCAAGACGGACGGTCGCGGCCTCCCTACATTCCTCTAGCCAATCCAACTGCTCCATCATAAGGTCGGCGTTCTGTACGGAGTCAAACCCGACGACCCGTGCACTGCATAAGCTCACCTCGGTTGGTATCACCGCTTCCGCTCCGTATGCCAGAGAAAATGGGGTTTCCCCCGTGGATCTCCTGGGGGTCGTGCGGTAGGCCCACAAAACACTGGGTAACTCTTCTGCCCACCTTCCTTTCGCTCCATCCAACCTTCTCTTGAGCCCGTTCAAAATAGTCTTGTTGACTGCTTCAGCTTGGCCGTTACTCTGGGGGTATGCCGGGGTTGAGTACTTGTTCTTGATGCCGAGCTCGCTGCAAAAGGTCCGAAAAGCGTTGCTGTCGAACTGTAGCCCATTGTCTGTTACTAGTGAATTCGGCACCCCAAACCTTGTAACTATGTTTTTCCACACAAACTTTTTCACGTCAGTATCCCGGATATTGGCCAAGGCTTCAGCTTCAGCCCACTTTGTGAAGTAATCCACGGCCACCAGTACAAAACGGCGGTTCCCCGTTGCTCGGGGGAATGGCCCGAGGATGTCAAGCCCCCATTGTGCAAATGGCCATGGGCTGCTGACAGGATTTAGATGTCCGGCCGGCTGATGGATCATTGGGGCGTGCTTTTGACATTGTTCGCAACTCCGAACGTATTCGGCGGCGTCCTTTTGCATCTTCGGCCACCAAAACCCCTGCGTCATTGCTCTGTGTGCTAAAGATCGTCCCCCGGCGTGCCCGCCGCACACTCCTTCATGGAGCTCGGTTAGAAGCTCTTTTACTTTTTCAGGGTGCAGGCACAAGAGGTAAGGGCCCGCGAAGGACCTTCTGTACAGCTTTCGATCAGAAGACAACCAGTACCTGGGAGCCATTCGACGAATCTTATTGGCCTCGGCCTCATCCTCTGGAACTTTATCTTCGGAAAGAAAGTCTATGATCGGGTCCATCCAACATGGTCCGGCCACTACCACCTGTGCAACCTCTACTCCGGCCCGGTCGAGGGCAGTCTTCACACAGATGCTTGGTTCCTTTACAAGTTCAATCGTGATATGCCTCGGGGTGTCCTCGGTAGCCGATGAGGCTAACGTGGCAAGAGAGTCAGCATGCCTGTTTTGTGACCGGGCTACCTGGGATATCTTTACCGTTCCAAACTGGCCAATAATCTGCTTTGCCGTACTCAGATAAGCTTTCATTCGGGGATCCCGAGCCTCGAAGTCCCCAGTGATCTGATACACAACTAGCCGAGAGTCTGAGTAGATTTCCACGTCCCTGGCACCCAGATGCAATACTGCCCGTAGTCCGGCCAACAGGGCCTCGTATTCGGCTTCGTTGTTCGAGGCTTTGAACCCCAATCTGAAGGAATGTTCCAGCCGCATGCCTTCAGGGGTGATTATGACAATACCAGCCCCAGCCCCCATAGCATTTGATGCGCCGTCCACAAATAACCTCCACGGGCGAATCTCCATACTACAGATCACTTGACCTTCATTCTTAGGTGTAAATTCCGCGATGAAATCAGCGAGAATCTGCCCTTTCACCGAGCTTCTAGGCCGGTATCTTATGTCAAACGATCCCAACCGAGTCCCCCATTTAGCAATTCGTCCCGTGAAATCGGATCTCTTCAACAGTGATTGCAATGGATACTCGGTGAGGACGAACACCGTATGCGCCTGGAAGTAGTGTGGTAGCTTCCTCGTGGCGTGTACCAAGGCCAAAACCAATTTTTCAAGAGGCAGGTACCTTGTCTCGGCGTCGACCAAGGTCTTGCTTACGTAATACACCGGTATTTGCACTCCCCGGTCCCTTAGTAATACAGCACTTACGGCATGATTGGTGACTGCAAGGTACATAAACAGATCCTCCCCGGGCTCCGGGGCCGTCAACCTCGGTGCCTTTGCCAAATACTCCTTTAGTTCTCGAAAAGCTTCATCGCAGCTCTCGTCCCACTGAAACCCCTTCCACTTCTTCAGAAGCTGATAGAATGGCCGGCAGCGATCGGCAAACTTGGAGATGAATCGGTTCAGGGCTGCCAACATCCCGGTGAGCACCTGCACCTCCTTAGGGTTGCTCGGTGGTTTTAGGCGATTGATTGCCTTTATTTGGTCGGGGTTAGCTTCTATTCCCCGAGTGGAGATCAGATAACCCAGGAACTTGCCAGCCCCCACTCCGAAAGTGCACTTTTCGGCGTTGAGGCGCAGCCTGTGTCGTCGTAGTATCTCGAATACTCCCCGCAGGTCTTCAGTATGCAGCGACTCTTTTCTGCTTTTTACTACCATGTCATCGATATAAACTTCAACCGTGCAACCAATTTTTTCCCGGAACATCCTTGTCATCATACGCTGGTACGTGGCCCCGGCATTCTTCAATCCAAACGGCATGACCTCGTAGTGATAGTTCGCGTTCGGGGATATAAACGCTGTCTTCTCTCGGTCCTCGGGTGCTAATGCAATCTGGTGGTAGCCTTGGAAGGCGTCCAGGAAGCTCATTCTCGGGTGCCCGTACGTGGCATCCACCAGCTGATCAATCTTGGGCATCGGGAACGGATCCTTGGGGCACGCTCTGTTTAGATCGGTGAAGTCCACGCAAACTTTCCATTTACCACTTTTCTTCTTCACTACGACGGTGTTTGCCAGCCATCTCGGGAAGAATATTTCTTTTATGGCCCCGGCTTCCTTCAGTCGCTGGACCTCCAGGTTTACTGCATCGACGTGCTCCTTCGATGCCCTTCTCGGCTTCTGCTTTTTCGGAGGAAATAATGGGTCCACATTGAGTTTGTGAACAATGAACTCGGGGTCTACGCCGGGCACTTCATACGGGTTCCACGCGAAGACATCTATGTTCTGCAGCAGGAACAACAACATCTCTACCTTTTCCCGGTCATTCATGCTCGTACCTATCTGGAAGTATTTGGCGTCATCCGGGAGAATTCTTACCTTGAGTACCTCCTCGGCTACGTCCGCCCCATTTGCCTGGGGTATCTGTAATTGCTATGCAGTCTCTTTCTCGGCGTGATCATCTTGACCGAGCTGTTCCTTCTCCCACTGGACCGCGGCCACGAGGCATTGCTTCGCCACTTGCTGATTCCCCCTTACCTCTGCGACTCCGTACTCAGTAGGAAATTTTACTTTCACGTGAAGGGTGGACGGAACAGCCCCCATGGCGTGAATCCACGGCCTCCCCAGGATTGCGGTGTAAGGTGCGAATGATCGGACCACTATGAACGTAACTACAACTTCCTTGCCCTCCATGTCCACTGGGAGTGAGATTTGCCCCTCGGGAATCACAATTCTCCCGTCGAACGAGACCAACGGCGCGTTATACTTCACCAAATCCTGGGTTTTTAACCCGAGCCCTTCGAAAAGGTCCGGGTACATGACATCAGCCCCGCTACCCTGATCAATCATCACCCTCTTCACCAGGAATCCGCCTATCCGGGTTGTCACCACCAAAGCGTCGTCGTGAGGTTGGATGGTTCCCTCGAAATCATCTTCCCCGAAAGAGATGTCTAGCCGTCCAACTCTCCTTCGCTTTTTGGATGATTCTCCCTCTGCGCAAGCCACTGCCATCACCATCTTCGCCGCTGATGCCCCTCTCGGTGCGGCATGTATGACGTTGATTACCCCCCGGGGTGGTGGAAGGGGATTCCTTCTTTGTGGGGCGCCTTGCTCGGTTTCCCGGTCAGTGGAATCTGCTACAAACTCTTTCAGGTGCCCTGCCTTCACTAACTGCCCGAGATGATCTTTCAATACCCTACACTGCTCGGTGGTGTGCCCCTTGTCTCTGTGATAAGTGCAGTATAGGCTTTGGTTCCTCCGAGATGGGTCGCCCCCCATTTTGTTCGGCCATCTGAAGAATGGCTCGTTCCTTATCCGTTCCAGTTTCTTGTGCACGGGCTCTTTAAACAACACATTAACCCCTTCGATCTGCACCTCTGGTTCCTGCATTCTGAAATCCCTTTTCGGCTTTGGCGGCAAGATGCTTTGCCGAGATCTCCCCGAAAAAGGGGCTTTCCCCCTGCTTTGCAGCCGATCATCCTCCAGGCGTTTGTACTCCTCTATGCGTCTCATCAGTTGCCTCATATCCTCCGGGGGTCTTCTTGTCAGCGACTCCCGTAGTTCAGAATCCTCGGGGAGCCCCATCCTGAAGGTGCTAGCCGCAATTTTCTCGTTTCCCCCACCAATCTCATTGTAGAGCTCCCAGTATCGGCTGGCATAACTCCGAAGGGTTTCCCCGACCCTCATCTTCATAGAAAGCAACGCGTCGACCGGTTGTTGCACTCGGCTGCATGTTACGAACCTGCTGCCGAACTCCTGAATCAGCTCGGCGAAGCTGTGTATAGAACCTTTCCGCAACCCATTGAACCATCTCAGTGCAGTAGAGCCGAGGCTAGAGGGGAATACTTTACACATCAATGCATCGTTGTGCGCATGCAACGACATCATGTGGATGTAATGACTGACATGCTCCACGGGGTCAGTCCTCCCCTCATATGAATTAAATGGTGGGCGCGTGAACCTGCTCGGCATGGGTGCCCGTTCAATCTCATCAGAGAATGGGGACCGGGCTGCCATCCGCAAGGCCTTGCTCATGGCGTCCATCGCGGCGTTGTGGTGCTGCCGCTCCTCTGGCGACTTTGATCCTTGGTCATCATATCCATGTGACCGGGAACGGTCCTGTCTACGATGAGCATCCCGGGAGTGACGACGTGACTCTTGAGAACGGGATCGGTCTCGGTGTTGTTGTGTAACAGCTCGGCTGGAACTTTCCTCGCCACGGTTCCTCCTGGGTTGGACGTTGCGGTTCCTTTCGTGGCGCCGACCCCTTGCCTCCAGCTCCAGGTCCATTACCAATCTGCGCAGCCGCTCCAACTCCCGGTCTCTATCATCGTGTTGCCGATGTGCTGAGACATTTGAAACGGTCCGGTGTGTCTGGGCCGATCCTTCTCCCAATCCGGACCCTTCCTCTCCTCTTGAATGCTCTCTATCCTCCAGCCGTTTCTGCCTTCTTTCCCTCCACGTCGATCCCCGGCAGGATCCTGCTGAATTGCTCGGAACGTGTCCTCTTGAACGCCCCTCAGACATCTTCTTTGCTTTGAGTCTCACTCGAACCACAGCTTCGTAGGATGGCCCCACGGTGGGCGCCAATTGTAAGAACCAGGTACAAGGATTCTGGGCCTTATATCACTTGGGCTCACAATTTATTTGTAGTGGGTTTAAGGATTTCCTACAACGGGTCGTTCTCGGCAGAGAGACTCAAAGCAATACTCAATCTGAAAACACTCTCTCCTTGACTCTTTCCCCTCAATTTTTCTGAACCCCTTCTTCTCCCAACCTTCTATTATTTATAGTCATGGTTAGTGGGGAGATCATGATTACAATCACCGTTAGTGCTATTGAAGGTCCAGTGTTATCTGGCCTAAGTGGTTGTTTAGGTGAAAGGGCGGTGCAGCATTTATGATCTTGGAACTTGGTTCCATTTTCTCCGGTCATGTTCGGCGACTCACGTTCCCGTGCATATCATGTTCTTCCCGGACGTGACTCATGCGCTATTCCGGGAAGGATCAACCAGCCAAATCTGGGAACTCAATACCCAAAAACTTGTTTATTATCTAAGGCAGTCTCATGAAGGGCATAAGGTAACTGGAATTTTCCGCTGGGCCTGCAACCGAGGCCGGTATGGGCTTGGGCCCGGGGCCTAGATGGTTCTGGGCCCAAGGACAGTATGGGCCTTGGTATCGTGGTGCCGTACACTATGAAAGGACACCTAAGAGTTGTTGTTGAGCTACTTCTAAAATGACAAAATTTAGTCACAAAATTTGTTATAGCTTAATGTTACAACCTTACTCAATAACATAAACATTACTACATATTTGAAAATCTAATTGTTGAATTGTATGTTCTTTATGTTCTCAATACACATGTCATATTTTATATCAATCGGATATTATTTATTATATGATCTATAAACTTATATCTTATGTATAATTTTAAACTACAAAAACCTACAATTAAAACAATTTATTGATGACATATCTATTGTTTAATTTTAAAAAAAAAATTTCGAGCAAGTTGGATATAAGAAGAATATGTAATCCAGTGATGGATTTGTCAAAATTTACCTATAATAAATAAATAAAAAATATTGAGTAATGTCGTAATCTTAGGCCACAACCAATTTTGTAGCTAATTTTTGTCCATTTTAAAATATTGGGGGCGATTCTTTAAGTTTTGAGGAATAGCGTGATCATTTTGAAGATTTCATGAGACATTTTTGTCATTCAATGGTCTTTAAGGTTTTTTTTTTTTTTTTTTTTTGGGTGGTTGTAGGGGCATTTAAGTTATTTTAGAGGTTTTTGAAGGTATATTTTGGCCATTCGGAGGCTTCAAGAATATTTTGGTCATATTTTGTAAGTTACTTTCATTATTTTGGATTTTTTTTTTTATGATTATTATTATTATTATTATTTGGTTATTTTGAAGCTCTTAGAGGTATGTTTGTTAATTTATAGGTCTTATTCTAGGTCTTACTCTAGAGTATGATTTCAATGGGTATTTTTTTTTCCTCATCATGTTAGTGGTTTTAAGAGTATTTTGGTTATCTTGAAGGTTTTAGGGGAATTTTGAAGGTTTTGAGAGGGTAAACAAATAATTTTGGAAAATTTTGAGGAATTTTGTTTTTTGGAGATTTTAAGGGGATATTTAGATCATTTAAAGGTTTTAGGGGTATTTTGACTATTTTGAAAATTAAAAGGGTATTTGGTGATTTTGAAAATTTTAGGCAATTGTTTAAGGTCCACAAGTAGAAAAAGCCCCCAAAATTTATATCTCTTTACTTCTGAGATTATTAATCAACTCATATCTTACTAAGTCTTTAATTAATTGAAAGTTATGCCATCATCCAAGTCAAAAAGGGCTTAATAATATGTTCAATATGGGTCTAATAATATACTTGTATTGGATCATGATCTTAAAAGCTTGAGTTTGAGCTTAAGCTTTTGGATTTTCTGATGAGCTCAAGCTCAAACATTGTTTGTGGGCTTGGCTCAAGCTCAAGTCAAGTTTCAACATTTCATATTTTTTGTCAAGCTGAGTTTAAACATTTAATACTCGATAAAGTGCAGCTTGCATGTTTACAACCCTACTTTCGTATAGTAGTACCAACTAATTAAAAATAATAATAATAATAAAGAGAAATTTTCTTATAAATAAAATTAGTAAGAGCCCATTGCCAATCCCTAAGCCAAGTTTGAATATTTTATATTTGTTGCCAAGTTGAGCTTGAAAACACTTCACAAAGCTCAGTTTTCGCCTTTATAGCCCTACTTTCAAATAGTAGTATACCAACTAATTAAAAAAAAAAAATGTAGTACCAACTAGATGCCAAAAAATAAATAAATAAACAAAAAAAAGGAGAAATTTTCTTATATTAAAAAATGTTGAGTCAGAGTTTGTTGCTGATCCTTAATTAACGAAAATTACCTAATCCAACCCAGGTAATGATTTAAATCCCAAATTTTAAATTTAGGATCAATATAGGTTGAAATGCAAATTGCGCCCTCTAAGTTTAACTGAAATAAATTTCAGTTCTCTAACTTCACTTTTATTTAATTGAGTTCTCTAAGTTTTAAATTTATTTAATTCAGGCATTCCATCCAATTTCGTTAAAAATTTTCCATTAAAAAATATTCTTCTTTCATGAAAATAATCTATAAAATTAACTAAAATATTTTATAGATTTTTTATGTTAGAAATTTTTTATAAAAAATTCTTTGCTATGTTCAATAGTTAATTACATACTTAAAAGTAATTTTTTTAACAGAATTAGATGAAAGATCTTAATTGAATAAATTTGAAACTTAAAAGACTTAATTTTACGAAAGTAAAGTTAAAGGCATGAAATTAATTTTAGTCAAACTTAGAAAGTGCAATTTGCATTTTATCATTACTTTTAAGCTAAATTAAAAATCAATGCCCAAAGCAATCGAACTTTGTAGTCCAAATTTGAGTTTTACAATGATAAGTTCAACTGTATATAATTTCCCCCCCCCCCCTTTCCCCCCCTTTTTAAGGGATGAATCATCATCTTTATCATTGTTGACAGAAGAAGGGAAGGAAGAGAAGAGTGAGAAGAGGGGAAGGGCTTCAAACTTAAAACACGAAGAAAGTACAAAACAAAAGTATTGAGTACTACTAAAAATGAACCTTAAAAAATTAATTAAAGTATTGATGCAAATGTGGAAAATTGTGAGAGCTGCAAAATTTACGTTTCAACATATTATGAGGTCAACAAAAATCCAAACGTTTCGGTTTTATAATGTTTGTGTATGTGTGTGTGTGTATGAATTATAGTTAATGATATTTAATTATGAAACTATTAAATATTAATGTTAATATTTACTTTTCTTAAATTTATGTCTTTTTTAATGTTGCGCTATTTTGGCTTCTAAGACTTTGTTTAACAAATGTAGGAGGTGGAGAGCATTGTCCCTCCTAGGGTTCATGCAGATTTAAACGAAGAGGGTTTGACTCCCCGAGAATTGTTTACGAAAAACCACAAGGACATGAGGAAAGACGGAGAGCAATGGATGAAGGACACAGCAACATCTTGTATTATGGTGGCTGCTCTGATAGTTACCATCATGTTTGCTGCGGTATTTACTGTTCCAGGTGGTAACAACCAAAATAACGGTTTCCCAATTTTCTTGAATAAAAAATTATTTATGGTCTTTATTGTATCCGATGCTCTCTCACTCTTTTCTTCCTCAACTTCAGTCTTGATGTTTTTGGGAATCCTCACATCTCGTTATGCAGAAGAGGATTTCCTTGAGTCCTTGCCTAGAAAGATGATAACAGGCCTTTCCACCCTTTTCTTCTCTATTGCAGCCATGATGACAGCCTTTTTTGCTGCTCTCTTTCTTATGCTACATGAACAATCATGGATTTTCAAACCTGTCATTTGTTTGGCTAGTATTCCTATCACCCTCTTTGTATTGATGCAATTCCCTCTTCTTGTTGCCATGGCCAATTCAACTTATGGACCTAGTGTCACGGCCCAAATCCATGGAACATGAATTTTGATGCATGACTAACTTGTTGAACTAATATCACTCAATAAACATGATTAATTTAAACATAATTCAAAACTCCAAATAAACAATGCTATTGATAAATCTCCTACCAAAAATCCAAACTCCTCAATTATAGAATAATCTCCAAAATACAGTGCAATCTAAAGCAGAATAAAAAGAAATAACTAATAATCTTTTAAGACTTCAAGTATTATTGACTTTGCCTAAAACTCCCACGCTCTACCTTGCACCTTATTAAGCAATCCAAAGGTTCTGTTCCCAAACCAACTTTAATCTGAAAATGGTAATTGATGGGGTGAGCCACACATCCAGTAAGTAATTATACACAATATACAACAGAATAGAGTCAAGCAAAGCACGAGTTTGATTTCACAATTTCACTCAAAATATTTGATATAGTTTTCCAAACATATAAAGAACCACTAAACACATGTATATAATCAAATCTTAAAGTTATTCGAAAACACATACAGATAATTGATCAGAGCACAGTATCACATATACACATCATATATTCTCACATACAATCCTGTGAGCGGATACCAACATCTAACCCCTGTTGGTGAGGGATCAACACATATTCTCACATACAATCCTGTGAGCGGATTTACACACATATCTGATATATCTGATCAATTCTAAAAACACTTATTTTTGAGTCACATATCACAAAAGTAAAGTTTATACAAAATATACTAATTTACTTGATAATAACAATTATTCCAAATGCAGAGGCATATCAAAGGTCACAATATCTAATTGAACATAAATCAAAGGATGCTTGACTCTCTTAGGAAAGGGATAAGAACTGAAGAGTTATATAAATATTTTTACAATTCTTGAGTAAATATGAAAATTAAATTTGCTAAAAGAAACATTCTAAATACCATTTGAGAATAGGAATATGACTAAAATCACTTGGTTTTAACAGATTTAAAGAATAAGAACCTTTTTAGAAACTTACTTTGAAACTTAATTATTTTCGGAAAATAGTTTAGTTTAGAAATCATATTTTAAATGAGATTGGAAATTCAAAACATTATTTCAAATTCGAAGTCTCTCTTTAAAACATTGTCTAAAAGTCGAAGTTTCTCTTTCAATAATGTAAAAATAATGCTTTCAATAAACTTTAGAAAACGTAAGCTTTAAAAAAAACATAACTTTTGAAAACTTTTGACTTCTAAGAACCTAAAGAATAAAACTTGTGCATATTATGCATAATTACTTACAGCACTTGAATCTCTCTGAAAGTCCAGCCGAAACAACCTTCAAAAGCCTCAAAACACTCTTAAATAGGACCTATCATCAATCATAAAATATACTTAATATCCTCTACAAAATATAAAGCTTATAGAACCATACAAATGGACTCACTAGAATTATATTTTGCTGAACTAATAACACTTCCAGCACTAAATTAATGTTTTTCTAACCGATGGTATTCTAACCAATAATACCTCCTTGTATTAATCGAAACCCATTTAACCATGAGGAATGCAGTAGCAGCACTTTAGAATTTAATAGAAGGATTTTTGGTATGAAATCTTAAAATTGCCACTAGCCTTTTAAAAAGAAGGCTGTAGACGTGTAGAACCTTAAGGTATCATTCTGTTTGGAATTAGTCAACACCTAGGCAATAGACTACCAAGGCCATTACTTTATCCATCTCTAATGATTCATTGTAGTCAAAGTGCAAAGACTACCAAGGCCATCACTTTATCCATCAGAGAAACTTGAACTTTGACAAAATGTGAGCAATCTAGTGTGAACACTATGCAACCTTATTCATGGTTTAATAGCATAATCTCAACGGCAAGGAAAACGGTGGCAGCAATTGTTGACTTATTAATTAATTAATTATATATATATACATATCCTAATGAAAACGTAGAAGTCTTGCCTTGTTCATGGGTACACAGCGGCAATCTAACCGTAAGATATAAGTAGAATTTTAGGACCAAAAATCAAACTTCTGAACAATCTAATATCACAACTGATTCCAAGATAACCTTATAAACTTTTAATTCTTTGTTTCTAATGGTGAGAAATCATACCTTGAAAAAAATTCTGATTGCCTCTTCAATTGTATGTGCTCTAACTCCAAGGAAAACCTCTTAGCCTCTTTGATAAAACCCTAGCCTCCTTAGTGATGAAACCCTTCTTATACCAAAACCCTAATTATATTTTTTTTTTCCAACTTTTATTTTAACACAAAAGAGATGTGGGCTTGGTGGGGTAGTGGGCTGGATTTTAAAACTCACTTGAACTTATCTCTTTATTTGCAAGGAGCCCATAAAACATCTTCCTCTTTTCCTTTTTATTTATTTATTTTTAATTGCCTCACTAAATCGTAGACACTAAAACTTTAATTTTCTCATCTATTTGTAGCACCACAAAATTGTCTACTCCCATCTTATTGTGCACACACATATGGTACATCAACTCTATATTAAAATTGACAAGGTACAGTGATAATCATAAAATCAAAATTTGGGGTATTACACCTAGCATCTTCGATAGGAAAATGAAGCGTTAGTTTTAACATATTCATCAATTGTGCTATATGATGTACTGGTGTCCTATTAATAATTGGCACGTACCAACCAAAGATGAAGTTTTTCTTTCATTTTTCTTTTTTCTTGGAAGGTAATTGTTGAATGTTTAGCTCCAATTGCATACTTTTTTATTTCTTGGTTTTGGACATGTTATAAGTCTATTATATAAATCATGCATCTATGTTGCTATTCTTTGACATTTATTCTTTTAGTCACTTTGGGGAAGGATAGAATAATGCCTAACATTTCAATAGATTACCCCCCTCAACATTAGGACTTTACCTTGAGACTATATGTTCCATCAACACTAAATGCGGCTGCCCAACATATTGAGGTTTTGATTGCATCTTATAGATCTCACTCTTTATATATTAAAGCAACCTACACCTCATGATTAGGTCCGTTATTCTCTCAGGATTTAGAGTTGATGTAAATAGAAGTCGTGAGATTTATTATTCATTTGACAGTTGTTAGGAGAATAATAAATCTCATAGTGGTCCAGTTTAATATGTCTTAACTCTAAAAACATATCAACATATCAACTAGAAGTCTTCACTTTTATGATCAATACAAATCATCTTAGTTGATATGTTATAGTCTTCGCAGATGAAATGCTCAATTTCATCACCGACTACAAACTAAAATTCTGAATTTACAAAGAACTTGTGATTTATATCTTCTGTGACTTTTCACATAAATCACATACTATGCATCTCATGGACTAAGATAATGTCCTATTAGTTCATTTATAGATAGTCTCGTATAATTAAACTATTTAATTATTTATGACATGCCAATAAATTGGATTTTAGGGCATAAACCCCAACACATAAATCAAACAAAACAAAGCTTCCATAAACAAAATTGAAGATAAGAGAGAGAATGGAGTACCAGCGTTGCAAGAAGTAGGAGGATCCTTCTGCAAATCCTTGAGTTCCTTCAAGATCCGCTTGGAAGCCATATCAAGAAACCCTAATTTCACAAGATCCCCAAACCCTCAACAAAAGATCACCAATCCAAAATCTAAAACACGCACCACTACTCTTGTCTTGACTGTAAACACCAATATATATATATATATATATATAGAGAGAGAGAGAGAGAGAGAGAGAGAGAGAGAGAGAGAGAGAGAGATAGCTAGAGAGAGAGAGGTTGATGAGGATGAAATTTGGGATGACCAGAATCCAAGGGAAGGAGTTATGGTCTGGGTTTAGTAAAAAACAATTAATTGAACCAATCCATTATGAGTAGTTATGGTCTGGGTCTAGTAAAAAACAATTAATTGAACCAATCCATTGTGTCCAAAAATTTGGGGAAGAGAGGAGAAGCTGAGAGTAAGAATGAGTGAGGAAGAGAGACTGACTGATAAAAACTTGGGGAAATTTTTTGCAGGAAGGGAAAAACATTTGTGGGGGGGGGGGGGGGGGAGGATTAAAAAAATAGGCGTAAATGTTCTTTTGGTCCCTACATGTTGCACTTTTTCCATTTTGGTCACTACATTTTATTTTTACTACTTTTAGTCCTTAAACCAATTAACATGTGACATTTAAGTCCTTATCGTCAGCCAACTAACAGGAAAAGCTGAGGTGGCAGACGGAACACCCTATTAGCTAACATGGTGTTGATGTGGCGATTAAAATATTATTAAAAAAATATTATTTGGCATTTTTATATGCCACGTTAGCATTTTAATTTTTTAAAAAAAGCCATGTCAGACAATTTAAACCAAAACAGAAAATAAATTAAAAACAAAACTTAAATTTTTTAGTTATTATTTAATTATTTAAATAATAATTAATAATTAAAATAAAATTTTCTTTTCTTTTCACTATTTTGTTGGAAGATCATCTTTGTGTTCTTCGTGTTCTTACCGTTCATATTCTTCATGTTTTTAGTAAATTAATTCCTATTTTCTTGTCTTTTCTTTTCTTCGCCTTTCCAGTACTTTCTTTATAACCAAACAAATCAAAATTCAAAACTTAGATCAAACAATAATCAACATACACCAACCAAAATCCAGAAATCAACATACACCCACCAAAATTGAAAACCCAGAAATCAACATACACCCACCAAAATTGAAATCCCAGAAATTAACATACACCAACAATCAAACCCAGAAACAGATCTGCATATTCAAAAATTTTAACCCAACATACACCCACTAAAATCAAAAGACCTGCATCCTCTCATACGTTTTTTTTTTTAATTTGGATTTGTTGAATTTTAGTCCATCTGATTTGGTGCTATTGCCATTGATTCCCATTGTGGATGAGGTAGATATTGCTAGGGTTTCCATGAGCATGGTAATCACAGTGAGGCTTGATCTTTGCCGCGGATCTCTGAAACGGAGCGACCGGCGGCGAGATCTGGCGGAGGCACACGTCGGTCGCTAGCGTTGAAAACCTCGGGGTGGTGCCGGTGGGACTGTGAGACAAAGACGAAGTGGAACATGATGACGACAACGACGATTTCGATGAAGACATCGAGGAGTTAGGGATTGGAGGAGGAAGAGGAGAAGAGATTGATTTTTTGGGAGGTTTTGGCGGTGAGAGAAACGCTCTAATCTTCAGAGACGAAGGCGGTGACGCAGCCTTGTTGTACTCTTCAATGAGATTCGCGAGGTACTCATCGGAGGTGATCGATACTAGAGCGTCTAGATCCTCTGACGGCAACTGGCAACGAAGGCTCACAGATGTACCACACAACTCTCCAGAGTTTGATTTGAGTTTTGTGTTTGGTTTCAAAGCATAAGAAAATCTTGTTGAATGGCTTTGTGTGACTATTGAATGTCTCTATGTTTTTTTATTTGTAAATTTTTATAGGCATGTCTTTTTATTTTGTAAATTTGAGTGATTTTATGGGTTTGGTTGCTAAGAAAATGCAAGAAAAGAAAATTAAATTTAGAATTTTTAATTTTCTTGGCAGGCTTAGTTGGGGAAGAAAATGAAGAACACATAGTTCTAAGTTCTTCATATTCTTCCAAAAAAAGAAAAAAAATAACTAATTTTTTTTTAAATAATTGAGTTAGAAATTTTATTATTATTTTTATAATATGGCTTTTTAAAAAATTAAAATGCTGACGTGGCATATAAAAATGCCAAATAATATTTTTTTAATAATATTTTAATCGCTATATCAGTGCCACATCAGCTAATAGGGTGTTTCGTCTGCCACCTTAACTTTTCCCGTTAGTTGGCTGACGATTGGGACTTAAATGTCACGCGTTAATTGGTTTAGGGACTAAAAGTAGTAAAAATAAAATATAGGGACCAAAATGGAAAAAGTGCAAAATGTAGGGACTAAAAGTGCATTTACGCCATAAAAATAGTTAGGCGTGGGAAATTTTGTGGGAAGGGTAAAAAAAAAGGGACATAAATGTACTTTCTTGTCCCTACAATTTGGGGTTATTTTTATTTTGGTCCCTACTTTTTTATTTCATCATTTTTATTCCCTAAAATGAAAAATGCATTCTATTTTGGTCCTTACCGTCATCCCACTAACGAAAATTGCTTACATAGCAAATGGAGTGTACTGTTTGTAGACTAAATGCTGAAATGGCTATTAGAAAAAAAAAATGTATTTAGCATATTAAAAATTCCACGTCAGCATTTAAATAAATAATAAATCACATAAAAAATTTTGAATTTCTATTTTTAAAAAAAATAAAATAAGATAATTAAATTTATTTATTTATTCCTTTCATTATTATTTATTTTTTGAAATCTAACCGCTGGATTCGAAGAGTGTAATGAAAGGTTAATTCTGGTAAATTATAGTCACAATCAAACTGTTGGATTTAGAGAAAGGTATGGGCAAAGTTTAGTTAAAGTTAGTCAAACCCAGTTAAAATAAAAAGATGGTCACGAGACCACTGAACTTGGTGAAATTCATATTCAAATATTGATCATTGGAATTGAAGAGTATGGTGACATATTGGTGTTGGTGAAATTTGAGACCAATTGGATGGTCAAATTGAGAGAACATAGCCATATAGGTACACAATACATGTCCATCATGCGTCATACTTAGATTTGAAATCTAACCGTTGGAATTGAAGAGTGTAATGAATGGTTAATTCTGGTAAATTATGGTCACAATTAAATGGCTGGATTTAGAGAAAGGCGTAGTCAAAGTTTAGTCAAAGTTGGTCAAATCTTATCAAACTTAATAGATGGTCCAGATACCACTAAACTTGGTGAAATTCATATTCAAATCTTGATCATTAGGATTGAAGAGTATGGTGACATATTGGTGTTGGTAAAATTTGAGACCAATTGGATGGTCAGATTGAGAGAATATATATAGCCATATAAGTACACAACACATGTCCATCATATGCCATTCACAGATTTGAAATCTAACCATTGGATTTGAAGAGTGTAATGAAAGGTTCATTCTGGTCAATTATGGTCACAATTAAACGGTTGGATTTAGAGAAAGGCGCGGTCAAAGTTGGTCAAACCCGGTCAAACTTAATAGATGGCCTCGATACCACTAGACTTGGTGAAATTCATATTCAAATCTTGATCATTAGAATTGAAAAGTATGGTGACATATTGATGTTGGTGAAATTTGAGGCCAATTGAATTGTCAGATTGAGAGAATATATGTGTAATGAAAGGTTCATTCTGGTAAAGTATGATCACAATTAAACGGTTGGATTTAGAGAAAGGCGCGGTCAAAGTTTAGTCAAAGTTAGTCAAACTCGATCAAACTTAATAGATGGTCCCAATACCACTAGACTTGGTGAAATTCATATTCAAATCTTGATCATTAAGATTGAAGAGTATGATGACATATTGGTGTTGGTAAAATTTGAGACCAATTAGATGATCAGATTGAGAGAACATAGCCATATAAGTACACAATACATGTCCATCACGTGCCTTTCTTAGATTTGAAATCTAACCGTTGGATTTGAAGAGTGTAATGAAAGGTTAATTATGGTAAATTATGGTCACAATTAAATGGTTGGATTTAGAGAAAGGCGCGGTCAAAGTTTAGTCAAAATTGATCAAACCCGATCAAACTTAATAGATGGTCCCGATACCACTAGACTTGGTGAAATTCATATTCAAATCTTGATCATTAGGATTGAAAAGTATGGTGACATGTTAGTGTTGGTAAAATTTGAGACCAATTGGATGATCGAATTGAGAGAATATATATAGTCATATAAGTACACAACACATGTCCATCACGTGTCATTCTTAGATTTGAAATCTAACCGTTGGATTTGAAGAGTGTAATGAAAGGTTCATTTTGGTAAATTATGGTTACAATTAAACGGTTGGATTTAGAGAAAGGAGCGGTCAAAATTTAGTCAAAGTTGGTCAAACCCGGTCAAACTTAATAAATGGTCCTAAGACCACTGGACTTGGTGAAAATCATATTCAAATCTTGGTAATTGAGATTGAAGAGTATAGTAACATATTAGTGTTGGTGAAATTTGAGACCAATTGGATGGTCAGATTGAGAAAACATAATCATACAGGTACACAACACATGTCTATCATGCGCCAGACTTAGATTTGAAATCTAACCATTGGATTTGAAAAGTGTAATGAAAAGTTAATTTTGGTAAATTATTGTCACAATCAAATGGTCAGATTTAGAGAAAAGCACGGTCAAAGTTTAGTTTAAGTTGGTCAAACCCGGTTAAACTTAATAGATAGTCCCAATACCACTAGACTTGGTGAAATTAATATTCAAATATTGATCATTGGGGGCTTCAATCGGCTAGCAGCGGTGCTGAGTGCTAATAGAGAGAGGCCCAATCTAGGGTTTGAGAGTGAGAATGCATGGTGGTGGTGGGAAGATCGATCTTTGGGTATTGAGAACAACGATGTGAGATTTTAATTTAAGAGAGAGAGAGAGAGAGAGAGGGTGTGTGTGTGTGTGTGTGTGTTTTAGAGGGATACAATTTGATAAGAAATGAAAAAGTTAGGGTCTAAATTGATAGATTTAGGTGGGGGAAAAAAGGGAAAAAATTGGACTAATTACGGGCAATTCAAAGGTCTATTGTGGCGGTCACAAAACCGCCACTATAGACTGAAACAAATGCCGGTAAATCTTAGCTATAGCGGGTGGTTTATGGGGCACCACTATAGCTAGGAATAATGCCACTAAAACATACATATTGCAGCGCTCCATCAACCTGCTGCTGTAGTACGTCGCAAAAGACCAAATTTATAGTGGCGGTCCACTTGAATGCTGCAATAAAGCTGATGTATAGCGGCAGTCTGCAAAAGCGCCGCAATAGGTGACATATTGCGGTGGTTTTCTATATTGTCGCTAAAGTATCTACGCAAAATGATATATTTATTGCGGCAGGATTTTGGAGCACCGCTGTATCTAAGTTAACGCGACTAAAACATATATATTGTGGCGGTTTTATGGCTCGCCGTTGTAGGACATTGCAAAAGACTAGAGCTACTACGACGGTCCCAAAAAACACCGCAATATGTGACATATAGCAGTGGTTTTTACACCCGACACAAAAAAACTGCTGCAATAGTACAAATTTCTTGTAGTGATTGAATATATTGGAAAAGGAAGAATCTGGGTTAATTATTAAATTTGCTCTCATCTTTTGCAATGTAAACTAGAAATCTTGGTCAATATGTTAGCAGAAGAAAATTACCTTAACCTGTGTGATGTTTATTGGGGTTGGGATCACTCATTTTGTGAAACTATTGGGTATACATTAAGTTTGCTTTTCTATTGAAACTAAAAGTGTAAGTGGGGATGCATGTGAGAAGTTCTATAACAAATTTGATTGGTAATTGGATTTGGCAACCTAGAAAATAATCACTTTATTCTTGCCTTCAAGTTGCTTATATTTTATTTTTCCTTTAATTTTGGACTGTTATAGTTATTGGATTTTAAATTCTTAGTTAATTATAGACTGTCTGAGAGTTTGTAAAAAGAAGGGAACAAATTTACTTCTTTTCTAAATAATTGAAACTATTTTAGAGAGAGTGAAAAAACCCATAACGAAAAACAAAACCATTACAAATTTCAACGATTACAAATATGTTCTCTCTAATGAAAACCCAAACTGCCAAACTCACTTTAAACAACAAAAACAGAGAAAAGACCCTAACAAAATAAAGAATCCCCTGAGTAATTCTACTAAATCTCCTCATAGGCACAGCCAAACTCAATTAATTCAGATGATATTTCATTTGCAAGTTGATAGCTTGAAGATTCTTCACCGCTAGGCAATTCAAAAATTCCCAAGGATGATGCAATTTTCAACATCCAAAACAGTAAAGACAAATTGAAAATGAGAGTCAAGGACGATGCGATATTAAAGCAGGTACAAATCATTACCACATCTACTTAAAAAAAAAAAAAAAAAAAAAATTTTATTAGATAGTTTTTATTTAAATTTTTTTATAAAAAATTTTGTCATTAGTTTTTCAAGTCTCAAGCTGAAGTAGGCCATTTCACATACATGGAGCTATGCAATATCATCACAAGGTCAATTCTAATATTTCATTTCACAAGTTTATGCTTGATTTGTATTGTACTTATCATTATTGTGTATGTTTAAGTGTCTATTAATAACACAAAGTAACACATTTTGTATTATATGTTCATGGCAAATGCTGCTGGAAAGCAATTAGAATGTGGAACAAAAAACATTGCTCCACCAACTTCTCCACCATAACCAACATAATTTTGTAGTTTTACCTGATGTAAATATTTCAATTTTCTACATTGATTTATCAACTTTTTCATAATAGCTTTTGCAGGTGAAATAATTTTTCATCACACCTCTAAGTTTTTTTGTAATTGGAAAATGTAGTAATCCCAAATTATAATGAATACTAATTATTAACTTTTTCCAAAAAAAAAAAATAGAAGAGTCTCTGAGTACACGCATGAGCACGTGCTCATAGGCTAGTGTGTGTGTGTGTATATATATATATATATATATATGTATGGTCCAAGAATCAAGTACAGGCCCAAGACCAAGGCCCACATAAGTTAAACCCACTCAAATCGTACCGAACAAGTGATGGAGGGTCTGAGCACGTACGGTATAGTATAAACCAATCCAAGGCATCAACGAGAACGTCACATAATGCCTTGGGGATATCCACCCGTCGAGCATAGATTTGGAGGTTGGCACAAGTTCCAACAAGATCAATTCAGAAATGTGCAGCGGGTCCTATCCGATTAGGAATATACGTTAGAATGGGCCAACTTTTTTAGGAAAACCACCACTCATGATGGCAAACCCATTAAGGGAGGGCTATAAAAGGGGGAAGAGATGGTGTGGGAGGAGGTTGGCAAATTTGGGGAAAGAGAGAGAGTATGATACACAAGAGGAAAGAGAAGAGAAATAGTAATAGGGAAAGAAGCTCGGTACCTAGTCCAAGACTCCACGGGAAACACACAGAAGGGGATAAGGTTCAAGTTGGGTCATAAACTCCTTCATTTGGGTTGTTAGGTTAGCCTCAAAAGGATTTACCCATAGTAGGAAACTCTTTACCCACTCTAAAAAAATAAATTGGGAGCCCAACCTCAAAGGCCACTGAGTACAGTGGGCTGGGCTGCCACAAAAAAAAAAAAAAAATATATATATATATATATATATATTTGTTTATTATTTGTTTATACATGTTGTTATATAATTTTTTATATTTATTTTTAGATAGTAGTTTAGATGATTATGGGAAGTTTGAATCTGAATTCAATTGAATCTATGTGTATGTGGCTAAATTAATTTGAATTCAAATATCTTGATGTGACTGTTTTTATTTTTGAGAAGAATATCCAAATGTGACTCGCATTTAAAAATGAGGAAACATGTGGATGTGGATAGTAAAAGTAAAATACGTAAGTGGTGAAGGTGTTTTTTTTTAATCCTTTACAAAGGATAGAGTCTTCAAAAAAAAAAAATCAACATAGACATTGAATGATGCTTATTTCTATCCTGGGTTTTTGATTTTATTAATTTTGTAAAATAATTAAAAGAAAGAAAAAAAAAAAGTTAGAACTGTCGTTTAAATTAAAAGAAAAGATAGAAAAAATTGAAATGAAAACATTCCATATTTTTGTGAAATAATAAATAAAAATATAATACATGTGAAAATAAATGAAAAAAGAATGGTAGAGATGTGGGAATAGAAGTTGAAGAAAGTTGGAGTGGTATATAATTTGAAGAAAATAAAGATCATGTGCAAAAGTTATGCCAAATCTTTTTTTAAACGCGTTAATAGTAAGTTAGATATTTTAAAACCATGTTTTTGTCCTTAATTGTTTTTTGTAATATATCTTATATAATTAAGGATAATAATGATAGAGTCCTATTTTCTTTATACACAAACAAGTGAACAACAGATTAATTGGCCTACTAACAAATGTAGTACAAGTAAGTGAACAACTAAAGCCCCCACTAAAATAAGAGTCCTTCACACTGCCTTATTTATTTTACACTCCCACTTAACAATATATCTACATCACATCCTTCATTTTACATCTCATCGCACTAGAACAATATTAGCCTCTAAGCAGCTCTTCTATGAGATTTATACGGAAAAATTATTTCACCCATAAACACCTAAATCTTAGTTCTATACTTGTGTGATCTTTGTAATATGATATTTGTGATTCATTTCAATATTAATAATATTATTATTTTATGTTTTGTTTCCGCTGTTCTTGGTTGATTTATACTTTTGAAAATCCTATTGGTTTGGGTAGTGGTAGAGCCCTGTTTTGCATATAGTGTCTTAGTGCGACATCTAATTTAGTGTCTTAGTGCGACATCCCATTTAGAATTAGTTTGTGCTCTTAAATTCATTTTGTGTGGATTTCGTGGGTTTTGCCATTTTTGATTCGTCGTGTGAGGAGGAGAGACGGAAAGGCAAGGTTCAAGAGAGAGAATGAGGCAAAAAATAGGGATTCCAATACTGATCTAATGCATATTTACTGGCAAAAACACGGTATATTTCTTGATATGGCCGAAACTCCCCAGTTTTGATTAGCACTCAACATAGTACGATTTAGGGGTGTTTCCGACTTTCCGTACCATATTGCATGTTGATAGGGAAAATATAAGTAATACTAGCCTACAAAATCAACCACCTTGCTTGTGATTCAAGTGATACCTCTTAGTATTTCAAAAAGAAATATTTAGAGTTCAAGTCCCTCTACTTTTAACTATATATATAAACCTTATAAGAAATAACTTTCTTTTTCTTTTAAAGATATAACCATAAAAATAAATAAAGAGAAGAATTTACATTAAAGTGTGTGATTGTATAAGAAAGAAAAATGATTTTTTGAGTGTTGAGGCCTTAAGAAGAGTGAAGACATAAGAGCACAAGAATTAAGTGAGTCAAATGATAAGTTTTTAACATTTGGTATACTAAACACCAAAAATCAAACCACATCACATGTGTTATATGTCAAATTATTTTAACACATGTTACCGTAAACTTCTACTAGTAGAGGTGTACTTAGCTAATCTAATTTCAATTTTGAAAAGAATAGTAGTAGCAGGGAATGGTCAGAACTTTTGTCCCTCCTTATTTTTCTTTTCTTTTTTTTTTAAATTAAAATTTTTTTATGTTATGTTTTTTTTCTATAATAAAAAAATTTTAAAATGGAACTTTTTGACTTTTGCATAGTGTTTGTTTGGACTTTTGTAGAACGGAATAATTCTAGGGATATACCAAATCTTACATCCAATTTAAGAGATTTTTTTTTGGCCACATTGCATGGAATGTGTGTTGTTCTTAGCATATGGGAAAAAACGTGCACTTTTCTGTACAATTGATATGGAAAGTGGCTTATAGCAATGAAAAATAAAAATAAAAGGGTAAGTGATAAATATAAGCTTGATTGATTAAAATTTGCATCCAAGATTCAAATGCTCCTATAAGTTTATAATTATCGAATTATTAAAAGAAAAAGGGTAATTACACTATTTTTCTTGAGATTTGGTGGAATGATATTTCACTCCAAACCTTGAGGGAAAAATATTTTTCTCCTTTGACATCCATTTGACTATATTTTATTAAACTTATGTTAAAAATGTTGTGTATTAATGTGCTATTTGCTAAAGGGCATGTTTCCAAAGTTAAAAATAGTATTTTAAATTATTAAGTATGACTTCTGTTTTCTTTTTTCGAAGGATTGTGGAGAAATTTTCCGTTTCAACTTTTAAATCTTTTGGTACTTGACAAATTTTACATTTTTATTCTAAATTTATTAGTCATATTTTTATTAACCATAATTAAACTTTGGTAAAGAAAATTTTTATGAGAATTTAAAATTTTCCATTACCCATATAAACTCAGAAGAGGGAAATGTTATTATTATTATTTTTTAAGTTTGAAGTTGAGTTTTATTCTCTAAAATTTTAAGAAGGATAACGTATTTAAAACAAGGGTCATTCTATGCTACCCTTACTTTTTTTTTGGTGGGTATGGTACCCACCTAAATTTAAACCGTAGATTTCGCTTGTTATAATCCTAACCATGTATTTAATTTTAATAGGAGACCAATTATCGGTCAAGCAAGTAACGTATATTAGAAAAAATAAAAAATAAAAAATAGACAGTCTTTTATTCTCTCTCGCGCTCCTTTCTCGGAAGTCTGATAATCTCTCTCTTGCGTTCCATTTTTGGTTTTTCTGTGTTCGGTGAATTTCCTTTCGGCATCCTGTCGCATTAGTCATTGGTGAAAGCTTTTCGAGAAAGATCAAAACTGCTTTGCCTATGGTTGAAGCCTTGAAGGTAAAGATCGAAACAACAAACCGTAATTTCTTTTCAAATTGTGAAATCTTTTAATTGGGATATCACATCACTGCTCTCTCTCTCTCTCTCTCTCTCTCTCTCTCTCTCTCTATTTGATATTGTCTTCGCTTTTTCATGAGATGGGTATTGTGTACTGAGAGAAGCAATCATGAGATGGGGTAGCAACTGGCTTCAAATTGCCTTCATCATGCTCCCAGAAATTGTAGATTATGCAGAATGGAACCCACTCTTTTCCTCTGCTATTGATATATTAATTATGTTTTTCCTATTTTAATCAATTTCACAATACATATTCTCGATCGCTCGTGGTATAGTGTTGAAGCACCCCTCAAAAAATCAAACAAGACAGTCACTTCTCAAAAGGAAAAGGGAAAAAGTACAAGAATGCAACCACTACTGAATTTTGGTATGCCTTTATACAAGCTGACTAATGCACGGTTTAAACATTTGCTATTACCACTCATGCATGATCAAAATCATTTTTAGCCAAATAACACTTACAGAACATAGGCAAACATAAAATTAGAGTTTTACATTATGTGATACATATCATGATTTTCTTATAGAAAAATTTGAGGGTGAGGTACAAATACTTGTTGATGCAAGTTCTATGTAGCACTGATTTGCTTTACTAGTGAGAAAGTTTGCCTCTCATTCAAAATGAACACTAAAGGTCTGTTTGAATAGAACTTATTTTGCTGAAACTGAAAATACTGTAGCAAAATAATTTTTAAATGTGTAAATAGTGTTGTGGGACCCATTTTTAATGAAAATGTGACTGAAAAGTGGAATTTGTGAGTCCGTGAACAGTGCATCCATGCACTGTTTACGGTTGACTTGGTCAAATAGTGCGGCTGGAACAAAAAAAAAAAAAAAAAAAGGTCAGAAAACGTAAACGTAGCCACTTATAATTCGAATCCAAACTCCCTCTAAGAAGCCGTTTGGATTCGGCGTTTAACGCGTTGTGTTTTCAGCTTCGCGTTTTCCTTTTATTTTTTTTTTTTTTTGGCACTCGTTTAAGTTGGGAGTGTGGCTACTGTTCATGCACTGTTCATGAACAGTAGCTGCAAAGATTGACTATTCCATGGTGAACAGTGCATCCGTGCACTATTTACGGACCCATAAATTTCACTTTTCAGCAACTTTTTCATTAAAAATAGGTCTCACGGTACTATTCACACATTTAAAAATTAATTTGCTACACTGTTTTCAGTTTCAGCAAAAATAAGCTCAATCCAAACAGATCCTAAATTAAGTACAATCTTCTTAAGCAAACATATAAACAACTGGAGAGGGAACATACATTGTAGGATATTATGTCCTCAATGTAAGGCTCATGAGGAAACTCCTAATCTTATTTGAATCATATGCTCTTTGGCTCGAGCTGTGTGGTTTGGTTCTGTATTATCAATCTTAGTAGATAACTTGAATCCTAAACTCATTAAAGCTTGGGTCTCTACCTGGTTGACTGGCAATTTGCTGAAAGATGTGCTTTGGATGATTTTTCTATAATCTATATAGCTATTATCTGGTCTTTGTGGAAATTTTGATATAAGGCAGCCATCAAAGGTGAATTGGTGATATAGTTTCATCAACTAATGTCTGTGTATTTCATTTTTAAGTCATCTATATGCAGGCAGTGGAGCACTGCAGCCACGGAGGCTAGAGCTCCAAATAAGCTTGTTTGCAATAGAATAGATGGCATATTTCAGGTGGAAGAGATGGTGATGTAAGCAAGGCTGGTGTTCGCAAGAGAACCAAGCTTTAGGCGACTAATAGAGGAAGGTGATTCCAATATCCTTATTAACTCTATCATGAAGGGGGAGGATAGGGGCTCATTCTATGGTCATTTGGTACAAGGGATTGTGCAGGAACCACAACTTTTGCCTAATGTTTGGTTGAGCTGGAGAACTTAATTTGGAATCTTTCCACCTTTGTTTAATTTCACGTATTGCTTCCTATTGTAGTCACCTTGTCACACTCATGGCTTATATTCAGCAACAATTATGGCTAGTCTTATAAAGTCGACAATGGTCATATTTACAAAGTTCCAATAAATATAGTTGTTTATTTTACTAACTGTATGTTTTTCTTGTGTTACTAATATGGTGTTCAACTTTCTGCTAATGAATTGTGAATTTATGGATTTTGTACTTGTAGATGGAATAAAAAAATATTGCTGGTTTAGGGAAAGTTATATTATTTTGACAAGTTCAAGAAAGTTGTTGAAGCTTTGAGAGTATATTTCTAAATTGATTACCTCAACTAAAACTACAATCCAAATATTGACCTTTTGCAAGTGTTAATTTTCAAATGTATTGTCATTTGATTTGTATTTATGAAGGTTCTCCCTAGTAAATGTGTCTCAATTTGAAGTCTTTTGTATTAAGTTTTTTTTTTTTTTCTTCTTCATTGGGATGAAAATGATGTATAGAAATCAATTTATGTAATGGTCTATGGTGGGCCTTTTTGAGATTGTGGGTTGGGCTACTTCCTGCCACACTACGGCCCAAAGGTTCTGGGTAGGAGAGTCAGGACCGACCCGATTGCAACTCACCTTAAACCGGCTTGTGTGCAAACTAAATCCCCTTTGTTGAAACTTTGGTCACATGCCCATGGCAGATGAGACTGCTACAAGAAAGTTATGGCATGCAAGTATAATATAACAACATTAAAGGAAATGCGCTTATTGCTAGCCAAAACAAGCAGAGAATTCCCAATTAAAATAAAGAAAAGAGCAGCACAACAATAGAAAACGCATTATAAATAAAATAGCAATGATGAAAAAGAGGTAACACCAATACTTAATCAATAAAATCAAAGAAAAAATGGTCAGTCTGCCGTGCTTAGTTGCATTACAGAGCTAAGACGAAGGAGGGAACCACTTCCTCAATGTGGATAACCTCACAGGAAGGTCCTGCTATAGAAATTACCCACTTTGAGAGAATGGGCCTAAATGGCTTATGTCCAATTCTTTAATCTTTAATAGAGGGTAGGCTTTTAGAGGAAGAGAAGGGATTAGCCTATTGGTGCATGTTTGCCATCCTACTCTCTCTGTTTTTCTTTCTAACTCTCTTTCTTTTCTAAGTTTTTGCTATTTTGTTTATCACTCTATTCTTTCTTTTTACTTCTATGTTCTTGTTCTTTTCATGGTTGTTGTTGTGATGTTGTTTTACTGTGCACGACAGATGCTCCTTTTATACTGCCTGTCGTGGCTGGGTTTTTACCATTTCACCCTTTAACCACTTTTGTTTGGGTGTGGGTGTCCTTCCAAACCACCTACTAGTTTGTCAGCTGCCCAACCACCACTACTTACCTGTGCTGGCCGTGCCACATCCCATTACCAGACAAAGGGTCTTATTTTGTTTGCTTGTTCACTATGGCATTCCCATCCGGATAAGGGTGGGCATTCTCTCTCACTATCCCTCATGGCATGCACCTAGTGATTCCAACTCATATTTCCCTCTTTTGGGTGGTATGTCATCCTAGCAGGACATTTCCCCCAAAAGAGTTTGAGCAGAAACCCCAAAATAGGCTCCCCCATTCTCCCCACGGCTAGACCATACCCTCTCTTACCTCTGACCCATGGCCCACTACTCTTGTATTGGCTGGGTACAAGTTGGTGGTGCTTGAGCCTTGTGCGTGCTCCACTTCCGTGTGTGTGCTCCACTTCCGTGTGTGTCCATAGCTTGTCTGTTGCTCATACGTTTGCCATGACCTAAAGGCTTGTCTATGCATCATGCTGCTCATTCTTGGCCTCTTGTGGCGTGAATGGGTTTCTGAGCCTTTGTTCTTTATGGCTCGCTTCCTTCATGGGCTAGGCCTTACTTGATTGTGGGCTTTTCTCTCTTTAGCCCATTCTTTGCTCTTTTTGAAGGCCTGCTAGCGCTTCTGTCATGCTGTTCTGTTATTCCTGCTGTGGTATTGTTAGATCCGTGCCTGCTGGGCTTCTTTTGGGCTTGCTGTATGCTTTTCTTTTATTTAATTCCAGTGGCCCAATATTATCATTGGGCTAGCATTCATGCTATTTCGGGCTTTCTTGACCCATTCTATTGTTTACGGGCTTCCTCGGCCCATTTCCTCCTTCTTGGCATCCTGAGCCCATTTCCTTTCCTTAAGCATCCTCGGCCCATTCTAATTTTGCATTCTCATTGGCCTTTGCTAAGTCTTTTGGGCTTTCCTGGCCTAATTACCATATCCTTTACTTTTGGGGTTCATGGGCTTCCCATCAACCCCTTACTCAATTAATTCATTACTTTGGATCTTCTTTGGCCCATTCTTGCTTACTTTCTATTTCACATAATACTCATAGGTTTATTACTTCTTTCTCTGGGCTCCTTTAGGCCCGCTTGCTTCCTTTGAGGCCCATTTATTATTTTCTAGACCTATGATCCATTATTCCTGCCATTTAGGCTTAATGGTTTTCTTCTCAATTTACTAACTCTTTTCCTCCCGTATTGTTGGGCTTCTCCCAGCTATTGGGCCTTCTTGCCAAAGTGAGCATCAACATGGTCAAATTGTGTAATTGTCAAATTAGTAGATAAATTGATGTGATTTTTAAGAAATAAATTTAATGAGCCAAGAAATAATCATCTATATCCTTTCGATTTAATTTCTCATGTTTGCTTAAGGTTTTTTTTTGGTCGTAGAATGATGTAACCTATTCTAACCCATTTTACCTTTAATTTCATTATTAAAAAAATAAATGATCCAATGCATTTCTCTAATTCCGAGACGACGATGATGATGATATTTTGGAATTTATACAAAATCACTATCATGTTTATTAAAATTGATGAACAACAACAATTTATGCCACCCATTCCAAATAGTTACTTGGAAAGGTCGAGAGAGTGAGTGATAGACATAGCAAAACTCTTTATACAATCTAGTCATATATGATGTTAATACTGCGGGTCATTCTATCATACCTCCCTTTTTTAGGGGTATGGTACTCAACTAAATCTAAACCATTAAATTAATGGTGTTTTGATCTAGACCATTCATTTAATTCGAGTGGAAATTGGTTATCGGTAAAGCAAGATATATATATATATATATAAAGAGAGAAAACAGCAAATCAGATTTCTTTCTATGCTTCGGTAATTTTTTAGGTTCTAGCAGTATTTCAGTCATGTTTTAGGTACTAAAGGTATTTTATTCAATTTTTAGGTTTTAGGGTCATTCGGTCATTTTTTAGGTTCTAAGGGTATTCCAATAATTTTAGAGGATTTCAGGGGCATTTCGGTCATTTTCAAGTTTTAGTGGTATTTTGGTCATTTTTAGGTTTTGAGGGTATTTCGGTCATTTTTTAGGTTCTAAGATTATTTCAACAATTTTTTAGGTTTAGGGGCATAGAGTCATTTTTTAAGTTTTAAGGATATATTAGTCTTTTTCTAAAATTTTAGGGTCATTTGGTCTTTTTTTAGGCTCTAAGAGTATTTTGATGATTTTTTTAGGTTTCAAGGGTATTTTGGTAATTTTAGAGGGTTTTAATGATATTTTGGTCATTTTTAAGTTTTAGGGTTATTTTGGTTATTTTAGAGGGAATTGGGGGAATTTTGATCATTCTTTAGGTTTTCAAGGGAATTTCAGCCATTTTTTAGATACTAAGGGTATTTCAGCATTTTTCAAGTTTCTAAGGGTTTTTAGATATTCTCTAGGTATTGGGGGTGATAATGCACGACAATCACTAGGCTGAATGCATAATGTGAGGATAGTACCATCAAATATGAGAAAAAAAATAAGGGAACCACCGAATATGATAAAAGTACAATTACATGTGATGTTGGTACTGCATAATGTGAGGATGGTATCATCAAATGTGAGAAAAAAATAATGGATACAGTTACATGTGATGTTGGTACTGCACAATGTGAGGATGATATTATTAAATGTGAGAAAAAAAATAAGGGAATCATCGAATGTGACAAAAGTACAGTCACATGTGATGTTAGTATTACACAATGTGAGAATGGTACTATCGAATGTGAGAAAAAATAAGGGAACTACCGAATGTGATAAAAGTATAGTCACATGTGAAGTTTGTACTATACAATGTGAGGATAGTACCATCAAATGTGAGAAAAAAAAAAGGGAATCACTGAATGTGATAAAAGTATAGTCATATGTGACGTTGGTACTGCACAATGTGAGGATGGTACCATCAAATCTGAGAAAAAAATAAGAGAACTACCGAAAGTGACAAAAGTACAGTTACATGTGACGTTGGTACTGCGCAATATGAGGATGGTACCATCAAATGTGAGAAAAAATAAGAAAACCATCGAATGTGACAAAAATACAGTCACATGTGACGTTGATATTGCACAATATGAAGATGATACCATCAAATGTGAAAAAATATAAGGAAACCATCGAATGTGACAAAAGTACAGTTACATGTGATATTGGTACTGCACAATTTGATGATGGTACCATCAAATGTGAGAAAAAAATAAGAGAACTACCGAACGTGATAAAAGTATAGTTACATGTGATATTGATATTGTACAATATGAGAATAGTATCATCAAATGTGATGTTTTAGTAACCTAGTATAACATGTTGCCTACTAATAGATTCCTACCGATAGATTCGTAAAAAAAAGTACTGTAGAATCACCCTTAAAACAAAAATGGAAGGTGGAAACGCAATGTGTGTCGGTCTTTCACTTTCTTTCTTCATTGGTTCCCACTCAACTTCTCTCTTTCCCCTTTATCTTATCCCCCACTATTTCTCTCTCAGTGCCTCTTCATTAATCTCTCCTTCTCCTTTCTTTTCTGGTTTTCACACCAATTCTCTCTCAATCTTCAAGAGTTCCTCTTGTCACCTGTTCCTTTCTAGTATCTATACAAGTGCGTGTTTGGATCTTGGGGTAAGTAAGTTAGTAACTCCTCATTTTTTTTTTTCCTTTTGATTTTTTTTTTTTTTTTTCATATTGTAAGGCATTGATTGTTGGTCATTGAATTTGTGATTTTGTCCACACAGTTTTTTTTTTTTTTTTTTTTTTTTTTTTTATAAATAATTCTGGTTTGTTTCTCGCGGCTCGCCACCCTTTTCTTTTTTCTTTTATTTTGATTACAAGAGAGGAGGCCACGCCACCGCCATCAGCAGGCCGATCGTCTTTGCCGTGTTGACGCCTCATCACTGGTATTTCTTCTCTTCTCTCGCTTCTTTCACTCTCTCTCTCTTAGATTTGATCTACTTTTATGGTTTCTCTCTCTTTCTTTCGCACTCTCTAATCTCATCTCTTCTCTAGCTCAACTTTTATCGTCTCTGTGTGGGCTGTGACTTTTGTCTGAGTGTCTTTGTGCCTTCCTTAGTTCTCAGTAAAGTTACTAGTTTGAGGCTTTATTTACTAGTGGAACTGGGAGTAAAGTTTTGGAGCATTTTTATTTGATTGGTTATTAGTGTCAGCAAATTGCAATGGGTGTGGGTCTGTGACTTTGTGGTCGAAATAATTTTTTAATTAATAAAGTTGAGTGATTAGATGATAGGTAATTTTTGTCTTTTTGTTTAATGGAATAATTATGGAAAAAATCTAAATCAGTCCTCTAACTTTCAGTTTTATCATTTTAGTACTCTAATTTTCAATTTTTTTTCAATGTAGTCTTCTATTAGAGCTCTGTTAGTATTTTCCGTTAAGGGTTCAAAACAACGCTGTTTTGGCTTCTTTTTAAAAAAAATAATTTTTAGAATTAAAGGAATTCTAAAAAAAGCTATTAAAAAACAAAATAACAAATAACCAAAAAAAAAAAAAACTGTGTCTCGCGTACTGAGTGGTGTTCCACCAAATACTTCCTGAGCCAACTTTAGATTCCCCACAGTTGAGAGCAATCAACATCGTTCTTGCCCCTATATTTGGTTTGGGAATTTTGTTGAACAGGTGGAGAGCATACGCAATATTGGATGATTTGCAATAGATATCCATCAGTCGGTTGAGGATGTGGCCACATGGCTTGAACCCAGAAGCTATCATATGGGCATGGGTGGTTCGATCTATGAAGAGGTTGATCTTTGGGAGCAACATAGTTGCAGTTGTGTGGCGTAACAATTGGCCACCATTTGGATGTCCAATGTGTTTCTCACGTTTAGAAAGCTTGCAAGTCATGGTTCTCTTCCAATCCCAGTCTCAACGTGGTTCTTATTTTTTTTTTTTAACATCTTTTTAAAAAATTCCTTCAATTCTGAAATTATTAAAAAAAAAAAAAAAAAAAAGCCAAAACAGCGTCATTTTGAGCCTTTAACGGAAAACACTAACAAAGCTCTAACAAAAGACTACATTGAAAAAATTGAAAGTTAGAGAACTGAAATGATAAAAGCTAAAAGTTAGAGGGTCAGTTTTGGATTTTTGCCACTAGTTAATTTCAAATGACATAAAAATTCAGTGCATTATGAGAATAAATAAATTTATTGTATGGTTGAATAATTAGTTGCATGAGTGATGTTGGAAATATTACAATTTTTTTTTTTTAAATGTTATAAATTGATGGATCACTCGTCCTAAAAGGTAATTAATACACTAATAATTTATTATAATGATTTATTATTTTATTAAAGTGACACCATTGACATAATTTCTAAGTTTTTTATAGTAAAATTTGTAATAACTTTTAGCATTTTCCTAACTGCATAATATCACACAAATAATTAATTACATAATGAGAAAAATTAAAAGTTTTAAAATTTTAATTTGTGAATAATTAGTGCATTTTTGCACACTGCCCACATTCTTGTATTATTCTTTACATAGTAACAATAATTAGGCTTTTTGCTAGAATATTATTGGACAGAAAACGAGATAATCAATATAAAATTTTTATTTGATTTGTAAATTAAGAGAAAATCACCTGTTGAAAATAAAATATTTTAATTATGTGAAGTTTTCAAAAGAAAATATTTAAATTATTTGAAATTCAATGCTAGTGATGCAGCACTGCCGACCACTAATATCCATGTATCAATCTCTAAAAATTTTGACATCTCAATTCCAAAAAATGTTGATACTGACTTCCAAATTATTATCAAACAAAATTTTAAAAAGTTGAATTTGTAGCAGATACGATACAACCAAATCTTCATTTATTTTCTTTCAGACACAATTTGGTTATATTGACAGATCAAACATGGAAACAAAGCCTGCCTTCAGTGCAGCTGTGGTTGAAGTTCTTAAGCAAGACAATTATTTGGATTGGAGTGTTCGGGTGAAGACATATTTGATGGCTCAAGATATTTGGGACATTGTTGAATCTAGGAGCAATTCTCCTACACCAGAAAATGAAGCTGCCTTTAAGATTTGGAGCAAGACGAATGCAATGGCTTTACATGTGATCCAGATTTCATGCGGGCCAGACACATTTTCTGATATTAGGGAGATTATTTCGGCCAGAATTGCTTGGGATACCTTGGCAGGAAAGTACAAACCTAAAGGTCCTAACCCAAGTAGCAGGTAATTTAGATCATTCAATTCGTTAATTAAAAGTCAAGTACCTCTCCCTCTCACGTGATTTTAAAAACTGGTTTTACTTCGGACAGTATGGCTTCAGTTCCTTTAGAAGAAGGCAAGCTTGACTCAAGTATTAAGCCTGGTACTTCTTTCTCTCTCTCTCTCTATCTTATTTTCTGTGTGTGCGGGTGTGTAAAATAGGCTGTAAGATAACCAAGACGATGACAAACTTACAGAAAAAAAGCTTGAAAGCATTCCCTAAAAAGTAGGGGGAAAATATGAAATAGGTTGTGATTGCGTTACAGCCTTGAGGTAACGTTTTAGGAAGAAAGTCCCTCCCATCCGAAGAATTGGAAAAGACAGTGACGTGCCACAATGGAATTAAGGTCCAAATAGTTCCCTATTGTCACCATCTTCTTCATTGTTTTGTTCATTTGTTGTTTTTGTTTAGTACAATTCTTACAAATTACACTTTGCGCGCAGTTAATGGTTAAAATTTTGGAAGTCCTCTCCATTTCATTAGAAATATTTAGATTCTTATATATTTATGGTTATATAAACTGTTTCATTAGTTAAAATTTTAAATAGCATGATATTAGATATAATTTAAAATTTGTAATATTTAATGTGTGAACCATGAAATTGATCCATTGTTAATGATGTAATTAATGTGATTTAATTTACATAAGTCAAAGTTATTGATGTAAAAATTCAACTAATTGAAAGATTAAAATAATCTTATTAATTTTTCATATATATTAAAATAATCCTATTTATTTTTCAAGTTTAACTTATTGCAATTTGCGAAACGCTCCTATCAACATACCAAAAAAAAAAAAAAAAAAAAAAAAAAAAAAATCCTTATCGCGAAACGTGCAGTGGATGAGCTTATGGAACATTTGAAGACAAAATAGTCGTGTGAGCTTATGCAGTTTAGGAGGCATAGCTTCAGTGTTCTATGTAGAGAGGCAAAAAATGTATCACATTGTCTAGCTAGGCATGCATAGAATTGAAAAGAAACCAGTGGGTGGCTAAGGCTAACAGCCCACCTTTACTCTAAGCTGACTTGCACTATAATAAACACGAGATTATCTAGGATGAAAGAATGAAAGCTTTTTTTTTACGTACAGGGCCATTTTTCTCCATTAAAAGTTGTTAAAATTTCTAGAAAGTGTATTAAATATTGGGTGATTTAATAGTCAACATTTTTTTTTTTTGAGAAACTAATAGTCAACATTATAGTGAAAATATTATCTCCTATTTAATGTTATGCAGTAATATTCCCAATCAAAAAAAAAAAAAAAAAAAAAAAAGACAAATGCAACACCGCGCACCCTTGACGTGATGGTCATTCCATGAGTATAAGTGCTTGTGGGGTGTAGAGGGTAAAGGCTAGGGTTCAAGTTTCTAGGTAGGAGCTTCACACATATATACACTTAGATTAGACTAAAGTATAATTTCTATCTAGTAAAAAAAATAAAAGAAGAAGAAGAAGAAGAAAAAGAGAGACTTTTGAGGCCAATACCAAAGAGAATGTCATCTATTGTACATGTTAGATAACTCAGGCTTTTAATCAAACTATGTAACAATTTTGGGTTTACTTTATCTTCGTCGTTATGACAGGCTATAAGCCCAACTGCATATGTATATACAAACCATTGCTTTTTTTTTTTTTTAATTGAATTATTCAAACATATTTGGTTCGTTGCTTGTCAAAATTAAACCATTTACATAAAAAAAAAAAAAAAAAAAAATCAATAAGATATCTCAACTCATGTGACTTACAAAGTATGTTACATGGAAATGTATTATTCAAGAGTTTGGAGTGTTTGCTCAGAACACAACTGAAAGTGCACTTTTATTTGTATTTAAAAAATGTCCTCCATCTACTCAAACTTTCTCACACACTTTTCGGTGAGGCACTTCTTTCTCACACACTTTTTGACAAGCCTTAGTTCATGCCTTAACCCAAAGAGCAAGAAAATCATCTCCTTTATTGGTATTGATGGAGTCTGTTTCTTCTGATTTTCATGATTGTTCTACAGATAATAGTATTTCTTCTAAAAAATTATAAAAAAAAAAAAAAAAAAAAAAAAAAAAAAAAAAAAAAACACGTCTGCCATATACTCAAACTGGTATTGACAAAGATGATTTGGTGACTTAAAAAGAGAGAGTCATGAAGGTGTCTATAAAATCTCTAATTTCCACTACGGAGGTTGTTCTTCAACCTTACTACCTTATATGAAAATTCTTAGCCTAAGCTGTCCTCTATAACTTCTTGAATTTTAGAGGATATTTCTATTATTTGATAAAGTTTTCGTACTATTTTTTTTTGTTAGTGTTCCTTTAGAATGTTTCTCTTGTTTCTCATTGTAAATATATTTGAACTCTTAATTCCTTTTGAGAGTATAGCCCATGGCAACAAAGTGGAAAAACACTTCTTCCTCTAGATAAGCATTCAAAAAGCATATTTATCATAATTTTGATATCTATATATTTATTTTACGTTGTTCTAGTAATTATTAGTGGTATAATTTCCAAACAAGAAATTAAGGCAAATATGTCATCCTAATGAATACCCAATGCTAGGCGTACCATTCTTGGTTTGTATCTCTCTACCTTTTTTTTTTTTTTTTTTTTTTTTTTTTTTTTACACCATTGTACATCAATGGCCTTTCTTCCATATATCAAAGTTGTTACTTCCATTTATCATTCTTTTCTATTGCCTTGATCTCTTTGTTGATAACATTTCTCTATATTCTATAGGTCCTCAAACAGGAAAAAAACACATTTATTTATTGATATTCTCTAGTTGAATCATAGAGATCTTGTATACTTCCCATTTACCATAGTATTTCACTAGAACTTCTTTCTAGTGATGATAATGAAAATATTTTTATGAATAAGAGATTTTGGTGATGGACGTGGATAGGAAAGTTCTTTCAAACTTAATTAACATGTTCTTCTCTAGGTAAAGAAAAAAAACAAGATATTTCCCATCATCTTGTGTGTTCCTATTTCATGTTGATTGATTGGTCCAATTACATGGATGCCCAATTGAAGGTACAACTACATTGCTAGTCTAGAGTTAAGTGCAGTAGAAAATAAATTTAACATAGGCAATATGGTTATGATAGGAAAACCTACGCAGGAATAACCCCAATGAGTAATATTTAGGTCACCACTCCTTGAATAACCCGCTAACAAATATTGAATTTACGAGTACAAGAAATATTACATGATCCTAAATACCTACCTACCTATAGTAGAACTTACCCATATCTAACCTAGTTGGACTACTCTTTTTAGTAGACTTCATCAATGTACACGAATCTACCAATGTGTGGTTGAATCTTACAACAATCCTTGATTGATGATGTTATTTATGCAAAGTTCTTCACAGTAACATGCTCCAATACAAATGATAATAGCTCAGTACAAAACTTTAGGCACACGAAGTCGTAACAACTTCTCAATATGCCTGCCTCTTTTGGAAGTGTTGTAGAGATGCAAAATTCAGCACTCTCAAGCAATTTCTTGAACAATTTTTCATTCTTCAACATGGATATCCAATACACTTTTGGACACTAAAAACTTAGACTCCAATTACATATAAAGTGCATTTTGGAATGGATTTTTCAACACATACAAATAATGACGATAACACCGTGTTATGCTCCTAAACACATGTAAGTCGAAACTATATCTTTTGTCCGCTCTAATCTTGGATCATAGCTCTCAGTCATTTTAAGAATTTATCAAATCATTCTTTGAGCTATGCCATTTTGATTTACCATTCTAAGGGCTTTTAAAGATGACCAATACTATATGTTTCATAAAATTCTATAAATTCATTTTATCTGAATTTGCCCTTCTATCGAATCACAAGGTCTTAATTTCATAACTACTATATCTATCTCAACACTTTAAACTTTTTAAATAATTTTAAAATCCTCATAATTTTATTTCAGGAAAAAAAAAAATCTTTTTGACTAATCAATGAAGAGAAGAAAATAGTTATTTGAACAAAGCAATGATGGCTTCGGTCCACACACATTGCTATGAATAAGCTACAGTGGCTTAGTTTCTCTCTAAAAGCTATTTCTTGATTGCTTAACAATGAAACATCTCTCACCATCTTATTTTTCACCATAAATTGTAAGTCTAGCAAAATTTAATTGTCATCGACACCTTGATTATCAAATTGTTTCCGTAGTCCCTAACCTACTACAATCCTTCAAGAGAATATCAGTCTTTTTTTAAAAGTTGGTTGTCAAGACCTTCCTTAAGGTCTTAGTGGTTTGCTGTTTAGGTAATAGAAACTGTAGTTCTTTAGAGGGAACCGAGCCCCCAGAGATTAAGAGGGAGAATGAGAGAATTTAGAGACTTAGAAGAGAATTCACTGAAGTTATTTATTGCTTAACTTCCATGATTACAAGAACTAGCCTCTTATACGCTAGGCTTGGTTAGAAACAACTTCTTCTAGAGTACTAACTGTCGTAACTAACTCTTTCTCCTAACAGCTATCAAACTACTATTATAGCTCATACTAGCACATGTCCTAATTCAAATATGCATGTGACCTAATTGTGATAAGCATGTGCGGATTACAATTAACCATATGCCACTAATTGCACATTAACTACATGCTGTTATTGAGCTGATACTGCTGTTGTACTACTTGCTGCAACAATTACTCTACAGCAACTGTCCAATCTGTTCATTTTTGACATTTGGCCTAGTCTTAAATAATAGTGTTCAAACTGAGCATATAAATATATAATAGACATCAGAAATAAATTGGCGATCTATATTTTCTAAGCAGATATGAACCTTTACTTTTTGTTTCAAAGAAAATTCATTTGGAGTTATTGAAACTTTGAAAGTAACATTTTCAGTTATTGGTTCATCAAAATCTAAAAAAAGCATTTTACTCCCACATATTTGGTTACTAGTGCCAATGCCAAAGATGACATGTATCATTCTATTCTTTCTCTACTCCTTTGTACACTAACAACAAAGTTGACTCCACTTCTTTTTCTCTTTATTTTTTGTCTATATCTTCAATATATATATATAAACTAAAGGAAGGCCTGAGAGAGGGGTTATTCTTGGATTGAGAATTTCATTATATATATATATATAAAACTTACCCCATAAAATTAATTTGGCTTTGACATTGCCCCTAGCTCTTTTTGTATACTAAATTATTCATTATTTGCATTACATTTATTCAACCTTTCACATTTATGTAGATTTGATTCCTAAACACTAACTCATCTTCATAATTATTGTGTTAATAAGAATCATTTTTAATCTCTTATAGATTTTTTCCCTCAAGTTTGACCATACTTTATAGGGATGTTCTAATCTCTTATAGATTTTTAATATTGCACTTGCTTTGACACGGTCTGTACTAAATCCAATGTCTCTAGGTATTTAATTAATATTTAAATTCAGAATCAACAAAAATATCAACTGATAGTTGACATGTAGATAGTTGGCAGGAGAAAGTGACAAAGAGGGAAACATTGATGATGGCGTTGAGCTTTATATGAACTTATTATGCAAATCTTTGCAAATTGGTGATTGGAATGCTGCCAAGGAGTTCCTTAATCGCCATCTGCATGCAATAAGTGCAAAAATCACAGTTAGGGGCAAGACCGCACTTCATGTTGCTGCTGAAGCTGGACATGTGCATATAGTGGAGGAGTTGGTAAAGCAAATGTCTGCAGAAAATTTGGAAATAAAAGATTTTAATGGTTACACAGCTCTAGCTTGGGCAGTTTATAATGGAAACTACCATATAGCAGAATGCATGCTTGGAAAGAATGAGAAGTTGATCAGTATTGCAACTAACGGAGAAAATATTCCAGTTGTTTGCGAGGCAAAGCTTTGGGTAAGAATTAACTCTTCTGAAGGTGATAAAATATAGAGCCTGATGGGCCTACCTTAATGGGCCTGACGGATTGGAACTGTTGGGCCTGTGTAGAGATGATCCCATGCGCTATGAGGCTTTAAAGGCCCATCGCTGACAGACATAGTAAGGGCCCATGGTCCGAAGTCTCTATCGCCTAGAAAAGCCCTAAGATTCAAAAATGGAAATCCTTACTCACCACGCTCAGAAGAATTTGTATTAGAGTCCCACATGGAAAAGATTTGGAAACCAAGAAGAAAAGCCAATTCTCTACTCCTATAAAAGACCTGACACCCTCGCAAATCGAGGTACGTTTTGATTGACCCTCTCTAACGCTCTAAAGTGGGGAGAAGAATTCTAACTTGACCTTCGGAGAGTGTTTGGCCAGCACCACACCAGTGCTCTCTAAAGGTTTTCTTTCGATTGCTTCTGTTGTGCAGGTTCGCTTTGAGTCGCGAGTGCGGTGTGACTTATTGGTGATAATTTTCGTCGTCATCAGTTGGCGCCGTCTGTGGGAAACGTAGCACATTATCGCTTCCTAGACAAAAGAGTTACATGGTACTCACGCGCTCAATGGCAACCACTAACGACGTTCAAGAAGAAGAAGCCCCTACGACTGCCCTTGAGAGACAGGTCAGGACGCTCGCCGCAGCCGTGGAGCGCCTCACCAAACAAAACCACGACCTAGAAGAGTAGCTGAACCAAAAGAGTGCGGCGGTCAATAACCAAGGAGCGGATCAAGAAGGGACCAGCGCTGAAAGGAGAAATCATGACGGACCACAGGAGAGTAACGCCCCGAGCAGGCCAGTGCGACGGGACACTAGCATCCCTTCAGTGACGGATACGGCTCCACAACCCATCATCGTGGAGATGCAGGCGATGAAGGAACAGATGGAAGTACTGATGAACGCTCTCAAGGGGTGAGTGTCCAGTGATCTTGACGACCTTGTCAACCGGACTGACTCGCCATTTACGACAACCGTCAATTCCTTCCCCCTGCCGAGTAAGTTCCGTATGCCGAGTATGGATAGTTATGACGGAATCAAGGACCCTCTAGATCACCTAGAGACCTTCAAGACCCTGATGCACCTTCAGGGAGTGGCAGACGCGATTATGTGCAGGGCATTTCCTACAACCCTAAAGGGCGCAGCAAGGATTTAGTTCAGCCGGCTAGCACCAAACTCCATCAGCACCTTCAAGGAGCTAAGCGCTCAATTTACTACGCACTTCATCGGAGGATATCGGTATAAGAAATCCACGGCTTGTTTAATGAATATCAAGCAGCTTGAGGAGGAGACGTTACGGGCCTACATATCACGCTTCAATAAAGAAGCGCTCTCGATCGACGAAGCCGACGACAAGATATTGGTGGCAGCGTTCACGAACGGGCTGAAGGGGGGTAAGTTTTTGTTCTCCCTATACAAAAACGACCCAAAAACCATGTCAGAGGTGCTTTATAGAGCCACCAAGTATATGAACGCTGAAAACGCACTATTAGCCCGAGAAGATAGACCCAAGAAAAGAGACAGACAAGAGGATCCCCGACAGGACCAGGGGCGGAAGAAAGGAAGGATGGGAGACCGGAGGGAGGAGAGACGTCCAAAACCCATGGGCGGAAGGTTCACAAGTTTCACCCCGTTGACCGCTCCGATAGACTAAGTCCTAATGCAGATTAAGGACGAAGGATCCCTGACGTTTCCGGGAAAGCTGAAGAGTGATCCCAACAAAAGGTCCAGAGACAAATATTGCCACTTCCACCGTGACCATGGTCACGACACGGCCGATTGCTATGACTTGAAGCAACAAATCGAGGCCTTTATCCGACAAGGGAAGCTGAAGAAGTTCGTCAGCAAGGAGAGAACGGATCAACCCCCACAAGAACAACACCCCCGTCGAGAAAACGAGCGACCAAGGCCCCCATTAGGGGACATAAGGATGATAATCGGAGGAACAGCTATGGCTGGATCGTCAAAAAAGGCTCGCAAAACATACCTTCGGATGGTGCAGAATGTCCAGTTGGCGGGTACAGTGCCAAAGATGGCAAGAAGGGAAAGCCCCATTATCGGGTTCTCGAAAGAGGATGCACGGCGCCTACACCATCCACACGACGATGCCCTCGTCGTCAGCATGCGGGCAGGCGACTACAATATGCACCGAGTGTTGGTCGACAACGGCAGCTTGGCCGATATCTTGTACTATCCGGCGTTCCAGCAAATGAGGATTGACAGGGAGCAGCTAATACCGACAAACGCCCCGCTCGTTGGTTTCGGAGGGAGTAGGGTATTCCCTTTGGGCGCGGTCACATTATCGGTGACAGTAGGAGATTACCCCCAACAAATCACCAAGGACGTAACATTCTTGGTGGTCGATTGCTCATCCGCCTACAATGCTATCATTGGACGACCCACGCTCAACTCGTGGAAGGCGGCAACATCAACTTACCACCTAATGATCAAGTTCCTAACGGAGTATGGGGTAGGAGAGCTAAGCGGAAGTCAAGTTGCCGCACGAGAATGCTACGTAGCTATGATGGAGATGGAAGACCAAATCCAGGCCTTGAATATAGAAGAGCACCGAACGATGGCAGAACCCACAGAGAAGCTAGAGGAGATAACTCTCGACAGTTCTAACCCGGACAGAACAACCAAGATCGGAACGCTTGCCAAACCCGCAATCCGTCAAGAGCTCGTAGCTTTCTTGAGGAGCAATAAGGATGTGTTCGCCTGGAGTCATGACGATATGCCAGGAATCAATCCCTCAGTCATGGTACATAAATTGAATGTATTGCCTTCATTTCCACCCGTCCGACAAAAGAAGAGAGCGTTCGCGCCGGAACGAGACCAAGCAATAGCGGAAGAGGTCCGCAAACTCCAAGAGGCAAGCTTTATCAGGGAAGTCTACTATCCCGATTGGCTGGCGAATGTGGTAATGGTGAAGAAGACGAGCGGTAAGTGGCGGATGTGCGTGGATTTCACCGATCTTAACAAAGCATGCCCCAAAGATAGCTATCCCCTTCCAAGGGTCGACGTCCTGGTAGACTCGACGGCTCAACACCAATTACTAAGCTTCATGGACGCTTTCTCGGGTTATAACCAGATCCGCATGCACGAGGCCGATCAGAAAAAGACTTCGTTCGTAACCAGTCAAGGACTCTTCTGTTACAAAGTAATGCCATTCGGCCTGAAGAATGCGGGAGCAACATACCAAAGGCTAATGAATAAGATGTTCGCACAGCAAATCGGGAAGAATGTACAAGTCTATGTCGATGACATGCTGGTGAAAAGTCGGAAGGAGGAAGACCACCTGGAAGATCTTAAGGAAACATTTGGTACGCTCCGATCCTACAACATGAAGCTCAATCCGGGAAAGTGCGCATTTGGCGTAACGGCAGGCAAATTCCTAGGATTCATGGTATCCCAGAGGGGGATTGAGGCTAACCCGGACAAAATCTGAGCCATAGTAGAGATGGCCCCACCGCGAAATGTGAAGGAGATACAGAGCCTTAACGGCAAGATAGCGGCATTAAATAGATTCGTGTCGAGAGCCACGGACAAGTGTTTGCCCTTCTTTCGCACGTTAAAGAAGTCTTTCGAGTGGACGGACGAGTGTCAGCGAGCATTCGAGGAATTAAAAGCATACCTATCCTCACCACCCCTATTGAGTCCCTCGCAACCTGGTGAAGAACTTTTCCTCTACTTGGCTGTCTCCTCTGTTGCAGTCAGCGCGGCCTTAATTAGAGAAGAGGATAATGCACAGAAGCCCGTATACTACGCCAGCCGGGCGTTCTGCGGTGCCGAAGAAAGATACCAGCCTATGGAGAAACTCGCCTTTGCATTGGTCACGGCAGCTCGCAAGCTCAAGCCCTACTTTCAAGCCCATACCGTGAACATAATGACCGACAAGCCCTTGCGAAGGGCACTGAGTAACCCTAAAGCCACGAGTCGACTAATGCTGTGGGCAATAGAATTGAGTGAGTTTGATATCAAGTACCGTCCACGTGTGGCCATTAAAGGACAAGCTGTAGCCGACTTCATAGCGGAGTTTACGCGTGACGAGGACAAGGGGGCAGAAGAATTCCCCCAGTAGAGCATATATACCGACGGATCATCCAATCGGCGAGCCGGAGGGGCCGGCATAGTATTGCTGTCACCTGAAGGAGACAAGATTGAATGTATAGTCCGTCTCGACTTCCCCACCACCAACAATGAAGTGGAATACGAAGCCGTGGCGGCAGGACTCGACCTAGCCAAAGCCGCCGGAGCTGAAAATGTGGTCGTTTACTACGACTCTCAAGTCGTGACCAATCAAGTAAACGGAGATTATGAATGCAAGGGGGAAAGGTTGAAGAGATATCTTGATCAAGTAAGGGCGAGAGTCGACGAACTGAAAGCAATGGTCGTCCAAATCCCCAAGGGCGAAAATGAGCTCGCCGATCGGCTAGCCAAAGCCGCTTCAGCAGAACATATGGTGACACCGGGTAATGTACTTTCTTTTGTTCAACTTTTTCCACTAATTGACCCCGACAACATGCAGGAGATACGCTCCGAAAGAAACTGGACTACACAGATAACTTCATACTTAAAGGACGGGTTACTGCCAGAAGAAAAGGAGGTAGTAAGAAAGCTAAAAGTCCAAGCGGCAAGGTTCGTCTTAATAAAAGACATTCTTTACAAGAGAGGTTTCTCCCGTCCTTATCTGAGATGCCTGGGGGCTGAAGAGGCAGACTACGTAATGAGGGAAGTACACGAAGGGATATGCGGGAACCATTCTGGATCAAGGTCGTTGGTGCACAAACTGATACGAGCTGGGTATTACTGGCCAACCATGCAGAAGGACGCTGAGTCTTACGTTAAAAGTTGCGACAAATGCCAGAGATTCAGCAATGCTATTGGGCAGCCAGCTGAGGAGCTAACCCCTATGACGGCTCCATGGCTGTTCGCTCAGTGGGGACTAGATATCATGGGGACCCTTCCCAACGGCGGTAAGGCAGCTGAAGTTCTTGGTAGTGGGTATTGACTACTTCACAAAATGGGTAGAAGCGGAAGCCCTGGCCACCATTACGGAAAAGAACATTAGAAGTTTTGTCTGGCGGTGCATCATATGCAGGTTTGGTATTCCTAGAGTCCTTGTCTCAGATAACGGGAGGCAGTTCGACAACGGCCACTTCCGGGATTTCTGCTCACAACTAGGAATAAAAAACCACTACTCATCACCAGCCCATCCTCAGGCTAATGGCCAGGTTGAAGTCACGAACCGATCCCTGCTAAAGATTATCAAGACTCGGCTCGAGGGGGCAAAGAGCATATGGCCCGAAGAATTGTCGAGCATACTATGGGCATACAGAACAACGGCGAGGACCCCAACAGGAGAGACGCCATTCCGACTAACGTACGGGAGCGAGGCGGTCATCCCAGCAGAAGTTGGGCTCACAAGCTACAGGGTTCACAACCATGACAAGAGCAGGAACGACGAAACTATGAGGCTACAGCTAGACCTGTTAGATGAGGTGAGGTTGGCGGCGGAGCAAAGGATCGCTAGATACCAGGATCGCATGGCCAAACAGTACAACTCCCGGGTCCGACACAGAAACTTCCAAGTAGGAGACCTCGTACTCAGGAGGGTCATAGGTGCAACTAGAGACCCTACACAGGGAAAACTCGGCCCCAACTGGGAAGGACCTTATAGAGTTATGTCATGGAAAAGGAAAGGAACATACCACCTGGAGACAACAGATGGAGAGAAGCTACCGCATCCATGGAATGCCGAGCATTTGAGGAAATACTACCAGTAATAGTGACACGGCGAACGGCAACCAGTTTTTTTAAGCTTTTTACAAGTTTTTCTTTTAACTGTCTTTTTTGCTACAATCTTGTCGTGCCTTTTTTAAGCACAAAGGGGGCAGGCACTTTTTTCCTTTACGCATTTCTATAATCAGATACGATTTTGATCTTCTACTTGGATGTCATTACAATTGTCTACAAAATTAACGGAAACTAAATAAAGTCCACCAGATGGACGGATCCTCCTACAGGGATGATAACATCCTACAGGGATGATAACTTAAAAAGTCCACAAGATGGACGGATACAAATGCAGTCCACAAGATGGACGGATCATCCTACAAGGACGATCACTGTCAGTCCACAAAATGGACGGACACAAAATGCAGTCCACAAGATGGACGGATCATCCTACAGGGATGATAACTTAAAAAGTCTACAAGATAGACGGACACAAAATGCAGTCCACAAGATGGACGGATCATCCTACAGGGATGATAACTTAAGTCCATAAGATGGACGGATACAAATGAAGTCCACAAGATGGACGGATCACCCTACAAGGACGATCACTGTAAGTCCATAAAATGGACGGACACAAAATAAAGTCCACAAGATGGACGGATCATCCTACAGGGATGATAACATCCTACAGGGATGATAACTTAAGTCCACAAGATGGACGGATACAAATGAAGTCCACATAGGGAACGGATCACCAACAGCGTGAAAGAACTATCCACAAAGTGGACGGGTCACCTAAACGGTGTTATAATTTTATCCACAAAGTGGACGAATCATCAAAACAGTGAAAATGATTACCAGTCCACAAAGTGGACGGATCATTAACAAGATATAAAACTGTCCACACAGTGGACGGATCACCAAAAGGGTGAACAAAATTACAAGTCCACGTTGTGGACGGATCACTTGGTTAATAAAAACGTCCCCCAAAATCGACGGATCCCTAAGCTGATGGAAAATATGTCCAAAAAATGGACGAATCACCAAAAACGGCAAACAAAATTACAAGTCCAAGAATGGACAGATAACGGGAAGCTGAAAAGTTGGCGGACCGTCCCCGAGGTCGGACAACGGATCGTCCAAATGGACGGATCAATCAACACAAAATAATAAGTCTGCAATGTGGACGGAGTATAACGGATAAACAAATATTCTCTTAAAAATCCTTCCTCAAGGAGGAGGACGGACTTTTAAACAAGTTCCAAAAAATAATAGAAAGCATATAAACGTTAATAAGCCAAAAGCCCAGTGTTTAATACAATTAAAGAGGACGGATTGTTCTGAAAGTAAATTAATAAACCAAAAAAAAAAGAGGAGAGGACGGATTGTTCTCAAAATAAATTACATAGAGATTAATCTACTTTCTTTGGCTCAGCAACTTGAACATCCTTCGACGGGACGGATTCTCCGTCGCCCTGAACAGCGTCTTCGCCAAAAAGGTCATCCGTATTTTCGGAGGCGACGGGCAGAGCAGATGTCTGATCTTGATCACTGACGGCTATCATGGACACGTCCAGATCAGGGTAGGCCTTTTTTACTTGACGGAGTGCATCGTCGAAGCCTTGAAGGAACGATCCACCCAGCTCCTTCAACAAGTCCACGGAGTCGCGATACTCACTGACAGCATCCTCCTTGGCTTGACGAAGTTTTTTCTTCAAATCCTTTATCTCATCGTCCTTGCCCTTCAAGGCCTTCCCAGCCTCCTCCGTCCTCTGTTCAAGCTCTTTCCTCGTCTTCTCAGACAGGTCGAACTTCTTCTCCATTGTGGACTTCCACTTATAGAGTTGACCAAGCTCCTCCTCCGTCTGCTCAGCTTTTGCCCGTACACGTTCCAGAGCTGCCTCACGGTTTAGGCAGCGGTCCATTAAGCCCTTCATCATAACCAAGGACTGAAATAAACAAAGTTAAAAGGGTGTTAAACAGAAAGCTAAGAAGAATGGATGGACACATATTGACGGATAAAAAGAGCTACCTGTGCAACGGCGAACAGACCCGTCTCCCCCATTGCCTCCATCGAATGATTCCCCAGATCCTCATAATCCTCCGCGGAAATTATCGACGAAAGTTTCTCCAACGCAAACTTCGAGTCGTCACGAAGAAGGGGAGGAGGCTTCTTCTGGCTGACGGACGGGGCCTGCATCAAGCCCTTGCCGGATCCATGTTTTGCTGGGGTAACCGTCTTAGCTCCCTCAGCCATCAAGCCCACAACGGGTTCCAATGGAACCTTCTGCTGCTTGTGTGGACGGTCAGACTTAGGCGGCTGCTTCCTCTTCGCCGACGACCCCAGCCCCTTTGGAACCACAACCTCGCCCGTCTTCTTTTGCTCGACGGCCAGCGATTTTATCATTGCCCTTCTCTTTGCGTCGTCCATTTCTGCAATACAGGATGGATGGGGATATTTACTCAAGTTGAAGGCTGATTTCAAAAAAAAAAAAGAGTAAAAATTGACGGACTTACGTCTGTGGACTCTTTCGTTGTATACAATGGCCTCGCGGGTAGGTTTTGGTCCGTCACAATACCAGTGTATTGTGTTTGGGTTCACTAACTTGGCCCAGGTCCTTTCCTCCGACTTAGTCTTCTGGAAAATCTTTTCAAGGAAACCAAATTCCTCAACACTAACTTGTGGACGCCGTTTACCTGCAAAAAATAGACGGTTATAAAAGTTGTAATAGAAAGCTTGGAAGGATTATAACATTCAGACGAGTACATACGTGAAGGGTGTATATCTCCCCAAGTTGTGTCAACAGGCAAGTACTCCGTCTCCCCTGGACGGTTCATCCACGTGTTACCCTCTAGAAAAAAGTAACGACTCTTCCAGTCTCTATTTGAGTTGGGAGTCTCAAAGATGACCTTCAACAAAGGACTTCTACAAGCAAAACTGTACATCCCCCTTGATCTATCAATTTCATCTGGACGGTAGCAATGAAGGAATTCACGCACCGTCAACCTCCTACGTCCGCCCGTCATTGCTCCATAGAGGATTTCCATCGCTATGAATACCCTCCAGGCATTTGGAGATATCTGGGTGACGGACAATCCCAGGTAATATAAAAGTTCTCTATGAAGTGTACTTAGCGGAAACCGAAGTCCTGCCTTCAGCATCTGCTCGTACACTCCGACACCTTCTACGCCTTCGTAGTAACACTTTTCCGACACATATGGTAGACGGATGGAAATGTTGTCTGGAATCTGGAAGTTTGTCCTAAAAGTATTGAAGTGTCTCTCCTTGATGACAGATGTGAATCTGTGCACCGTCCACTCTGGTAGCATGATGAACTCTCTAAGTCCACCAACACCAATAACGGGTACTAGTGCTTGATCCCCGTCGTCACTAGAAGAGTCTTCTTCTTCAGCCATCTCCATATCCTCATCTATTGAGGATGAAGAAGAAGCAGACGGACTCCTATCTTCGCCGGGACTCTCTTGGTCTTTATGACCGGACGGGTATACCTCCTCGTATTCCGTCCCGTCACGAACCATTGACTGGTTACTTGACGCACTAGACATTTCCTACAAATTGACGATAAAACCTAAGACTGACGGGTCTAAAATTCTCGACGGGTGTGTGGGTTTGACAAAAATGAAGACAATGTAAAAAAAAAAAAAAATGATGATTATAATGAAAAACGTAAACGAAGCACTTACCAAACAATGCGAAGAGTAGTTGACGGATGAAATATCCGACGGGTACAAATTCTTAAACTGGATGCTCTGACAAGGCTGACGACTTCGCTCTGACAAACGATTTCTGGTTGAAAATTGTAAAAATGGGAGAGTGAGGCGCCTTATATATGTAGGAGATGCACGAAAGACGAAGCGACGCTTCGATCCTATACAACGGCCATTCAGAGATTGACACGTGGCATGCTCAATAAATGTTGACAACCTGTCAGTACGCATCAACAGATTTGTACTCTTCATGTAACCGTCAACTTTATGAATCTTCCTCTGACGGGTTGATCCATCTGGAACCGTCACCCTATCTTGCATAAATCCGTCAACCAGTTATGACTATAAACTTAAAACCTTCTTTTTGTCTCACGGATCCCATTCCGTCATAAAAGTACCCGTCATACCCATACGTTAGGATCGTCACCCCATTGATCCTTTGACCTAAAAGCTGACGGACCATTGGGGTGAAGGGGGCAACTGAAGGTGATAAAATATAGAGCCTGATGGGCCTACCTTAATGGGCCTGACGGATCGGAACTGTTGGGCCTGTGTAGAGATGATCCCATGCGCTATGAAGCTTTGAAGGCCCATCCCTGACAGACATAGTAAGGGCCCATGGTCCGAAGTCTCTATCGCCTAGAAAAGCCCTAAGATCCAAAAATGGAAATCCTTGCTCACCACGCTCAGAAGATTTTGTATTAGAGTCCCACATGGAAAAGATTTGGAAACCAAGAAGAAAAGCCAACTCTCTACTCCTATAAAAGACCTGACACCCTCGCAAATCGAGGTACGTTTTGATTGACCCTCTCTAACGCTCTAAAGTGGGGAGAAGAATTCTAACTTGACCTTCAGAGAGTGTTTGGCCGGCACCACACCGGTGCTCTCTAAAGGTTTTCTTTCGATTGCTTCTGTTGTGCAGGTTCGCTTTGAGTCGCGAATGCGGTGTGACCTATTGGTGATAATTTTCGTCGTCATCATCTTCGTCTTAACTATCCATTGAGTATTATTTCCTACTTGAAATTTTCGTAATATAATTCTGTATGATTGATTAATTTCTCTGTCCATATGGTACAACACAATATAGATATTGCTTTGGATTTAGTCAACCGTTGTCCGCGTTTGGTTGTTGCTCAAAACGGATATGGTAACTCCCCTTTTTATGTTCTGGCTTGTATGCCTGATTATTTCCTAAGTGGAAATCGGCTCCGACGGCTCGTATTTTGGAAACGATGGATCTATTCCGGTTAGTACCATCCCTTTTACTCTTCACTCATGTTTTTTGTTGACTTGTTTTAGTATTATGCAAATAATGGATGAATTTAATTATATATAAATGTGAATTATGTGATGATATCCCTTAAAAAAAAAATTTTATGAAAAAGGGGGCCCTTGAGGCCCAAACCCATATCCTTTGTTTGTAGATCCAATATAGCCCAAAAGAGAGAGAAGAGATGGTGCAAGGCTCTAAGCATTACAAGAGGCCCATTTAGCAAATGGATTTAATTTTATTAAGGATTTTTTGGGTAACATCATGCAATAACTTTTTGTTTATTAAGATAGGGGGGGGGGGGTGCTTGTATCATCCAATAATGGGTTGAAATTTGGAATATTATATATTTTCATTCTTTCATATTAAATTTACAAATTCTATGTCTTTTTCTTTTTCTTTTTTTTTTTTTCTTTTTTTGGTTTGTCCATATTGTGATAGTTATAATAGGAAATGAGAGATCTGAACTTTAAATGTCTCTATTAGAAACATAAAGAGGTGCTGCCAAGTGCTTTGTAGTATAACTAGTTTGCACCTTCGCACCTAGATACACCAGGGTTCAAACCTCCCCTCCTTCGTAGCAACTATTGAATTTTTATTAAAAAAAGAAAAAACTTAAATAGGTGTCAATTGAATTACTAAACTTTTGACAGTTAAACAAAACATATCTATAGGTTGTAACACCCAACATTATTAATACTACATCGGAAAACACATGTAGTGGTACTATACTACCATTTTGATGTAATGAAAATAATTTTTCTCAATTAAAATATGAATAAATTCTAAAAAAATTCTAATTAAAAAAAATAAGCCTAAAAAATAATTCTAAAAAATTAAGTTAAGATTAATAAGCCATGTGATTAAGTTAAGATTAATCCATGTGATTATATGATTAAGTTAAGATTATATGAATAATCCATGTGAGTATATGATTAAGTTAAGATTATATGAATAATCCATGTGATTCATAAGCCTAGATACAAAATAATAATTCTAAAAAATTAAGTTAAGATTAACAGTCTTAAACATTATTTGAAATTAAAAAAAGTAAGATTTTACATTGATAACTTGATCTCTTTGATAGCATTGGAAATGAAAAATAAGTATGTCAAAATCTGAATTTTGACATGCTTATGGAAAAAACATGCAAAAATTAGAAAAATTAAGAAGATTTTTGGAAGAAATTATTTCTATAAGAGACTATTTCTATAGTCGATAATTGCACGAATCTATTTTTGAAATAGATAGTCCTAATTTAATATTTTAGGAATGACCAATTGAACTAAAAGACTCTTGGCATATAATCAGTCATATTTTAAATTCGTTAGATTTCTTAGAAAATTATTGTAGCTAAAAGGAATACAAGTGAAATGACGTCATTTTCGTTATTATAGTATATGTATGCTTATGCAAAGTATTGGTTAACTTATATGAAAGCTATAGAAAATATTTTAATAAAATATTTGAAATTAAAAAATTAAATAGATAATAGAATTATAAGGTTTAAAATATAATTTTTCCAAATTATTTAAATAATATATTTTGTAAGTTTAGCTTTAATCAAAACCAAGAATTATAGTAGATTATAATCTATATATAAAATAATAGGTGAAGCAGAGAGAGTGTGAAATTGAATTCCAAATTAGAACTCTAATTTTGTGCCATGTGTCTAGAATTTGACATTGAAGTTGAATTTTGCATCATGTGGTTAAATGTATGTGGACTCATTCTCATTAAAACCACTTCTATGTATCGGGTCAAGTGAGTTACTGTGCTAATTAAGTTTTTTCTTGATTTTGTAGTCAAACGTGAAAACCAAAGAGATTAATGTCGGTGATAAGAACTTGGTTTAGGTACAATGCATAATTTCCAAAAAGATAGCAAAGCCAGAGTTTGCATCTTTGTTATAAATTGCTTACAAAGTTTGCATCTTTACATTTGCACTAAGTTTCGGATTAAGGTGCTTTCTTCTTAGTTCTGACGTTGAGTTTTGTTTACTATTCACTTACAAAGTTTGCATCTTTACATTTGTTATAAATTGCTAATATGTGATTAGATGCACATTATGCCTAAAATTCACTATCCTTATATTTGACTTTTTGTTCAGGTTTGGCACCTATAACAATGAAGAAAGCACTGTTGTGGACCGATGAATGATACTTTTTGCAGGCTGCAAAGGAACTTAGTAATCAATGGAATCTCACGCAAATTGGAGAGGACCCGGCTGTAGATGTCTGGATGGCAGATTTGAGTCACTATGTTTTTAAAATGTTCAGTGAAGGTAAAGGTTATAAACTATGTAAATTTTCCGGAGAGAGATTTATTATTCTATATTTACGCAAGTTTGGTCGCCTTCTTGGAGTGGATCACTCCACCTTGTCTTTCTATTGGAATTTTTTATTCAAATTGTTACAATTTAATTCGAAATTTTATTTGAATTTTCCTATTGTTGTTACTATCATATATTATCAGTCCAATTGTTCAATTAGAATATGAAATTGGAGTCCAATTTTACTATACACGTGTACAATCTAATTATTTTTAATTTTGTTGTCATGTGCAAAAGCCAATGAGATGAAATTAATAACACATTAAACACTCATGCTTTGGGAATCGGTAGTACCAATCTAAATCCATTGGACCTGCTTCGTGATAATACAACTATGAAGGATGTATAAAAATACGCACAAACCCCTCTTTCTATAAAAAGAGATTGGAGAGAATTTCTTTTATCAGCCATGGAACTTCAGAGGTTTTTTCTTTATACAAATGCCCATCATGTTACAAAATGACCCATCGTAAAACTACAAAATGAGTACAACTCTGAGGGTTTTTTTTTTTTTTTTTTAATTTTAAATTTTTTAAGCTGCGAAAATTTCAATCACCAATAGAGATTGAAGATTCAAAAGCGTGAATGGATCTTTTGGATAAACATTGTCACCAAGGTTCATCTTTCTGTGTAAAATATATATACTGCTAAGTTTTGTTAATGAAATTTTCTGGTTAATAATATGAATTTAGACTTAAATGAGTCTTTTAAACATGAATAAACTCATGATTAATAATATATCCATTCCCGTGCGGTAGCACGGGGCTACATACTAGTTTATAATAAATGGTGAAGCTTCTTTAAAATTTTTGATAGATTTGATAATTAAATTTTAATTGGAGTTTTTTTTTTTTTTTTAATTTCTTTAAATTTAAGTGGAGTTTAATTTATAAAAATCTATCTCAATAAATTTAATTTTATAGTGCAGTAAATTAAGAAAGCACGTCCTACAAAGGATAATACTTAAGTCAAGTTGCATAGCACAAGTACAATGCCCAATTTTTATTATTAATACAAAAAATTATTATAAATGATCAAAATAAATTAAAATAAATAATGATTTTTTTAGATATATAGATTTTTTTTTTATATAATAGAATTTTAGTGAGAAAAGCATTTCTAAACCTCTTAAAGCTTTGATTATAGGGTTTCTATAATTTTAATGTGCTTATGGTGTGTCCACATAGTGAAAGTATATTTTATGACGTGTAACACTTACATCAAACCAAAATCATATTGCACAAGAACAACTTAAATCAATGTTGAAAAATAAACTTCTACTCATATATAACATTCTAATAATTTACTATTTTTAGACATGAAAAAGAAAGTGGCAGAAAATGTGAGTTAACACACACAGAATATAACTAAGATTTATTATAAATTAGCTTATTTATATCTTAACCTTGTAATTATATTACTTAAAAAAAAATTGGATAAATATGTTATTTAAAAAGTTGATTCTCAAAATAATAATAATAATCATAATAACAATATTCACTTAGAAAGTTATATTAATATGTCCGTTTGATTTGCTTATTCCTAATAACTTATTTTCATAGTATTTATCAAATGTGTTGTAAAAGGCTAAGGCTGCTTTTAGCACTAGCTTTTTACTGGCTTTTTGCTAAAACTTGTTGCTTTTTGCCCATGCAAGTCCCACAAAAAGCCCATGCTTAATTTGGTTCAAGTTTAGGATTCCGTGTTATATGTATTCTACTACAAAGTTTTGGTCAAAAAGTTAACAACAATCAACTATCTATGGGTCGCATTTTATGATTTTTGCTCAAAATGCCAAGTCTTTTTTTGCTTATTACAGTTCTACTGTTCCACCTTACTCTTTTGCTATAGTAAAGGCTGCTTTTAGCACTAGCTTTTTACTGGCTTTTTGCTAAAACTTATTGCTTTTTGCCCATGCAAGTCCCACAAAAAGCCCATGCTTAATTTGGTTCAAGTTTAGGATTCCATGTTATATGTATTCTACTGCAAAGTTTTGGTCAAAAAGTTAACAACAATCAACTATATATGGGTCGCATTTTATGATTTTTGCTCAAAATGCCAAGTCTTTTTTTGCTTATTACGGTTCTACTGTTCCACCTTACTCTTTTGCTATAGTAAAGGCTGCTTTTAGCACTAGCTTTTTACTGGCTTTTTGCTAAAACTTATTGCTTTTTGCCCATGCAAGTCCCACAAAAAGCCCATGCTTAATTTGGTTCAAGTTTAGGATTCCATGTTATATGTATTCTACTACAAAGTTTTGGTCAAAAAGTTAACAACAATCAACTATCTATGGGTTGCATTTTATGATTTTTTGCTCAAAATGCCAAGTCTTTTTTTGCTTATTACGGTTCTACTGTTCCACCTTACTCTTTTGCTATAGTAAAGGTTGCTTTTAGCACTAGCTTTTTACTGGCTTTTTGCTAAAACTTATTGCTTTTTGCCCATGCAAGTCCCACAAAAAGCCCATGCGTAATTTGGTTCAAGTTTAGGATTCCATGTTATATGTATTCTACTGCAAAGTTTTGGTAAAAAAGTTAACAACAATCAACTATCTATGGGTCGCATTTTATGATTTTTGCTCAAAATGCCAAGTCTTTTTTTGCTTATTACGGTTTTATTGTTCCACCTTACTCTTTTGCTATAGTACTTTTCAGCAAAAAAATCAATTAACTATTTTTTTCTAAGTTTTTAACTTTTAGTTACAGTACTTTCAATAAAAATCTTTCAACATCAACTTTTGTTTTTTTAGGTTTTAGATTTTAGCTACAAAACTTTCAACAAAAATCTTTTAACAAAAAGCTAGATAAGTTGTTCTTATAAAACAGACACTGAAAACTTCTTTATTTCAAAAAAAGATGAAAAGTTAGATTATTTGCAAAAAAATTGAAACAAAAAATAGTTTGTCTATATTTGGCCATATATGTAAATGGGTAATGTCATTGGATTGAATTAATTTTAACTGATTTAAGAGATGTCTGTCATATCTATAAATTTATTGAATTAGTTTTGAACCAAAAACAATTCCAATAGACTTGTTAAAATGGGTAACGTCTTGGCCAAAAGTTTTGTAGTTTTGACTCGTACCTTCTTATATTTCCAAAAAAGAAAATTAGGATTTAAACTTCCTTTCAAACTATTAAATTATACAAAAACAAATAAAAATTAAACAAAAATGGGTAACACCCCACAAATGTTAATGGGATTCTCCTACTAGTTCCACAACTATAATATAAGTCCCTTACTTAAAGATTTTAATTTTTTTTTATGGTATTACTTTTGTTTCCAAATTTCCAATATTTAAAGTGTGTCAATCAATTGTTCAAAGAAATCATTTCCCATTAATCCAAGCCATAATTTTCTTGATTATGTATGTGTTGCCTTCTGAACATTGCTAGTAATCTAAGATAAGGGTTAAATTCGTTGTACACGAACTCAAGTCATGATTGTAGTTAATTTTGGGGGAATATAAAACTGTGTAAAATATTTTGTATGTAATAAACATTACTCTTAGATAAAGCCAAATTGCAATAGTTAGTGAAGCTTGAATTATATAATTGTGCATGTGTATTTTTTTTTTCCAGGTATTCATATTCAATCGGGTGGTCCCATCAATGATATTCATTTGAACATTCCAAAACCTGTGGGAAATGGAAGCCGAAGCAATGGTAAAGAAATTATTGGATCGGGTATGTCACTGTACAAAGTTCATTTTCTCAAGATTTAGGTTGTAAGAGCATTCATAGTAGTGGTGCTAAAATACCTAAAAAAGCTATTTTAGCACCCAACACACTAAAAATACCCACAACATCGAACATATTATACTTAAAAAAAATTTAACTCTTAGCTATAGTAAACTGCCATCTTTAGTAACTAACTGTAGTTGGAAGTTAAACAAAAATAATGTTGTTTATTTGGTTCACGTGCTACTTCTCTCTCCTCTCTTTTCTCTCTTTTTGCTTCTCCTCTGTTTCTAATTTTCTATCACCCACGCCTTCATGCCCAGCCTCTCCCCTTCTCCCTCTCCATTGAAATCAACTTTCTCACTCTATCTTGTCACTCTCGTCTCTCTCGGGTTGGCTTGTGGCAATTGGGTTAGGTTCTGATCGGATTTATGGTGGTTCGATGTGTGCTTCAGTGGTCTGATCGGATTTATGGTGGTTTGATATGTGCTTCAGTGGGGCTTCGTGGGTTCAATTAATTTTCGTTTTTGTTTTTCTTTCCCCAGTTGATGGTGGTGATGTGGATGTGGGTTTGGGTTTGTGATTTGGTTGTGATTTTGGTGGTTGGGGGTTATGGTTTTGGGTGGTGGTGACAGTGGCAGTGGTTGTTGTGGCTGTTTTTCTTTTCTCTCTTTTTGCTTCTCCCCTGTTTCTAATTTTCTATCACCCACGCCTTCATGCCCAGCCTCTCCCCTTCTCCCTCTCAATTGAAATCAACTTTGTCACTCTATCTTGTCCCACTCTCTCCTCTCAGGTTGGCTTATGGCAATTGGGTTGGGTTTCGATCGGATTTACGGTGGTCCGATCATATTTATGGTGGTTTGATATGTGCTTCAATGGGGCTTTGTGGGTACGATTGATTTTCGTTTTTGTTTTTCTTTTCCTGGATGATAGTGGTGATGCGGTTTTGAGTTTGTGATTTGGTTGTGATTTTGGTAGTTGTGGGTTGTGGTTTTGGGTGGTGGTGACAGTGGTAGTGGTTGTTGTGGCTGTGGTGGTGGTTGAATGGGTTTTGTGTCTACAGAGTTGTGGTTTTTTTTTTTTTTTTTTTTTTTTCGGTGGTGGCTGGTGGTTGAATGGGTTTTGTGGCTAGTGGCTTATGGTGGTTGGTAGCTATTTTTTTTTCCTGGTTTTCAGTGGTGGTGATTAGTGGTGGCTAGAGGTGGGTGTGGTTATGGGTTTGCTAGGTTGAGAGCATTTGTTCATCCCAACCCTTTTGTATGAGAGAGAATGCCTCAGTCTAGAGAAACAAATCTCTTTATCCTCTCTTCTCCTTTTCTCTCACAAATGACATATCCTTGAGAGAAATTTGTAACCTTCACCTCCATCACCAAACCTTGAGCGTTGTGAGTTTGTTGAAGGGTTGGAAACTTAGTGAAGCCAAATCAAATCCAAATCATTTGTTGTTTTCCATTGGTAGCTCAACGGTGGTGACTCTAATAAGCTAGATGAAGAAATTTTTGTCTTGTTGAATATCTTTGTGTTTTGTAAATTTTTGTGGGCATGTCTTTGCATTTTGTAAATCTAAGTAATTTTATGGGTTTGGTTGCTAAGAAAATGCAAGAAATGAAAAGAAAATCTAGATTTTTTTAACTTTATGGGCAAGGTTAGTTGGGGAAGAAAATGAAGAACATGATTGACCGGAAAGAACACATTTTCTTCTTCAAAAAAAAAAAAAAATTCTTTTCTTTTCTTAAAAAAAAAAAAAAAAAAAAGAAGGTTAGAAATTACTATTATTTTTATCTGATGTGGGTTTTTTTTTTTTTTTAGTTAAATTGCTGATGTGGCATTTTAAAAATGCTAAATAATTTTTTTTTAAATATTATTTTAATGGTAACATTAGCATTTACTGTGCCAACAGTGCACCCCGTCTGCTATGTAGATAATTTCTGTTAGTGAGATGATAGTAAAGACCAAAACAATATCATTTAAAAAAAAAAATTTAAGAACTAAATACAGTAAAATTAAAAAGTAGGGACCAAAATGAGAACAGAGTCAAAATGTAAGGATCAAAAAGGTATTTCTGCTTTAAAAAATGATATTTAAATGAAATAGAATATATGATAGAAATTAGATAATGTGGGTGATTTGAAAAATGGTTAGCTGAAACAGTATAAATAAGTTCTTATTCTAAAATAGAAAGTATGTTTTGCATAAAATATTGTAAATGCTAACAAAATGTTTATTTAGGTGATGTTTCGGGAAGTCAATGTGAGGTTTTTTGGGGTTTCATTCCCTAAATTGGTCTCTTATCCTAGTTTAGGGAGACAATGTGAATGCTAACATTGACAATCAAATTTTGTGAAATCCTTTTTTTTCTCCGTGATTCCCTTTCATCATAGAAATCTACAATGAAAGCATTTCATAACAATGTGAGATTATAGGATGGAAAATAAAGAAATTTAAGTTTTAGTTCTTAATTTGAAATTGGGATTAAAATTTAGGGTTTTACATCTATAATGCTTACATCATCTGCTCTTTTTATAGTACGTAATAATTTTCAAATACACAATTAAGCAAGATTTTTACACTGCAGGGATATATTCATTGGGCCAGCTAGTTTCAAATCTCCAAACTCTCTTGGGTAGAGTACTTTACAACTCAATTTATTATATTTCCTTAAGTTCAATAAATTAGGTTATATTACTAAATTCAAACGTATAATTATATTGAATTATATTATTTTGAAAATAATAACATTATTTATTTTTTATTAGTTAATATAAATGGAAACCTATAAACCTAAAATACTGGTATCTAAGTTTTGCACATTAAGTGTTTGACAATTCATATAATCACATCAACTAAGAATTGTTTTGCGTTTGTGGGTTTTTCTTTTGAAAACCCTACAGTGGTGAAACAACTTGTCTGTCTCTTAAATAGACCATATTTTCCCCAGTTTTTAGTGGAATCTTTATTGTTTTTTTTTTTCTTAGTTTTTTGTCTACGCACGCTATGGATGACCTTCAAGGGAGATGGGTAAAGTTGTCGCTCAAAACAAGGGAAACCCAGACGGTAAACCTTTCTACTAACGTTGTGGAAAATAGTGAGATTTTGGTGGCTAAGTTATTCACCAAACTAAGGATAAATCTGGAAGCTATTATGAGAATGCTAAAGATCATGTGGAGGTCTGGGGGAAGTTTTGATATACGCGACCTTGGGAGCAATACTATTATGCTTTTATTCGATGATGAAGATTACCCAAAGTGTATACAGATGCAAGGACCATGGTCTTTCAATAAATACATGGTTGGCTTGTTTCATCCAGGTGAAGTTGTAACAGTGGAGGATATTAGGTTTGATACAGCATCCTTTTGGGTACAGGTTCATGGGCTATAGATTAAATGTATGACAAGGGAGAATGTTGAGGCCATTGGAAGCACTTTGGGCAAGGTTGAATGCGTTGAGGAATTGGCCAAAGGTGATTGTCGTGGATGTTGTATGCAAGTCCAGATCAATAACAATATTACACAACCACTATGTAGAAGTCAGCTGGTGAATATGGGAGGTCCTAAACCACAATGGATCTTGTTTAAATATGAACGCATGCCGATTTTTTGCTATTGGTGTGGGATCATGAACCATGATGAGAAGGATTGTAAGGTATGGTGAGTAGTCTAGGTACTTTACAGAAGGATGAACAACAATATGGGGCTTGGATGCATGCCACCATAGAGAGGTTTCAAGTACACCATGATTTGAAGAATAAGGAGGATTACAATCTAGAAACATCTAAATCTTATTGTACGTGCAAGTTATATTGTCAAACTTGTAAAGAAAGTGAGCTACAAATCTAATAGTATATTTATGTTAGAATATGTTAGTATGTTACTAAGTAGGTGAGGTGTGTGGTGATGTTTAGCTATGTGTATGCTGATGCATGAGGGGGTGTGTGATGCTGCATATGGGGTGCTGGTGTGGGGCGTGTACAAGCTGCTGATGAGGCATGCAGGAGTAGCTGATGAGGCATACAGGAGTAGCTGATGATGGTGCTGCCAGTATGTACTCTGGTATTAGAATAATAAGTGTAATTGATTAGTTGATGCTATATACTGTATTCACATTAGTGATGTTACCAAATAAGAGTTAGTTAAATAACGGTTAGTTGTTAGCATATTGGTAGCTGGTTAATAGCTGGCTTGGCCGTTGGGCAGTTAGAGAGTGAGGCTTGAGAGAGTATTAGAGACCTGGAAAGGAGGAAGCTGGTATTAGAAATCATTTCCAAATTCCCAATTCTTCAATTCTATGTTTTCTCTCTCTCTCTAATTCTCTGTTCTTATCTCTTCTCTGTTCTTGGAGGCATAGTTGTCCTCGAATTCAACTATCCAACCTCTCTGTTCCTAACATTTGGTATCAGAGCAAGACTTTCCTCGGCCATGGCTGAGACACGATCAACTACCGCTGCGACTCAAGAGGCTCTGGCTTCATTAAGGACTGCAAGTGATCATCATGGTAAAGAAATTCAAGAAATGCATACTATCCAAGAAGTGCATACACGCACTATGAACGAGATGAATCAACAACTCGCAATTCTGGTGCAGAGGCGTAATGGCTCTGACCAAGGAGGATTGCCTCAGTCTCCAACATATGGTGAACCTAGGAATGTTAATTCATCAACAATGGTGATGTCTTGTTCTGTGAGATTGGAATTTCCAAGGTTGTCTGGAGAAGACCCTGCAGGTTGGGTCTACAGGGCCAACCAATATTTCAAGTATTACAATACACCAATTGCAGAGAAAGTGATGCTAGCTTCGTTTCATATGGAAGGTGAGGCTCTAGTTTGGTTTCAAGATAGTGAAGAAGTAGGTCTCGTTGTTGATTGGGAGTCATTGATTCAAGCATTGCATATCAGATTTGGTGCTACGGCTTATGATGATCCTATGGAAACGCTTACTAGGCTGAGACAAACTGCTTCAGTGTCATTGTATAAAGCCCAATTTGAGGTGTTATCCAATAGGACTAAGGGAATATCTGCTGCTCACAAGTTAAGCTGTTTTTTAAGTGGGTTAAGAGATGAGATAAGGCTCCCAGTAAGAATGCTTAGTCCTAAATCTCTGAATGAGGCTTTTGGATTGGCAAAGATTCAGGAAGAGTATAATTGGAGTTGCAGGAAGTTTTCCAAATTTCAAGGGGATCAAGGGAAGCCTTCTATTTTGGGAGCTCCTCCAAAAGCTCTTGCTCTGTTGGAGCCAAAACCAAGGCTACCTATTAAGAGGATTTCGCCTGCTCAAATGGAAGAAAGGAAGAAGAAGGGGTTGTGTTACAATTGTGATGAAAAATGGGCTCCTGGCCACAAGTGCAAGAGTGCTACGTTATTCCTGTTGGATTATGTAGAACTGACTCAGGAGAATGCAAACTCTGTGGTGCACCTGACTGAATTGGAGGAAAATGGATGTACAGATCAGAGTGGACAGGCTTGGCAAGATCAAGAAGATGCAGAGATTACTTTATATGCATTGAGTGGCACTCCTACTTCAGGTACGATGAGAGTCATGGGAAAGATTAATCAAAGGTCTTTTGTGATCCTAATTGATTCAGGGAGCACCCACAATTTTATTGATGCTGTTCTGGTTTCACAGCTACATATCCATGTAGACACTTCTCAAATTCTGGAAGTGAAGGTTGCTAATGGGGATGTAATTAAAACTCAGGGTGTTTGTAAGGCAGTGCCTATCTTGATGCAAGGGGTGGAATTTTTAGTACACTTACATGTGCTACCAATGGGGGGATGTGACTTAGTTTTGGGCACTCAATGGTTGGGGACCTTGGGAGTAATTCAGTGGGATTTTAAATTGCTCATAATGAGTTTTACTTATGGCTACAAGCATATTCAATTACAAGGATTGAAGAGTGCTATTGATTCTCAATTGCAAGAGGGTGATAACTTCTTGAAAAAATCTGTAAAGAAGGGACTGATTCTCCAGATTTTAGTCCAGTTGCAGCCTAAATTGATGTCTGCAGAAGGTCAAATTCCTGAAGCTATTGCAGCATTGGTGCTGGATTATAAGGCTGTTTTTGCTACTCCAGAAGGCCTGCCTCCTTTAAGAGATCATGAACATCATATCATTTTGAAGGAAGAGACTCAAGCTGTATCTCAAAGGCCTTACAGGTATCCCTACTATCAAAAAAAATGAAATTGAGAACATTGTTAAGGAGTTGTTGTCTGTGGGGTTTATTAGAAATAGTAGCAGTCCATTTGCTTCACCTGTTCTTTTAGTTAGGAAGGCTGATGGCTCTTGGAGGATGTGTATTGATTATAGAGCCTTGAATCAAGAAACTATTAAAGATAAGTATCCCATACCTGTCATTGATGAATTGCTAGATGAACTATTTGGTGCTACTGTTTTTTCTAAATTGGATTTGAGATCCGGATATCACCAAATTAGAATGAAGGAGGAAGACATTCCTAAGACTGCCTTTAGAACTCATGAGGGTCACTATGAGTTCTTAGTGATGCCATTTGGTTTAATCAATGCACCCTCAACTTTCCAGTCACTTATGAACTCAGTTTTCAAACCTTAAGGAAATTTGTCTTGGTGTTTTTTGATGACATACTTGTGTATAGTAAGGATTTGGCTGCTCATGTTAGTCATCTTAAATTGGTGTTGGAAACATTGGTGAATCACCAATTGTATGCAAAACAATCAAAGTGTGTGTTTGCGTGTAAGGAGGTAGAGTATTTAGGACATCTAATCTCTGGTGAAGGGGTGAAAACAGATCCAAGGAAAACTGCTGCTATGCAGCAATGGCCTACTCCTCATGATGTGAAGGCTTTGAGGGGGGTTTTTGGGCTTGACTGGATACTATAGGAAGTTTGTGAAAGGGTATGGCTTGATTGCAGCTTCTTTAACTGCTTTGTTAAGGAAAGACTCCTTCATTTGGACCCCTGCAGCTTCACATGCCTTCCAATTGCTCAAAGATGCTATGTCAAGTCCACCTGTGCTAGCTTTGCCCGACTTCACTAAACCATTTGTTGTGGAATGTGATGCTTCAGGGTTGGGAATTGGAGCTGTCTTAATGCAGAATCAAAGGCCCATTGCTTTCCACAGCCAAGCTTTGAAGGGGAAGGCACTTGCCCTTTCCACTTATGAAAAAGAATTGTTGGCTTTAGTAGTAGCTGTGAAGAAGTGGAGACCTTACCTCCTTGGAAGACCTTTTGTAATCAAAACAGACCATCAAAGTCTGAAATATTTGTTGGAACAGAAGATTGGTACCCCTGCTTAGCAAAAATGGATCACCAAATTACTTGGCTATGCCTTTATAGTTGAATATAAGCATGGTAAGGAAAATCTAGTTGCTGATGCACTTTCAAGAAGAGAAACTACTGGGGATGATGATGCTGACTGTAGTGGAGTGGGTACTCTATGCATTATCTCATTCCCTACTCCTAATTGGCTTGATGATCTCAAAGCAAGCTATGTCACTGATCCAGCTATCCAGCAGACTATTCAGGCTATTGAATCAGGGCAGAATGTTCCAGTGGGGTTTACATTTTGTAATGGATTGTTGTTTTATAAGGGTAGACTATATTTGGGAAGTTCAAATCAGACCTTAAAGACCCTTGCCTTGCAACAAGTACATGAGAGCCCTTTAGGGGGTCATTCTGGATATTTGAAGTCCTTTCATAGACTCAAGAAGGACTTTTATTGGTCTGGTATGGGCAAGGACTTGAAGACTTTGGTCAAGGAATGTGATGTATGTCAAAGGTTGAAGACTGAGACTTGCTTCCTGCTGGCTTGTTGCAGCCCTTGGTCATTCCAAATAGGCCTTGGCTTGACATTAGCATGGATTTTGTGGAAGGCCTGCCTAAATCTCAACAGAAGTCAGTGGTGTTTGTTGTTGTGGACAGATTCACTAAATATGTTCACTTCATTCCATTGGCTCATCCCTACACTGCTGCTAAGGTGGCTCAGCTATTCATGCAGTCTGTTTTTAAGTTACATGGGCTGCCTTCTACCATTGTGAGTGATAGAGACCCAGTATTCACCTCTAAATTCTGGTCTGAATTGATGAAACTGCAAGGGATAAGCTTGGCTATGTCATCTTCTTATCACTCACAAACTGATGGCCAAACTGAAGTTGTGAACAAAAGTTTGGAACATTATTTGAGGGCCTTTGCTGCTGACAGACCTCAAGCTTGGGTGAACTGGCTTCCCTTGGCTGAGTTTTGGTTCAACACTAACTTCCATTCTTCTCTTAAGCTTACTCCATTTGAAGCTCTCTATGGATATCCTCCTCCCAAGCTTGTGGATTATGTTCCAGGCACTACAACGGTGGCAGCTGTTGATTCAATTCTGCAGGATAGACAACAACTCTTCTCATTACTCAAGCACAATTTGACTGCTGCACAAGAGAGGATGAAGTGGTTTGCTGACAAGAAACGGGTGGATAGGTCCTTTATTGTGGGAGATTGGGTGTATCTTAGACTGCAACCTTACAAGCAGTCCTCAGCAGGGGCGTAGCCAAGAATACATACTTGGGGGGGCCGGCTTGTAACAGAGATATACCAAATATAATTTTTAAGTCTATTGGATACAAAATTATCAACTTTCATATATTATTATATACTTGAACATGTTGGGAATTCAACCGAAATTTCAAACCTGTGAGAAACAAAAAAATAGAGAAAACAAAACGCCAAAAGTAAAACAATCACACGCACAAAAAAAAAAAAGGAATACATCTTGTTTGTTGATAGGAAATTCACATATTTGTTTACGTGTTCCTGGATCACGATCTATCTCTTCAGATTGAAGTTTTGGACATTTGGAGGTGTGTTCATCAGGCATCGAAGTATTAACATTTGTTTCTACAGCCACAAGTGTCCTAATTTCTGAATTGCTAACATCTTTTTTCTTAAAGAATGCATCAATTGTTTTTCATTTGCTCATAATTCTTTTAGCTTTAAGAATATGACTCAATTAACCTGAAAAGAATTTTAAAAAATAAAATTTTAATTAGAAATTTTTGCTTAGTTATATGAATATTATTCATACTCAAGAAAAAACAAAATTTTCACTATAATTTAAACAGTCAACCCATTTTTAATACAACTTTAATTAATAATAACCACTCAAATAATTTAATTAATTTATCTTTTATAATGTATTGGTTAATTTAATTATATAACTTTAATTATTGTTGTTTAGCATAAGAATAAACTATATTGCTTTAATTTATTTGTCATTAATTATAATGCTTTAATCCTAGTTGGTAATTACGCAATATAGTTTTAATTTATTTGTCATTAATTTTAACATAACATATCCTTTGTTACAATTCCTAAAATATAGCAATAAACAATTAAAAAATTCTTAAAAAATTGCAATAAATAATAGCTAATAATTTAATTATTAACTTTTGAATAAATATTAATTATTATTTAATAATGTTGGTTTACACTAAAAACCAACACATTGACCATTGACCAACAAAGAGGAATAACCGGATCAGATAAAGACAAACAGAAAAAAAAAAAAAAAAGAAAAGAAAAAAAAAAGGGTAAAAATCCACCAATCAATGAGTGAGATGTATTCAGCAAAAAAAAAAAAAAAAAAAAAAAAGAATCAGTGAGATGCTATTAAAGTTAAAAGAATAAAAAGGCTCAGGCAGAATTCATTTCCACTAAACAGTCTAAACCATTCGGTCATTCAGAGAGAGAGAGAGAGAGAGAGAGAGAGAGAGAGAGAGAGAGAGAGAGAGAGAGAGAGAGAGAGAGAGAGAGAGAGAGAGAGAAAAAAAAAAACCTTGAGGGAGGGCTGGAGCCGGAACCGGAGCGGAGGAAGCAGTCAAGCAACTAGTCAACGGCAGATCTCCGATGAGGTATGACCGATCTACCGTCTGGCGTCGACAATCTACAAAGATTTCGTTCCATTTTTCATTTTAGTGACAGTGAGAGAGAAAAAGAGAGAAAAAGAGAGAAATACCTTGAGGGAGGGCCGGAGGGAGCACCGGAGCAGAGGCCGATCTCTGATCTGCGATGAGGGGCGAGCGACGACGGTGATGACGAGCGAGCTGTGGCGTCGCGGCGACGTGACCGTGGGTTTGCTGGGGTTTGGTTTTTATTTGTGTATTGGGGATTTTTTTTTTTTAAGATAAAAACCTCTGTCTCTCTGTGTTCTCTGTGTTTCTCTCTGTGTTCTTTGTGTTTGGTTTGCTTTTGAGTGTTGAGTTTGGTTTGCTGTTGAGCTTGATTTGCTCTGTATAGGCAGTATCGGGCATTGTGGTATCTGCCACCGATTTGATTTCTCTGCCAGCGACGTGATGGTTGGATTTTCTGATTCTCTGTAATATTTTTATTTTATTTTATTTTATTTTTTTTCGGTTGAGAATGCGTGGGCTTGCCGTGAGCAAGCTACTGGGCTCACCGTGGGCTTAGCTTGCCGTGGGCTTCTCTGTGAATTTTTTTTTTTTGCTTGAAAGTAGAATAGATAATTTTTTTTTTTTTTTTTTAATCTGAGGATGTTACTAATTTTTGATTGAGGCCTGGGGGAATGGGTGAGAAATTGGGAGGGGGGGCCGGCTGCCTAAGGTTGGGGGGGCCTAATTATTTTTTCTTCATAGTCTAATGGGATTTTTTTTTTTTTTTTTGCAGGGGCCACGGCCCCCCCAAGCCACTATGTGGCTCCGCCCTTGGTCCTCAGTTCTGTCCAAGAAGTTTGGCAAGCTAGCTCCTCGTTTTTATGGACCCTACCAAGTTGTGCAGAAGGTGGGAGAGGTGTCTTATAAGCTGGAATTGCCTGCAGGTTCTCAAATTCATCCTGTGTTTCATGTGTCTAACCTCAAGGCTAAGTTGGGTGCTCAGGTGGTTCCAAGGCCTGCTTTACCTGCTGTGAATGTGGATCAGATTCCTAACCCTGAACCAGTGGCTATTTTAGCTACCAGGTCACACCAATTGAGAAGTAGAACTATCACCCAGGTGCTGGTACAGTGGCAAGATGAAAGCAAGGATGATGCTACTTGGGAGAGTCTTTTTGTTTTGCAACAGAAGTTTCCCTACCTTGTGGGCAAGGTGCTTCGAAGGGGAGGGTATTGTTAGAATATGTTAGTATGTTACTAAGTAGGTGAGGTGTGTGGTGATGTTTAGCTATGTGTATGTTGTTGCATGAGGGGGCGTGTGATGCTGCATATGGGGTGCTGGTGTGGGGCGTGTACAAGCTACTAATGAGGCATGCAGGAGTAGCTGATGAGGCATGCAGGAGTAGCTGATGATGGTGCTGCCAGTATGTACTTTGGTATTAGAATAATAAGTGTAATTGATTAGTTGATGCTATATACTGTATTCACATTAGTGATGTTACCAAATAAGAGTTAGTTAAATAACGGTTAGTTGTTAGCATATTGGCAGCTGGTTAACAGCTGGCTTGGCCGTTAGGCAGTTAGAGAGTGAGGCTTGAGAGAGTATTAGAGACCTGGAAAGGAGGAAGCTGGTATCAGAAATCATTTCCAAATTCCCAATTCTTCAATTCTATGTTTTCTCTCTCTCTCTAATTCTCTGTTCTTATCTCTTCTCTGTTCTTGGAGGCATAGTTGTCCTCGAATTCAACTATCCAACCTCTCTGTTCCTAACAATTTAAATGTAAAAGCTCATGAACAATAAAAATGGGAATGTTAACACTTTAATATCTAAAGAATGTAAAGGTAGAACAAGGAAAGTAAAGAAAGTGCGTGACATATGTGGAAAACCGATGAAAAACCTTAGCGAGTGAAGGACAAAATATCCTTCACTCTTTAAAGCTTTCTATAATGTGAAAGTCTAAGATTTTACACATGGTGATGTTCTTCCTCAAAAGCCTCTCTCTTCCTCACTTTCCTACCTAGATTTCTACCTCTCTCTTCCTCACTTTCCTACCTAGATTTCTACCTCTCTCTCTATCTTTCTATCTCTTGCCCTAATTGGTTAGCAACATGTTCCTCTTATAGTACGAGGAATATTGTTAGGTACATAAAAACAGGTGTCAAGCTCTCATTCCTTTGTTCAAACCTTAATACAACTACTGTACTATACTATGGCTGGAAGAGAGAGAAAATCCATCGATGTCAGTGTAGTGGGAGGAAGGGTGGCTCTGTGACACTATGAGGGACAAGTAATAGACAAGGAAAGGGATATTAGGGAGGTCAGGAGTGATATAAGCATCCTTAGTAGTGGTCCAACACAGCTTCATCCAATGAGGAGTGTTCTACAGCCTCTGACCATAGGAAGTTGCTATCTCCCTTTTACGTTGGTGCTGGGTGTCTATGCCAGGCACGTACTTCACTCTCCCCAAGGGTAATCACGTCATTGGCATGATCCATGGATACCCTCTCTTTGCCAATGTCCCATTTTCTTTCCTCACAGCTTGTCCATGTGTAAGGTATGGATTCAGCTAGGTTAGCACTCATGTTTGCCTTGGCTGGTGTATTGTATGCTCACTAACACACGCTATCACCAAAAATTCCACTCTTGAACGGAAGTAATAGAGCCAGAGCACAAGCTAGTGTCCCTAGTAAAACACAGATAATAAACTTTATGAAGAAATAGAGCCACCACATGTCCTGACAAACAGAGAAATAAATAAAAACCTATGAAAAGGGGGCCTTTCAGGGCCAAGCCCATCTCTTCTATCTATAGATCCAATCTAGGCCAAAATAGATGAGAAAAGAAGAGATGGTGCAATGCTCTAGGCATTACAAAAGGCCCGTTTGAGAGGGAAGGGGAGGGAGGAGGTGTGTTTGAATTTTCATTTTTTTGGGTAAAAGTGTTTGAACTTTGAATCATCAAATAATTGGTTGAAACTTGGAATATCATATCTTTTCATTCTTCATATCTAAATTTATAAATCCCATATCTCCCCCCCCCCCCTCTATTTATAAAGCGATAGTTACACTAAGAGGAAGAGAGATTTGAACTATAGATGCATCTTTTTAAAAAAATATATATAAAGAGGTGCTTCCAAGAGCCTTATAACTTAACAAGTTGGCACCTTGGCACCTAATTACACAAGGGTTCAAACCCTCCATCCTATTGTAACTATCAAATTTGGAAAATAAATAAATAAATAAAGAGATACCAATTGAGTTACAAAAATCTTGACTGTTAAACAACATATCTAATAGGTTGTAACACCCAACATTATTAATACTGCATTAGGTAACACATGTAGTGGTACTATACTACCATTTTGATATAATGAAAATGATTTTTGTCAATTGAAATATGAATATAAATATTGATAAATCAATTGAAATACGAACATATTTTAGATTATCCATGTGATTCATAAGCCAAAATATATAATAAAAATTCTAAAAAATCAAGTAGTATTAATAGTCTCAAACAATACTCGAAATTAAAAAAAGTAAGGTTTTACGTTAATAAATTGTTGATCTCTTCGATAGCATTATAAGTGAAAATAAGCATTTCAAAGAATGAATTTTGACATGCTTATGGGAAAAAAAAATGCAAGAATTAGAAAAATTAAGAGGATTTTTTTTAAGAAATTATTTCGATAGTCAATAATTGTGTGTGTCTATTTTGAAATAGAAATCCTAATTTAATTTTTTAGGAATGATGTTAATTTATTTAAATTAATATGTAATTTTTTTTTTTTTTGGGGGGAGAATTTCAATGTAATGTGAATTTATTCTTGGGGGGATAATTCAATAGTTATAACAGGGAGGGAAAATTTCAATCCTAGATGTGTTGAAAACACCAAAATACTAACTAATTGAATTAAAAGGCTCTTGGCATATGAGTCATATTTTAAATTTGTTAGAATTCTTAGAAAATCATTGCAGTTAAAAAAACACAAGTGAAATGACTTCATTTTCATTATTATAGTATTTGTATGCAAAGTACTGGTTAATCCAAACTTATGTGAAAACTAAAGAAAATATTTTAATAAAATATTTAAAAGTAAAACATTAAATAGATAATAGAATTATTGGGTTTAAAAATATAATTTACCTAAATTATTTAAATAATAAATTGTGTAAATTTTGCTTTTATCAAAACCAATAATTAGTGTAGATTATAATTTATAGTAAATAGTGAAACTCCTTTAAAATTCTTGATAGTTTTAGTAACTGAATTTTAATTGGAATTGTATTTTAAATTTCTTGAAAATTTTAAGTAGAGTTTAATTTATAAAAAACTAACTTAATAGTTTTAATATTTATAGTGCAATACATTGAAAAAACACGTTTTACAATGGATTATACTTAAGTCAAGTTGCATAGCATAAGCACAATACCCAATTTTTATTATTAATACAAACAATTATGATAAATGATCAAAACATTTTAAAATAAATAATTTTTTAGATACATAGAAATTTTTTATAATCGAATTTTAATTTTTTAAAAAAAAAAAGCATTTTTAAACCTCTTATAACTTTTTTTAGGGGAAAATCTCTTATAACTTTGGTTATAGAGTTTCTATACTTTTAATGTGCTTATAGTGTGTCCAAAATAATATTTTATATTTTATGACATGTAACACTGACATTAATCCAAAATCCTATTGCATAAGCATAATGTGTAAGACCCAACTCAAATCAATGAAAAAAATAAAAATAAAAATAAGACCCAACTTAAATCAATGTAAAAAAAAAAAAGACTTATTCTCATATATAACATTCTAATAATATATTATTTTTATACATGAAAAAGAAAGTGATAAAAAATGTGAGTTAGCACATATAGAATATAACTAAAATTTACTATTAATAACCTGTTTATATCTTAACCACATAATTATATTACTTAAAAAGGTTTTTTTGTATAAGTATATTGCCTAAAAAGTTGATTCTTAAAAAAAAATAATAATAATCACTTAGCAAGTTAAATAAATGACAAGGTTTAGTTATAAAATTGGTTGTAGCCTAAGGCTACAACTTTATTCAATATCTTTTTATTATAGGTGAATTTTGACAAATCCACCATTGGATTACATTTTTTTCTTATATTCTCTATACTTGCAAAATTTCTAGAAAATTTAAGATTAATAGCTATGTCATCAATAAATTGTTTAAATTGCAAGTTTCCATAGTTTAAAATTATGCATAAAATATAATTTTATAGATTATATAGAAAATAATATCCAATTGGCACAAAATTTGACATGTGCATTAAGAGCGTAAAGAACATACAATCCAATGATTAGATTTTCAAAGTATGTAATAATGTTAATGATATTGAGTAAGGTTGTAACCTAAGACTACAACCAATTTCACAACTAAATTTTGTCCTTATATTAATATGTCCATTTGAGATTTGCTTGTTTCAATAGCTTATTTGTATAGTGTTTATTAAAAGATATAGTTGGCACCCGCTTTTCACAAGCTTTTTGCTAAAAGTTATATAGAACTCAATTTATTATAATTCCTTAGGTACAATAATTAAATTACATAATTAAATTCAAACATATAATTGTATTGAGTTATATTTTTTTTGTTGGAAATAATAACAGTATTTATGTTTTATTTATTAATAACTATGTGCTTAAATTTAATTAGAAACCCTAATGTACTAAACTGAAAAAACTGTATCTAAGTTTTGCACATTTATTTAATTTTTCTGTGTGTTTGAAGATTTGAAATTCAATGACTGACATCAACTAAGAATAATATGACTAATTTTTAATTGTTTCTAGTTTAATTATTTTTTGATTAAAAAATTGTTTCATAATGGGAACAAACATATTTACTTAAATAACTATTTTTAAATGTTTTTTTTTTTCAAAGTTACGTTCCCCTCATAATCGAAAATTAAAATTTGTTTCTAACTTTCATATTCCTCTTATTTTAAAAATATTAACATCACATTCACTCCAATTGGTTCTTTATTAAATATTGTAGGTGATTTTACTGAAAGTGAAAAATTGTTATCCTTTTATGTTTTTAGTTTGATGTTGAATTTGTTATCCTTTTATGGTTTGTACTCTAAACATTTTATGTGTATTATTGTACTACTTTGGGTGTTAGTTTACTTATTTGTAGTTCTTACATAATTTAAATTCTAGACATAAATGTATTTTATGTCTAAAAATATTAAAAAATATGCCTAAATATAAAATTTAATTAACTAATTATTTAACCGCTGTGTCGTATTCTTATTTTTCAAAAATTGCCGTATCCCCGTGTCCGTATCCGTGTCGTGTCTGTGTCCGTGTCGTGTTTGCGTCCTTGCAACATAGGATGCAAGATTCAGAAACATTTTTTCGGTTGCTGTAGAAACATAGGATGCAAGATCAAGAAACATTTTTTCGGTTGCTGTAGAATATTGTCGAGCCAAAATCTTTAGCCTTAGAGCACCCGCAGCAGATGTGCTAAATGTGCCAAATGCCAAATTTTTGGCACATTTGGCACACCAAACACAAAAACGGAGCTTTATCAAATGTTCCAAATGCCAAAAATTATGCCACATATGAACAGTACCATTGCAAATTTGCAACGATACAGACGAAAATGGTATAAGTTTATTAATTTTTTATTCTCTTTTCTCTCTCCTCTCTCTTCACTTTATTTTTTTCTCTTTTCTCTTTCTCTTTCTCTCCGCCTCTCCATCTCTATCTGTGTCTCCTCTTTCTCTTTCTTTCTGACTCTCCCTCTCTTTCTTTGATTGTTGATCTTTCTTTGTGGGCCGAGTTGATTTCGTGGGTGGTGGTGGATCGTCCTTGTTCGTGATTTCATGGGTCTAGGTTGATTTCATGGTTCGGTTCTTCGACAAGTGTGAGTCTGGGTTGATTTCGTGGGTTTGGGTGATGGTGGTTCGGCAAGTGTGATATGATTTTGGTGGGTTTTGTAGTTTGATTTTAGTGGGGTGATTTGATTTTGTGATTTGGTGGGTTCGTGGGTCTCTGACCAGCATGGGTCATCGGCTAGGAGATTTGTTGGTCATTGGCGTGGGCATCATGGTGGTTGTTTGCTAGATTTCGTGTGTTTGGGTTGTGTGAAATGTGATTTGTGGCTTGGTCGGTGGTTGACCTGTGGGGGTGGCCGTTGGTTGTGGCTGTGTAGTGTTTGTTTGAGTTTTTTTTTTTGGTAGTAGTGGCATATATTGGTGGTGGTGGTTGACCTGTGGGGGTGGCCAGTGGTTGTGGTTGTGTAGTGTTTGTTTGAGTTTTTTTTTTTTTTTTTTTTGGTATCAGTGGCTGATATTGGTGGTGGTGGTTGACCTGTGGGGGTGGCCGGTGGTCGATGGTTGTGGCTGTGTAGTGTTTGTTTGAGTTATTTATTTATTTTTTTTTTTGGGTAGCAGTGGCTGATATTGGTGGTGGTGGTTGTTCTGTGGGGGTGGCTGGTGGTTGTGGGCTGTGGCGGTTGATCTGCGGGTGTGGGTTGTTGTTGTTGTTGATGGTGATGATAGGGAGGGATAATATATTATTTTAATGTGTAGTAAATATTATTTTAATGTGTAGTAAATATTATTTTAATGTATAGAATTGAATGATAAAACATCTGATAAATGGGATGTTGTAAAATGATGTAGTAAAATGATAAAGTAGGTCTTTGGTGTGGCAAAATGACATAATTTTTGCCATATCTGCTGTGGATGCTCTTATCTATGGTCTTAATATTAAAGTCGCTTTGGCGAGTACTCCAGATTCCTCCGACAACAACTTATTACATATGGCAGGGATGTCAGCAGCTTCTACATCACTTAATCACATCGCAGGTGCAACTTTACAGATGCAAAGAGAACTACAATGGTTTAAGGTTCTCTCTTTCAATTTCAACTTCTTGGTCTTTAACTATTGGCTATATGTTCACTTAAACAACTATTAGAGTCTTTAATCAAGCAGTAACAGTAGGCTACAAAATGTTACTGTCGCCCTTTTGAATATTTTCTGGTGTTTGGTTGTACTACTTTCGCTGGTACAGAAATTTACAAAAAATTTCTATATTTTTATGTGTGCAAGGGTAGTGAACTGATGATAAAGGAAATTAAGGGTAGAAGTGATTGTGGGTAGCTGAGTTCGAGGACAGCTTTGCCTCCAGAATAGAAAGAATGAAGAATGAGAGAATAGAGATACTAATTAGGTTGAATCAATGACAATTTGCTTGAATTCTTATTAATGACCAATCTGGTCTTTATACAAGAGTACAGCTCTGTTTTGACTGCATAACTACCCGTGACTGCATAATTGCCCGTGTTTTATTCCCTAACCAACTGACCCTCTCAACCTAACTAACAACAGTTACAAATCTCAACCTAACTAATCACAGTTACAGTATTAACCACAGTTAAGCCCTAGTTAATAAGTATAACCAACTAATACAACCATCAACTTGTACAACAACCAATACAACAGTTACAACAGTAGCATTATAAAGTGATCCTAACAATGTGAATATTAGATATTAAGTTTTAATTCATTACTTTTTTTTTTTTTGAAGACGTTTTAATTCATTACTTTAAAATACTAATACAAAAAACTAAAATCAACGTAAAAAAACACAAAAAAATAACAACAATCAAAATAAGAGTACAACAACAAAGAAATGCTAAAATAATTAATAAAAACTATCAAATAAACTTATACCTCCACATGCAAAATTACAAACACTTCAAACCTATAAAAGGACACTTGAAAGTTGTTTTTGAGCTACTTTTAAAGTTTTGTGGGGCGATTCTTTAAGTTTTGAGGAATAGCGTATTTTGAAGGTTTCATAAGGCATTTTTGTCATTCAATGGTTTTTAAGGGTTTTTTTTTTTTTTTGGGTGATCGTAGGGGCATTTAAGTGATTTTAGAGGTTTTTGAAGGTATTTTTTGGTCATTTGGAGGCTTCAAGAATATTTTGGTCACTTTGTAAGTTACTTTCATTATTTTGGATGTTATTATTATTATTATTATTATTATTATTATTATTTGGTTATTTTGAAAATCTTAGAGGTATGTTTGTCATTTTATAGGTTTACTAGGTCTTATTCTAGAGGATTTCAATGGTCATATTTTTTTCTCATCATGTTAGTGATTTTACTGGTATTTTGGTTATTTTGAAAGTTTTAGGGACATTTTGAAGGTTTTCACTCTTTTGAGAGGGTAATTTAATAATTTTGGAAATTTTAGAGGAATTCTGTCACTTTGGAGATTTTAAGGGGATATTTGGATCATTTAATGGGTGTAGGGGTATTTTGATTCTTTTGAAGATTAAAAGGGGGGGGGGGGGGTGTTTCACTTGAGAGTTGAGATTGACAAATGTATCACACTCATTTAATAGGCCCAAAGTGAGAAGTAAAACTGGTCACTAAACCATTAGGGCAAGTGTAAAACATTTGTTAGTCTCAACTAACTTAGGCAATTGCCTAAGGCCCCCAAGTAAAATAATAATAATAATAAAAAACTTCCAAAATTTAATCAAATGTATATCTCTTTTCTTGGGAGATCATTAATTAACTCATATCTTACTAAGTCTTTAATTAATTGGGAGTTAAGACCATTGTCCAAGTTAAGGGCTTAATAATATGCTTAATATGAGTTTGATAATATACGTTTATTGGATCTTGATCTCAAAAACATGAGTTAGAGCTTGATAATGAGCTTGAGCTTGGTTTGATTGATGAATCGAGCCGAGTTAAGCTTAAACTTATGGATTTTTTGACAAGCTCAAGCTCAAACATTGTTTGTGGGGTTGGTTTAAGCTTAAGCCAAGTTTCAAAACTTCATATTTTTTGTCAAGGTGAGCTTTAACATTCAATACTTGACAAAGCTTAGCTCATGTGTTTACAACCCTACTTTCAAATACTAGTACCAACTAATTAAAAAAAGTAGTACCAACTAGATACTAAAAACAAAAAAAAAACAAAAAAGGAGAATTTTTTTTTTTTAATAAAAAATTATGAGTAAGAGTTTGTTGCAAATCCCTAAGCCAAGCTTGAACATTTTATATTTGTTGTCAAGCTAAGCTTGAACATTCAATACTCGACAAAGCTCAACTTGTGCCTTTATAACCCTATTTTCAAATAATAGTACCGACTAATTTAAAAGAAAGAAAGAAAAAAAAAAAAGTAGTGCCAACTAGATATTGAAAAAAAAAAAAAAAAAGAGGAATTTTCTTATACCAAAAATATTTAAGTAAAAGTCTGTTGCTAATCCTTAATTAGCGAAAATTACCAAATCTAACCTAGGTAATGATTTAGACCCCAAATTTTAAATTTAGGTTTAATATAAGTTAAAATATAAATTGCACCCTTTAAGTTTGACTGAAATAAATTTTGTTGTCATTCAATTGAGTCTTCCAAGTTTCTAATTTATTTAATTTAGGCATTCTGTCCAATTTCATTAAAAAATTTCCATTAAATAAATATTTTACTCACATGAAACAAATCTATAAAATTAATTAAAATATTTTATAGATTTTTTATGTGAGAAATTTTTTTATCAAAAAATCTTTGTTCATTAGTTAATTGCATACTTAACGGCAATTTTTTAATGGAATTGGACGAGTGATCTTAATTGAATTAATATGAAACTTAAAGGACTTAATTGAACAAAAGTAAAGTTAAAGGCATGAAATGAATTTTAGTCAAACTTAGAAGGTGCAAAATTTGCATTTTATCCTTACTTTTAAGCTAAATTAAAAATTAATGCCCTAAGCAATTGAACTTTGAAGTCCAAATTTGAGTTTTACAATAATAAGTTAACCTGTGCAGTAATCATTTTTGTCGTTGCCTATAGAAGAAGAGAAGAAAGAGAGAGTGAGAAGAGGTGAACGGCTTCAAACTTAAAACAAGAAGAAAGTATAGAGTAAAAGAATCGGTACTACTAAAAAAACCTTAAAAAATTAATTAAAATATTGATGCTGATGTGGAAAATTATGAGAGTTGAAAATTTTATATGTCAACATATTATGAGGTCAACAAAAATTCAAGGCTTTGGTTTTATAGAGTGTATATATATGAATTATAGTTAATTGATCCTCAAAAAAAGAAAAAAGAAAAAAGTTATAGTTAATGATATTTATGGAAATATTAAACATTAATGTTAATATTTACTTTTTCTATACCACGAGGTAAATTTCTGTCTTTTCTAATGTTGCGATATTTTGGTTTTTAAGAATTTTTACAACAAATGCAGGAGGTGGAGAGCATTGTCCCTCCTAGTTTTCATGGAAAACTAAATAGCATGGGTTTGACTCCCCGACAATTGTTTACAAAGAACCATGAGGACATGATGAGCAAGGGAGAGAAATGGATGAAGGACACAACATCTTCTTGTACTGTGGTGGGTGCTCTCATTGTTACCATTATGTTTGCTGCAGTATTTACCGTTCCAAGGGGTAATGACCAAAATAATGGCTTCCCAATTTTCTTAAATAAAAAATTATTTATGGTCTTTATAGTATCCGATGCTCTCTCACTATTTTCTTCCTCAACTTCAGTCTTGATGTTTCTGGGAATCCTCACATCTCGTTATGTAGAAGAAGATTTCCTTAAGTCCTTGCCTAGAAAGATGATAATAGGACTTTTCACCATTTTCTTCTCTATTGTAACCATGATGACAACCTTTTCTGCTGCACTTTTACTAATGCTACATGAACAATCATGGATTTTTGAACCTGTCATTTGCTTGGCTAGTATTCCTATCACCCTTTTTGTATTAATGCAGTTCCCCCTTCTTGTTGCCATGGCCATTTCAACTTACGGACCTAGTTTCTTCGATAGGAAAATGAAGTGTTGGTTTTAACATATTCACTAATTGTGCTATGTGATGTACTAGTATCCTGTTAATAATTGGCATATACCAACCAAACATGAAGATTTTTCTTTCTTTATTTTTTTTTCTTGGAAGGTAATTGTTGAATGTTCAACTCCAATTGTATACTTTGTGATATTTTGGTCTTGGACATGTTATAATTCCATTATATATATATATATATATATATATATATTATTTTTGAGAATCTATAATTCCATTATATAAACCATACATCTATGGTGCTATTCTTTAATATTTATTCTATTAGTTACTTTGGGGAAGGATAGAATAATGCCTATTATTTTAGTAGATCACCTCCTCAACATTAGGATTTTACTTAGGTTACAAGGTTATCAATGTCCATCATTTAATAACTATTTTATTTATTTATATAAAAGGAATCTTTGATATCATATATTGCTTATGGTCCAAATTGATATGTTACTATTATCAATTTTAAGAGGTATTATTTTGATAATTCAATAGTTATAATGGGAAGGGAAAATTTGAACCTTGGAAGTGCCAACCAATTGAGCTACAAGGCTCTTGATAAGTCATTTACTAATATAGAGGCTAAAAATTCATTTCTTTGTTTGCTTTGGTTCATTTGTGAAAACTTTTAGACCCTATGTGATTTATTCAATGGAATTATTGAATTTAGTGATAGATCTTACACTATATGAATTAAACCGCATTGACAGTTAACCACATATATCAATATCAAATCTAAAAGTAGTAAGTATGAAAGCAATATAAGTAAGGCACAAAATTTGATAACGAAGTGGAAAACTAAAGAACTTTTTATTTATTTATGGAAATACCACTTCAAAGACAAAATCTTGTAGAAAATTCACTATAGGAAAAGTAGTTAAAATAATCTACTTGCAAAATATTTGTATGGCTAGACTCTCTATTACAAACTCTGCAAATTCTGTGCTTGCCTTTTAATTGTAGTGACCCATAAACCTCTACTAGGACTGATATCGGGTTGGGTCGGGTCGGTTTTACTGCTACCCGCAACCCGACCCGATAACAATCGGGTTTATCAAGGAGAAACCCGACCCAACCCGAAAATTATGGGTCTCGGGTCAGGTCGGTGGTCGGGAATTGGGTCGGGTCTATCTTTTTTTTTTTTTTTTTTTTTTCAAATTGTGTGAAGGTGAAACTGTGAAAGGCCTACAGAAACATTGAAATAGCCACCACTTTAATGAGTTATTAATGGGGAAAAAATTACTTACCCTATTACTCAAACTTGCCGTTTAAAAGTTGTCATAGTTTTATTTTTATTTTTAAACTTCCATGTTTGAAGGATCTCCACTTTTTATGATAATAAATGTTAATTCCTTTTTTTTTTTATCTTTTTTTTTTTATCAAGTTAATGCATGTCTGTTTAGGCAATATTTTATTGAAATTATTTTACTTATTTAGTTATCAAGAAGCATTTTCAACATGCAAATATCAACAGTGCCATGGAAATTAAAATCCCAAATTTGTCATGTCTTTCTGACTCTTATTTTTCTTTCGTTACATCAAAATCAATTCAAAACACATACCTTTTTAACAGAGAGAAATTCAACACGCAAATTTAGTAGTTGTTTAGGCAATATTTTTATTGAAATTATTTTACTAATTTAGTGATTTACATTAATGTAAAAAATTAAATTCAATAATTTATTTATTGTCATATAGGCTTAATGGTCGTGATTTCTTGATTAGGCAACAAACTTTTACAATTTTTTTCCTTGTGTATATCTTGACCCGCTCCTCATTGAATGAGAAAAAAAAATTTATCATTTTTGTTTACATCAGCACTAGGCTTAGTTTGGAAAAATACTTTCCAATAAGAAACAAGATCCTTGATATAATTAGGACTGAAATAAAATATTTTTTGAACAACAATTTGACTTTCACTATGGAAAATATTATTGTTAGAGTTATTCCTTTTTTGCAAATTCCAATTATTTTATTATCATTTTAACCTTCATTTGGATGGAAAGTATTGTCATTAGAAAATTATGCTACAATAAACTAAATTATGCTAAAAATTATATTTGGAAATATTGCAAGAAAAGACCATTACTATTTAAATAAAAGAAATATAAAAACAACATTTGAAAGTTTCGGGAAAATGTCAAATAGGTTAGTTTGTATTTAAATATAACTTTTACAATTTCTTGATTAGGCAAAAAAATGTCATTTGGTGAAATGAGGGGAACTGACTAACTTTGTATGTATTCTAGTCTTATCTAAGAATAGAAGCAAATAGGTTAGTTTGATGCAACATTAGTACATTCCCTCTGCAGTTAATTAAAATGTGGTCATCGTGAGGCAAACACGAAATATTAATAAGTTGTAACGACTTGCTTTACAAATTAATGTCTTATTTTCTCTAGCTTTACAAATTTAGTTAATCTAAAACATAAGCTTAGTCAAATTCAATTTATTTTTATCTCACGCATATACTAATATATATTGAAAGTTGTTAAGAGCTTTGTAATTATATTAAAAGTTATATTTGGAAATATTGCAAGAAAAGAGCATTACTATTTAAATAAAAACAATATATAAAATCAACACTTGACTTTGAAAATTACGGAAAAGATCTATTAAAAATATTAAATAGTAGAGTTAATCTATGGAAGCTCATTAAAGACTATTGAAAACGCCCTTTAAACAATAAATTAAGAATATTAAATTCCATTATCCAATTAGGTGCTAAGTCTAACTAACGAGTATGGAATAGTATCATTTTCTTATTTGTTTCTATCATCATAAATACAGTCCTATTTTCTCTAGCATAACAAAAAAAAAAAAAAAACATTACATATCTCTCTCTCTCTCTCTCTCTCTTTTGAGGGGAATCTCTCTCTCTTGGGTCTATATCATATTTTTACTAAAAATAGTACAAGATTCTGAACCTTAGTTTCGTGCTTGTCTGATACATTAGTTGTGTGTGTGGGTTTTTTTTTTTTTTTTTTAAGATCGGTCGGGTCGAGTTGGACCTGAAACCGACTCAAACCCAAGTCAGACCCGAATATTGGACCCGAACCCGACCCAAGTATTCATTCAACCCGACCAAGACCCTTCGGATCGAGTCGGGTCAGTCGGGTGAGTTGGGTTGGCCGGGTCAATGCTCAGTCCTAACCTCTACAATCTTGTTAAGCAAATCTTCTCCATGAACTCCTTATATATATATATATATATATATATATATATATATATCTATATAATCTATATATTAATAATTAATAGTCGAAACGTTTGACTTTTTGTTGATCGCACGCCATGTGACTGCACAAATTACTGACACATCATATTAAAAAACATCGAAACATGATTTCTCTTCGTTTGCCTGTTAGCCTTAAACACAGGTATTGTTCCAGAATCCTTAAATACTACTTTCATCACTCTCATCCCCAAAATTAAAAACCCTAAGAAGGTTTCTGATTTCAGGCCCATTAGTCTATGTAATGTTATTTACAAACTTATTGCGAAAGTAGTGGCTAATCGTTTGAAAAAGTTTCTAGCTAATGCTGTACTAGATTCTCAGAGTGCTTTCCTATCGGGTCGATTGATTTCTGATAACATTCTTGTGGCTTTTGAGACTCTCCATTATTTGAAGAGGAAGACAAAAGGAAAGATGGGATTCATGGCTCTTAAGCTGGATATGAGTAAAGCTTATGACCGAGTGGAGTGGGGCTTTTTGGAGGCCATTATGCAATATTTGGGGCTTGAAGAGAGGATGAGAAGAATTATTTTGTCATGCCTGAAGTCTGTGTCTTACTCTATTTTGCTTAATGGGCAACCGGTTGGTAGCATCAAACCTTCGAGGGGACTTCGCCAAGGTGATCCTTTATCACCATATTTGTTTCTCTTGTGTGCCATGGGGTTACAAGGTTTATTACAAAAAGCTGAGGTCGAGGGGAGTATTAAGGGAGTGGCTATTAGCAGATATGGTCCGCGGGTTTCTCACTTATTTTTTGCAGATGATAGTGTCCTCTTTTGCCGTGCCACTGAGGTTGAATGTCAGAGAGTCCTGGATATTCTGTCTACTTATGAGAGGGGAACGGGTCAAAAAATCAATGGAGAAAAGACTAACATTTTCTTCAGTTCTAATACCCATCATCAAACCCAATCTCATATCCAGCAACTTTTGGGAGTTCCGGCAATTAGACAATATGAAAAATATTTAGGGTTGCCTGCATTAGTGGGGCGGGGAAAAAAAAGGAGTTTTATTTACCTTAAGGAGAGGGTGTGGAAGAAAATTCAAGGGTGGAAGGAAAAGTTACTATCTATAGCTGGAAGGGAAGTCCTCATTAAAGCTGTCATTCAAGCCATTCCTACATACACAATGAGTTGTTTCAAGATCCCTAAGTGTTTGATAAAAGAGTTAGAAGTTCTCATTCGGAAATTTTGGTGGGGCTACAATGATGCCGCAAAGAAGGTGCACTGGGTTAGCTGGGAGAGGTTATGTGAAGCTAAAGAAGTTGGCGGTATGGGCTTTAAAGAAATTGAGAAGTTTAATGAAGCCCTCCTTGCTAAACAAGTCTGGCGCATGTTGCAAAATCCGGAGTCTCTTTGCTTCAGAGTTTTTAAGGCTCGATTTTTTCCTAATTGCTCTATTCTTGATGCCAAGGAATCCAACTCCGGCTCCTACGCATGGAAAAGCATCCTTAGTGCTAGGGATGTCATTCGAAAGGGTATGGTCTGGCGTATTGGGGATGGCCAGTCTGTCCGGATCAAAGAGGATAAGTGGTTGCCGGTGAAACCTAGTAGATTAATTCTCTCCCCCCTCCCTCTTGTCATGGCTGAAGCGAGGGTTAGCTCCCTCAGCAATCCAGATTTGAGTATGTGGAAATCTGAGGAGGTAAACCGATGGTTTTTGCCCCATGAAGCTTCGTTAGTTCTGGGCATTACACTTAGCCACAGGAAGCCTTCTGACCGTGTCTCTTGGTCTTGTACCCCTCCATTTTGGCCGTCCAGCTCAGCCCCTCTCAAATATCAGTACCGTTGCAGGTGCTCTGCTCCAGGATTTCATGGCGAGTCAAATATCAGAGAATCCCCGCCCTCGACCTTCTGCTCAGCACCAATGGCGGCCTTCAGAACAGGGCTTTGTGAAATTAAATTTTGATGCTGCCATGTTTAATCAATCGAACTCGATTGGACTTGGTGTTATTGTACGTGACTGGCGTGGCGTCTCCCTTGGTGCTCTGTCAGTACACACTGCAGTAGCTTCATCTGTAGCTGATATAGAGGCTCTGGCATGTCTTAGGGCAGTCCAATTTGCTGCGGATCGTGAGCTTCAACAGGTGATAATTGAAGGTGATTCGGTCATAATCATTGCTGCGATCACCCAGGGACGTTCTTTACTGTCCTCCTTTGGTAACATTGTGGATGATGTTCTGTGCTTGCTGCCTAAATTTTCTTCAATTCAGTTTAATCATGTCAACCGCTCTGGTAACTTAGTGGCGGATGCTCTTGCGAAGAAGGCTGCATCCATTGTAGGCTCTCATGTTTGGCCGGATGCTTTGCCTTTGGACATTGCTGCTTTAGTAGACTTTGATGTTCATTAAGTTCTTATTTTTGTTTCTTCAATAAATTCCCAGACTCGAAGTCTGGTTTCTCAAAAAAAAAAAAAAATGTTTCACTATCTCCTAACCGGCTGGTATTAGTTATATATTAGAAAAATAAAATATAAAAAAAAAAACTGCCAGAGAGATATAAACGTACATATATCAATAGAGATTAGAGAGCATCCATAAGACAAGGAGAGAAATTTGATAAGATGCAGAGACAGTTGGAGAGAGAGATCTAAGGAAGCCATCTTCACTATCAGACTGGTCTCCCTCCATCTTCCGCTTCCACACAGTTGTCGGTAAATTTTATTTTCTTAATTTTTTTTATCTGAATTGGTTTTGGTTTAGGCAGGTTTGGGCATGTGATTTTAAACGCAGAACTCCCTCTATCCTTTCACTAATTTGCTTTGTGGTCGATTCAAGCCTTTGTACAGCCAAATTACTGTCCAACCTCCTGTTAGCGTCTGAAATTTGGGCGTTTAATAGAATTTAGTTTTGGGTATTTTGGTTGGCTGGTTTTGATTTACCTAATTAGGTTAGATTCGGTTTTAATTAAGGTTTTGATTTAGTCTCACACTTTATTTGGTTGGCCTTACCAGGTCTGTCTTTGTCTATCTTCTAATTTTTAGAGACCATGTTTTGTTTTTTTTTTTTTTTTTAATTTATTTATTTTATTTATTTATTTTTACAAGATATATTTTTGATGATGGAATGCTTGAAATGAATAACAGAAACCAATAGGCTGTAATAGTTCTTCATCGCATAAGAGGAGAATAGAGGCAACCCCATTACCCTCAAAGTGTTCGGCAAAGGGCTAAGGTATAATCTATAATCAGTTCTATTTTTTTTTTTTTTGGTTATGTGATAACAAAATTATGATTTTAATTATCAAATATAAAAGTTAAATTCTTCTATTAACTGTATATGATGGCTTAAATTGATTTTATTTGTTATGCATTATTTGTTTAAAGGGTAGTGTTTGTAGTTTGTGGGGGGAAAAATAGAGAGATATTATTACTAGAAAAAAAGGTCCCTGTTTCCCCATAACTTATAACATCCTACCGTAGTGGCTGCTATCACAATTAGATTGTGTATTTAGAAGAGTGAGAACATGACTGGAGTTGAGCTCTTAAGATTCCATTTTAATTGAAAAGGGCTTTAACATAACTGGAGTTTGGCTTTAAGGATTTTGTTTTAATTGAAGACGCTTTGAGAACCTCTATTTTTTTAGACCATATTTTTGGATGTGAAATGTTTACTCGCTGAAATGTATCCTAATTTCCTCCTATCTTGATGAGTATGTCAGGTATTTTTTGTTTTATTATCTTTTATATTTATATTCATGTCAGGTATTTTTTTAATTTTATTATCTTTTATATTTATATTCATGCTATTTGGAAAATCACCTGCTATATGATTTAAAGTATACTGGGCTGTTCATTTTCTGCAAACTACTGATGTTGTTGGTTTAGGAATTGTTATAAAGGGTAGCTTTGTGCAAATAATTGCAGGTCCTTCTAAAAAAAAATTAGGGCTGTTAGTTGTGTCCTTATTTGATCTTAATGTTGGCATTTTTTATGTTATTTTTGAAACAGAGTTTAGCAAGTGATTTTTGCTATGCAATCTTCTAACTCCAAATTTCATAGCTACGGACTTTTAGTTGTTGCTATTTTAATATTTTATACTCTATTGCTAGGATTTCATTAGTGGAAATTCAATTTCATTCCAGCCAATCTAAATAGGGTTGTTGTAATGTTAGCTAATTATGCAAGGTGAGGCTATCTTCATTCTAATAATAATAATGATTTTTTGATTGTTACTGAAAAATTGTATGAATCAAATTATGAATAATTGTGGGTTTTTATTTAGTATGTTGGGATTCAAGCATCTTTATATAGCTGTTTTATTTGTCTTATTAATTAGCTACTATTAGTTTCACTATATATATATATATGTGTGTGTGTGTGTGTGTGTGTGTGTGTGTTAAACTGTTAATGATGGCTGGTACAATGTCAAAACAATCACATAATGGACTATGCAAATGGATGAAAATCTATATAGTTGAGGGTATCATGGTGATATTGCTTCTTTGTTTGCTATTGTAACATTGTCATTTTGTAGAACTTTTAAAAGTCAACATGAATGATTATAGTTAGATTCTGAATCAATAGTTTTGAATTTGTTGATGAAAGTTTTATTTGATTACTTTCAACTTTTCAATGGAATGTTTTTTAAGTAAAAAAAAAAAAAAATTAATGTAGGATAGTTTATCATCCTAATATGATGTCACTCAATTTTATTTGGTAGTTTATACTTTAAAGCTCATTCATGATAATGTCTTTCTAATCATGACTGAGGTGTGGGTTCCAGTTAGCTCAACTGGTAAAGTCTCTGATGGTTGTATAAAAGATCTGGGGTTCAATCCCCACCTACATCAAAAATTGATTGGTGTCTTGGTCTAATGATAAAGAGCTATCATTAGAAGCGGACGCCATAGGTTAAAAACTCTCTAAAAAAAAAAAAAATTCATGGTTGAGGTTATGCATTTACAAGTTTCCAATTATTTGAAGTATGTAGTAGTTTCATTCTCAAAGGTTCTTGTTGCATTATATTGAACTGGACCTGTTTGTGTTTTGAAATTAACTTGAACTCTTATTAAAAACATGGTTTTGTATCTACTCTATGTGAAACACCGTAAAGAAGTAAACTTTGATCATTTAGTTTTAAATTATTAATTTAAAAAAAAAGTTTTTTATTCACTTTGATTTCTCTGTAGTCAAACTAAGAAGGGTGAAAGAGTTTTTTTTTTTCCTTTAAAAAAGGAGAAAGGCCTACGGATTTTATGAGATGTATACATGTTGACTGTGATTTTTATGTTGTAGAATGATGAAAAGAACTGAGAAGGAAAAAAGGCTTTGTTTAGGAGACACTTGAAATAGGAAAGAAGCCTAAAGGTTGCTTCTAATGTTGCTGCACTTGGATGATTCAAAAGTTATGTAGACATGTGCTTATACATTATATGTGATGTTTTCTTTGGCAAAATTTACATTTTTGAGCTTCTTCAATAAATGATTTTATTTTTTTGGAGTTATGTGTATATGTGTAATTGTTATTTATCTTAATTCTTACCTATCAAAAACATATCATCTATCCTGATATTGGAATATCCAGATGAAGGATTTCACTTGATCCATTGAGACCAAATTCAAACATGCAAGTGATTTTGCTACCAATAAAAAGCTGAATAGTTTGTAACTTGCTTTGGATCCAATGATTTTATGTATGATACAATATATATATACCATAAAGGGGGAAGGGGACGCACAGTTGATGGGAAGAGACGGAAGCACAGTAATATTGTAAAGAAAATAATGTAAGAAAAGAGAATGTAAATAACTTGAAAGTAAGAACAATAAATAGCTTTAAAGTAAGAACAATTATAAGGCGGTAGAACCAGCCAAGTATATATGAAAATAACTTAAAGTAAATGAGAACAATAGTTCAAAGTAAATGAAAGCAATTTAGAACCGTCTGGTATGGCGGTAATCCGTCCAAGGTGGCGGTAGCAACAAATAGAGTAATGAACATAAAACTGAAAATACTTGTTATTGAAAGTAGGATAAACACTTACAGTAGTAGTAGTGAATACAAGATCTCAACAGTACAAGTTAACAGTTACAAAGCTTGAACTAGTCCTAGTTACAAGGTTTGTAGGATTACAAAGTTTGTAGTGAACAAGGGTGAACAAGGTAGTAGTAGTAGTAGAAGTAGGGTGAGTTCTTTCTCTAAGAAGGCTAGTTCTAAGGGAAGAGAAATCAGAACTAAAACTTGACTTGAAGAACTCTCTAAACATAAGGGACAACCCCCCTTAAATAGGCAAAATTTGGAGTGAACAGTGTCATGAATAGTAACAGATGTACAGTGACAGTGAATAGTGACAGATTAATAGTGACAGGTGAATAGTAAAATAAAATTTTTCTTCTCTTTTTGACCCAAGATTGTGGGGAATCTTCAAGATTGTAGAATCCACCGTAGAGATCAGCAATAAACTTATAAGTTTAGGGATAAGTCCTCATTATTGGTGTCCTTTAGTGACAAAAGAAACCAATAAGAAAGAAACCAATAAAAGGGACTAATAAGCATGCTCTTACGTTGTCTTCACATGAACACTAGTCTTTGGGAACCTTTAAAAGCATCATATTGGTGGGAAACAAGCTTCTAACAGTAGTAAATATTGGAGCATTGGCCATTGTGCAGGCCAGACAAATACAAGAATCAAAATCTTCTGCAAAATCCGGAGTATCATGAAACAATTCCAGATTTTCAGCAACATATCCTTCAAGGACACTGAAATATTTTGGCTTTTGTGCAAGCCAATCAAATAAAGTAGCACAAGTCTTGTAACAGTGACCTCATCAATCAGTAGAAGGAGCATCAGATGGATAACCATCAAAGGGATCAAAAGGACCTTGTGGAGAATCACATTCATGCTCATGGTAAATAGCATACTTATTACAGAATCTGCAATATAAAATTGGCTCAAACTTTAGAGTTTTCCCTGGAATGAAGAAGACTTTTTAGATTAGGATGATCTTCTATTTGTAAGTGAACAAGGGCATCAACATAGGGTTTGGGACCAAAAACAGCAATTCTATCTATGCTTCCTATGAAATGATAGTTTTTCCATAGATTTTGAGCAACTTCACCAATTTGATTATTAAAATAATTTCTCCAACAATTTGCAAGATCAAAAGGATTTTTAAAGGATAATTGAGAATTTCCCTCAAACCATGGCCCTTGGTGAGTGTAACCATTAATGAGAATGAGATGCTTTGAGGGTTTAACATTCATCCAGTTATTTCTTTCCCATCTTGGTAGAGTGCTCCAGCATCTAATAGTAACAAAAGATCTAGTGGAAGAGCTTTCAAACCCTTTAATAGCATTCTGAATGATCTGTGGAAGTTGACTGGCCTGTTTATGGCTTGTTAACTTTACGAACCTAATAAAGCCATATTCGAACATCTGGGAAAGCCAGCTAGGATTAGGATTTTCATCTTCACCATCATCTGAATTCATCAGTGAAATATGAACTATCATCAAAATCAATAAGGAGACTAGGAAATGGATGTTTCTTTTCATATACTCTGAGATTACTCCCAAAGTGATCTTCCCATTCAAGTTGAATAAAGACATTATCACCTTCGTCTAATTCATTAGGGTTAGGAATAGTGGCAGTAACAAGTTTCTTGAAATACTTGGACCATAGGTCAAAAGACCTAAACATAGCCTTGCTATCCAGAATACGAGATTGTAAATCTGAAGGCAAGTTGGCAACAACACTTCTTAACATGGATTGGGTCTTAAGACTCAATCTAGCATAATCAGTGCCCATTATAGCCTCTTTATCCATCGAATGGATTTCCTCTTTGCCAAAGAGTTGACTAGTGTAGGCTTTAAGACGGCTCACAAGAGCCTTATTTTTTGAAACAAGGTTATTTTCTGGAACAAAGTCAATATTTGAAGCAAGGTCATTTTCTGGAATAAGGTTACCATAATGGCTCATATAAACCTCATTTTGAGTAGTAAGGTTAACGAGGTGGATTTCAAGGGCTCTAAGGGTTTTTTGGAAAATATTACTGTGGTTTCTGGTAAAAGCAAACTAAAGGTTATCAAGAATGAATTTAATAGAATCTGGTAATTCTGAATAGGTTCCATTGTGGAATTGTAAATTTTGTGACAAAACATCCTGTAAGGCTATTAGTATTTCACCAATAGAGTATGTCACCTCTACCGAGACATCTCTTTGAAGGGATGTTGATCCACTGGGTTTTACCCCAGAAGATGCGCCTTCATGCCTTTTAAAAGGTTGTCCCGCTGGGAACCCTTTGTTTTGAGAATAGTCCTGTACAGGAGTTTTTCCCTTGTTTTTCTTTTCCATAATAATCCACTTACTAGTGGTATAAATATGAATATTATTATTATCCCACTTATTAGTGGTATTTATCCACGCATCATTGTTCGATTCCTACAAAGAATCATTGATAATGTTAGGATAATGGATAATATTTAACATTTTGGTACTATGAAAATTACCTTTAAAATCATCAGTGAAATATTGGTGAGAACTCATTCCGAGTTCTTGAATAAATTCATTCATGGGAGAATCTTTCTTATAAGACAGATTATCAATATCAATTTCAAATTTTGAAGCAAATTTGAATTTTATTTTCTGTCCAAATGGATCAATGGTAATTCCATCATGTTCAACAAGAAAGGGATATAAAGCATTAATAAATGGCAGACCAAAAACCACTTTATCAGTCATATTTTTGACAAGAACAGAAGGAATCTTGAAACAAACATTATCATGGCATACATGAGCATTATTCAATTCATACTTAATTTTCATTTGAGAACTATTAGCAGAAACCAATCTTTCAGTAGATTTTTCAAAATATTTTGAAGGAATTAATCCTTCTTGGATACAGTTCATATATGCACCAGAATCAATCATAGCAATAATAATGAAATGATAATCAGGAGAAACAACAATTTTAACTTTTGTAAACCATTTTGGTGGAAGTAGTTTATTAACAAAAGCAAGTTGAGGATCAGTGAAAGTATCAGGAGTACCTTTGTCAAAAAGAAGAGTCTGTTGACTGGATTCATCTCCATCATTGTGCTCATTTTGTTTATTGGATTTATTAAGATCTTTATCAATTTTTAACATTATCAATTCTTGTTTAAGATTATTGTTTTCACTTTTCATGTTTTTAAATTCATGTTTTAATTCATTTATCTCTTGTTTAACAATATGAATTTCATGTTGGAGATCATTAACAGTTAGTTCTTTAGATTTGTTTTTATTAAATCTTTCCAAAGTTTCTTCAAAGCTTATGGTAGATTTTGGTTTTTTACCAGTTTCATCTCTTATCAAATTTTTCTTAAACCTATCCAAATATTCTTTCTGGAGTTCAAGGTTTTGAATTTGATTTATTAGTTGAATTATTAATTTTTCATCTTCTTCACTCTTGGTGAGAGCGTTAATAGTTTTTATAATATTGCAACAAGAATCTCTACAACCAATTTCAATATAAGAAGAATTAGAAGAATCATCAGCAGATTGATAGCAGGAATCAGATGAAGAAGAAAAATCATCTTCCAAAGAATCAGACGAGTTGTTTGATTCAAGGATTCTGAATAATTCTTCTTGCTCTTTATTATCAATATTTAGCATGTTAAACTTGTTTTTTAACTTACCAGGTTTTTCCTTACAATCTTTGTTGAAGTGTCCAGGTTTACCACAGTTAAAACATTTACCTTTACTTAATCTTCGTTTAACATGTTTTTTGGAAACATTTTTCTTCTTAACATAGAAATCATTAGGTTTAACAAAGTTATTTCTGTATTTTTTATATTTTTTATGGCTTTTATCATGTTTTTTACCTTTTTGTCTAGAAGGAGCAATAGGAGGCAAACCATATTGTTCACATAAATTTCCCATTTCATATTTAGCTTTTATTTTATTTTTTAATTGGTGTTTTAGCAATTTTTCATCATTACACATATTGATACCAAGTTTTTTAATAGTACTGAAAATATCACCATAGGTTAAATTATCATAATCAATAGAATCATTTTTACCCATTAGTTCTTGTTTTACCTTATGGGCAAAGATAGGAGGCAGACCGTTAATAAACTTTTCTTTACAATAAGGCTTATGACAATCTTTCTGGAGCATCAATCTGGAAGTAAAAACATCTTGATACCATCTGTAATCAGACATAGTTGGACAACTCAAGTTATTCAAATAATCAGAAACATGGGATGAAATATTGGATTGAGTACCAACAAAGTGTTTGAGAATAATATAGATCAAGGTATTGACACAATTAGGAATACCACGACCAATACTTTCATCAAAAATAGACAAACCTTCATCATTATTTTTAACAGCATGTTTAATAGACTCTCTAGATTCTTCAGTGATGTATGAATCCCACCATCCACGAATAGTACCAGAAAAACCAGTAACAAGCAAGTTAACAATTTCTGGTTGATCAAGATCATGGTTATTTTGATAAGCAATACCAACCATAGACATGTGACTCATTTTATTAATGATTTCCTGTTCGGACAAACCATCAATATTCCATTCATAAAGCTTATAAGCAGAGACAGAAAATTGTGTTTGAAAAGATCTCTCTTCAAACTGCATATCAGGAGGAGTAGGTTTTGAATACCAGTTTTTAGTAAAAGACATGGGTTTGGAGTTCCCAACAAATCTTTTAATTTCTGGGAAATCATCATCAAAGATTCTTTTTGCAGAAACAGAAGAAACAGTATCAAAATCTGTATTTTCTTCAGAAACAATTTCTTTTTTCGAAATAGTTCGAGCAGTTAGAGTACTTGTAGAAGTACCCTCAGTTTTAACTTTTAAATCAGAAAGCATTTTTTCAACAATTTCAAGAGTCTTCGACTGAGAAGTTTTAAACATAACTTTTTCTCTTTGACTGGGTAAATCAATCAAAGGTTTCTCAGTTTTAACAGGAACAAATTTTTTAGAAATAGAAACAAATTTCTCAGAAGCAAGTTTTTCAACAATTTTTTCTTCAATACGGTCAAGCTGTTGACCTATAATATGCAAAGATTGATTAGTAAAATTGTTCTGTTCAATAAGACTAACAATAGGAGTTTGATCATCAGTAATTTTGAAAGGAGAGGCCTTCACTTCCTCTTTTGTCACTTCATCTTTCTTACTAGTTATCAAAATTGAGTCAAGAGGAGGATGACTAGACCTAATAATAGTTTTATCTATCTTAACAAAATTTGTTTTCTTTATCACATTTAAATGTTGTTTTGAAACATCATCTTCTGAAACATAATGGTTTTCAAGAAAATCAAAAAATAAAATATGTTTTTTCAATTGATTCATCTTTTCCAACCATTTTCTTTTAACACGGTCTTTTTCAGACTGAGCAAAATTATTTTGGAAATATTTTCTTTTGGTTATGTTTTTTGCAAGCATATAAACTCATTGTACAGAGAATCCCAATCAATTTCAAAATCATCATTTAAAACAGTCAAAACTCTTAATTGATTTTGGTAAACAGGAGGATTTTCAATAGGGGGAGAATCAAAGTCAGATGGAGTAACAGAAACAGAGTCTTCCTTATCTTCATTAGCAGTTCTACTAAATGGAGAGGAAGTTTCAGGTTTAGTAGAATAGTAAACAAAGCTAACTTGATATTTATCACTTGAAATACCTTTTAGCTTTAAATCAGATTTTTCCAATTTCTTTTTCAAAAGTTCATTGATCTCAAGATCTCCTTTTGAAATACTTTCAGATCCAGCAAAGGAATGTCTTCCTTCGTTGATCCTCAAAGGTGGATTATTTTGAAAACTTATTTTAACAGTACCATCAAGATATTGTTGAATATGAGTAAGATCAAGTTCATCAAAAATAGGTTTAGCAGGAGGGGTTTCTTGTTCCAACAACCAATCATTAGGAAGTTTAACATCTTGCCATTGAATCATTTTTGGAACCTGAATTTTAGCATCAGGAGTTGAACATTGAATTAACATGGTTTTACCCGAAGGTTCTCTAGGAATCATAGCACAAGGATTCATTTAAGTACCCATTAGTTTATAATAAATGCTATAGATCAAAGCAAAAGGCTTACTACCCTCTTCCATGTGATAACCAGATGAAGCAATATTCAATGTCAAAGCTTTAACAATGTTAGGATCATCCAAAGCAAGAGTAAGATTAGGATAACAGTTAAAATAAACAGGACCATCATACATAGAAGCAGTAATCATACCAAGAATTCTATCTTTAAAAATCTTAAATCTAGCATCTCTTAAACACAAGAGAACAGAAGCATTATTACCCTTTCGGGTTAGTGGTTTAATAGCAACTTGAACCATACCAATATGCAAATAATTGAAATTTTTAGCAGCAAGGAAGTCATTAATATTCTTTTTAGTGAACAAACAGCATTTTTCATGAACTCTCGAAATAAAGAAAATTTGTTCAACAGTTCTAGCTTTGTAAGCAGAATGAAAATCAAAAGGAAAGATTCCAAAGACTCTTTTCCTTCTCAAGCAGTCACTTGTTAATAGTGCAACAGGTATGGTCATGTGAAGAAAGAATGCCCCACCTATTTGAAGGCAAAGGGTAGAGCTTTTGCTACCACCCTTAGTGATTCAGATTGCTCAAACTCTGACTCTGAAGAAAGTTGTGATGGGGAAGGAAACTACTCCGCTTTCATGACCATTACACCCGTAGATTCTTCGGAAGATTTAAGCAATCTAGTGGAAGAGCTTGGTGAGCATACCGAAGTGGAATCTATTGGTGTTAGAGATGAGTCCGATGATGATGAAGAAGAATGCATTTATGCAGGAACAAATAGATTGCAAGAATCCTACAATGCACTTCTTGAAAAGTGTGGAGAATATACAAGAGTGGCTAAGGCAGCCATTAGAAAGATGAAGAAAGCCGAAGAGGATTATAAAAGCATCCTTGTGCGGTAGAAAGAGACCAGGTGTGAAGTTGAAGGTTAAATGAAGAACTAAACAATGCCTATTCCAAGATAAAGTTTCTTGAGCTTGAAGTTGTTCAAGCAAATGCCAAAGTGGAGCATGTTGCTTCCAAGACACTTGATGAAGTGCTTGCCTATCAAAAGCCCTCTTCAGATAGAAGTGGGTTACGGTATATCGGAGAAAGTAGCTCAAGCTCTAAAGTGTCTAAGGAATTGAAGTTTGTCAAGGCTAAAGAACCATCGACTCCTCTTGTTGATAATGTAAAATCTGAAAATAAGCCAAATGTGGTGAATCAAAATGTTTTGACAAAGTCTCCAAATCCAATTGTGGCTAAGCCTAAGGCGAAAACAAAGTCTCTTCCTAAGGCACAAAGAGGTCCAAAAACACAACACTATTGCCATCATTGTGGAATCCGAGGGGACACTAGGCCAAGTTGCTACAAGCTCTATGTATTAAAGAATGCGGATCTTCAAAAGCTAAGAAGACAAGGAAAAGGCAATGGGAAACCCAAGCAACCAAAAGGGCGAGAAGAAGAACCCGTTATGAGAGATGTGATGAAGATGATTGACACCATCACCTCATGTTTGGCCAACTTCACCTTAAGGTTTGAGAACCATGGCTCAAGTACCCCATCCTCAAAGGAGATCACTCCAAACACACGTGCCGTGTAGGTGAAGAAGGGTACTCATGCATAAGCATTATAACATGTCCATGCATTAATTCTTTCTATATAATGTGACATTGTTGGTTGTTTACTTAGTTTACATTCTAGCATGTTTTTATTTTTTTTGTTGTTTAAAAGTTTTGGTTGTTTGTTGTTTTTGATCATTATTTACTTGATCATTATTTACTTGCTTTGTGTCAAAAATCTAAAAACACATAAAAGTATAAAATCCAAAAAGTTTGATCGGTGGTGTTGTGTATTGTCACATGCATGTTTGGCCTTGTACCTCCGTACAAATGGCTTTGTGTATTAATGAGCTTAGCTTGTTCTTTATGCACTTGTATTTTTGTGGGAAACGTCTTGACATCTATGTGATTGTTGTAAATAGATTTTCAAACTTGTCATGAATGATTAGTCAATAGTTTTGTTGATCTTGAGACTTGCGTAGACTTGTGCTTATATCTCTTCCCACTCATTTATTTTTTTTGGCTTAAGAGCTCAACCAATGTCAAATCTCGAAAAGAGATAATGAGCTGAAAAAAGCTGTCGTACAAACTAGTATTTGACTAGAAAAAAGGGAAAGTGACATGTATTGAAATGTATGGTGCCAAAAGCCCAAGGCTTGCTCATCAAATTAAAATATCAAAAATTTCAGGCATCGCTCTCAAAAATGAGTGTAAAGATAAAAAATAATCAAATGTTATAAATTGAAAATAGCCAAATGAAAAGCTTCAAAGAGTTGTAATCATTTTTGTGGGAGCTCATATATGTTTATTTCTATAATTGAGATAGATCACTTAACTTAGTACTAGTTGTGTATGACTTGATTGAATTGATCATTGAAGTCTCACTCTAGACTAAGGACTATTTCACATGTGATATTCACACACAACACACATGTCTAATGTTCAATGAATGCCTTATTCATTTATTCGATTGTACTTGATTGAATGTGTTGTGTGCGTGCTCAACTATATGTGGATCAATCTAAAAAGATTTTTGATCATTATATATGTATTTGGAAGTGATTTTTATCACTATTTGTGTTCATGTTTAGTTCTTACTTTGCTTTTCATTGTTTTAAAGCATGTTTTGTGTTGAAAAACAGGTGTTAGAATTTTTGGCTACTCGTTTGGCGACTCATTCGCAAGTAGCGAGTTTTGGCTACCCGTTTTGCGACTCATTCGCAACTAGCAAGTTCATCCAAAGGCTTTTGCGACTTATTGGCGAGTGAAAGTCCCAATCGCCAAAAAGACTTAGAAAATTTCATGAATTTTTTTTTTTTTTTTTTTTTTTTTTTTGCGACTCATCTCGTGATTCGCCTAGTCACCAAAACGCCTAGAAATAGCTTTTTAAAGGGCTTTTCGTGGGAAGCTTGTTTTAAACTTCTCCTATCCTCTCTAAAACCCCCCTTTCAATATTTTTACATCAAAACCCAACCAATTTGAATGGTTTTTCATTCTATAAACATCTCTAAGGTAATTCTAAACTCTTTTCATTGATTTTGAGCCTTAGATTATGTTTTGGAGAGTTTTTGTGCTCTTGGTTGGGATTTTCATCATAAGGGTTAGGAAAACTTAATTTTTGTCAAATTTTTTGTATGGGATTTGTTTCTTTTGATGATTTTCTTTGGATGTTGGCCCATTGTGGCAAAAAAAACATGTATTAAGGGTGGATTTCATGATGTTCATGCATTGTTTTACATTGTTGTTCATAGTGTGCATGCTAGGTGTTTGATAAAATGTCTCTTAGGCATTTTCTCACTTGTTTGGACTCCGATGAGTACCAAACTTTGGGCTTTCTCATGTTTCCTCATTAGGAATATGTTTGGTCCATTGGTTGTGTAGTTAACACACCTTGCCCCACATGTGCATTTTCCATGCTTTGGTCATGCATTGCACATAGCCACCTCTTGCACACACCTTTGCTACCCTTGCCATGCATTGGTCTATACCTTGTTTCTTCATTCTAGCATGTCATGTTTACCTTATGCTTTGTAGCATTTTGTTTTGTCTTTTGTTTGAGCTTCATTTCTCATTCATCTTGCACTTCTCATGCATCATTATCCTTATTCATACTTTCATCTCTTGCCCTCATTTCTCTTTAACCCTTTGTCCATTCGTGTCAAAAAGGGGAAGAGTATACTCTAGAGTAGTATTCCAAAGAGTTTTGTCATTTCTATATGACTCTTATGCACATTCTTAGGGGGAGAAATTCTATTTCTTGTGCACATTTGTAGGGGGAGAGATATTCCATAGAAAAGATGCATATACCAAGGGAGAGAAGACAGTGTGTTAATAAAAAATTTTTGTTTTGTTTGTTTTCTTTATGTTTGTTTTGTTTGTTTGCTTTATGGTGCTTTGAGTTATGTTCAGCAGCTATGCTTTGTTGTTCTTATTGCATCGTGTTTGTGTGTTGGACATGCATACATCCTTATGCCATTATGCTTCATTGATTGCATGTTCGGATGATCATTTGCTTTGCTATGTGATCATTGTAGTTATTTCCATATGACTATTTTGGTGTATGATCAAGTTGCTCATATGTTTTACATCATGTTTACTTGATTGCTATTTACTTGTTACTTTATACTTGTCCTTTTATTACTTGCTTTACCATGAAGGTCTAATGTGCTTTGTGCAAGTGTTTCAAGTTAAAGGCATAAATGTTCCAAGTTCATCATAGCTTCTAGATTTAGGTGTGAGTGAGTTTTGCCATTATTTCCAAACTCACATTTAAATCTAGAGTCTATTTTAGGGTGTTTTGTCACGAAATAGCCAAATGGGGAGATTGTTAAGTTATGATTTTTCTCATAACATTTGCATTTGGCTTATTCCATGATAAACTGTTGTAATTGCATAAATTTATTTTCTTGTATTTTTGTGATTCAGCTAAGACTGAATTTCTTGGCTGAGAAGACCAAGAAGCTTGAGGCAGAACTGTTCCAAGTTAGAGCTCAGCTAGAAAGGACTTCAAGCGCTAAACTCCATGAGATGCTCAGTCTTCAAAACTTGGCTTCTAATCGAACCGATTTAGGGTATGATTCCTCTTCTCCTAGTATTGCTTCTGTTAGTATTACTGTTTTTGTTCCTCCTGCTAATAATATTGAAATTGAGAATAATAATGTTAAAAATGAATTAGCTAGTGAGAATATAGACAAGGGTAAATCTATCTTAGAAGCACCTCCTAAGTTTGATAAGAAAGAGAGTAAAAACCCTAGGGCTAAGAAGGGAAACTCTCAAAAGCCTAAGCAGAAAAAGCAGCATTTCTGTCATCACTGTGACACAGCTGGACATACTCGACCTAATTGATACAAGTGGTTAGCCACTCAAAAGAGCAACAACATGATCGCGTCAGGAAACCAGAATCTGTTTCCATCCTCTTTTGCTCCTCTTGGAGATCTTCTCAAAGCCCTCATGTTCCTTTCGAACTTGAACAATTTTAACTCTTCCCCTTCACCACCAGATCAAGGATTTGCTAAACGGAAAGGGTCTTCTAAGGTGTGAAAGGAAAAGGGCTCTAAGTGATTTTGTCACTTATTCTCTCTCTCCCCTTCTTGTTTTTGGTTTGCATTACTTGTGTGTTTTGCTTTATTATTTTGAGTCAGTCTAGTTTTATGCTTTGCTTTGTTTACCATGTTTTTGGTTGTTTTCTTTTTAGTTTTAGCTTTTTTTGCTTTTCATAAAAAATAAAAAATAAAAAGTGAAAAATTAAAAAAATACAAAAACCGTGTGTGTATGTGTACATTGGTACTTGTGTACCTTGGATGGCTATTGAAACAAAGTTTTCTAAACTTTGTATCGTTTGTAGCTTAAATGAGCATCTCTATGCACAACTAAGCAAGTGAGCTTTTATGGCTCGTGTTTGTGATGAGTAAGACTAAGTGATCTCTTGTACTTAACACTTGTATCACTCTTTTTTATGGGAAGGACTAGAAAATCCTAAAAGAAAGGCATAAATAACCATCTCACCACTGTTGCCCGCTAATCATGAAATGACATCTGTATGCTTCGGCATAGCAAAACTGCAATGTCAAAAGCTTAACGTAATTGGGTATTTCTTTTCTCTCTCTTAAATGCCCGTGCATGATTTTCTTAAAAAAAAAATGCAAAGAAAAAAAAAAGCAAAAAGAATCAAAATGCAAGCGTGTATTCTAGGAGATGTGAGAGTTATAGAATGTATCTCGAAGGTGATAATCCCTATCAAATAGTTATGATTGTGTGTGAGTTAAAGTGATTGTCTTATATCTCAAATCGTCATAACATGTAGACACTTATGCAATCTTGCGATGTTTTTCACACATAACACGCAATATTCTTTGCTACTTTTGGTAGATGTGCAAGTATAATGTGATTTGGCCATCACAAGGAATACTTGTGTTTATGTATGCTCACTAAATTGTTTTAACTTTTTTTTGAAATATAAAATTGGTTAGACTTGTTTAGTATGTGTCTATTTTTTGGATCTAAATGCCCATCATTTTTATTATTGAGAGATTTTTTTGAGAGCTTAAAATGTTGATTGGATTTTTGGTTGAGTAGCACACTTGATTGCATTCATATCTATGTTTTTCTCCTCCTTGAAAAACTGTTTTTAAGCAATCTCGATAGCTTCTCGATAGCTCTTGACAAATAAGCTATCTATCGAGACCCTGCAGCTTCTTTTTATCACATTCTCGATAGCTAGTTCGATTAATCGAGAAACTTTCTGTCTCCTTGATAGTTGCTCGATAGCTTCCTCGATCCATCGAGCTTCTTTGTGTTGAAAACCTTTCGTTAGATCCTCGATAGCAAGTTCGACAGTTGGAACACGCTTTTTAAACTTCGATAGCTGCTCGACAGCTCTTAATTGATCAAGATTTATAAGATTTCTATATAAGGAGGCATTGCGATTTCAGATCTCACTCCCTTGATCTCTCTCCACAGATTTCAAACTTTTCACCTCCCAAACTCACTTTTCTCTCTCCAAACCTTCACTCCACGTGATTTTCGGCCTGTTCTTGCCTCTAATCACTTGGTATGATCTCTCTATCTCTCATTCTTCATGCATTTCATGCATTTAGATCTAGGTTTTGGGTTGTTTGAAAATTTTTGGGGTTTTTCAAAATTGATGAAGGTTTTGTGCAATTTTTGGGATGGGTGTTGCTAAAATAAGTTTAAAACCTCATGCATTGCATCACACTTGCATTATAACAATGTTTCATACATTTAGATGTGTGTTTACTTTGCTGCTATGCTGTGTGCTGGTAGGTTTGGATTTGGTTGAGCCCATGATGCATTTAAGTTTGCATGTCACATGTTCATGCATTTTCATGCATATGTACCTTCCTGTTTTTATCTTTTGATATTAAAATTGCTTGGTACTCTTCTGATTGTCTCCATCTCTTTCTTTCTTTCTCTCCCTTTTACGTTAGTTGCGTCATGGCACCTAAACGTAAGCCCGAAACCCTCTTCGTTCCGAGGCATCTTCTTCTTCTTCTCCATTTGACCCCACTCCCTCTCATGACCGGTTCCATGATGAGAAGGCCAAATTGGACTTCTTTGAGAACTTTTCACGATGCGGCATTCATTCGGAATGCCAAGTCGTTCTGTCAAACTTCTCTGACATTGACCTGCCCATTGTCATATATAGTAGGGGTTGAGAGTTACTATGTGGCACCCCGGTCACGTGCCCTTCTGCGATCATACAGGAGTTCTACTCCAATATGTACGGATTTGATTACTTTATACCTCACTTTTTTACTTGTGTTTGAGGTATACGCATGGTAGTTACTTCGGAGATTGTTTCCGAGGTACTACACGTACCTAGGGTAGCGCATCCTGACTACCTTGGCTATGTGCGTCTGAGGACAGTGTCCAAAGACGAACTCACGTCTCTGTTTTGTGAGACACCATCATCTTGGGGTGACCATCGAAACACCCCCTGCTTGGCCTTTGCTAAAGGTCCGAGTTTCCTAAACATGGTGATGTCATTTGTTCTTCATCCATTGTCTCATTATAACACTATCACAGAGCCTCATGCTCAATTTTTGTTGTCCCTTATTGAGGATATCTCTATTGACTTTCCTTCACATTTTATACTCTCCCTTATAGATGTCTATAAGGACACGGCGACTCGTAATAACCTCATTTTTCCTTCTGCTATCACGAGACTCATTCGCCACTTTTCTGTCTTCTATCCCGAGTCTCCCCACTTCAGATTCATGTGTGCCATTGATGCCGCTACCGTTAAGCAGAGTTTTGCACAGCTTCGCTCGAGGCAGCCCTAGATGCAGACGACCGAACCTCCAGCTTCTACCACTCCATCCACTTTTGCTCCTTCTTCTTCAGCGGGTAGAGTGGCACTTAAGGTCATCATGGCACAGTTTGTGCACATGGATGCTCCCCTTGACACTCAGCGATGAGTTGTGTCAAGTGAACACCTGTGTCAGTCGTATTGCACGACGATAGGCTGTGATGGGTGGTCACATAGTGGCTTCCTCTCTTGAGGCATCTGAGGATGAGAGTGACAGCTCCAGTAGTGTTGATGATGCTGAGGATGATGATGATGGCTCGCCTAGTGGTGATGAGACGTCTACTTGATTTACTAGCCCTTTGTCACTCATGACAAAAAGGAGGAGTAGTTTTGAGATGAGAGTAGTCATACTCATAGGGGAAGGGTAGTTTAGGAGATAGGGGGAGTGTTTATATTGAGGGATGTAGTGAGGACTTTATGTATCTTTTTCTTTTCTTTCTATTTTAGATACATTGTTCATATACCTTTGATCTTGTGATCATATTGTGATAGCAAACCTTGTACTTATTGAGATATATATATATATATATATATTTATACATTTGAGGTTGTTATTACAGTTCTTTCACCTATCTTTACATTTGTTGTTTCTTTTCTTTCTTAATACACATGTTTCTTATTTAATGTATGCAATCTTTTATTTTTGTTTCACACTAAGATGCCTTGATAGGTTTTGTTTAAAGTGTTTCAGAAATACAGGTTGTTAAAGTCTACTTGCCATAAACTCTCTTCTTGCAAAGTTTTTCAAGAGTTTGTGTTAGGATAGATTTTATTGTATTCAATAAGTGAATATGAGTTGAGTGATTTATGACTTCTCTCATATCTCATTTGTTTGTTGTGGTTTTGTCATAGATTGCCAAAAAGGGAGATTGTTAGGACATATGTGATTTGATGTTAGGAACATATGTCAACATTTTATGTAATTGGCTAATCCTTTGGCAAAACACACTTTACTTGTAATTGGGTAGATCAATGATGAGTTTAATGCTTTAAGAAACAAGGTTTCAAGTTCAAGTGTTAAAGTCATGCAAGTCTGTCCAAGAATCAAGTGAGAAAGTGCAGGATTTTTAAGCTTGACAGATAGCATCTATCGAGATTTAAAAGTAGCTGAAGCCCATGGCTCGACAGCTAGCTCGATAGATGGCTATCTATCGAGGTTTATGAAATTCAGTTTTTCAAGCTGATTTTCATCCAATCCGTGAATGTATGTTTGGCCTTTCTTTTCTCACAACCTTAAACATATATAAGGATTATTTTGAGGGCCGTAAAAGGTAACACAAATTATACAAGAGCAAAATTTCACAAATGCGAAGAAAGGTGTGACCGGAAACCTAGTTTGTCCTAGTTCTTCTTTCTCTTCAAGAAGCTGCTGTGTTTTGTACACCATAGGGTTTTGTGACGAAGCAACTTTGTGATCTTCAACGTGTGATGAATTGAAGAACTTTGCAGCCAACATCCTTCTTAAGTTGGTGATCAAGTCGTGTACTGGGATCCGCGCAATTGGTTAGTCACGTACTAGGAGCCGTGCATTGAAAATGAGAGATTGTCACTACAGAACAAGTCTAATTGGGTATTGGGGTAATGGTTCAACTGTAAGTTGGTAAAAGGTACTGGGATTCCCTTACTTATAACCGCTTGTTTTGATAATAGAGAATTCTCGGGAATCCTGACCTTAAAATCAACCGATGGGTTTTTTGCCATCTAGGTTTTCCATATTCTTAAACAAATCACCGTGTCAATTTATTTTCCGCTGCATACTTTAGTTAATTGGTGATTTGTTTGTGCTGCCACATACAATTGCATTTTAATTTGATTACTTAATAAACTTAGTTAATTAATCAACTAATTCATCACAAGGGGTCAATACATTCTTGGCCTTTCAAAAAGTCAAATTATAAAGAGCTTATCAATACACTAACAAGCGATATCATCACTACTAGCAATAGCATATAATGCTCTGTGTTATAGCATAACGCTCAATATAAGAATTTAAGCAAAAAACATCTCTAAAAATGGACAACTCATGCATAATGTATTCTAACATCTAAGACTATAACTTACTTAGATAAAGTCCTTTCGCATTCATGAATTCTATTGTCCATATCAGTATATTTGTCTATACGATAGTGCATCTACCACAAGCTTTGGAGGAAATCTTTAAACATTTCATGGTGATATTTGGTTGAAAAAGCACATTCCTCTACGAATTACATCGGCACCACATCATGAGTGGTGTAGGCTCCACCCATAGTCAAGTCAAAAATCAACCATACTACACTACTATTTTTATTAATAAGTAAACTACATTATCCTCTTATCAAAATAAAACTCTTGAGAATTATAAATGCAATATAATAGTCCATGACCTCTCAAACTATGACTAAGTTACCAGAATGATCATTTAAAAAAAAGATTTGTACCAAAAATATGGACAAAATGATACTCCCCCACCCCCACCCACAAACGTTTGAATAAATGACACCCACTCTCTTGAGATTTGTAAATGCAACAGCTTAGTCAATGGACTCTCAAACAATGATTAAAGAAACAAAATAATCCATTTTTTTTTAAAAAAATAATCTTACACCAAACTTTAAACAGAACGACACTCCCCTCTTATGAGGTTTGTGGACGCATGACACTCCCAATATCAATTTATACCACCTTATAACACCATGCAAGCCACCCGCTTACTCCATTTCAACAACCCACCACAATACCAATCAGCAACATCATAATAAAAAATGTTTACAAGCATTGAAAAAACGTTAATATAATCATACAAAAGTAACTCAACAACTCCATCCACAATTCAAAGAAATAAGAAACACTCCCAATATAATATTGAACCACCTTATATCACCATGCAAGCCACCCACTTGCTCCAATACAACAACCCACCATAATACCAATCATCAACATCACAATATAAAACGATTATAAGTATTAAAAAAAAGGTTAATATAATCATACAAAAGTAACTCAACAATATTCATTCACAATTCCAAAAAATAAGAGATGCTCCCTATATAAATTTTAACCATCTTATAACACCATACAAGCCACCCCCTTACACCAATACAAAAACCCACCACAAAATCAATCAACAACATTACAAGTATAGAGTTTTTTAAGTATTTAAACAAATTTTACTTACTATGCTCAAGCTAAGAGTACACCTTTAAGAAAATATCCAAAGTTATTACAAACAATGAGCATTTAACCTGCAAAAGAAAAGTCTAATTATAAAGAGTTTATCAATACACTTACAAGCTATATCATCACTACTAGCAATAGCACATAATGCTCTGTGTTATTGCATAATGCTCAATATAAGTATTTAAGCTAAAAACATCTCAAAAAAAGGACAACTCATGCATAATGTATTTTAACATCTAAGTCTATAACCTACTTAGATAAAGTCCTTTCCCATTCACGAATGCTATTGTCCATATCAGTATGTTTGTCTATACGATGGTGCATCTACCACAAGCTTTGGAGGAAATCTTTAAACATTTCATGGTGATATTTGGTTGAGAAAGCACATTCCTCTACGAGTTACCTCCGCACCACATCATTAGTGGTGTAGGCACCATCCATAGTCAAGTTAAAAGTCAACCACACTACACTACTGTTTTTATTAATAAGTAATTACATTATCCTCTTATCAAAATGAAACTCTGGAGAATTATAAATGCAATATAATAGTCCATGACCTCTCAGACTATGACTAAGTTACCAAAATGTCCCTTTTAAAAAAAAAAGATTTGTACCCAAAATATGGACAAAATGATACTCCCCCACTCCCACCCACAAACGTTTGAATTAACGACACTCACTCTCTTGAGATTTGTAAATGCAATAGTTTAGTCAATGGACTCTCAAACTATGATTATAGAAACAAAATAATCCATTTAAAAAAAAAAAAAAAAAATTCTTACCCCAAACTTTAACAAAATGACACTCCCCTCTTATGAGGTTTGTGGACGCATGACACTCCCAATATCAATTTATACCACCTTATAACACCATGCAAGCCACCCGCTTGCTCCACTTCAACAACCCACCACAATACCAATCATCAACATCACAATATAAAACGTTTACAAGTACTGAAAAAAAACGTTAATACAATCACACAAAAGTAACTCAACAACTCCATCCACAATTCCAAGAAATAAGAAACACTCCCAATATAATATTGAACCACCATATGTCACCATGCAAGCCATCCACTTGCTTCAACATAACAACCCAACACAATACCAATTATCAACATCACAATATAAAACGTATACAAGTATTGAAAAAAATGTTAATATAATCATACAGAGGTAACTCAACAACATTCATTCACAATTCAAAAAAAAATAAGAAACGCTCACTATATAAATTTTAACCACCTTATAACACTATGCAAGCCACCCCCTTACACCAGTACAACAACCCACCACAAAATCAATCATCAACAATACAAGTATAGAGTTTTTTAAGTATTTAAACAAATTTTACTTACTATGCTTATGTTAAGCGTACACCTTTAATAAAATATCCAAAGTTATCACAAACAATTAGTATTTAATTTGCAAAAGAAATGTCTACTTATAAAAAGTTTATCAATAGACTTACAAGCTATATCATCACTACTAGCAATAGCGTATAATGCTCAGTGTTATTGCATAATGCTCAAAATAAGTATTTACGCAAAAAACATCTCAAAAAAAGGACAACTCACACATAATGTATTCTAACATCTAAGTCTATAAGTTACTTAGATAAAGTCCTTTTTCATTCCTGAATGCTATTGTCCATATCAGTATGTCTCTCGATATGATGGTGCATCTACCACAAGCTTTGGAGGAAATCTTTAAACATTTCATGGTGATATTTGGTTCAAAAAGCACTCTCCTCTACGAGTTACATCCGCGCCACATCAATGTACTCTCAAGCTATGATTAAAGAAACAAAATAATCCAATTTTTTTTTTTTAAAAATCTTTCCCCAAACTTTAAACAAAATGACACTCCCCTTTTATGAGGTTTGTGGATGCATGACACTCTCGATATCAACTTATGCCACCTTATAACACCTTGCAAGCCACCCGTTTGCTCCATTTCAACAACGCACCACAATACCAATCATCAACATCACAATATAATATGTTTACAAATATTGAAAAAAACGTTAATATAATCATACAAAAGTTACTCAACAACTCCATCCACAATTCCAAGAAATAAGAAACACTCCTAATATAATATTGAACCACCGGATATCACCATGCAAGCCACCCACTTGCTCCAACACAACAACCCACCACAATACCAATCATCAACATCACAATATAAAACGGTTACAAGTATTGAAAAAAACATTAATATAATCATACAGAAATAACTCAACAATATTCAGTCACAATTCCAAAAAATAAGAGATGCTCCCTATATAAATTTTAACCACCTTATAACACCGTACAAGCCACCCCATAACACCGTACAAGCCACCCCCTTACACCAATACAAAAACCCACCACAAAATCAATCAACAACATTACAAGTATAGAGTTTTTGAAGTAATTTAAACAAATTTCCTTACTATGCTCAAGCTAAGCGTACACCTTTAAGTAAATATACAAAGTTATCACAAAAGTATTTAACCTGCAAAAGAAAAGCCTACTTATAAAGAGTTTATCAATACACTTACAAGCTATATCATCACTACTAGCAATAGCATACAATGCTCTGTGTTATAGCATAATGTTCAATATAAGTATTTAAGCAAAAAACATCTCAAAAAAAGGATAACTCATTCATAATGTATTTTAACATCTAAGTCTATAAGCTACTTAGATAAAGTCCTTTCTCACTTATGAATGCTATTGTCTATATTAGTATGTTTGTCTATACGATGGTGCATCTACCACAAGCTTTGGAGGAAATCTTTAAACATTTCATGGTGATAACTGGTTGAAAAAGCACATTCCTCTATGAGTTACATCTGCACCACATCATGAGTGGTGTAGGCTCCGCCCATAGTCATGTTAAAAATCAACCATACTACACTATTGTTTTTATTAATAAGTAAATTACATTATCCTCTTGTCAAAATGAAACTCTAGAGAATTATAAATGCAATATAATAGTCCATGACCTTTCCAACTATGACTAAGTTACCAGAATGTTTCTTTTTTAAAAAGATTTGTACCCAAAATATGGACAAAATGATACTCCCCCACCCCCACTCACAAACGTTTTTGTAAATGACACTCACTCTCTTGAGATTTATTAATGCAATAGTTTAGTTAATGTACTCTCAAACTATGATTAGAGAAACAAAATAATCCATTTAAAAAAAAAAAAAATCTTACCCCAAACTTTAAACAAAATGACACTCCCCTCTTATAAGGTTTCTGGATGCATGACACTCCCAATATCAATTTATACCACCTTATAATACCATGCAAGCCACCCACTTGCTCCATTTCAACAACCCACCACAATACCAATCATCAACATCACAATATAAAATGTTTACAAATGTTGAAAAAAACATTAATATAATCAAACAAATGTAATTCAAAAACTGCATCCACAATTCCAAGAAATAAGAAACACTCCTAATATAATATCGAACCACCTTATATCACCATCCAAGCCACCCACTTACTCCTACACAACAACCCACCACAATACCAATTTTCAACAAAACTTTATATAATGCCTACAAGTATTGAAAACAATTAAATAATATCTATCACATATATGTCAACAATATCCATTCACAATTCCCAAAAAAACCACCTTATAACTCCATGCAAGCCACCCGCTTTCTTCATTTCAACAACCCACCAAAATAGCAATCATTAACATCACAATACAAAACATTTACAAGTATTGAAAAAAAACGTTTATATAATCATACAGAAGAAACTCGACAACATTCGTTCACAATTCCCAAAAAAATAAGAAACATTCCCAATATGAATTTAAACCACCTTATAACATCACATAAGCCACCCACTTGCTTCAACACAACCTACCACAAAGCCAATTATCAATATCACAATATATAATGCTACAAGTGTTGAAAACAGTTAAATAATATACTTCACATATAATTCAACAATATTCATTCACATTTCCCCAAAAAAAAAAAAACTTCCAATATGAATTTAAATCACCTTATAACATCATGCAAGTCACCCGCTTGCTCCAACACAATAACCTACCACAGAAAAAATAATCAACATCACAATATATAATGCTTACAAGTATTAAAAGCAATTAAACAGTATCCAACAGATATAAGTCAACAATATTCATTCACAATTCCAAAAAATTAGAGACACTCCCAATATAAATTTAAACCACCTTATAACACCATACACGCCACCTGCTTGCTCCAATACAACATCCCACCACAAAACTGATCATCAACATCACAAGTATAGAGTTTTTTAAGTATTTAAACAAATTTTACTTACTTTGCTCAAGCTAAGCATACACCTTTAAGAAAAAAATCCAAAGTTATCACAAACATTGAGTATTTAACCTGCAAAAGAAAAGTCTAATTTATAAAGAGTTTATCAATACACTTACAAGCTATATCATCACTACTAGCAATAGCATATAATGCTTAGTGTTATAGCATAATGCTCAATAAAAGGTTTAAAGCAAAAAAGATCTCAAAAAAAGGACAACTCATGCATAATGTATTCTAACATCTAAGTCTATAAGCTACTTAGATAAAGTCCTTTCTCATTCGTGAATGCAATTGTCTATATTAGTATGTTTGTCCATATGATGGTGCAACTACCACAAGCTTTGGAGGAAATCTTTAAACATTTCTTTTTGATATTTGGTTGGAAAAGCACATTCCTCTACTTGTTACGTCTGCACCACATCGTGAGTGGTGTAGGCTCCACCCATAGTCAAGTTAAAAATCAACCATACTGCACTATTGTTTTTATTAATAAGTAAATTACATTATCCTCTTATCAAAATGAAACTCTGGAGAATAATAAATGCAATATAATAGTCCATGACCTCTCAAACTAGGACTAAGTTACCAGAATGTTCATTTAAAAAAAATATTTGTATCCAAAATATGGACAAAATGATACTCCCCAACCCCCCCCCCACCCTAAAATGTTTGTATAAATGACACTCACTCTCTTGAGATTTATAAATGCAACAGTTTAGTGAATGTACTCTCAAACTATGTTTAAAGAAACAAAGTAATCCATTTTTAAAAAAATTCTTACCCCAAACTTTAAACAAAATGACACTCCCCTCTTATGAGGTTTGTGGATGCATGACACTCCCAATTTCAATTTATACCACCTTATAACACCCTACAAGCCACCCGCTTGCTCCATTTCAACAACCTACCACAATATCAATCATCAACATCACAATATAAAACGTTTACAAATATTTAAAAAACGTTAATATATTCATACAAAAGTAACTCAACAATATTCATCCACAATTCCAAAAAATAAGAAACAATCCCAATATAATATTGAACCACTTTATATCACCATGCACTAAGATTATGTCTTTTCCTTTTTAGATACAGCCATACTCAAGTCATACTAAGATTATTTCTTTTTACATTCAAGAATGCACAAGTCTATGTCACGCAGTACTCAATTCTATATATGTCTTAATAGTTAAATAAAGCCATACTCCACTAACATATGGTTCACTTAATGTACTGTAACTTTGTAATTTTTTTTTTGTTAGTACCATAATCATTTGTTTTAAGTGTAAAGTTAATTGGAAGTTTAAAAATTGGTTAATGCTTTTCATTCTCAAATCTATATATGCCTTAATGCTTAAACAAATATACACAAAAAAATCAACACTCCCAATATGAATTTAAATCACCCTATAACTCTATGCAAGCCACCCACTTGCTCCAACACTACAACCCACCACAAAAACAATTATCAACATCATGATATATAATGCTTACAAGTATTAAAAACAATTAAATAGTATCCATCACATATAAATCAACAATATTCATTCACAATTCCAAAAAATAAGTGACACTCCCAATATAAATTTAAAACACCTTATAACACCATACAAGCCACCCACTTGCTCCAATACAACAACCCACCACAATACCAATCATCAACATCACAAGTATAGAGTTTTTTAAGTATTTAAACAAATTTTACTTACTATACTCAAGTCAAGCATACACCTTTAAGAAAAAATCCAATGTTATCACGAATAATGAATATTTAACCTGCAAAAGAAAAGTCTAATTTATAAAGAGTTAGTAGCTTCACAAAAAAAAAAAAAAAAAAAAAAAAAAAAAAAACAAAACAAAAACAAAAACAAAACAAAACAAACAAACAAACAAAAATATACATGACCAAGAACTGTTAGAATAAAAGAATCCCAAGAAAAAATAAAATTACACACACCCAAAAGCTTAAAATTATAATGCTCAGAAGCTTCACTACCATAAAACAAAAATATACCTACTAAGAACAATTAGAATCAAAGAATCCCCAAGAGAAAACCACTCTTTATCATCATCCAAACCTGACAAAACCAACAATAGAGAACTTAAATTTACAAAATTTAATAGATGCACTCTAAAATCACACAAAAACCAATTACAAGTAACTAACACAAAAACCCATTACAAGTAACTAAATACTATAAACTCATACTTACACTTACAAGAAAAAAACTCAAAACCATATCATTTAATCAAATCCAAACCAAATTTTACAAAAATCAAAAAAGAAAAAGAGAAACTTACATAGTTGAAATCAGTGGAAGGAGATGATAAGGGAAGGGGGGAGACAAAGGGAAGGGAGAGGGGAAGTAGTGGAGGAAAAGGGGGAGGGAAAGAAAGGAGAGAGGGAGGGGTGAAGGAGAGAAAGAGGCTCGACGGCCGCGGTGGGTTGGCTTGGTGGCAACAGCAGGTTGGGTTGGCATCGCCGGCGGGCTGGGTGAGGCGGCGACGGCAGCTAGGTGAGGCGCTGTGAGGGGAGAGAGTGAGGGAAAGAGAGAATCGGGTGAGAACTGAAATAAAGAGGGATGAATGTGATTGATATATATAAACCCTTTAGTGACAACTTGAATTTCGTCACTATTGGTTGCCTATAGTGGCGAACTCGGATTCGTCGCCGATAATAACACTAATGTTTTGGATTTTCCTTTTAGCAAAGACTTATTTTTGTCGCTATTTGTCACATTCAGTGACAAAACGGGTTTTGTCACTAATAGCATGACCAGCAACACCTTTAGCGACAAAAGTTTTTTTCGCAAAAAACTTAAACTTTTAGCGATTAACAAATTCTTCGCTGTAGATGAATTTGGTTTCTCGCTTACAATTTCGTTTGGTGCCCTTAATTCAGCACAACATGTAGCGACGAAATCTAATTTTCGTCATTAAATGTTACTAATTTTTTTTATAAATAGGGATGAAATGTAAATTTCATCACTGTATGGTACTTTTTTGTGACGAAAAAATGTTCGTCACTATAATTACATTTTGTTGTAGAACTCTTAAAGGCTGTGATGTTCTTGAAAAACTTCAATGGGTTTAATCCTCCTTCATATTCTCCTCATCAAGGGTCTCAAAACAGGAAATGTTCATCTCCCTCTAAGTCTCTTGTTTGGAAGGAAAAAGACTCATTCAAGTGATTCCATCTTTGTTCTTGCATCTCTTGTGTGTTTGGTTGGTTGTTTTTGAGTCTATCTAGTCTTTATTGTTGTTTTAATATGTTTGTTTGTGTGTTTGTTTTGTTTTGTTTGTTTTTGACCCCTTGTGAAGAATTAATTGATTAATTAGCAAGTTTATTAATTAATCAAATTAACATGTAAGATGCATGGTAGCACAAACAAATCACCAATAAAACTAAGTATGCAGCGGAAATTAAAATGACACGGTGATTTGTTTACCAATGGGGAAAACCTACATGGCAAAAACTCCATCGGGTGATTTTAAGGTCATCACACCCGAGAATCCACTATTATCACAACAAGCGGTTACAAATAAAGGAATCCCAGTACCTTATACCAACCTACAGTTGAACCCTTACCCCAATACCCAATTGGACTTGTTCTATAGTGACAATCTATTCTTTTGAATGCACGACTCCTAGTACGTGACTAACCAATTGCGTGAATCCCAGTATGCGACTTCAATCACCAACTAGAGAAGGTTGTTGGCTGCAAAGTTCTTTAGTTTATCACACAATGAAGATCAAGAAGCTCCTTGGTTACAAAACCCTATGATGCACAAACACAATAGCTTCTTCACAAGAAAGATGAACTAGGACAAATTTTGTCTCTGGTCACAATTTGGTTGAACAAACTTTGCTCAACACTTGTGCAACTTGTGTCACATTTTTTACGGCCCTTAAAATAATCCTTTTATATGTTTAGGATTGTGAGAAAAGAAAGCCCAAATATATAATCATGGATTGGATGAAAAACAGTCCTGAAAAACTGGACTTCATAAACCTCGACAGATACCCTATCTATCTAGTTGCTGTTGAGCCATGGGCTGGAACAGCTCTTCAAGGCTTGATAGATGCTAGCTGTCGAGGTTTAATGAATAGCACTTTTCACACTTAAATCTTAGACAGACTTGCATGACTTTAACACTTGAACTTGAAACAAGATTTCTTGAAATATTAAACACGTCCTAGATCTACCCAAATACAAGTAAAGTGTGTTTTGTCAAAGGATTAGCCAATTACATAAAACAGTGACATATTGCTCCTAACAAGTGAAACACATATGTCCTAACAATCTCCCCTTTTGGCAGTCCGTGACAAAACCACAACTAACAAATGAACATATGAGAAAAGTTATAAATCACTTAACTCATACTCATTGAATACAATAAAATCTATCCTAACACAAACTCTTGAAAAACTTTGTAAGAAAAGAGTTTATGGCAAGTAGACTTTGACAACTTGTATTTCTGAAACACTTCAAACAAAACTCTTCAAGGCATCTTTGTGTGAAACAGAAATAATAGATTGCATACATATATAAGAAACATGTGTGTAAAGAAAGAAAAGAAACAACACATGGAGAGATAGGTGAAAGAACTGTAATAACAACCTCAATGTATATATATCAACAAATACAAGGTTTGCTATCACAATAGGATCACAAGATCAAAGGAACAAGAACAATGTATCTAAAATAGAGAGAAAAGAAAAAAAAAATACATCAAATCCTCACTACATCCCTCAAAATCAACACTCCCCCTAACAAAAATCTCCTGTATTAACCCTCCCCCTAAGTATGACTACTCTCATAACCAAAACTACTTCCCCTTTTTGTCACGAGTGACAAAGGGTAAGAGTGTCAAGTAGACATCTCGTTAGTGCTGGAAGAGCTAGCATCTCCATCCTCATCATCATCGTCGTCGTCAGAGTCATCATCATCCTCAGATGCCTCGGATGCCTCGAGAGGAGGAGAGGGAAACTCCACAAAACCACCAAGGCGAGCCTGTCGTCTAGCAATACGGCTGACACGGGTGTTCACCTGATACAACTCAGTAGAGAGTGTATCAAGGTGAGCATCCATGTGCTGAAGTTGTGCCATGATCGTATCAAGGGTCACACCTCCCATAGAAGTAGAGGGAGCAGAGGTGGATGGAGCAAAAGGAGTGGGAAGAGCTGCCATATCGGACCGCCTTGAACGAAACTACGCCTCGCTTCGTTTAACGGTAGTGGTGTCAATGGCACACATAACGTGAAAGTGGTTGGAAACGGGAAATGGAACAGAAAAATGGCATAAGATCCTTGTGATAGCCGAAGGGAAGATGAGCTTATCACAAGACGCCGAATCCCTATAAACATCTATCATAGAAAGAATGAAATGAGAGGGAAAATCTATAGTGAGATGCTCTAACAAAGAAAGAAAAAATCGAGCACGGGGCTTGGTAATAGAGTTATAATGAGAAAGAGGATGTAGAACAAAAGTTATAACTATGTTCATGAATCTAGGACCTTTAGCAAAGGTCGAACATGGAGTATACTGATGATCACCCCAATTAGAAGGGTGCTCACAAAAAGAAGAAATAAGCTCGTCTTTGGACACAGTCCTCAAATGATCACAACTGGGGTAGTCAGGATGCTCTACCCTTGAGAGATGGAGTACATCGGATACAACATCTAGTGTGACAACAATGCACGTACCTCGAATGCGAGTAATAAAAAGAGGAACTGAAGAATCAAGTCCAGGCATGTTGGAGTAAAACTCCTAGATTAGCACGGATGGATAGGTGACCAAGACATCACACAATGGCTCCCAACCCCGACTATGAATGACAGTGGGTAGGTCAGTGTCGGAGAAGTCCGACAAAATGACTTGGCATTCCGAATGAACACCTTGTCTAGAAAAGTTCTTCGAGAATTCCTTTTAGTCATCCTCATCATGGAACCGAATAGAAGAGGGGGTGGGATCAGATGAAGTGGATGCCCTAGAACTCAGAGGGTTCTTTGACGGAGCAGACTTACGTTTTGGTGCCATGATGAACTAATGTAAACTAAAGAGTGAGGGGGGGGGGGGAGGGGGGGGGAGAAAGAATACTAAAAAAAGTCCCAAAACAGTTCAAATATATAAAAATATATAGAATGTAAAGGACGTATGCATGAAAATGCATGAGCATGTGATATGCAATAGGAAAAACATCATGGGCTCAGCCTAATCCAATCCTACCAGCACACAATCAGTTTAACATATATAACACACATCTAAATGCATGAAAATATAGTTATAATGCACATGAGATGCAATGTATGAAGTTTTTAAGATCAATTCTTCAAAACCCATTCCAAAAATTTCACAATAAATTCATCAATTTTGAAAAACCCCAAAAATTTTCAAAAACCCAAAAACTTAGGTCAAATGCATGAAATGCATGAAGAATGAAGGATTTAGGAACCTTACCAGTGAAGAAACACTTGATTTAGGCCAAAAATCAACTTGGGATGAAGTTTGGAGTGAGAGAGAGAAGTTTGGGAGGTGAAAGGACACAGACAGATCGAGAGAAATTGAGGAAAATGAAGACCGAATCGCACTGACCCTTTATATAGGGGTCCAGTAATTCTCGACAGATAGCAGGTGTCGAGAGGTATCGAACTTTAAAAAGCTTCGACAGATTCAACTATCGAGTAGGTGTCTAGAGGTGTCCACAGCAAAATAAGCTTGATGGTCGAGAAGCTATCGAGGAGCTATCGAAGGGACAGAAACTTTCTCGGTCGATCCACCTAGCTATCGAGAGGTATCGAGATTGCGATAAAAAGCCACTGAAGAGCTCGATAGATAAGCTAGGTATCGAAAGGTGTCGAGGAACTGTCGAGATTGCCTTTAAAACAGTTTTTCAAGAAAGGAAAAACACAGATATGAATGCAATCAAGCATGCAACTCAACCAAAAATCCAAACAACATTTAAAGCTCTCAAAAACATCTCTCATCAGAAAAATTATAAGCAATTTGATCCCAAAACACACACACACACACACACACACACACACACACACACACACACACACACACACACTAAACAAGTCTAATCAATTTTATATTTCAAAAACAAGTCAAGACAATTTAGTGAGCATACATTAACACATGTAAACTTAGTGATGGCCAAATCACATTGTACCTACACATGTATCAAAAGTAGCAAAGAATATTGCATGTTGTGTGTGAAAAACATCACAAGATTGCATAAGTGTCTATATGTTATGACGATTTGAGATATGAGAAAATCACTTTAACTCACACACAATCATAACTGTTTGATGGAGACTATCACCTTCGAGGTACATCCTATAACTCTCACATCTCCTAGAATACACGCTTGCAATCATATTTAAAGCATTTTGATTCTTTTTTCTTTTTATTTTCTTTGCATATTTTCTTTTTAAGTGAATCATGCATGGGTCTATAAGAGAGAGAAAAGAGATACCCAATGATGTTAAGCTTTTGACATTGCACTTTTGCTATACCGAAGCATACAGATGTCATTTCATGATTGGGGGATAATAGTGGTGAGATGGTTATTTATACCTTTCTCTTAGGATTTTTTTAGTCCTTCCCATCAAAAAGAGTGATACGAGTGTTAAGTATAAGAGATTACTTAATCTTACTCATCACAAACATGAGCCACAAAGCTCACTTGCTTAGTTGTGCATAGAGATGCTCATCTAAACTACAAACGATACAAAGTTTAGAAAACTTTTTTTCAATGGCTATCCAAGGTACACAAGTACCAAAGTGCACATACACACACTGTTTTTGTATTTTTCATTTTTTTTTTTTTAATTTATGAAAAGCAAAATAAACCAAAATTGAAAAGAAAACAAACAAAAACAAATTAAACAAAGCAAAGCATAAAACTAGATTAACTCAAAACAATAAAGCAAAACACACAAGTAATGCAAACAAAAACAAGAAGAGGAGAGAGAAAAAGTGATAGAATCACTTGGAGCCATTTTCCTTCCACACCTTGGAAGAACCTTTCCTTTGAGTGAACCCTTGAATCGGTGGTGAGGGGGAAGGATTGAAACCGTTCAAGTTTGAAAGGAATATGAGGGTTTTGAGAAGATCTCCAAGGGGAGTAAAAGAGGATGGAAACTGATTCTGGTTTCCCAATGCAATCATGCCATTGCTCTATTGAGTGGCTAACCATTTATAGCAATTTGGTCGAGTATGACCAACTGCTCCATAGTGATGACAGAGATGCTGCTTCTTCTGTTTAGGCTTTTGAGAGTTAGCCTTCTTAGCCCTAGGGTTTTTAACTTCTTTCTTATTCTGCCTAGAGGGTGCTCCTAAGATATATTTACCCTTTTCTATATTCCCATTAGCTAAGTTATTTTTAACAACATTGTTATCAGTTTCAATATTATCAGCAGGAGGAACAAAAACAGTAGTACTAGTAGAAGTAATACTAGGAGAAGAGAAATCATACCTTAAACCTGTTCGATCAGAAGCAGATTTCTGAAGACTGAGCATCTCATCAAGCTTTGCACTTGAAGTCCTCTCCAATTGAGCTTTGACTTGAAATAGTTTCGCTTCAAGTTTCTTGGTCTTCTTAGCCAAGAATTTATTCTCAAACCTTAGTGCTCCAATAGTCTGATTCGCTTCATTAAACTTTGTGGAAAGCTCTTCTCGTTCCAGCTCTACATCACTAAGCTTCTTAGTGGTCAACCTATACAGGGTCTATTGTTTTTCTAAGACCTTGTATAATTTTGCATAGGCTATGTGGATGTCATCTTGTTCATCCATCTTCTCAAACTTAGACTCTACCAATTCCTCTTCTTCATCCACAACTTCAACAATCCCCACAGTAGGATTGACAGTGGCAATGAAGGAATTTAGGATTCCGTCATCCTCATTGTCAGAATCATCCTCAGGCTCGGTGTCACTCAAAGTAGCAGCAAATGCCTTACTCTTCCCAATAGTCTTAAGATATGTAGGGCACTCTTGTTTCATATGACCGAAGCCTTGACACACAAAGCACTTTGGTCCTGAGGAGCTAGATTTCCTACAGTCCTTGTCGAAGCCCTTCCCATCGGCATTCTTCATGAACTTCTTGAATTGCCTTGTAATATAGGACTTCATCTTAGAATCCTCATTGTCTGAAGACTCATCAGTATCACTGCTCTTGGCCTTCAGTGCCATGCTCTTGCTCTTACCCGACTTACAATTCTAGTTAAACCTAACTCATAGGTCTGCAGATTACCAACAAGCTCTGTCAAAGGAATCTTGTCAATATCCTTTGATTCCTCAATAGCAGTGATCTTGGCATGGAATCTCTCGAGTAGAGACCTGAACACCTTTCTCATAATTTTGGGTTCAGGAATGGTTTCCCCAAGATTGAAAGCTAAGTTCACTATGTCCGTGAGCTTGGTATAGAACTCACCGAACGACTCATCCTTCCCCATCTTGATCTCTTCGAAGTTTGTAGTGAGCCTCTGAAACTTCAAATCATTGACAACCTTAGTTCATTCATAGGTTGTCTGGAGTCCATGCCTTATTAGCAGTTTCAGTGGAGGATATCTTCTTGAACTCCTCATTAGTGACCGCACTGAATAAGGCATTCAATGCCTTACTATTAAAGTTCGCCACCTTGATCTTGGCATCATCCCAATCGGCTAGCGCTTCCTTCGGCTTAGTCCAGCCTACCTCCACAGCTTGCCACACTTTTTCATCTAAAGACTACAAGAAAGCTTTCATGTGTACTTTCCAATATGTATAGTTAGTGCCATCAAATATAGAAGGTATAATAAGAGATTGTCCTCTATCCATGACAAATAGGGGTCAATGGATCACATAGCAAAGATTAACCCTAATCAAAGTGTGCTTGCTCTGATACCACTTGATAAGCCAAAAACGAATTGACCCCTTGTGATGAATTAATTGATTAATTAGCCAAGTTTATTAATTAATCAAATTAACATGCAAGATGTGTGGTAGCACAAACAAATCACCAATTAAACTAAGTATGTAGCAGAAATTAAAATGACACGGTGATTTGTTTACGAATGGGGAAAACTTACACGGTAAAAACCCCATCGAGTGATTTTAAGGTCATCACTCTCGAGAATCCACTATTATCATAACAAGCGTTTACAAGTATAGGATTCCAGTACTTTATACCAACCTACAGTTGAACCCTTACCCAATACACCATTGGACTTGTTCTGTAATGACAATCTCTCCTTTTGAATGCACGGCTCCTAGTATGTGACTAACCAATTGTGCGAATCCTAGTACGCGACTTCAATCACTAACTAGAGAAGGTTGTTGGCTGCAAAGTTCTTTAGTTGATCACACGATGAAGATCAAGAAGCTCCTTGGTTACAAAACCCTATGGTGCACAAACACAACAACTTCTTTACAAGAAAGATGAACTAGGGCAAATTCTGTCTCCGGTCACAATTTGCTTGAACAAACTTTGCTCAACACTTGTGTCACCTTTGACAGCCCTTAAAATAATCCTTTTATATGTCTAGGGTTGTAAGAAAAGAAATCCCAAACATACAATCACGGATTAGATGGAAAACAGTTCTAAAAAACTGAACTTCATAAACCTCAACAGATACCCTATCTGTCGAGCTACTGTCGAGCCACGGGCTGGAACAACTCTTCAAGGCTCGATAGATGCTAGCTGTTGAGTTTTAATGAACAACACTTTTCACACTTGAATCTTGGACAGACTTGCATGACTTTAACACTTGAACTTGAAACAAGATTTCTTGAAGTATTAAACACGTCCTAGATCTACCCAAATACAAGTAAAGTGCATTTTGTCAAAAGATTAGCCAATTACATAAAATAGTGACATATTGTTCCTAACAAGTGAAACAGTGTGTGTATGTGTATACTGGTACTTGTGTATCTTGGATGGCTTTTCAAACAAAATTTCTCAACTTTTTATCACTTGTAACTTAGATGAGCATCTTCATGCACCACTAAGCAATGTGAGATTTGTGGCTCATTTATGTGATTTAGTTAATCTTTTATCATTCATATCTTTTTCACTCTTTTTGACTGGAAAGACTAAAAAATCCAAAGACAAAGGCATAAATAACCATCTCACAACTAAAAATCGTAAATCATTAAACATTTGTGTGTAATTTATAAAATCCGTGCTCGGTAAGGTGTAGCACTTGCACAACAAAAACAAGATGTTTGGCTTACATAATTGGGTAATTCTTTTTTCTCTTATATACCCATGCATGTTATGTCATTCTATGTTTTAAAGAAAAATATGCAAAGAACATGGAAAGCAAAAAGAATCAAAATGCTTTTAAATATGGTTGCTATTATGTTTCTAGGAGATGTGGGAGTTATATGATGTACCTCAAAGGTAATGGTCCCCATCAGACAGTTATGATTATGTGTGGATGTTCTTGACTCTCTTATATCATTAATCTTCATATGATGACACATTTATGCTTTCTTGCAAAAGTTTCACACACAACATGCACACTCTTTGCTACTCTTGATACTATTGTATAGGTACAATGTAATTTGGCTATCACATGGAATACATATGGTAGTATAAGCTTGCTAAACTATCTTAACTTGTTTTTGAAAATGAAATTGATTAGAATTTTTTAGTGTGTGTTTTGATCTAGGAATTCTTTATATCTATACTTGTTGATGTGTTTGAGTGCTTAACATGCTTCTTTGTTGCTTGGCTTGTTGTCTATCTTTGTTGCATTCATCTCATGTGGTTTTTCATCCTTGAAAAACCTTGTTTCTGTATGCTCGATAGAAGCTCGATACCTCCTCGATCCATCGAAGAGTTCTACTGTTGATACCTCCTTGATACCTCACAATCTATCGAGATGCACTGATCTATATAAATTCGAGGTTCAACTTGATTCATTTATCACTCAAATACTTTGATTCTTCTCTCTTTTCTCTTAACCCAAACAACTTCTTTTCATCAAAACTCCTTCCTTCAAGATTTCAGCCTATTCCAAGCTCCAATTCTTTGGTAAGTGATCTATATCTACTCTTTTCTCTTTCTTCATGCATTTCATGCATTTTGTGACCTACGTTTAGGTTTTTGGAAAAATTTAACGATTTTTGTGGTTTTGCTAAATTTTTTGGGTTGGGTTTTGTGAAATTGTTCTCACATGCTCATGCATTGCATTCTCTAGCATTGTAATCATGTTTTCATGCTTTCTAGGTTATGTGCTTGATTGATTAGTAGGAGTGCTGTAGTTTGGATTGGGTTTTTGCTCTTGATGCATTTTTGGTTTGCACCTAACATGTTCATGCATTACCATACATTGCCCCTTTCCTTTTTATTCTTTCCTGAGCATCTCTTTTGCTGTGTTTCTGTTTTGTTTCTCTCTCCTTCCTTAACTTTTGACTATGGCACCCAAAAAGTCTATTCCTTTTAAGAACCCAATCACTCGTTATGGTTCTTCTTCTTCTTCTTCTTCTTCTTCTTCTCTTTGCCCTCTTTTTGCTAGGGATAGGTGTCTTGATTTAGAATCCCAAAAGGATTTTAACTTTAGTGACAAGGCGATTCACTTGGAATGCCATGTCATTCTGTCCGATTTTCCAGACACTCTTCTACCCAGAGCGTTTAGCTTTCGGGGTTGGGAATCTCTTTGTGAGAAACCCTTGAGGTGTCCTGGCATGTTTATACTGGAGTTCTACTCTAACATACATGATATCGATACCTCTATTCCTTAGTTTACTACTGTATTAAAAGGAACACGTATCGTAGTTACCCCGGAACTCATTTCCGTGGTACTACACATTCCTGTGGTAGCTCATCCAAACTATCCTAGTCGTCCTCATCTTCTCTCTATCTCTTGAGACGAGTTGGCCACACGTTTCTGTGAAATCGCCAAGGTGTGGGGTGCACTTCAAAACTTCACCACACATGACTTTACTAAGGGTCCAAGGATCCTTAATATGGTGATGACCTTTGTTCTCATGCTACGATCTCACTATAACACTATTACTGAACCTCATGCTCATTTTCTTCTCTCTCTTGAAGGATCTCTCTATCGACTTTCCTTCACACATGATAGTATCTACGATAGATATCTATCAATACATAGCTACACGTGATAAGATAATTTTTCCTTCAACTATCACATGCATCCTCACACACATGCATATCGCTATTCCTTCTACCCCTCTCTTCTTTTGCATGGGTGCTATTTGTAAGGAGTCTATTGGAGGAGTGATGCACAGTTGGCTGCTAAGCGGCCTCATGTGAAGCCTACTCAAGCTCAGTAGGAGGATGCAGACATTCACACTACAGAGGATGCTGTCTATGCCTCTCAACCCCTTATTTCATCTGCTCCATCTTCTTTTTCTAGAGTAGAGGCATCTCTCGTTGCCATCATGGATCAGCTTCAGCACATGTGTGCTAATTTTGGTAGTTGTCTTAACCATCTTTTTGATGAGATGTGTCAGATGAACACCAAGATTGGTCGTATCGCTTGTTGATAGTCTTGTCTTGGCAGTTTTGCTCCTTCTCCTTCACTCGACCTTTTTGCAGAGTCTTCTAATGGTGGAAATGATAAGAGTGATGATGCTTCTGGCTCGGAGTATGATGCTGAGATGACTCCTTCACCATGATTCACTTTTTGTCACTTGTGACAAAAATGGGGAGTAGTTTTGATTATGAGAGAGTAGTCATGTTGTTAAGGGGAGAGTTAGTGTAGAGATAGACTAGTTAGGGGGAGAGTATTTTGAGAGATGTAATGAGGTTTTGTTGTATCTTTCTCACTTCATGTACCATGGTCTTGTGACCACTTTACATACATTGTATTTACTTTATATATATATATATATATATATGATGTATGTTTCTTCACCTTTATCTCACACATGTTTTTTCTTTTCTCTCTTTATACACATGTCTATTCTTTTATATAACTTGTCTACATTTCACACTTGATGCCTTGATGGATTTCGTTTAAGTGTTTTAGCAAATTAAAAAATGTGAATTTTAACAAATTAACTCCTAGATTAGTGTTAGGGTCATATTTTATATGTAATTGGCTAATCCTTTGACAAAACGCACTTTACTTGTAATTGGATAGATCTAAGTTGGGTTTAATACATCATAAAATATGTTGTTCAAACATATCAAGTGTTAGTATTAAAGACATGAAAATTAAACCAAAAAACAAGTGAAGAAAAGCTATTTTAATAAAGCTCGACAGATAGTTGCTATTGAGACTAAATGGGAAGCTTGACACAAACTCGAACTATTAAGAAATACGATTTAAGAATTTCTAGATCTGAAATTTGGCCCATGTTGTATTATTTGTTTACGGTTTCTTCTTTCACAACCCTTAACATATATAAGGCATATTTTTAAGAGCCATCATACACGGATACAGAGACCCAAAGTTTATTTTTCTCTATGAGAAGCTACTACGTTTGTACGCCATAAGGTTTTGTAACCAAGTGCTTCCTAATCTTCATCGTTTAAGTGAAGAACTTTTTAGCCAACAACAATCATTCAAGTTGCTGGACTTAGTCACGTACTAGGATCCATGCAAAGAAATTAGTCACAGATTGAAGATTTATGCATCAAAGGAAAGAAGGCTACTACAAGATCAAGTTCAATTGGGTATTGGAGTGAAATTTCAACTGTAGGTTGATATTTTAGGATAAGCCAGGGTAGTGGTAAGATTCCTTATACTTGTAACCACTTGATTATTGATTAGTGGATTCTTGAGAGTGGTGACCTTAAATTAACCTGATGGGGTTTTTGCCTTGCGAAAGGTTTTCTCCATTTGTCAATAAATTACTGTGTCAATTTAATTTTCACTGCATTTAGTTTATTTGGTGATTTGTTGGTGCCGTCACAATTTGTATTTGACCTAAATAATCAACTTGGGTAATTGAATTAATTAACCGAGGTTAAGCTATCTAAACCCAACAATTAGGTTCTCTTCTTACACTCTACATGCTTGCAAAATTTCAAGATGATTGAGATCACTAATTATGTCATCAATCAAATATTTATATTTCAAGTTTTTGTTCCTAAAAGACGAGTTTCTTGATTGAATAATAAATAATAAATAATATCTAATTGGCATGAGATGGTATGCGTGATAAGAATATAAAGAACATGTACTCCAATAGTTGGATTTTAGAAATATTAATCCAATAAAAAGCTATTAAGTGGTGTAACATTGAAAATAGAGTAGATATTCTACTCAAACAAAAAAGAAATACTAGTTTCACAAAGTTTTTACAACAATTTTACAAATAAATTCTAAATGACAAACTATTACTGGTTCTAATCTAGGTCTACCACTAACATCATATTTTTTACCCATCAATAATATCTTGTCACAAAACAAAATACAAACATTGCAGTATGTGTCATTGTCAATTGTCAAGTACCAACAAAAAATATCACAATAGTTGAGCTGACAAATTTTTTTTAGTTTTCGTCTGAGTCCATTATTAGCATTATTATTTTACCTACCATTGACAATCCATGTTGTTGAGAAATTTAGACCCTGGTTGATAGAATTAATAAGTTTTAAACCCAAGTTGTTAATTAGATTTATTATGAATAAACCTTGTTAAAACAAACAAACATCAATATCCTGTCAATATCATGCACAGCGGAAAAGTAAATAAGACAAGATATGATGACCCAAGAAAACCAATGAAACAAACTAGTTTCAAAGTAAAAAACCTAGAGGGGAAACCTTCCCGAAAAGCAATTCACTATAGTAAAGAGATGTTTCAGATTTAGTACAAAACATTTGTCCCTGGAATTTACTATCCCCATATATGAACTTACAGTATAAACCTTCTACCGCTTCAGAACCTCTAAACTTTTCAATATATGAACGCCACCCTTTTGCACGGATCCCAGTACGTGACTAACTCCAGCAACATGAAGAAGATGTTGTTGGCTGTAAAGTTATTCACTTCGTCAACAATGAAGATCAATAAGCACTTGGTGTTAAGGACATAGTTTTATGTAATTGGCATATCCTTTGACAAAATACACTTTACTTGTATTTAGTTAAATCTAAGAAGGTTCAAGATGATCATTACAAGTGGTTAAATTGAAGACATGAAGATTAGTCAAGAATTGCTCAAGAAAATTGCAATCTGCAGGTCTCGATACCTCCTCGACAGAAGCTCGATCTGTCGAGATTCATTGAAGCTCGACACATGTATCAATCAAGCTTACGGGATTCAAACTATAGCTAGCAACATTTTTATTCTAAAAAGCTATTTGTTTATAGGTTTGTATAATCCTTATAGGACTAGGAAAACCCAAGGTTTATGGGTTTGTATAATCCTTATTAGACTAGGAAAGCCCAAGGTTTATGTAAACCTATTTGGAATAGGAGAGCCCATTAAGCTCTTATTTAAAAGGAGGTGGAAAAAGAAAAACCTAACCCTAGAGAGTTTCATAAGATTTTCTTTTTGAAACCCTAGCCTCCTTCTATAGAAGAAAAAGTTCTTGCTGCGTTTCTTGTACGCCTTTGGGTTCTGTAACCAAGCAAAGTCTCTTGCACGAACATTGAAGGTCTTATTGGTGTTTCTATGTGAAGCTGCTGCAAATCAACTACAACAATCAAAGGGTTGCAAAGGGTTGCTGTGGAGTTAGTCATGTACTGGGCATCTATTGGTTAGTCACATACTGGGAGCCATGCATTGAAAATGAGAGATTGTCACTACAGAACAAGTCCATTTGGGTATTGGAGTAAGGGTTTAACTGTAGGTTGGTATAAGGTATTGAGATTCCTTTATTTGTAACCGTTTGTTTTGATAATAGTGGATTCTCGGGAGTGATGACCTTAAATTCACTCGGTGGGGTTTTGCCTCCGTGGTTTTCCCCATTCGTAAACAAATCACCTGTGTCAAATTCATTTTCCGCTGCATTTAACTTAGTTGGAGATTTGTTTATGCTACCACGCATATTGTATGTTAATCTGATTAATTAATTCACTTGGCTAATTAATTGGTTAATTTATCACAAGGGGTCAATACATTCTTGGCCTAACACTTGGTTACAAAACCCTAAGGCGCAAAAGGCGCAGCAACTTCTTGTAGAGAGAATAAGGCACTAAGTCACTTTCTGCATGTATTCTCTTGTGTGATGGCCTTTAAAATAAGTCTTATATATGTCTAGGGTTGTGAGAAAAGAAACCATATACAAATATACAAGCATGGGCCAAAAATTAGATCTGGAAATTCTAATTCCGTAAGTCTCTACAGAAATAGCTTCTGTCGAGCTTCAACGTTAAATCTCGATAGAAAGGATTCTGTCAAGATTTCTGTCGAGCTTTAGTAAATGGCTCTTTCTTCACTTGTTTATTGGTTAGATATTCACGGTTTTAACACTTGACTTGAACTCTTGTTTCTTGAAGTACTAAACCCATCCTAGATTTACCCAATTACAAATAAAGTGCATTTTGTCAAAAGATTAGCCAATTACATAAAATATGTCCTTAACACATGTAAACAATTTTTTTTTATAAAAAAAATTGTTAAATTTTGTGTGTGTATAGTTTTTATCCACACATGGTCCCTCCATAGAAACAAAGAAAGACGCAATAAAAAAGGTAGGGTATGTATCATAAAGCATCTCTCTTTGTGATTGGCTTTTCCTTCTATCAGCCAGTATGTCAATTGAAACTGTCTATGCTAAGTAATGACGAAGCTACACTTATATCCATGACCAAATTTACACCTTGCTTATGTGTCAACTCTTGATTGAATTTCAGCACTTTTACATGGATCCACCATTGTAGACAACGCATTTTGTACCCTTTACGACTTGGGCCCCCATTACCCAATGATGCCTAAACTTTAAGGCCCAAGGATAGTTTGGAGCCCAATCAGATATTAACTTGACTTGGAGCAAAAATATATTTTTGGAAATAAAATGACCAAAGTGGCCCTTGGCCCATATACGTGGGCAGTAACCTACGTACGTGGGTTAAAGCATGCGTACGCAAGCACACTCCTGTGTACACAGCTAAGGTTTCAGAGACATAAAAAAGACAAGTTTCCTGCAATAATGACTCAGGTTTAGAATGAATCCCACATCGTCTGGAAGCCATCCAAACCTCATTTTTTCCATTATATAAAGCCTTACATGATATATTTTCAAAAGACACAAAAATCCTACAGGAAAAAATACAAAATTCATTGGAATAGTGAATAAAAAATGAGCTTTTCACAAAACACCCTCAAGTCAATTTTGTTTGATTGGGACCTTTTATGGTCTCAATCCTTTAACATTGCTAATCACATTTTTTATTGAATTGTGATAGATTTGAATGAGGGGACCAGTCAAAATCAGCTTATAAAGCTTCTCATTTGAGGTATTGAGTCTTAACTCTTTCTTTTCATTCCTCTTTCTTTTATGTCTTTCTTTTCGATTTTAATCTTGTTTGTTTGTTTTATTTATGCTTATATATGTTTGTTTAGGTTAGGTTTATAGTTTTCTTTATGTCCTAAGCATGTTTGGTTGTTAAAATTAGGGTTTTCATTTGTGCTCTATTTTTCTGCTTTGCTTTTTCTAGGTTAGGGTTTCGAGCAGAGCTGTGCACCCATGTCTTACGCATGCGTGCGTGGGCCTCCTACTGCGTATGCAGGTGCTTGGCTTGCATATGTAGCCTTTGGTATGCGTACGCATGCCATTGCCTAGAAACCCTAGTTTAGTCTTCTGCTTATGTCTCATTTTATTTTCTTATCTCACATGTTCTTGTTTAAATTTATTTTTATGTATATGTGTTTTTGATGCCTCTATTTCACATGTTATATTGTTATTTACCTTTGATTTGCTAGATTAGGGCTTCATCTCTTGTTTCTTAGTTTGATACAATGAACATGCATTCACATGCCTATGCATGATGCTATAGGTGCTGAGTTGCTACAAGGTGAGTAAAGGTAAGTCATACATTCACATGAACATGCATATGTGGTGTTATGTTTTGTTTGATGAACATGTACATGTGTTGTTGTGTTGCGTTTTGTGTTTAATTGATAAATGATATACTTGCTGACATGATTAAGTTGCTGCCTTATATATGACATGATAGGGTTTTTACATGTTAGATGAATGCTAGGGTTGTATATGTGTGGTTTGGTTTCTTATGCTTTATGGATGGATATGTATGTGTTTTGGGATGATGATGCCATGTTGTATGCTTAGATGTATGCTAGTGTATGTGCAAGTTTAGGACATAAGTGTTGAATATGATTTTATTGAGTTTAAGACATAAGACACAATGATGGGAGGCCAACCTTAGGGTTGGGCAGTCTTGGGTGCCTAACACCTTCCCAATAATGTACCTAAACTCTGAACCCATATCTCTGGTAGTAAGATCAATGTTCCTTCCTTAAAATGACGCTAAATTCAGGGTTCCGAGGCCATTGCAAAACTAGGTGGCGACTCCTCTGTTGTGTCCATAACCATTTATACTTGAAAATGCTGAAATTCAATCAAAGAATTGACAAACAAGTGGAGTATAGGAATGAGTGTGTCCCTAATATTACTTGTCTATAATTGCTTGTAGGTACCCGACACCTGCATTCATTTGATAAATTAGTTAGTAGTTGAGGATATAAAGTTAAGGTGAAGAACTCTCCTCAGTATTTGATCACAAACTATCCGCTCTCTAGCATAAAGTAGTTTGACCTGTTCATGCATAACCATATATTCAGAACATGAAAATTGCCAAATTTGTTCAAATTCCAAACAAGTACTTACAGCAATATGTATGAAATGAATCCAATTCCCAATTTTGGCCTCCAAAACCTCCCATTGCATCTTCTGAACATCCTCCTCGCAAAGTTTTTCAACTCCCAATTTTTGGAGGCTTTCTTCTAAAACAGAAGAACGAGTATCCCTAAAAAAGAAAAAAAGAAAAAAGAAAGAAAGAAAGAGAGTACTTGTTGAACATCTAGACACTTAAACTTAGTTTCTCAAAAAAAAAAAAAAAAAAAAAAAAAAAAGACACTTAAACTTAAAAATAACACGTGTTGTGTGTGTCTATATATATATAATAGCAACAAAACCTTTAAGTCTCAAAATTATGGAGTCCATTCATCTCCATCATTATATACTATCCAAAATCATAAAGTTGAAAACTTTTGCACACCATTACATGTAAGGCCTATTAGAGGCACGCTTCATACTTCCGACACAAAGGACATTAACTCAATTTTATGACATTAAAGGGTTGGGTATGAAAGAAAATTCATGTTTGGAAATAGTGAATATTAGAGCAATCGCATAAGTTTTTGCAAAAAATTATGTCTATTTTAGCATAAGAACCTAATTTTTCTATCTCATAGCACCTCTTTTCCAAAACACTCACATCAAATTATCAATTTCACATTATATTTTATCAAAATATTATTTCTTTATCAATTTTTATTATTGTGTGTGTGTATGTGTGTTTGAGAGAGAGAGAGAGAGAGAGAGAGAGAGAGAGAGAGAGAGAGAGAGAGAGAGAGAGAAGAGGTATTTTAAAATAAATTTGCATGTGAATACTAATATTGTATGTTTATGCATGGTTACTATACTTAGCATCTATCTAAATTTGCACAAATTTCCATTGATTGATTTGAGTAATTTTTGGAGTTGGATGTGCAAAATTCAGCTTATATGCTATTATAAATGAACTGGTGTGAGTACTCTTAGGGTTCGTTTGGTTGGGTGGATAAAAGAGTAGAGGGATAAAAAATAAGGAGGGGATGGAAAACTAGTGTGATAGAGGAGACTTTGGTTTCCTCATGTTGTTTGGTTGGATTTGGAAAAGTTGAGGGGTAGAAAACTCTTTTGTCTAGTTGAGAAGAAAATGAAAGGATAGAAAATAGAATTTATATAGATTTACTATTATGTCCATATTAGATTAAAAAATAACACCCAAAACTTTTTACTTAAAAAACAAAAACCAAGACTATTGAGAAAATAAAAGATGAACAAAAAAAGAAAAAAGAAAAAAAAAAAAGACAAACGATAAAAAAAAAACTGGGCATTTTCATCCACAACGCAGCTCCTATTTTTACTCTTATTTACTCTCCAATTTGGAGATATTGAATTTCGTAGGGCTTGGAGAGATAATTGTCAGGCCCCATCATTTCCCTCCACCCCGTTTTCACTCTCAACCAAACATACCTCTCCCATTTTCTATCTCTCCAATTTCCATCCTAAATCAAACAGAATTATAGAGTATTGGGATTTGAAATGCCATTTCTCTTGCCCACCGTTATTATTATTTATAAGAAAAATTTAGCTTAACATTAGACGTAGTAGAAACGAATGCTCAAAAAGAAATGAATCGAATAAAAAATAGTTAAGTTATTTGAAATCTTGAACCCATCTCTACTTTCAATTATATGAGGAAAAAATATGTTAAGTAAAATGAGATAAGGTACTTTGTTCTATTCATAAAAGATGCAGATGAGAGTTGCTTAGGACAATAGATGACTCAGTTTTGGGTACCCATCACCAAACACATTAATTAAAATATTATTTCTCCAATTGTTTTTAAATTGATATATATATATATATATATATATAGTTGATTCAAGGTACACTTGATGTAATTGTAAGATATATTACGCCGGTTAATATTTTTTTTATTGGATGTGAATTTTAACAAATCAACCCCTGGATTAGATTCACTTCTTACACTCTGCATAATTGCAAAACTCCAAGATGATCTGACATCACTAATTATGTCTTCAATCAAATATTTATATCTCAAGTTTTCTTCCTAAAAGACGAGTTTCTAGATCAAATAATAAATAATATCTTGTACGGCACCACGCTACCAAGGCCCATACTGTCCTTGGGCCCAGAACCATCTAGGCCCCGGGCCCAAGCCCATACCGGCCTCGGTTGCAGGCCCAGCGGAAAATTCCAGTTACCTTATGCCCTTCATGAAACTGCCTTAGAGAATAAACAAGTTTTTGGGTATTGAGTTCCCAGATTTGACCGGTTGATCCTTCCCGGAAGAGCGCATGAGTCACGTCCGGGAAGAACATGATATGCACGGGAACGTGAGTCGCCGAACATGACCGGAGAAAATGGAACCAAGTTCCAAGATCATAAATGCTGCACCGCCTTTTCACCTAAACAACCACTTAGGCCAGATAACACTGGACCTTCAATAGCACTAACGGTGATTGTAATCATGATCTCCCCACTAACCTTGACTATAAATAGAAGAAGGTTGGGAGAAGAAGGGGTTCAGAAAAATGGAGAGAAAATAGTCAAGGAGAGAATATTACAACTGAGCGTTACTTTGAGTCTCTCTGCCGAGAACGACCCATTGTAGGAAATCCTTAAACCCACTACAAATAAATTGTGAGCCCAAGTGATCTCAGGCCCAGAATTCTTATACTTGGTTCCCACAATTGGCGCCCACCGTGGGGCTATCCTACGAAGCCGTAGTTCGAGTGAGACTCAAGCAAACAAGATGTCTGAGGAGCGTTCAGGAGGGCGCGTTCCGAGCAATTCCGCAGGATCTTCTCGGGGATCGACGTGGAGGGAGAGAAGGCAGAAGCGGCTAGAGGATAGAGAGCATTCAAGAGGAGAGGAAGGGTCCGGATTGGGAGAAGGATCGGCCCAGACACACCGGACGATTTCAAACGTCTCGGCACATCGGCAACAGGATGATAGAGACCGGGAGCTGGAGCGGTTGCGCAGATTGGTAATGGACTTGGAGCTGGAGGCGAGGGGTCGGCGCCGCGAAAGGAACCACAACCACCAACCCAGGAGGAACCGTGGCGGGGAAGGATCCAGCCGGGCTGTTACACAACAACACCGAGACCGATCCCATTCTCAAGAGTCACGCCGTCACTCCAGGGAGGCACGTCGTAGACGGGACCGTTCCCGGTCGCATGGATATGATAACCAAGGGTCAGAGTCACCAGAGGAGCGGCATCACCACAACGCCGCGATGGACGCTATGAGCAGGGCCTTGCGGATGGCAGCCCGGTCTCCATTCTCTGTTGAGATTGAGCGGGCACCCATGCCGAGCAGATTCACACACCCACCGTTTAACTCCTACGAGGGGAGAACAGACCCCGTGGAGCATGTCAGTCATTACATCCACATGATGTCGTTGCATGCGCACAACGATGCATTGATGTGTAAAGTATTCCCCTCTAGTCTCGGCTCTACCGCACTGAGATGGTTCAATGGGTTGCGGAAAGGTTCTATACACAGCTTCGCCGAGCTTATTCAGGAGTTCGGCAGCAGGTTCGTAACATGCAGCCGAGTGCAACAACCAGTCGACGCATTGCTTTCCATGAAAATGAGGGCCGGGGAGACCCTTCGGAGTTATGCCAGCCGATATTGGGAACTCTACAATGAGATTGGTGGGGGAAACGAGAAAATTGCGGCTAGCACCTTCAGGATGGGGCTCCCCGAGGATTCTGAACTAAGGGAGTCATTGACAAGGAGACCCCCGGAGGATATGAGGCAACTGATGAGACGCATAGAGGAGTACAAACGCCTGGAGGATGACCGGCTGTAAAGTAGGGGAAAAGCCCCTTTCACAGGGAGATCTCGGCAAAGCATCATACCGCCAAAGCCGAAAAGGGATTTCAGAATGCCGGAACCAGAGGTGCAGATCGAAGGGGTTAATGTGTTGTTTAAAGAGCCCGTGCACAAGATACTGGAACGGATAAGGAACGAGCCATTCTTCAGATGGCCGAACAAAATGGGGGGGGACCCATCTCGGAGGAACCAAGGCCTATACTGCACTTATCACAGAGACAAGGGGCACACCACCGAGCAGTGTAGGGTATTGAAAGATCATCTCGGGCAGTTAGTGAAGGCAGGGCACCTGAAAGAGTTTGTAGCAGATTCTACTGACCAGGAAAACGAGCAGGGCGCCCCTCAGAGAAGGAATCCCCTTCCACCGCCCCGGGGAGTAATCAACGTCATTCATGCCGCATCGAGGGGGGCATCGGCGGCAAGGATGGTAATGGCAGTAGCTTGCGCGGAAGGAGAGTCATCCAAGAAGCGAAAGAGAGTTGGACGGCTAGACATCTCGTTCGGAGAAGATGATTTCGAAGGAACCATCCAACCTCACGACGACGCTTTGGTGGTGACAGCCCGGATAGGCGGATTCTTGGTAAAGAGGGTGATGATTGATCAGGGTAGCGGGGCTGATGTCATGTACCCGGACCTCTTCGAAGGGCTCGGGTTAAAGACCCAGGATTTGGCGAAGTATAATACGCCATTGGTCTCGTTTGATGGGAGAATTGTGATTCCTGAGGGGCAAATCTCACTCCCAGTTGACATGGAGGGAAAGGAAGTTGTAGTTACGTTTATAGTAGTCAGATCATTCGCACCTTACACTGCAATCCTGGGGAGGCCGTGGATTCACGCCATGGGGGCTGTTCCGTCCACCCTTCACGTGAAAGTAAAATTTCCTACTAAGTACGGAGTCGTAGAAGTAAGGGGGAATCAACAGGTGGCAAAGCAATGCCTCGTAGCCGCGGTCCAGTGGGAAAAGGAACAGCTCGGCCAAGCTGAGCACGCCGAGAAGGAGACTGCATAGCAATTACAGATACCCCAGAAGAAGGGGGCGGACGTTGCCGAGGAGGTGCTTAGGGTAAGAATTCTCCCAGATAGTGACAAGTACTTCCAGGTAGGTACGAGCATGGATGACCGGGAAAGGGTAGAGATGTTGTTGTTCCTATTGCAGAACATAGATGTCTTCGCGTGGAACCCATATGAAGTGCCCGGCGTAGACCCCGAGTTCATTGTTCACAAACTCAATGTGGACCCATCATTTCCTCCGAAAAAGCAGAAGCCGAGAAGAGCATCAAAGGAGCACGTCGACGCAGTAAACCTGGAGGTCCAGCGACTGAAGGAAGCCGGGGTCATAAAAGAAATATTCTTCCCAAGATGGCTAGCAAACACTGTCGTAGTGAAGAAGAAAAGTGGTAAATGGAGAGTTTGTGTGGACTTCACCGATTTAAACAAAGCATGTCCCAAGGATCCGTTCCCAATGCCCAAGATTGATCAGCTGGTGGATGCCACGTACGGGCACCCAAGAATGAGTTTTCTGGACGCCTTCCAAGGCTACCACCAGATTGCATTAGCACCCGAGGACCGGGAGAAGACAGCATTTATATCTCCGAACGCGAACTATCACTACGAAGTCATGCCGTTTGGATTGAAGAATGCCGGAGCCACCTACCAGCGTATGATGACGAGGATGTTCCGGGAAAAAATTGGTTGCACGGTTGAAGTTTATATCGATGACATGGTAGTAAAAAGCAGAAAGGAGTCGCTGCATACTGAAGACCTTCGGGGAGTATTCGAGATACTACGACGACACAGGCTGCGCCTCAATGCCGAAAAGTGCACTTTCGGAGTGGGGGCTGGCAAGTTCTTGGGTTATCTGATCTCCACTCGGGGAATAGAGGCCAACCCCGACCAAATAGAGGCAATCAGTCGCCTAAAACCACCGAGCAATCCTAAGGAGGTGCAGGTGCTCACCGGAATGTTGGCCGCCCTGAACCGATTTATCTCCAAGTCTGCCGATCGCTGCCGGCCATTCTATCAACTGCTGAAGAAGTGGAAGGGGTTTCAGTGGGACGAGAGCTGCGATGAAGCTTTTCGAGAACTGAAGGAGTATTTGGCAAAGGCGCCGAGGTTGACGGCCCCGGAGCCCGGGGAGGATCTTTATATGTACCTTGCAGTCACTAATCATGCCGTAAGTGCGGTATTACTGAGGGACCGGGGAGTGCAAATACCGGTATATTACGTAAGCAAGACCTTGGTCGATGCCGAGACAAGGTATCTGCCTCTCGAGAAGTTGGTTTTGCCCTTGGTACACGCCACGAGGAAGTTACCACACTACTTCCAGGCACACACAGTGTTCGTCCTCACCGAGTATCCACTGCAGTCACTGTTGAAGAGATCCGATTTTACAGGACGGATTGCTAAATGGGGGACTCGGTTGGGATCGTTTGACATAAGATACCGGCCTAGAAGCTCGGTGAAAGGGCAGATTCTCGCTGATTTCATTGCGGAATTTACACCTAAGAGTGAAGGCCAGGTAATCTGTAGTGCAGAGATTCGTCCGTGGAGGTTGTTTGTGGACGGCGCATCAAATGCTATGGGGGCCGGGGCAGGTATTGTCATAATCACCCCCGAGGGTATGCGACTGGAACATTCCTTCAGATTAGGGTTCAAAGCCTCGAACAACGAAGCCGAATACGAGGCCCTGTTGGCCGGACTAAGGGCAGTATTGCATCTAGGCGCCAGGAATGTGGAAATCTACTCAGACTCTCGGCTGGTTGTTTATCAGATCACTGGGGACTTCGAGGCTCGGGATCCCCGAATGAAAGCTTATCTGAGTACGGCAAAGCAAATTATCGGTCAGTTTGAAACGGCAAAGATATCCCAGGTAGCCAGGTCGCAGAACAAACATGCTGACTCTCTGGCCACGTTAGCCTCGTCAGCTACCGAGGACACCCCGAGGCTTATCACGATTGAAATTGTAAGGGAACCAAGCATCTGTGTGAAAACTGCCCTCGACCTGGCCGGAGTAGAGATTGCACAGGTGGTGGTGGCCGGACCATGTTGGATGAACCCGATCATAGACTTTCTTTCCGAAGACAAAGTTCCAGAGAATGAGGCCGAGGCCAACAAGATTCGACGAACGGCTCCCAGGTACTGGTTGTCTCCGGACAAAAAGTTGTACAGAAGGTCCTTCGCGGGCCCTTACCTCTTGTGCCTGCATCCTGAAAAAGTCAAGGAACTTCTGACCGAGCTGCATGAAGGAGTATGCGGCGGGCACGCCGGGGGACGATCTTTAGCACACAGAGCAATGACGCAGGGGTTTTGGTGGCCACAGATGCAGAAGGACGCCGCCGAATATGTTCGGAGTTGCGAACAGTGTCAAAAGCACGCCCCAATGATCCATCAGCCGGCCGGACATCTAAACCCTGTCAGCAGCCCGTGGCCATTTGCACAATGGGGGCTTGACATCCTCGGGCCATTCCCCCGAGCAACGGGGAACCGCCGTTTTGTACTGGTGGCAGTGGATTACTTCACAAAGTGGGCTGAAGCTGAAGCCTTGGCCAACATCCGGGATACCGACGTGAAAAGGTTTGTGTGGAAAAACATAGTTACAAGGTTTGGGGTGCCGAATTCACTAGTGACAGACAATGGGCTACAGTTCGACAGCAACGCTTTTCGGACCTTTTGCAGCGAGCTCGGCATCAAGAACAAGTATTCAACCCCGGCATACCCCCAGAGCAACGGCCAAGCTGAAGCGGTAAACAAGACAATTTTGAATGGGCTCAAGAGAAGGTTGGATGGAGCGAAAGGAAGGTGGGCAGAAGAGTTACCCAGCGTTTTGTGGGCCTACCGCACGACCCCCAGGAGATCCACGGGGGAAACCCCATTTTCTCTGGCATACGGAGTAGAAGCAGTGATACCAACCGAGGTGAGCTTATGCAGTGCACGGGTCGTCGGGTTTGACCCCGTACAGAACGCCGACCTTATGATGGAGCAGTTGGATTGGCTAGAAGAATGTAGGGAGGCCGCGACCGTACGTCTTGCCGAGTATCAGCAGAAGCTGGCGCAAAGGTACAACCGGAATGTAAGGACCAGGGAATTCAGTGCCGGGGAGTTAGTGTTAAGAAGGGTAGTGGGGAACATGCGGGACGTGGCTGCAGGGAAGCTGGCTCAGAGTTGGGAAGGACCATACAGAGTCACAGCCGTCGCAGGGGCAGGGGCTTACTACTTGGAGGACCTGGACGAGAGGCCGCTCCCCCGACCATGGAACGCCAACAACCTAAAGAAGTTCTACGCGTAACCATTGATGTAAGCCAAAACTTGTATTCTATAAAGATTAAGAGTATGATGAATTTTTGTCTTTGCTGTTTTTGACACTATAGCCGCGCACCAAGAGAATCGCCAGCAGAATCTAAGGGCAGAAACCTGACCCTCGGCTCGATCAATATCGCCGAGCAGGTGAAAACCTTACAAATAAATCCTAAGGACAGAAACCTGACCCTCGGCTCGATCAATATCGCCGAGCAGGTGAAAACCTTACAAATAAATCCTAAGGACAGAAACCTGACCCTCGGCTCGATCAATATCGCCGAGCAGGTGAAAACCTTACAAATAAATCCTAAGGACAGAAACCTGACCCTCGGCTCGATCAATATCGCCGAGCAGGTGAAAACCTTACAAATAAATCCTAAGGACAGAAACCTGACCCTCGGCTCGATCAATATCGCCGAGCAGGTGAAAACCTGACGAATAAATTTTAAGGGCAGGAGCCTGACCCTCAAAATCACCGAGCATGTATGAACCTTGCAATCAAATCTGAGAAGACAAAAACTTGGTTCTCGGTTGAAAACAAATATCCGGACAAACGGAGACTTTGCAGACAAATGCTCGAAGGGCGGAAACTCTATTCTCGGTAAGACCAGGACCTGATAAAAACCTAACCCTTTTACAAAAACAAGTCCAAATAGCGCTCTCAAAACTACTCACAACGCCGCGCAACGGGTTCTCGGGGGTACATTCTATTAAGCGGGCATAGCACTGGTATAATTCAAGCAAAACACGAACGGATAGAATTTCATTCAACAAATGGATACAGGAAAAGAAAACGGACTACAAATTAAAAAGCAATTGTTCAATCACCACATCCCGGTGACATGGGCAAATAAAACCAATAAATTAAAGCGACGGTTCAGTCACCACATCCCGGTGACATAGGCAAATAAAAATAATAATAAAAATAAAAATAAGCTGAAGTAAAATCAACTAGGAGGTTGAGTCGGTGGTGGCACTTCCTGCTGGACGATCAGGGAGAAAGGTTGGGTCTGGTCAAGAAGTTCCTGCACGGTAGGTACACTCGTGGCCTCCAGATCCTCGGGCTCGGCATGAGAGTCGATTTGCTCAACCAACTCCCTCATGCTGGCCGTCTCCTCCTCATCAAGAGCAGCCGGGGCGTCCTGGCCGGCAGGTACTGGGATCGAAAATGGAATCTGGCTGGGGTCCCTCAGCGGCGAGTCTTCAGGAACTCCCATTGCCTGAAGAGCAGCAAACCACCCGGCCTCGAAACCCGCACGCCGAGCCCCAGTCACCACCGGCTCTGCGGAGTTCTCGGCATCCGCGAAGCCTACGTCATACCATTTTTGCTCCGCGGCCGCCAAGCCGGCCCTGAGATCGGCTATCTCGTCAGCATGAGAAGTGTTGAGGCTGAGGGCTTCGGCCAGTTTGAGTTCCGTCTCATTTTGCCTGGCCAGGAGGTCTGCGCATCTTTTTTCAGCCGATGCTCGGAACTTCTCCACGGCAGCAGTCTTCTTCTCGGCAGCTTTAGCAATCTTTGCCTTTTCCTTAGCCGTTTTTACTACGGCCTTCCGCGCCCCCTTCTCGCGCTCATTCTCCTCATCAAGCTCCCGCGCCCGGGCGGCCACGATATGAGCCAGTTGAGCGGCCTATCAAGCACGGGGGTTAACAAAGAAACCAAAGGAAATATATATATATATATATATATATATATATATATATATATATATATATACGAAAGTAAAGAGATAAAAGAATTACCGCAATGACGTGCCACTCTAACCGGCGCCCCACGGACTTCTCGGACCCATCCTCGAAAGCATGCACGTCCTCGGGGAGTTGAAGAGCTCCAGCCAAAGTCTGGGCGATACGACCGCCCTCGCCCTTATCCCAAATCCGAACAGAGGCGGTGGAGGGCAGTGGCTTGCCGTCCAAAAGGAACTTAGGCTCCCATGCTGGAGCCACTTGGGAGGAGGACGCGCCCCCCGTGATAGCTTCGGTTGGCGGCTCGCGGATGACAATTCCACCAGATGGACGGGGGGGAGTCTGAACTACGGCATCCCCCGGGCCCGTGGAAGGTTGCTCGGATACCTTCTGCTTCTTGCGGGCCCGTCCGGACTGCGGAGGGGGAGGAGGTTGGGACGCTGGACCCCGACCTTGAGTAGGCGGGGGCTGGTTGGTCAGCCGGGCACCAGGCACGAACCTCTCAAGGGTCATTACTCTCCTTGCCACCATTCTTGCTCCTGGTTGGATTGCTTCAGCTAGCAAGTTAGCCGCTTCTACCACTTGCTGTTGATGCTCGGCGGGTGGATCCTCGGGAGGGGGCTGCTCTTCTGCTTGATCCCCTTGTTGAATGGCTTCGTGAGCTCTCTCTCTAAGGCGCCGAGAAACCTGTTCCGCGGAATCGTCTCGCAGGGGAACTAGTTCGTCCGCGGCAGTGAACCGTGGACCAAACTCCCTCGCCTCCCCGGTTGTAAGCTTCGGCGGCAAGAAATTCGCGTACCGAACGTCTATGTACGATAATAGGGGACTGTCAACTGTCAACGCCTGCTTGAAAGGCTGCCAGGTAGAATAAACCGGTTCCACGCCGAGGATCAGGTGTGAGGCCCGGAGTTGCCCGTCCCAATGCACGTAGATCTCGGAACGGAGGACAAAGTTTAAGTCCCTGGTATGGACTGCTCTGATGTCCTGAGTAAACACTTTGCCGTCTGCAAAAGAACAGGTGACGCATTAGCTTTTGCCAATATAAAAATTAAAATAAAAATAAAATTTTTTCTTTTACTTAAACAATTTTAGGAGGGGGATGGTACGAACCCACTTCACGCCGTGTGAGGGGGCAGTGGATCTCCCCGGCAAGCCAATTGCCGCGCACCCTGACGAACTCCCCGGCGGAGTTCCTGTTCGAATCGGGTAGGCACGATATCAGCCGTACCCGAGCATCCCTCGTCTTTAAATAATAATTTGTGGATTTGCTCCCACAGAGACTGTACATTTGGTTAATATCATGTTGGTCTAATTGTAAGTTAAAGGTTTGGTTCAATCGGCTGACACAACTAACTACCCGGTAAAAGTTGGGGGAAGCTGGTCGGGGCACAGCCCATAGTAGGAGAGTGTGTTTATCAGGAGGGGATCTACCGGGAACCTAACCCCACCTTCTAAAATGGACATCAACGGAAAGAAGGCCGTAAACTGCCCTCGGTGGAATTCCGTATCACTCTCATGGCAGTAAGCCACGTCCACGTCATTGGGGATACTAAATTTACTCCTAAAGGTGGCCAACGCAGCCGGGGTATCTAGAAGGTAAGAATAACCCATCTACAGAGCCTAAAACTACAAGAATGAACTCAAAGAAACAAAGCTGAAGGAACAGGAAAGGTAAGAAAGACTTACTTTGGGTGCTAAGGAGGAAAAGAACGCTGAGCGAGCAAGCACACACAAATATGGTCGGCAGAGAGTAGGCACTAAAAGATCAGAGGCGAAGGAAAAATGAAATGATGTGTGGAGAAGGACTATTTATAGAGCCAAAAGAAACGGGGGAAGAAGAAACACTCAATCAAGCAATAAATGGGCACAGCCTACGAGCGACCCAACGAATGCCAAGCGTAACTGACTTGCGTGCCGCTTCGGTTCACGAACCGTCAGGCAATAATGACGACTGCACCTGGCGCCGCAGTACGGCGCGTCTTTTGAGATAAGTATTAATGAGAAGTGACAGCCAGAAGTCCCAGGCTAGAGAATTCCCGGGATCAAAAGGCCCTGGCAGCTCCTTGATTCTCCTCGGCAACCGAGTATGAATCAAGGGGGGGCTATTGTACGGCACCACGCTACCAAGGCCCATACTGTCCTTGGGCCCAGAACCATCTAGGCCCCGGGCCCAAGCCCATACCGGCCTCGGTTGCAGGCCCAGCGGAAAATTCCAGTTACCTTATGCCCTTCATGAAACTGCCTTAGAGAATAAACAAGTTTTTGGGTATTGAGTTCCCAGATTTGACCGGTTGATCCTTCCCGGAAGAGCGCATGAGTCACGTCCGGGAAGAACATGATATGCACGGGAACGTGAGTCGCCGAACATGACCGGAGAAAATGGAACCAAGTTCCAAGATCATAAATGCTGCACCACCTTTTCACCTAAACAACCACTTAGGCCAGATAACACTAGACCTTCAATAGCACTAACGGTGATTGTAATCATGATCTCCCCACTAACCTTGACTATAAATAGAAGAAGGTTGGGAGAAGAAGGGGTTCAGAAAAATGGAGAGAAAATAGTCAAGGAGAGAATATTACAACTGAGCGTTACTTTGAGTCTCTCTGCCGAGAACGACCCATTGTAGGAAATCCTTAAACCCACTACAAATAAATTGTGAGCCCAAGTGATCTCAGGCCCAGAATTCTTATACTTGGTTCCCACATATCTAATTGGCACAAAATTAGTATGCTTGTTAAGAATATAGAGAACATGTGCTCCAACAGTTGGATTTTAGAAATATTAAACCAATAAAAAGTTATTAAGTTGTGTAACATTGAAAACAGAGTAAATATTATACTCAAACAAAAGAGAAATACTTGTTTCACAACATCTTTACCACAATTTTACAAACAAATCCTAGATGACAAACTGTTACTGGTTCTAATCTTTGTCTACCACTAACGTCATATTTTTTACCCATCAATAATATCTTGTCACAAAACAAAATACAAACATAGTAGTATGTGTCATTATCAATTGCCAAGTACCAACAAAAAATATCACAATAATTGAGTTGACAATATTTTATTAGTTTTCGTCTGAGTCCATTATTAGCATTATTATTTTACCTACTAGTAGGATCTATGTAAATTTTAAAAAAAAAAATTGTTATATTTTGTGTGTATAGTTTCTCCTCACACAAGGTCCCTCCATTGAAGCAAAGAATGAGAAAGTACAAAAGGTAGGGTATGTATCATAAAGTATCTCTCTTTGTGATTGGCTTCTCCTTCTATCAGCCAGTCTGTCAATTGAAACTGTCTATGATGCGTAATGCCAAAGCCACAATTATTTCCATGACCAAATTTAGTTATACCTTGCTTATGTGTCAACACTTGATTGAATTTCAGTACTTTTATATGGATCCAACACTTGATTGAATTTCAGTACTTTTATATGGATCCACCATATATACTTGAGAATTTTGAAATTCAATCAAAGAATTGACACACAAGTGGAGTATAGGAATGAATGTATCCCTAATATTACTCATATATAATAGCTTGTAGGTACCTGACACTTTCAATCATTTATTAAGTTAGTTAGTAGTTGACGATCTGAAGTTAAGGTGAAGAACTACCCTTAGCATTAGACTTCTAGTCACCTTATAAATATCTATCCAAGTCTTCGTCAACGTGACTGTTAATTTTAGGAATCACTTGTTCTAAGGCAAAGGGGTTCTAATCATTTCTTTCAAGTTCGTGTACCTGTGAGGCAATAAAAAGGTAGGGTATGTATCATAAAGTATCTCTCTTTATGATTGGCTTTTCCTTCTCTCTGCCGGTCTGTCAACTGAAAATGTCTATGATAAGTAATGCCAAAGCCACACTTATTTTCATGACCAAATTTATACCTTACTTATGTGTCAATTCTTAATTGAGTTTCAGCACTTTTACATGCATCTACCATATTTACTTAAAAATACTGAAATTCAATCAAAGAATTGACAAACAAGTCGAGTATAGTAATGAGTGTGTCCCTAATATTACTTGTCTATAATTGCTTGTAGGTACGTGAAACCTGCAATCAATTCTTAAATTAGTTAGTAGTTGAGGATATGAAGTTAAGGTGAAGAACTACCCTCAGTATTTGATCACAAACTATCTGCTCTTGAGCATAAAGCAGTTCGACTTGTTCATGCATAACCATATATTCAGAACATGAAAACTGCCAAATTTGTTCGAATTCCAAACAAGTACTTACAACAATACGTATGAAATGAATCCAATTCCCGATTTTGGCCTCCAAAACCTCCCATTGCATCTTCTGAACGTCCTCTTCGCTAAGTTTTTCAACTCGCAATTTTTGGAGGCTTTTTTCTAGAACGGAAGAACCAGTGTACAAAAAAAAAAAAAAAAATGTATTTGTTGAACATCTAGATACTTAAACTTAAAAATAACAGTAGTTTGTGTGTGTCTATATATAGATGTATAAAATAGCAACAAAAACCTTAAGTCTCAAACCTAAAGTATTGAGAAAAGAAAGGATGGGCAAAAAAAAAAAAAAAAAAAAATTTTGAATGATAATACAAGAAAAAGGTTTTTTTTTTTTTTAAAACAAAGAAAAAAAGACAAATGATTAAAAAAAAAAATAGGGCATTTTTATCCACAGTGCAGCTCCTATCTTTACTCTTATTTACTCTCAAATTTGGAGAAATTGAGTTTTGGTGGGCTTGTTGAGATAAATGTCGGGCCCCATCATTTGCCTCCACTCTTTTTCACTCTCAACCAAACACACCCCTATTTTCTATCCCTTCAATTTCCATTCTAAATCAAACAGAATTATAGAGCGCTGGGAATTTAAATGTCATTTCTCTTGCCCACCATTATTATTATTTATAAGAAAAATTTTGCTTACCATTAGACGTAGTAGAAATGAATGCTCAAAAAGAAATGAATCGAATAAAAAATAGAGAAGTTATTTGAAGTCTTGAACCCATCTCCACTTTCAATTGTACGAGGAAAAAATAAGTAAAGTAAAATGAGTTAAGATACTTTGTCCAATTCATAAAAGATACAGATAGGAGTTGCCAAGGACAATAGGAGCCTGTTTGGGTAAGCAATTTTCACAACTCAATTTTCAGTTTCCATAACTCATAACTCAAAAATGGTGGGACCCATAGCAAAAAGGTTGTTTGGCCAAACGATAACTCTGTTTCCATCACTCAATTCTCTGATTTTTGAGTTATGAGTTATGGAAACTGAAAATACTGTTATTTTCAGTTTCCATAACTCATAACTCAATGGCATTTCCGTAAATAAACACACATGAGGGACCCACAGCCGCAACTTTTGACAACCTTTTGACTTTTTTTTTTTTTTTTTTTTTTTTTTCTGGGTTGGCTGTTCGTTCCTTTTTTTTTTTTTTTTTTGCTGGGTTGGCGTTGGCTGTTCGTACCTTTTTTTTTTTTTTTTTTTTTACTGGTTCGTCTGTTCTGTTCTATTTTTTTTTTCTTTAGTACCTAGACTCACCAAACTTAGTGAAAAAAAAAAAAAAAAAAAAAAAAAAAAAAAAAAACCCAGACGGAACAGCCAACCCAGGAGGAAAAAAAAAAAGAAGAAGCTGCTAGTGAAAAAAAAAAAAAAAAAAAAAAAAAAAAAAGCTGCACTGTGACAGGCGTGGGCCCTCCAAATAGTGTGAAAAATTGTGAGTGATGGAAACTGAGTGATGAAGGCAAACGGATGTGTAAAATTGAGTGATGAGTGATGAGTTATGAGTGATGAGTGATGAGTGATGAGTGATGGAAATTGAGTGACGAAAATTGAGTGACGAAAAATGCTTACCCAAACAGGCCCTAGATGTCTCATATTTGGGTACCCATCACCAAAAAATTTAATTAAAATATTATTTTTCTAATTTTTTTAAATATATATATATATATATATATATAGTTGAGTTCAAAGTATACTTGATGTAATTTTAAGCTATATTACATCGGTCAATATATATATATTTTTTTATTGGATGTGAATTTTAACAAATCAATCCCTAGATTAGATTCTCTTCTTACACTCTACATGCTTGCAAAATTTCAAGATGATTTGAGATCACTCATTATGTCATGAATCAAATATTTATATTTCAAGTTTTTGTTCCTAAAAGACGAGTTTCTAGATCAAATAGCAAATAATATTTTATTGGATGAACTTGGTATGCTTGTTAAGAATATAGAGAACAAGTACTCCAACAGTTGGATTTTAGAAATATTTATCTAATAAAAAGTTATTAAGTGGTGTAACATTAAAAACAAAGTAGATATTCTACTCAAAATCAAAAAAAAAAAAAAAAAAAAAAAAAAAAAAAAAAAAAAACTAGTTTCACAACATTTTTATGACAACTTTACAAACTAATCCTAGATGACAAACTATTACTGGTTTTAATCTAGGTCTACCACTAACATTATATTCTTTACCCATCAATAATATCTTGTCACAACACAAAATGCAAACGTAGCAGTATGTCATTGTTAATTGTCAAGTACCAACAAAAAATTTCACAAAAGTTGAGTTGACAAATTTTTATTAGATTTTTTCTGAGTCCATTATTAGCATTATTATTTTACCTACCACTGTCAATCTATATAAACAATTTTAAAAAATTGTTAAATTTTGTGTGTGTATAGTTTCTCTCCACACGATGTCCCTCCATTGAAACAAAGAAAGAGGCAATAAAAAAGGTAGGGTATGTATCATGAGTCTCTCTCTTTGTGATTGGCTTCTCCTTCTATCAGCCAGTCTGTCAATTAAAACTGTCTATGATTCGTGATGCCAAAGCCACACTTATTTCCATGACCAAATTTAGTTACACCTTACTTATGTGTCAATACTTGATTGAATTTCAGTTCTTTTACATAGATCCGCCATATATACTTGAGAATGCTGAAATTCAATCAAAAAATTGACACACAAGTGGAGTATAGGAATATCCCTAATATTACTCATATATAATTGCTTGTAGGTACCTGACACTTTCAATCATTTATTAAGTTAGTAGTTGAGGATATGAAGTTAAGGTGAAGAACTACCCTCAGCATTAGACTTTTAGTGACCTTATAAATATCTATCCAAGTCTTCGTCAACGTGAATGTTCATTTTAGAAAACACTTGTTCCAAGGCAAAGGGGTTCTAATCATTTCTTTCAAGTTCGTGTACCTGTGGCCGCTACTGCATAGTGGAATTTACGGGAGCAGCTTTTGTTTGGAAGACAGCCAGTCTCGCTCTGTAAGTATTACATCGTTTTCATATCAATTTTTTCCCGTGTCAATGGCAGTGTCGTGAAGTTTAAATTTTATTATGGTCATTTTTATAAAGTAAAATGCGACTATTCACTAAAGTTTTGTGCACCCAGGATAGAATGACAATCATTGTGAATTTGTGAGGTGTTCTTGTGATGCATATATTATCTCTCATTAATAAGATTTGTTAGTTCACGAGTAAGAATAAAAGTATTCATTTGCTTTTAAAAAAAGGGGGATAAAAAGTATTCATTAAAAAAAAAAAAAACATAATTTGGTAAAAAGAGTGAGAAGAAAAGAATTAAAACCTCTACTTTTATTTTATTGTTCATATTTTACGAATCTTAAATTTATGAAGATAGCGAATCTTCATTTTAAACTATGAAGCCTTCAAATAGATACTCTCTATTTTATATTTAGAGCATTCAGGGCTAAAATAACCAAATACCAAAAATATATCTACATTTTATTTGCCATATCAAATATATTTTAACGCTCTGTCACTATAAACCGCTATTTTTGGAACATTCACATCAGATTAGCTAAAAGTTGTATGATGCTAAAATTATGGCTAAAAACACACAAAAACTCACGCAGCAGCAAACTAACCAAAGTAACCCAAAAAATTTAACAATGTGCAGTGACACGCCACAAGTAGCGAGCCATTACTCCTCGCCAAAGCTAAACAATTTTTTTTTTTAATCTTGTCTCTGATTCTCTCCCTCTCTCGTCTGCTAGCTTTCTCTCTTTTGCGCTTGCTCTCTCATCTCTCTCTTGCAGCCACCACTAGTTCCGAAGCCCACCAAAAATCGACCACCACCGGTTCCAAAGCACACAAAGAAACTCAAATCAACAAATCCACATCAAAAACCGAATTCAATCAGATCCAGCAAACCCACATCTGATCAAACAAAGCTACAGTGGAGGATTGGTGGTTGAAATCCATGAGAAATGGTTCCAGAGATTAGAGTGCACAGAGCTCCATTGAACTTTTTCTCTCTCCTCCCTTGCAAATCAACGACACCGTGATCTGGTGTTGGGTTTGAAGTTTGGTGTTGGATTTGGTTGGGTTTATATGGATTTGATGTGCTGTTGGGGTCTTTTTTTCTGCTTTGGTTGTGATTCACAGAAGTGGGACGGTAGTGACAAGAAAGTCTTTGGTGTTTTTGTTCTGGTTTTGCTGCGAAGAGGAAGAAATAATATTTAATTAAAATATTGATGTAGTATTAAGACTGACGTATATATGTATAAAAAAAGTAGATAATTTCCCATCCAAAAAAAAAAAAAAAAAGATAATTAAATTAGTAAAAATAATGTTTTTGGGGTTAGTTTAGCTAGAAATCTGATTAAACTAATGTGAATGCTCTAGAGCGTCTCTAATAGATTTTATATTTTTGTACTATTTTAATTTCTTACTTTTTCAAATACACTTTTTAAAAAATTCTCAATTATTTTCTATCCTATTTAAATATTATTTTTTTAGTCATTATTTATTCCTTCTTTAATCTTCATTAATTATTTTTTAATCTTTCTATATTCTTCATTTATTTATTTCCTATAACTATATTTTTCAAATTCTCAATTGCTATATTTTTTTAAATCTTAAAAGTTTTGGTAACATTTTAATTTGAAATTTATCAAATCTTTGTTACTCTTGAAATTTACCAAAACTAAGTAATTTGGAAATAAATTATTCATTACTTTTTCCCTACAAAATTCATTAATTTTTGCCTAGTTTTTAATTTTTAGGTTAGGATTATTATCTTTGTCCCTTTCTATTTTTTCTCCAAAAAAACCTATCAAATTATAATTTATGGGATTATTATTATTTATTATAAAACATCTGGGATCATAATATAGTAATCTTCATGCAATCTCATTTTTATAGATTTATAATTTAAAAGAAATTTTTATTTATTATATACCTCTTCTTCTTAAATTTTTTTTTTTTTAAATCACTCAAAAAACAAACCCACCCTACCGTGTATGATTAACCCTTAAAGACCACTCATTTTCACTAAAAAACAAAAAACAAAAAAACAAAACAAAACAAAGACCACAGTCATCACACATTATTTCATTTGCATCATAAAGAGAAATAGAGAACGACATGACACATAAAAAAATATCCAAATCACTGCTCGAAGGACATAAGCCAACAGAGATCGGCGTTCAATCCACCACCACTCGTCCTTCTCCCCACTGCTAAGGACATGCTACCCAGATGGGTTAGAACATAGATCGAATTCTGTTTTTTTTTTTTTTTTTTTTTTTTTTTTTTTTTTTTCTGATTTGATTCGTTTTAAAATTGTGTTTTGTGTTTTTGTCTTGAATGTGTATCTTCTTGAGTTTAGAGATGTTTAAGTGAGAAAGAATTTGGGTTAAGTTTGTAGCTGTTGTGAATTTTGATGAAAAGTTGAATATTTTAATTGGTTGGGTGAATTTTTTATTCTTTTCTTCTTCTTTTTTCTTTTCTTTTTGCTAATGAACAGTAGGTGTTTAGACCAAGAGAGTGACTGTTCATTAGCAAAAAAATAAAATTTATAGTTTAGAGGGTCTATTGGAGCAACATTTTGTGGGTTTAATCTATAAATTAAAGTGGATTTTGGGCATAGAGAGGTTGTTGGATGTGCATAAAAGTTATTGTAGCAACAAAGCTAAGCACTAATTCAATTTTTTATCCAATCGTCTCTCTTTTGTCAATAAAATAATAAAGAAAGAATAAAAGTATGAGATGTACGGTGTGTTATTAAGTAGTATGCTAAAATAGATAGAATGGTTTTTGGGGTGCTAAATTCTAAATTTATTAGCACATTGGATGTGAATGTTCAGAGTTAGAGGATCTATATCCATAATTGACAGAGATGATATGTGGAAAATAACATAGATAAGATGGGTGCACCAAGTCTTGAAAGTAGGTTGTTGAAATGACATTTTCATCCATGTGTGTGTGCATATATATATATATATATATATATATATATATATATATTTTTTTTTTTTCCTCACTAATATGTAATTCAGGCCTTCTATCTTTGATAAAAATTCAAAGCAAACCTAAATTAAATAAACTTGAAAGTTAGAGGAATTTATTGAATAGAAGTGAAGTTAAATGATTAAATTAAATTTTGGAATTTAGAAGGTTTAAGTTGTAATTTAGCTATTTTTCCCCTCTCAAGTAAGTGAAAGGGGGTATCAATTAGGTAATCTCGTAAAAGATTGTGTCTATAAATTAAAATTTTGGGTTCAAATCCTACATATACTAAATGAAATATATTAATATATATATATATATATATATATATATATATATATATTAATTTTACTGAAAATACATTAATTTTTTGACTTGATGATAAAGAGTCATAAATAGATGTCATAAGTTTGATGTCCTATCATATTTACTAAAAAATGTAAAAAATTAAGGGGGATTTTACTTCAGTTCGAAACAAAGCTATCCCTTACTAGGGAGAAAAAAAGTACCTCTTTGAATTTTAATTGAAATGTGAAAGTTCAATTAGCGTATGAAACAGCAATGAACGTTTAGACTCCCAAATACAAAATCATCAACACAAGCTTATAATCAAACAATATATGTGTGGAATATGAAATATAAGCTATATCCAAATTGGTAACACACTCTAAACCATAATTAATTACAAACATAGTAGCAATTAAAAGGTAAAGAGAAAGGAAAGACAGATGCAAACACAAAGATAACACAGTAATGTGTTATCAAAGAGGAAACCGAATTACTCGACGAAAAACTCTCCGCCACCCTCCAAGCGGTCAATAATCCACTAGAAAATGAAGTTGGGATACATGAATAGTAGAAGACCCTCCAAGCCTAATCTACCCAATGCATCTAAGCCTTCTAAGCTTCTTGCTCCAACAGGGTTACGCCGAACCTTGTCCTCTCTAGCTTACCGGATCCAGCAATAAGCCTAATGTATCAACCAAATGAATTGGTCCTCTCTGAATTGCTTCCCAAGCACCAAAACACCTCCTCATTAATATGGGTATGGTGAGATATGGATTTGGCAAATGTACCTCTCAAGGATATGTCAATAGAGAGGGTGGGAGAAGAGGAATTTGGAGAATCAAATGATAAAGATTGTGGATGAGTCAATCTTATTTTTCTCTCAAAATTCTCTCTGGAAGCTCTCTACATTTCGTGGGTATAAGGGTATTTATAGTAGTGTGTATGAGGAATGTGAAAAGTCAGTTTTCTTCAAACAGGGCATTTTGGCGACTCAACCTCGCGAGTCTGAGTCATAAGCTAATTGCCTGGCCAGACTGAAAGTTTTGTCCTATAGTGCTCCAGTTGTCGTGACCTTTCAGCTCCCCTGTATGCTTCACACGTGTGCCATTCTGGCAACTTGTCAGTCGCGAGATCCAGTCGTGAGACTCCTTTGAATTGCACGCATCTTAAATTTTCTTCACACTCTCTCACACACTACCCTTACATAAATCCCACCTAAATGCAGGGTATCTAATTGCTAAATTACACTCCCCTATATGCTTCACACATGTGCCATTCTGGTGACTTACCAGTCGCGAGATCCAGTCATGAGACTCCTTTGAATTGCACACATCTTGAGTCTTCTTCACACTCTCTCACACACTACTCTTACATAAATCCCACCTAAATGCAGGGTATCTAATTGCTAAATTACAAGCAAATTTGGCACGGAATAAAGTCAATACATGATTGAATAAATTCAACCTTACAAAATGCAATTGAATTTTTTATTTTTTATTTTTTATTTTTATATATATAGTGCTTAAACACTATGTATATATTTCATAATGATTGTTCTTTACCATCATGCAAAGAAACTAAATTAATTTCTACCAAATTATCAGTGGTAGGATATTAATTAGTGCCTCCTGGCCTTAGGTGATTAAACTTTCATGCACGCACATTCTACTACTTGTTGCTAGACTCCGCTTAGCATGTAGTCAGTTCCATATTCCAAAATAAACTCCCTAGAAACATCTTCACTAGGAATTCCCCGACATATAGGGCCAACTCCATGGTTCTGCATGTCTCACATAGTCACCATCTCCACTTCATCTTCATCTTCTTCCCTTCAAAATCACCACTAGCAAATCCAAAACCCATATGCTTTTAAAATTACCTCAACTTAACTTGGGTGATCCTATAATGCATGTGCACTCAACCACTTTACCACATACCCTGTCCATAATCCAAAGTATATTCTTCAGAGATTGCTTCGCCTGGAACTCTTAAATATGTGAGAACAACTCCATAGCTCTGCATATTGTACCCAGCCAACATCCTCGCTTCATCACCATCTTTTACACCTTGTGACTGCCACCAACAATCCAAAACACGTACTCTTTTGAAATTACCTTAACTTAACCTTTGTTGATATGATCTAGTCATGCAAGTACATCCAACTACTTGCTAATAACCTTTGACCTCACCAATCCATTCCATATACTAAGGAACACTCTTTTTAAATTACCCCAACTTAACCTCTATTGACGTGACCCAGTCACACAGGTACATTTGACTACCTTCTGACCACTTTTGGGTCTCACCAAACCCTTTCACATGGGTAGGTTCACCCTTCTGAAATTACCTCATCCTGCCAAAAGTTTCATAGGGAATTTTTGAGCAATCAACCACATAGGTTAACCTTCAACTACTTCACTTGAAAGTCAAGTATCAAAATCCATCTTTGAGACCCATTCCCTCACCACACTCCAAAACTATGTACGTGAACGAGTCTCGAGGGGGCATTTGTAGAGGGAAAATTCTCAACTTATCACAAGCTGACACATCATACTACAAAGTCCACAAAGTACGGCCAATTACAAAGCACCACGTATTACTACTAGGTTCTACTATCACTATTCAGAAACCAACAAAGATTTGCCAAGTGTCACTAAAATAAAAACATAAAAAGCATGCAAAATGTCAATCACACATCGACGCGTGTCAGCAACGACATAAGCAATCCAATTAGATATTGACATGTGTCACCTTGAAAATTAAGACATTTCAGCCAATCGAATGATGCCATGTGTCTTGGAGAAAAAGTCTTAAAGCTCATCCAATCAGGTAGTGACATGTGTTACCAATCAGACTCCACCATATGTCACTTAGCCACTCCCAAACTCCTATAAATAAAAGTCTTCCTAAGGTATTTCCACACACCAAGACATCCATACCACAAGTAGCATCAAGGAAGATTCAGAAGCACTCAAAAGTACAAAAACTCTACAGGAATCATTCCTCAAAGCCTTCAAGAACTTCAACCTTGAAAGCGAAGAACATTTGAAGCAAAATCATCCAAACCACCTTCCTTGATCTTAAAGTGTGCTAGAATCAAACTTAAAAGCTTCCAAAAACTTCAAGAAACCACAAATCATCAAAGCTTCATGGATTCAAGCCCCCAAAAGCTACGAAGAACTTCCACCACAAACCTTTGAAGATGAAGAACATGCGAAGAACAAATAATTTCTAACAAACTCATAGCTTGAGATTCGTTGTAATTTCGTTTCAAAGTTCTTCGATCTATTGTGAAAAAAGTTGTGAAAGTATTGTGAAAATTTTTTGAACATAACATTTTTTGCTATTTTTTTGTTCAAGTTTCAATAGACCAAAATTTTGGAGAGGTCAAATTTTTTTATTTTGGGCACTCAAGCTTATTTATTTATTTATTTATTTTTAGGGTGATCAAGTTTGTTTTCGAGGGTGGTCATCAACCTATATTAATTTAAAAATAATTTTTTTAAACGTATAAATATATATATATATATATATATATAATAAAAATTTTGAGGTTAGGGTGGTCAAGTGACCACCTTGAGTAAGACATGGCACCACCCCTGCACATGTGATCTTCTTATTGAGGGTTGAAGCATTTGGCTCCAAACATGACTTTGTTCTTCCTAGGGCTGAGTTAGTTTGGGTCGGGTTCCCAGCCACCTCCAACTCGACCCCATTTTTCCAGGGAGGAACCTGACCCAACCTAAAGATGTTAGTTTGTGATCGGGTCGGGTTTTGGGTTGGTCTTAGGCCAATTTTTTTTCTTTAATTTTTATTCCCCCTTTTGTGTTATTGAAAAAAAAAAAAAAAAAATTCAACAAAGAACAAAACTATTAGATAAGAATTTTTAAGAATACTTTCTATATATATAGCCAAATCTCACTATTTTCTCCAATATATATGCATGTATCATACAAGCTACTCTACTATCCTCTTGGCACCATAACCTTTCTTGTCACTATACACCAAGTGTGTGTTTGGATCTCGGGTAAGTTCAAAGTACCCTTAGTACCTGGTCATTTTTTTTTTCTTGTGTGAGTTGCTTGCTTGGTGTCAACATAGTTGGCTTCAAATTTTTTTATTTTTTTTTCCTTTTTTCCTGATTGCTTGTTTATTTTTAGCCCATTGTCATTGGAACACACACACAGAAGCTTGTGGTACTTATCGCGACATCTAATAGTTCTTCAGCTATTAAGAATCCGTTTGGATTGAACTTATTTTTGCTGAAACTGAAAACTAAAAATTGAAAACACTGTAGCAAAATAATTTTTAAATGTGTAAATAGTACCATAGGACCCATTTTTAATATTTTAAAATACATGAACAGTGCATCCAAACCGCACCTAAGCTTAGAAAAGTTTAGAACTATTTCAATCGGTTGATAGTCTGTGAGTAGCATAGGAAGCCCATCAAGGATATCGTAGCACATATGATATGACCAAATCTTCACTTTATTATCTTTCTGACACATTTTGGTAACATTGACAGGTAAATTGATATATCAAACATGGAGACAAAGCCTGCCTTGAGTGCAGCTGTTGTTGAAGTTCTTAACCAAGACAATTATTTGGATTGGAGTGTTCGGGTGAAGACATATTTGATGGCTCAAGATCTTTGGGACATTGTTGAATCAAGCCGCCATTCTCCTATAGCTGTTCTCCCAGATCTTTTTATGGTTTGGAGCAAGACGAATGCCATGGCTTTACATGTGATCCAGATTTCATGCGGGCCGGACACATTTTCTGATATTAGGGAGATTACTTCGGCCAGAATTGCTTGGGATACCTTGGCAGGAAAGTGCAAACCTAAAGGTCCTGACCCAAGTAGCAGGTAATTTAGATCATTCAATTCGTTAATTAAAAGTCAAGTACCTCTCCCTCTCACGTGATTTTAAAAACCGGTTTTACTTCGGACAGTATGGCTTCACTTCCTTCAGAAGAAGACAAGCTTGAATCAAGTACTAAGCCAGGTACTTCTCTCTCTCTCTCTCTCTCTCTGTCTCTCTCTTTTATTTTCTGTGTGCGGGCGTGTAAAATAGGCTGAAAGATAACCAAGACAACGACAAACTTACAGAAAAAAAGCTTGAAAGCATTCCCTAAAAAGTAGGGGGAAAATATGAAATAGATTGTGATTGCGTTAGAGCCTTCAGGTCACGTTTTAGGAAGAGTCTCCCACCCAAAGAATTGGAAAAGACAGTGACATGCCAAAATGGAATTAAGGTCCAAATAGTTCCCGCTGCCACCATCTTCTTCATTGTTTTGTTCATTTGTTGGTTTTGTTTAGTACAAATCTTACAAATCATACACTTTGCAGTTAATGATTAAAACTTTAAAAAGTCCTCTCCATTTCATTAGAAATGAATAGATTCTCATATATTTATTGTTGTATAAACTATTTCATTATTTAAAAATTTAAATAACGTGATATTAGATATATTTTAAAATTTGTAATATTTAATGTGTGAACCATAAATTGATTCATTTTAAATAATGTAATTTACTTAAATTAAATTTATTGATATAAAAATTCAACTAATTGAAAGATTGAAATAACCTTATTAATTTTTCATATATATATATATATATATATATATTTTTAACACCCTATTTGTTTTTCAAGTTTAACTTATTGCGAACCGTACAATGGATGAGCTTATATTATATATGGAACATTTGAAAAACAAAATAGTTGTAAGAGTTCTTGCAGTTTAGGACTTAGGAGGTGTAGCTTCAGTGCTCTACGTATAGAGGCAAAAAATGTATCACATTGTCTAGCTATTGAATAGAAAACCAGTGAGTGGCCAAGTTTAACTGCCCACATTTACTCTGGCTGACTTGCACTGTAATTTAATAAACACGAGATTATCTTCAAAGAAAGAATGAAAGCATTTTTTTTTAGTAGTTCAAGGGCATTTTTCTGCACTAAAATTTGTTAAAGTTTCTAGAAAATGTATTAAATATTGGGAGATTTAATAGTTGACATTATAGTGAAAGTAGTATCTCTTGTTTAAAAGACAAACCTAACAATACTCTTTCTATCATCCATAATTCCATCACTTTAGCCCATTCATTATCGCTATATTCCAGAAGTTTAGGGTCCATTTAGTAATGTTGTTTTAGTAATGTTGTTTAAATGTTATGAAAATATGTGTGAGTGAAAAAGTGTTATGGAAATACATGTTGTGTTATTTAAACAGCGAAAACCATTGTTTAAACAATGCAACCAAACACCCCCTTAAAATCTTTAGAAAGTGAATAAGGCAATCTAAGTAAAGAATAAAAAGTTCAAGTAGCAATAATTTTATTAGCAATCTTCAAATGTGCCCTAATGAACGCTGCGACTATCAAGGCCAATAACTCATACTTTTAACCAAACTATTTAAAAATTTTGAATTTACTTTATCTTCATCTTTATGCATATGATAGGCTCATTTGAATACACAAATCATTGCTTTTTTTTTTTTAATTGAATTATTCAAACATATTTGGGTCGTTGCTTGTCAAAATTAAACCATTTACATAAATAACAAAAAAACAAAAAATCAATTAAGATTTCTCAACTCATGTGACTTACAATAAAAAGCATGTTACATGGAAACCTATTTTTCGGGAGTTTGGAGTGTTTGTTCAAAACACAATTGAAAGTGCACTTTTATCTGCATTTAAAAAAACGTCCTCCATCTACTCAAACTAGTATTGACAAAGATGATTTGGTGATTTAAAAAAAGAGAGCCATGAAGGTTTGTAAAAAAGCTCTAGTTTCCACTACTAAGGTTGTTCTTCAACCTTACTACCCTTCATGAAAACTCTTAACCTGAGCTGTCCTCTATAACTACTTGGATTTTAGAGGATATTTCTATTATTTGTTAAATCTTTTGTACTATTTCTGTCGTTAGTGTTCCTTTAAAATGTAATTGTGCTACTCTAACTCTTGTTGATGTTGGAAAAGAGAACCATAAGGCCTTTGTTTGGTTAGAACAATGCTACTTCTCTTTCTCATTGTAGATATATGTGAAATCTTAATTCCTTTTGAGAGTATAACCCGTGGCAACAAAGTGAAAAAACACTTCTTCCGCTAGATGAGAATTCAAAAAGGACATTTATCATATATTTGATATCTATATATATTTATTCTACGCTATTCTAGTAATTATTATTGGTATAATTTCCAAACTAGAAATTAAAGCAAATATCTCATCATAATTAATACCCAACAATGGCCGTAAACCTTAACTACCATTCTTGTTTTGTATCTCTCTACCTCATTTTTTTTCACTCTTCTTCATCTTATACATCATTGTACGTCAATAGCCTTTCTTCCATACAGTAAAGTTGTTACCTCCATTTATCATTCTTTTTTATTACCTTAACATTTCTTTATATTCTATAGGTCCTCAAATAGGAAAGGAAAAACAATTGATTATTGATATTCTCCATTGAATCATTAAGATCTTGTAGACTTCCCATCTACCATAGTATTTCACTAGAACTTCTTTCTAGTGATGATAATGAAAATATTTGTATGAATAAGATATGTTGGTGAGGGATGTGGGTAGGAAAGTTCTTCCAAACTTAATTAACATGTTTTTCTCTAGGTAAAAAAATAAAAAAAATATAAAAACAACAAGAAGATATTTCCTGTCTTCTTGGGTGTTCCTATTTCATGTTGATTAATTGGTCCAATTACGTGCAATGCCCAATTGAAGGTACAACTACATCGCTAGTCTAGAGTTAAGTATGGTGGAAAATAAATTTGACATAGGCAATATGGTTACGATAGGGAAAACCTTCACAAGAAAAACTTCAATGAGTGATATTTAGGTCATCACTCCTTCAATAATCCACTAACAAATATTGAGTTCGAGTACAAGATATATTACCTGATCCTGAAGTACCTACCTACCTATAGTAGAACCTACTGACCTATCCAGGCTTGGATCCAACTTAGACTACTCTTTTTAGCAGACTTCTTCAATGTGAACGAATCTACCAATGTGTGGTTGAATCATACAACAATCATTGATGTAGTTGATTTGTACAAAGTTCTTCATGGTAACATGCCCCAATAGAAATGTTAGTAGCTCAGTACAAAACCTTAGGCACTCAAAGTTGCAACAACTCCTCAGTATGCCTATCTCTTCGAAGTGCAATAGAGATGCAAAATTTAGCATTCTCGAGTAATTTCTTGAACAGTTTTCTTCATTCTTCAAAATGGATATTCAGTGCACTTTTGGACACTGAAAAATTAGACTCAAAATACATATAAAGTTCATTTTGGAATGGATTTTTCAACACATACAAATAATGACCCTAACACCATGTTATGTAGGGGTGTTTAAGGGTCAGGTTGAGGATTGTTTTCAACCCAACCCACTATGGTGGGTTAAAAAAAATCCAACTTAACCCAACCCATTACAAGGATCTAATCCAACCCAACCCAATCCACATGGATTAGGTTGGACCCATGGGTTGGACTAGATTTTTTTAATTACAATTACTAATATTAAATTAAGAATTAGAACAACATCACCACAAATAAGAGTAGATTTATAACCAAATAATGCTAAGCATAACATCAAACCAACACAAACTATATGAGGAGAACTTAGAATTTGGGTTTTATTGTAGTAAAGATTAATAAGCATTCAAACATGAAGTTCTCAGGAGGAGGTAGCTTTGCTCTCTCCACTGTAGCATAGAGTTTCCATTCTCATTGAGAAGGACGTTGTGTACCCTCTAGTTGTAGAACTAGTAGGGTTTGTGTGTGGTTTTCTTTCCTCGGGTTGTGGCCGTGTTTATCCGTAAGGTCACAACATGGAGGATTTGGCTCAAAAGTGGAAAACATTGTCTCTGTCGGAGGTTGAAGATACTAAGGTGGACCTCTCAAGGGGAAAGAAAAAATTTGATTTCGAAAAGAAAAAAGTTCTTTACTCGTAGATCATTAAATGTTGAGGTGGTAGTAAAGACTTTTCGACCACTATGGCGTACTCGGGGTAACTTTGAGGTGTCTGATGGAGGAGATAATATACTGTTGCTAGCTTTTGAAATGGATGTGGATGCAAAGAAGGTCATGCAGGGAACACCATGGGCTTTCGATAGACACTTAGTGGTTTTTCAAAGATACAATGGTGTTGTTCCAATCCAAGATCTCTGTTTTGAAAAGATGGCTTTTTGGATTCAACTCCACAACCTCCCTTTCTCGGTGTTGACAATAGATACTTCACTTAGTATTGAAGAAACTATAGGTACTATCACCAAACCGAAGGATGTTGGTGAGATGAAGGGAGGTAGTTTCATGAGGGTACATGTAGAAGTGGATATCTCTAAAATGCTATGCAGGGGCAGAAAAATCTCGTGGGACCAAAATAGCGAAGGATGGGTTGCATTTCAGTACAAGCGTTTACTGAATATTTGCTACTGGCACGGGCTTGTATCACACGATGACAAAGACTGTGTATTATGGCTTAGTAGCAGAGGAACACTGATGATAGACAAACAACAATTTGGTCCGTGGATTAGAGCTCCTCAGTTCAATCCAGTGAGGAAAACAATAGTCGAGGTTAAAGGTTTTGATTCTGATCGTCCAAAGTCATCCATGGAAATCTCAAGAAGAGCGATGTCAAGTAGGATTATCAAGTCTGTCATAAGCAGGGAGGTGGATTATGTAAACCGAAAGGAGTTAACTATGAATGTAGCAGTGCCAATGGAATGTTTAGCCATGGAGGATGTCAAAAACGATGAAGACACGATGAGTGGTGCAACGAGAATGACAACTGGGAATCAGGTGTCGTGGAAGCACACGCTGGTGTTTTAGGAGTTAATCCAGGATATTGATACACCTATCAATGCGGATTTGGTGGTTTCAAATTTAAAAGTTAACCAACCTAATCCTATGGGGCTTCAAGATAATACTGGATGTGATCTGATAGAAGTGGTAGTCACAGAAGATAATTCCATGAATGAAAAGTGGAATTTGAAAACAAAAGTGGATAAGGATAACGTTAATTCTAGTGGGGTAGCATTTGAAGTGGGATTCAACATGGGTTTTGTGGGACCAGTTTTAAGGTTGGCTATGGTAAAGGGCAAGGTTGCAAAGGTACTAGTAGGGGCTAGCCTAAAAGAAGTGGTAATAAAGATAAGGGTGTGAGACATAGCCCAAAAGTAGTCGAGTTCGTGGAGAAGTCTACAATTGAAAGCTCAAAAGCAATGATGAGTTGGAAGAGGCTTACCACAAGACCTCAGACTCTTAGTAATTCCTCTATTGTTGACGTGGAAGGAGGCAACAGATGTTAAGGGAGAAAAGAAACATCGAACTGTGGAGAATGAGCAAGGTGTTGTATAAACTATGGGATTGGCAGAGGTTGCAAGGCAACCCTGCTGGGCATAATGACGCTCCTAAGCTGAAGAAGAAAAAAAAAAAAAAAAAAAAAAAAAACTCATCCTTTTGATGTCCTTGTAAATCAAGAAGGTGTCATTTGGCTCTTTTTCTAGTTTTCTGGGCATCTGGAGAGTTTGAAGTGAAGATTCGCTTTTCTTACAGTAGTTTGGATTTTGAAGATTTTCTTTTTTCTTTGTTCGTTTTTCTTCCTTTCTTTACGATGTAATCAAGCTACTCTAGCGTATGCTAGTGTTGCAAAAGAGTATGAGGGGGTCACTATTTAGTTAATAAAATGTCCCTCTCTCTCTTCCCCATTGTATATCATGATTCTCAATTAATAAAGTCTATTATCGTTTCCTCTAAAAAAAAAAGACAAAGAAAAAGGATTTGGGTTTTATTTAGGAAGAGGGGTAAGAAAGTAAATAATAAAATTGTATAATATATTTTTAAAATTTAAAAATAAATTAGATATAGGTGGGTCGGATCAGGTTAGGTGGATTCGTGAACCTTATGACCCAAACTCAACCCGACCCACTGTAAAAAAATAAAAAAAGAAATTCACAACCCAACCCAACCCACCAACTCCTAACAACTGACTTAGCTCGGTGGGTTTAGTTGGGCTGGACTGAATCGGATTAGTTTTGGCGGGTTGATGGGTTGGTTGCATACCCCTAGACATACGTAAGTTGAAACTATATCTTTTGTCCACTCTAATCTTGAATCATAGCTCTCAATGTTTTAAGAATTTATCAAATCATTCTTTCAGCTAAGGACTTTTAAAGATGACCAATACTGTTTGTTCAATAAAATTCTTTAAATTCATTTTATCTAAATTTGCCCTTCTATCCAATCACAAGGTCTTAATTTCATAACTACTATATACCTATCTACAAGAGTTTAAACTTTTTAAATAATTTTAAAATCCTCATAATTCTATTTTAGAAAAAAAAAAATCATCTTTTTGACTAAAATCATCAATGAAGAGAAGAAAATAGTTATTTTTTCAAAGCAATGGGGGTTTTGATCCACACACATCGCTATGAACAAGCTATAGTGGCTTAGTTTCTCCCTTAAAAGCTTTCTTGATTGCTAAACAATGATACATCTTCATCAATTTGCTCAGATGTTCAATAGAAAACAATCCTCTCACCATATTATTTTTTCACCATAAATTATAAGCCCAGCAAAATTTAAATGTCATCAGCACCTTGCTTATCACATTGTTTTGGTAGTCCCTAACCAACTACAGTCCTTCAAGAGAATATGAGGGAACCGAGCCTCGAGAAATTAAGAGGGAGAATGAGGGAATTTAGAGACTTGGAAGAGAATTCACTATAAGTTCTTTATTGCTTAACTTCCATGATTAGAAGAACTAGCCTCTTATACTTAAGGCTTGGTTAGAAACAACTTCTTCTAGAGTACTAATTGTCGTAACTAACTCGTCTTTCTCCTAACAGCAACAGGCTACCTAACTACTATTATAGCTCATACTAGCACATGTCCTAATTCAAATAAGCATGTGACCTAACTGAAATAAGCATGTGCGGATTAAACTTAACCATATGCCACTTTTTTGATGAACAAGAAATTTTATTCACAAGACAAACAGAACTACAAAGAGGAAACAAGAGCCTCTTCCTTAATGATAAGCTCAAAACAGGAAGGGTCGAAACCTACATCGAAAGAACCAAAAACATTATTCACAAATGACCACTTAGCTAGAGAATGAGCTGCTTTATTTGCCCCCCTAGGGATCCAGGCAACATGACAGCCAGGAATAAGTGACATCAAGTTGAGAATTTCATTGCATATACCTCTAATTCTCCAGGGAACCTATGTATCAGAAGGAGCTAGAGCGTCTACACAGTCTTTGGAGTCACTCCCCACAATCATAGCAGCTACATCAGTACTTTTAGCTAAACTGAAAGCCCATTTAATGGCTTCTGCTTCTGCCTAAAGAGGGAGGTTGGAATATACTCTCTTAGCACAAGCAAAAACCACTTCACCTCTCCAATCTCTAGCAATCGCTGCAATGGAGGATTTATCATCTTTGAAAGCAGCATCAACATTTATCTTGATTGAATTTCTAGGTGGTTTCTTCCACCTTTGAACTGGTTTCAGCAGTTGGAAGCCCAAATGGGTTGCTATGGACATTTTGTGCTCAACTATGGACTTATCAACTTTCTGGCATAGCTCAATTGGATTAGTTTCTTTGCCTTCAAAGATAGCTAGGTTTTTAGCCCTCCAAATGGCTTCACAAATAACAGGCCCAAACAATAAGAATTCACCCCTTTTAACTCCCACAATATTAACTTCAGTGGGAGGGTTAAGGAAGACCCCAATAAGATGAGAAGGAGAGTTTATGTTCTAACCTTAGACCCCACTGGAAATTAAACACACAGCTCTCGTAAAGGGGCAAGAGATAAAGAGATGGAGGCTAGATTCTTCAGCATCCTTGCAAAGAGGGCAAAGGACATCATCTAAATCATAGAATCTGGCTAAAACAATCTTTAGTAGGTAAGCAATTTGCTGCAATACGCCACAGGTGCATTTTGAGCCTTTCATGGATTTTTGACTTCCAAATGAGGCCGCGAATCGCGTCTTGGTTTATGGGAGGGCTAATGTTTCTACTTAACCAGTAAGCAGACTTGACCAAAAACTCCCCTGAGTTATTGGAGATCCAAATCCAACAATCTTTTGGAGCAAGCCGTGAAAGGGGGATTTTTTGGATGAGCTGGGATGTAGTCTCATCAAAAGTATTTCTTATTTTAGTAAGATCCCAACCTTTTTGGTTGACTAGTTGTGAAACAATAAGTGCCATTTCTGGATTGGACCCCTCCCTTGGACTCGAAATGAAATTAGGAAGATCTGGAATCCAAGGGTCCTCCCATATTCTGACTGTGTTTCCATTTCCTATCAACATGCAGGCACTGCGAGCAAGCAGAGATTTCGTGCCTTCTAAGCTTCTCCAATTCTTTGAGGGAGACCCCACAGTCTTATGGTTTAGCCATTTGCCCCTAACTTTGTATTTTGCTCTGAGCATTTTTACACACAGACAATCTTTCTCTAAAAGAATCCACCAGGCTAACTTGGAAAGTAGAGCTTGATTGGAGTCCTAGAATTTTCTAAAACCCAAACCTCCTTCCTTTAGAGGCCAACATAAAGACGACCAAGCAATGGGTGTCAGGAACAAGCCAGAATTAGATTTTGGGTTCCACCAAAACCGTTTAACAACAGCATTCAGGCGCTTGCAAAGCTCTCTAGGAAATTGAATGGCTTGCAAAGCTCTCTAGGAAATTAACCATATGCCACTAATTGCACATTAACTACATGCTGTTATTGAGTTGATACTACTATTGTACTATCTACAGCAATTGACCAATCAGTTCATTCTTGACATTTGACCTAGTCTTAAATTATAGTTTTCAAACTAAGCATATAAATATATAATAGACATATCAGAAATAAATAGGCGATTTATATTTTCTAAGCAAATATGAACTTTTACTTTACACACATTTCTTTGTATACTAAGTTCATTAGTAGCATTAAATTTACTCGAACTTTCATATTTATGTAGATTTGATTCCTAAACACTAACTCATCTTCATAATTATTGCTTTGACATGGTATGGCTCTTGTCTGTACTAAATCCAATGTCTCTCTCTAGGTATTTAATTAATATTGAATAACAGAATTTTAAATAAATAAAAAATCAACTGATTGTTGACATGTAGATGTCGGAATGGTTTCATTTCATTTCATTCTCTAAAAAAATAAAGAAATAAATAAAATTCTCTGAAAATAATAATAATAAAATAAAGTTTGGCAGGAGAAAGTGACAAAGAGGGAGACATTAATGATGACGTTGAGATTTATATGAACTTAAACAAGGCTTTGAAAAGTGGTGATTGGAATGCTGCCCAGGAGTTCCTTAATCGCAATCCGGATGCAATAAGTGCAAAAATCACAGTTAGGGACAAGACCGCACTTCACGTTGCTGCTGAAGCTGGACATGTGAATATAGTGGAGAAGTTGGTAAAGCAAATGTCTGAAAAAAATTTAGAAATAACAGATGATGGAGGTTTGACGGCTCTAGCTGAGGCAGCTTATATTGGAAACTACCGTATAGCAGAATGTTTGCTTGGAAAGAATCAGGACTTGATCAGTATTCCAGCTAGCGACGGAACTATTCCAGTTATTATGGCTCTTTTCAATGGGCATTTAAAATTGGGTCGTTATCTCTATTTGCTCACTCCGTTGGAAATTCTAATGGAAAATGATGGCAGCAACGGGGCTTCACTTCTTTGTACTGCTATATATAGCAAAGCTTTGGGTAAGAATTAACTCTTCATCTTGACTATCCATTGGGTGTTATTTCGTATGATTGGAATTTTCGCAATATAATTCTTTTTTATTGATTTATTTGTGTCCACATGATACAACAAAATAGATATTGCTTTGGATTTAGTCCAGCGTTGTCCAAGTTTGGCATTTGCTCAATCCCAATATGCTGGCTCTCCTTTCCCCGCATTGGCTTGTATGCCTGATTTGTTCCCAAGTGGATGTCGGCTTGTATTTTGGAAACGATGGATCTACTCAAGTTAGTACCGCTTTACTCTTCACTCTAGCTTTTCAGTTATATAAATGGATGAATTATGTGATGATATCCCCTTATTTAAATAAAAATAAAATAAAATGTGATGATATTTCTTATATAAATAAAATAAAATAAAAACCTATGAAAAAGGGGTCTTCAGGGCCAAGCACATCTTTTTTGTTTGTACATCCAATCTAGCCCAAAATGGAGGAGAAGAGAAGAGATGGTGCAATGCTCTAGGCATTACAAGAGGCCCATTTGAGATGAAAGGGGAGAGAGGGGGTGTGTTTGAATTTTTTTATTTTTTTTGGTAAAAGTATTTGAACTTTGAATCATCCAATAATTGGTTGAAACTTGGAATATCATATTGGTGATGCCCACTTTTAACAAAAGCACCAAATGGCAGAAGAAACCTAACAATATAAAAAAGATGGAGAAAGAAAATAGTAAAATAAAGACTATTAGGTCAGAATGGTAGGAATAATAGTCAACAGACCCACAAAAAGATAATAAGTAGCCAAGGAGAAAGCAAATGGGTTGAGAAAGCCCAAGGAATGAAGTAGTAAGCCCATGAGAATTGTAAGAGATGTAGAGAAAGTAAAAACGGGCCAAGGAAGCCCAAGAAAGGGATTAGTAAATTCATGGGGTTGGCACAAAGGCCAATAAGCTCGAAAGGTAAGGATGTGGTAATTGGACCGGGGAAGCTCAAAGGATTTAGCAAAAACCCATGAGAGTGAAAGAGGTAAGGAAGAATGAAATGGGCCGATGATGCCCAAAGAATGAAATGGGCCAAGGATGCCCAAGGCACGGAATGGGCTAGCCTAATAGGAATGCTGGGTAGTAAAGTCCAAAAGAAGGAATAATATAAGAAATTGACATGACAGGTACTTCAGCTCATAAGCCTAGAGGTAACAACAGGGTAAAAGGATAAGTGATATCATAGTAGGAGTAGTGCAGTGACATGGTAGGAGCACCAGCCAGCCCACAGATGCAGGATAAAAGGGGACATGGGCCAAGTAAAAGGGAGAGAGCCCACACTCAAGCAATGCTCAGTCCAAAGTGGAGATGTGATGCAGAGAACGAAAGCTCGTGCCCTAAGGGATGCGGAGACCTACTACCCCAAAGCGGAAAGGGTATGCCTAGCAATAATTTATGCACCGCAAAGACTACGTCATTATTTCTTGGCCTATGAGATACATTTGATGACAAAGTCCCATGCAATTAAAGCTCTTCTTTGACAACCTATTCTCTCTAGAAGGATATCTCTGTTGTTGTTACAAATTTTTGCAATACGGCTTGAAGGCAAGGACACTTAAGGCGGTAAAAAGTCAAGCTATAGTGGATTTGCTAGCCCAATTTCTGGGAGAAGAGGAATTCTCACTAGATGATGAGGTTCCAGGAGAAGTGGTTGCAGCAGAAGCAACTAAAGAGCAATGGATCATAAGTTTGACGGCTCTTCTACAACAAACTTGTGAGGTGTAGGAGTGGTCCTTTATAATGAAGGAGAAGAGACTGTGGCACTCTCATTCAAGTTGGAGTTTTCGCGTTTAAACAATACTGTAGAATACGAGGCCTATCTCACGGGGTTAGCAACAACCCTCAAGATGGGGATCAAACATTTGAAGGTAATAAGCGACTCCAATCTGGTGGTTTGCCAAGCCAAAAGGAGTTTCTCCTTAAAGGAACCAGGTTTGGCCCCGTACAGGACATTGGCCTAGAAAATGGAAGAAAATTTTTCCACCTTTGAGATAGAGCACGCTCAGAGGAGCAAGAATCAGTACGCAGACGCGCTGGCCGCATTAGGCTCACAGATAGCCTTCGAAGGAAGTAGTACCAGAGTTGAAGTCAACAAGCGAAGAGAGTCCATCGTTAAAATACTTCAGGAAAGGTTCTAGGAAAAGCAAGGATGTGAAGAGGATTGGAGGGTTCCCATTAAGGAAGCCCTGTTAAAGTAATGAGATGTTGCAGAATTAAAAGTATTAAAGGACTATGTCTTGATGAAAGGGGAGTTCTATCGCAGAATGCCAGGAGGAATTTTGTCAAGATGCGTACGGCATGAAAAGGCCCAAAAAAAGCTGAAGGAAGTGCACAATAGAACCTGTGGGTTCTGCGGCGAGATCAGCCTTTACCGTAGGCTCTAGAGGGCAGGATTTTATTGGCCAAACATGGCAAGGATGCAGACCTAGTCTAAACCCTATGTGAAGCCTGCCATTTGGCCGTAGATAGAGAAGAAAGTTATGCCATGTTTACCAATGAAGATTGGAGAAGGCCATTCATGCAATACTTGACAGAAGGTAACCTGTCACAAAGGCATAGTGAAAGATATAAAATTAGGAAGTTGGTAACCCGTTACTTCCTACATGAGGGAATCCTTTTCAAAAAGGGATACAACTAGGACCCATTACAATGTTTGGGTCCCGATGAAGCTAGAAAAATGTTAAGGGAGGTACATGTAGGGGAATGTGGAGAGCACCAAGGAAAGAAGAAGCTATATCGGTGCATGTTGCAAATGGGTTATTACTGGCTCACTATGAAAAGGGATGCAGCAGAATTTGTGAAAAAATGCCACAACTGCCAAGTGCAAGCCAACTTGATCCACACCCACCCATAAAGCTTACATAGCATAGTCGGCCCATGGCCCTTTCACACTTGAGGTCTCGATTTGGTGGGACCAGTTAACCACCTTTTCATGGGTACATATGGATCCATGTGGCTACAAAATATTTCACTAAATGGGCAAAGGCCATACCACTCCACAAAGCCACGGGAGGAGATGTGGCAAACTTCATCAAAGAAAACATAATTGTCCGATTTGGAGTGCCTCACAGAATCATAAGCGACAATGGTACTCTATTTGTCAACAAAGGTAAGAAAGATGCTAGAGTTTTATCAGGTCAAGCACCATCAGTTATCGCCTTATTACTTGCAAGGGAATGGGTAGACGAAAGCAACAAACAAAACCCTTATTAAGATTATTAGCAAGATGAGTCAGGAGTACACCCAAGGATGGGTAACGTATCTGCCAAACGCCATTTACGCCTACCAAAGTTCGCCCAAATCTACCATAGGATTTTCTCCATTTTCTTTAGTCTATGGAACGAAGGTGATGAGTCTAGCAGAAGTGATGATACCTTCTTTAAGGATTATGTGGGCAAGAAAGAAAGAAAAAGAGAAGGAAGTCTTTGCGGCAGAAAGATGCAAGGAACTGGAAGGGTTGGATGACAAAAGGGAAGAAGTCCAAGAGCGTATTTGCAAATGCAGGTAAAGGATGACTAAAGCTTATGGCAAGACAACTAAAGAAAGGGTGTTTGTAGAAGGACACCTTGTGTTGAAGACAGCAGACAACGTTAGGCAAGGTATGGTAGGACCATCTAAATTCTTGCTAAAATGGGAGGGACCCTTTGTGATAAGGGAAACACATGCAAGTGGGTATTACCATTTGGCCTAGATGGATGGAAAAGATTTAATGGACCCTATTAATGGCAAATGGCTAAAGCGTTATTATGCCTAGGAAACATTATGTAGTTATTCATTTCCTTCATGTTTTTCTTTCCTCTAAGTGACCACCCTTGCAAGGGATAATGCCACAAGAAAGCGGTGTAGAGTGTTTTCATTTGTAGTTGATGATTAAGTGTAAAGAACAAAGAGTAATGATGATCATGAAATATTAGTAAAATACACTATATCATAAAAACATAGCAGTAGCAGTAGCAGATATAGCATAATAGATTAGAAGCCCAAAATATATCAGTCATACCAGACTTATCGAATAAGTGCTAGAAAAATAGAAGAGTGCTAAGTAGGGAGAAAGGGGAGAGAAGTAAACATGGGGGAAGGAAATAAAGCTACATAATGGGTAATAGTTAATCAAAGGCCTGAAATAAGGGTTTGATCTACAAAGCAACTGGGGCCAGTAATACCGAAAAGAAGACGCTCATGACGTGCTTCTAAGTCTACCACCTCCTTCTTCAAACTCTCGATGTGAGCACCTTTAGCATCCACAGTAGGCTAAACCTTCTTTGTTAAGAAGGCTCGAGCAATCTCTTGCAAGTGATCTGGCAAAAACTCCATAACAAATCCAACTCTGATCAACTCCTAAACCGCGGCCTTCCACTGCAGAATCCTCTCAGCAAACACAGTATCAAAGTTATGCTTAATGTCGTTCATCACACTCCCTAATAACTAAAGAAAGTGCTCCCTCGTGGATCGACCGAAGAGAAATCCTTGCAGAAAGCCTGCATGGCTGTTATAGATTGCCTTCAAGTAGGTAATGCACTCCCTAAGAACCCAAAAGTTATGAAAGTCAACATAAGGAGCTCCAGCACCCCAGAAGTCCGTAGGATCATGGTCATTGGTCTTGGGCTAGTCAAACCGGATGAAGACGACAGCAGCCTCACTCGATAGGTCAAAAGTAGTGGCAGAACTACTACCAACCTCAAACTAAGAGGTTGGAGCCACCTTAGCAGGAGTCAGACTTAAGGAGAAACATGAGGTAGAGTATGAGTTTGCGAAAGATAGACAAAGTGAAGGGACAAATGAGATGATGAAAGTCTTAATTGAAGAAAGTACAAAAATAAATAACAATAATTACTAGGACCCATAAGAGTAGGGGCTACGGGTGTAGCAAAGGCAAGAGTTGTAGGTATCACGAGGCTTGCTGTAGTCTTAAGCTCTTCAGGAATGATGTGCAAAGTAGTCAGAGTGTTGTATCAGGAAATGACAGGAAGAGAAGAAAAAGAAGATTTGCTAAGAACAAAAGACATATACCTATAGCCTCGGCTTCTTGCTCATCGCCATCATTATCCTCATCGGAATCAAAAACCCTTATCTTCATGACGAGCTTGCCTTTGGAGTCCTCAAGATCTCCTTAAACCCTTCATTAGAAGACAAATCTACATCTAGCCCTCAGGAGGCGGAGCTAGGAATGGAAGGAGTGACCACTAAGGAGGAGCCATCCTTCATGGCCTGGGAGAGGGCAACGAAAGGATCACTGGCAGAGAAGACTGAAGGAGTAGCAGGAGAAGCACTCCTAGTTCGAGATGCGTTTGTGGGAGTGACTTCTTTCAAGGGAGTAGGGATCTCAGCAGAAATAGAAATAGACTCACCAACCCTTTCAGCCTGAGTACTCTCCTAGGCAGGAACAGGCTTGGGTGGAGGAATTGGAGCCTCGGCAAGAACTCCCTGTAAAATAGCAGAAGTAGAGGCCATAACCTCAGCCACGACATCTGCCCCATCAAAAAGGCCCTCCATGGGCATGCCCATAGCAGCAAAAACTTCCCCACTCATGAGGTGATAAGCAGAAAGGGGCTCAGGATCAACCTAAAAAAAAAATGGAGGAAGAAAAAGGGTAGGTGTTTTTTTTTTTTTTTTTTTTTTTTTTTTTTTTAAGAATAAACGGCAGAAGAGGGCAGGTGCTAAGACAAAAGGAAGGAATAAATGAACATGCAAAAGAGAGAAAGCATATGGCAACACATGGTGATGAAGATGCATGCAAAGGAAAGGAATGTACCTTGAAATCGGACTTATCAAACAATATGGGGTGAGTGGCCGAAGTGTCTTCCTTATGCTTAGACTGCCAAGGAAGAAGAAAAAAAGAGGGAAAATAGATAAATGAGCATGCATATGGAGTTAGATGCAGAAAAGCCCCATAAATAATTGAAATAAAGAAAAAGTGAAGTTTAGAGATAATATACTCTCCTCTCGGCAGTGGCAGATGGGGCTAGTGGAGATGTCTTCTTTTTACTAGCCATGGGTCCTGTAGGAAGGAGGAGCATCCATGGATGACCTTGGAGCGGAGAGCTTAGGCTTGCTTGAAGTAAAACGCTTGTTGCAACGAGTGTGAGCAGAAGGAGGAGGACTGCTCTCAAGGACTATGTTGCCAATGGGAGGAAGGCCACCCCTATATGGAACAATGTCAGAACAGGTCTCAGAGGAATCATCCTTTCTCTTAGTAGATTTGGGCTTAGTGGTTCAAGACACTGAGACCTTCTTCGTGGGCAGAGGAAGGTTCACCACCTTCACCTTATTCTCCTAACTCGCAGGATACTCACCAGCTTATAGATACCACCTTTTTTCCTTCTCTTGCCATTCAAATATGGCAGACCTCCTTTGTTTCCTAGCATATGCCACCATGGATTCGGTGGGGAGCAACAACCATGGGTTGGCAGAAATAATGGCATGAAAATCCTCAGGAGGAATAAGGGAAACCCCACGGCCACCTAACAACTCTTGTCCAAAGGAAGTCATCACAACTTGCCAATACCCATGCATCGCAGTAGTACAAAGACCATTTTTCTGTGAGCTTGGAAAGGTGACTGCTGTAAAGTGCCTTCTCTAAAACTAAAAAGTATTAGGGCGTAGAAAAGGTCGGACGAAAGTAGTAGACTCTAGGATGGTTGTAAAATCATTGAGTATGTCTTGATCCAACCCAAACTACCTACTCACTCTATTAGCAGAATAGTGAACGAGGCAGATACCCTCATCGGCTAGATAAGGCAACCACCCAGTATTGGTAGTTACCAAGTACGTGATCCCCTTCTCATCAAAGGTAGTCAATGGGGTGGTGGTCCCAGTAGTGTCTGTAAAGGGACTCATGACCGAATCAGGACATGTGAAACCATTGCCTAAACTTTTGTAAGCCCTCCATGAAAAACCAACTCCCTTGTTAAAGAACTCAATGGTAGGATGCCCAAATGACTTCAACCCAACCCACCGGTAAGCCAACTAAAAATTAGAAATGAAATGACCACAGAAATCAATATTAACCTTCGGACAAGACCGATACTTCTCTTTAGCAAAACGGACAGACTTGCACTTAGCTAAATGCGTGGCACAACGTTCCCAAAGCAGATGTTGCAATATGGTATTGTGGGCAGAAGTTGTAACCATGTGGCAGGAACCTGCCTACCTTTCATCACCCTACAAAATATCCAACTGCACATAAAAATGACCCAGAAACATAAGGGCCAGTGGCAAACTCACCTCGATAGAAATCTTTACGGCTAATTGAAAGTAAAGATGTTTTACGGCATAATGTGGGTGAGAGCCAAAGATAAACTTACAAAGCCAAAACGCAATAAAGGCCGCATGGGGGACAACATCGAAAGCCTTGAAGAAAGCCCCAACCCAATGGGACAACTTTGCATTCCCACTCATCCCTTTCATCAACTCGGCCTCCACGGCCTCCTCCTCAATGAGAAGCTCAATATTGCTTTGGTCCATATCACCAAGGATAGGTAATAACAGTTGGTTTGCCATATCCTCTAAGGTCACGGTGATCTCCCCATAAGAAAGGAAGAAGGTACAGGTGGCCCTGCACCATCAGCGGACCAAATGACGAAGATTGAACAAGTCTCGATAGTTGGACAAGCACCAAGATGAAATGATAGCCTACAACACGTTGGCCTGTTATAACGCCGCCATGAAACCCGTGTTAGACAACTCCTTGTGGACCCACTCCTTCCAACCCAAGGAAGTACCCAACCCAAATTCAAAGAGAATGGGCACGGGAAGCAATGTCCCTTGGCGTATATCAAGATCAGGAATGGTGGAAGCCAAAGGGGCCCAAGAAACCTCCGTATCACGGTGACAAATAGAAAGCCACACACAACCTAGTGGTGGAGGTGAATAGCCATTGGGCACCAAGGGGAAATGAATGTGAGTATCATACCATGGGTCGATGAAGGGAGGACACTTATTATTTGGGTCGCGACCCCCTTCCTCCTCCTCGGAGCAGTCCAATTTGGAGAGGGGAGTCTCTTCACCCACAATTTTGATAGGAGGATCATCAGTGGCGACCTCTATTCCCTTACAGAGGGAAGAACCTTCATCTTTCATCGGCAACATAACGGATTGTTTGAACAGGGAAGATGGGTAGTGAAGCTTTTGGATAAGATGACATGGTGAAGAGAAAGGAGTAAGAAAAAAGTTCTAAGAGAATGATGGGAAAGGGAAGAGTTCAAGGACTAAAGAAAATAAAAGTGACGTGAAAGGAGGCAACGGGTCAACTGTCAATAAAAGCATCGTATTAACAAAGCAAAACTTGTGTCTTAGAATAACTGCTAAACTGGGGAATTCGAAAAGACAACCTTGTTCATCGTAAGAAAGGAAATAAGGCGGGGTCCACTGTTCAAAAAAACCCGCGAAAAAAAGGGGAGTGAAAAGAAAATTTTTTTCACATATGAATTTCAAGAGCAATTCATATGCTCAGGGGGTTGAATGTTGACGCCCACTTTTGACAAAAGGGCCCAATGGTAGAAGAAGCCCAACAATATGAAAAAGATGGAGAAAGAGAATAGTAAAATATAGACCATTCAGCCAGAATGGTAGGAATAATGGTTAACAGGCCCATAAAAAAATAATAAGTGGCTAGGGAAAAAGCAAATGGGTCGAGAAAGCCCAAGGAATGAAGTAGTAAGCCCATGGGAATCGTAAGAGATGGAGAGAAAGTAAAAATGGGCTAGGAAGCCCAAGAAAGGGATTAGTAAATTGATGGAGTTGGCACAAAGGCCAATAAGCCCGAAAGGTAAGGATATAGTAATTGGGCCGGGGAAGCCCAAAGGATTTAGCAAAAACCCATGGGAGTGAAAGAGGTAAGGAAGAATGAAATGGGCTGTGGATGCCCAAGGAATGAAAAGGGCCGAGGAAACCCAAGGCATAGAATGGGTTGGCCCAGCAGGAATGCTTGGCAATAAAGTCAAAAAGAAGGAATAATATAAGAAATCGACATGGAAAGTGCTACAGCTTGTAAGCCTGGAGGTAACAACAGGGTAAAATGATAAGTGATATCATAGCAGGAGTAGTGTAGTGGCATGGCAAGAGCACCAGCCAGCCCACAGATGCAGGATAAAAGGGGACATGGGCCAAGTAAAAAGGAGAGAGCCCACGCCCAAGCAATGCTCAGTTCAAAAAGGAGATGGGATGTAGAGAACGAAAGCCCAAAGGCCCATGTATCATTCACACTGCAAGAGTTAAATAAAATCCAGAGCATCTAGTAGAATTAAACAAACCTGGCAGAAATGGCAAACGTGTGAGAGCTAGAAAAGCAATGAACTCAGACAGAAGTGGAGCATGTACATAAGGCTCAGGCATCACCTACCTGTATCTTGCCAATACAGGGGAGGTGGGCCACGAGTCAGAGGTATGAGAGGGTGTGGTTTGGCGGTGGGAAGAAGGAGAAGCCTATTTTAGGGTTCCCACTCAAACTCTTTTGGGAGAAATGTCCTACTGGGATGACATCTCACCCAAAAGAAGTAAACATGAGTTGGAATCACTAGATGCATGCTATAGAGGTTGGTAAGGGAGAGGCTTAACCCTTATCCGGATGAGCGTATTAAGAGAGGTAAGAGACAAAACAAAACCACTTTTGTCTGGGAATAAGGTGTGGCACAGCCAACACAGTGTAGTGGTGGTGGCTGGGTAGCTGACAAATCAGTGGGCAGTCTTGGAAGGTCACCCACAACAAGCCAAAAGCAGTTAAGGGGTAAAAATGGTAAATCTTGTCATGGTAGGCAGTATAAAAGGCCATAAACGTGCACAGTGAGAAAGGGGGGAGACAATGGCAAATAGAAAAAATAGAAAGATAGAAAGAAAACCGAGCAAAGAAAGACGGAAGGAAAGAGAGAACACAGAAAACCAAATGAAATGGAAAAACATGAGTGATAGGTACAAAAGCATGCATCAATAGGCCACCCATTTCTCTCCCTCTCCATAGCCCACTCTCTAATGAATTAAGAATTCGAGATTAAGCCATCTAGGTCCATTTTCCAAAGTGTATAACTTCTACTACTGGAGCCCCCTCTGAGGTTACTCACATTGGAGATTGGTTCCCTTTTTGGACTTGTATCTGCAAAAGAGGTAAGCCCATTCCTTTGGTAGACGAAGCTTCTTTTCTCTTGTTTTGGTTGATCAATGACTAACTTGTTATCTTACTGTTAATTCTCTTTGACATGATATTGTCACTCGTAATCATATTGTTATATCTTCCTTCGTGGAGTTATTCATGCAGTATTGTTATTAGTAGAGAATGTTTTAGTTATCCTGCTACATCGTCTTTCCTGCTATAACATCTGCAACAGTCTCGCCTGCTGTGAGCACGTGGTATGTCCAAGGTTCCTGAGGGACAACCCAATTTGCACACAAGTTGGTCTAAGGTATGTTTCAGTTAGGCCAATCTCGACTCTCCTACCACAAAATCACGAGCCGTGGTACAGTAGGAGCAATCTAGCCCAAAACATAGAAAATGCCCTCCACACATATCTTTTCATTCTTTATATCTAAATTTACAAATTCCAAATATTTTTCCCCTTTTTATAATGCGATAGTTACACTAGGGGAAGAGAGATTTGAACTATAGATGCATCTATTTTTTAACATATAAAAAAGGTGCTTCCAAGAGTCTTATAGCTCAATTACTTGGTGCCTTGGTACCTAAATACACCAAGGGTTCAAATCCGCCATTTTTGTTGTAAATTGTAATTATCAAATTAGAAAGAAAAAAAAAAAAAAAAAAAAAACATAAAGACATGCCAATTGAGGTACAAAACTCTTGAATGTTAAACAACATATCTAATAGGCTGTAACACCCAACATTATTAATACTACATTAGGTAACACATGTAGTGGTACTACACTACCATTTTGATGTAATGAAAATGATTTTTTTCAATTGAAATATGAATATATTTTAGATTATCCATGTCATTCATTAGTCAAAATACCAAATAAAAATTCTAAAAAATCAAGTAGTATCAACGGTCTTAAACATTATTCGAAATTAAAAAAGTTAAGATTTTACGTTAATAATTTTTTTTATCTCTTCAATAGATTTATAAGTGAAAATAAGTATTTCAAAAGATGAATTTTGACATGCTTATGGAAAAAACATGCAAGAATTAGAAAAATTAAAAGGATTTTTTTTAAAGAAATTAATTTTGTCAATAATTGTGTGTATCTGTTTTGAAATAGAAATCCTAATTTAAATTTTTACGAATGATATTAATTTATTTAAATTAATATGTAATTTGAAATTTTTTTGGAGTATAATTCGATAATTACAATGAGGATGGGAAATTTGAATCTTAAATGTTTTGAAAAATACCAAAATACTAACCAAATGAGCTAAAATGCTCTTTGCATTTGAATCTTATTTTAAATTTGTTAAAATTCTTAGATAATCATTGTAGTTAAAAAAAGACAAGTGAAATGACTTCATTGTTAGTATCATAGTATCTTAATGCAAAGTACTGGTTAATCCAAACTTATATGAAAACTAAAAGAAAATATTTTAATAAAATATTTAAAATTAAAACATTAAATAGATAATATAATTATAGAGTTTAAAATATAATTTATCTAAATTATTTAAATAATAAATTGAGTAAATTTTGCTTTTATCAAAACCAATAATTAGTGTAGATTATTATTTATAATAAATAGTGAAACTTCTTTAAAATTCTTGATAGTTTTAGTAATTGAATTTTACATTTCTTGAAAAATTTAAGAAGAATTTAATTTATAACAAACTAACTTAATAATTTTAATGTTTATAGTGCAATACATTGAAAAAGAACGTCTTACAATAGATATTACTTAAGTCAAGTCGCATAGCACAAGCACAATAACTAATTTTTATTATTAATACAAAAAATTATGATAAATTATCAAAATAATATAAAATATATAAATAATGTTTTCTTTAGATATATAGAAAATTTTTATTATAGAATTTTAATTAAGAAAAAAGTATTTTTAGACCTCTTATAACTTTGCTTTAGGAGAAAATCTCTTATAACATTGGTTAAAGAGTTTCTATACATTTACTCTTTTTTTGATAAATGAGTTTCTATACTTTTAATGTGCTTAGAGTGTGTCCAAAATAATATTTTATATTTTATGACATGTAACACTGACATTAATCCAAAATCAAAATGCAGAAGCATAATGTGTAAGACCCAACTTAAGTCAATGTAAAAAAAAAAAAAAAAAAAAAAAAAAAGACTTGTACATATATATAACATTCTAATAATTTATTTTTTTTATACATGAAAAAGAAAGTGATAGCAAATATGAGTCAACACATACAAAATATAACTAAGATTTATTATTAATTAACTTGTTTACATCTTAACCACGTAATTATATTACTTAAAAAAAGTTTTTTTTTTCTTTTGGATAAGTATATTGCTTAAAAAGTTGATTCTTTAAAAAATAAAAAAATCACTTAACCGGTTATATTAATATGTCCTTTTAAGATTTACTTATTATTATTATTTTGATAAGAAGAGATTTACTTATTTTAGTAGCTTAGTGGAAAAGTGTTTATTAAAAGATAGATATGGCAAAACAGGTCAGAATTTTCTGACCCGACCCGAAAAATACTTGACCCGAACCCGATTTTTTTGACCCGAACCAAAAACGGGTTGACCTGTGACCCGACTCATTTTTTTTGCGGGTCAACCCGACCCGCGAAACTAACCCGAACCCGAACCATTTTTTTAAAACTTTTTTTTTGGTAAAAAAAAAATAGTGAAATTAAGACAATATTAGTTTAATTGTATATTGTGAGCTTTAAGGAAACAATTGATACATTTACATAACTGTATGCAAATTAATTGAAAGATAAATGGTTGAGCATTCTATAATGAGTAAAGATTTTTAGATATCAAATAGCAAAGTACATGCCAAGATAATATGATTACAGTAGAGTTAAAAACATATTTAAAATTGTAAACATGTGTGAGACACATTCACAAGTGTGAAAATAGTAAAACAAAAGTATCAAATTAACATAAATTATAAATGCTTAGACCTATTTTTTAACAATTTATATTCAAAATAAACGACTTTTCAAAATAAATTATAATATTTCCTAGAGTGTGTGCTGCTTAACAATGATATGATCTTCATAAAAGAGACCTTATATAAATAAGTTAGCAATCAAACTTTAATGTATATCTCAAATTCAAATAGAGTGCCAACAATAATTGATAATAGATTATAAAATTAATTTTCGAAATTGTAACTTCCTTATATGTTTTTATTCTTTATCAAATGAGTTATCCAATAAGTCATTTGTAATTTTTTTTTTTTTAAATGTTGATATTGTGTAAAAATAAAACTTGTGTATTTGTTTTACTTATCTTTGTGTTATTTTGTTTTAGATAACAATGTTAGGATTTGTATAATTTTAAAATTATTGAATAAGTATTAATAAGTTTAACTGAGTTCATTCTTGATATAAGTAGTGAATTCAAAATAATGCATTTTACATCAAGTAATATGTTGCATAACTTTCCAAATGGCAAATACATATTGTTTTCCTTAAAAAAAAAAAGTGAAAAATACTAGTCAACCCAACACAACCCGACCCGACCCACAACCCGATTGATCCGAACTCATTTTAACCCGCTTAAAATGACCCGTTTTTACCCGTGACCCGTTTGACCCGCAACTTGATTAATCCGACCCGACCCCGATCCGACTCATCCATTTTGCCATGTCTATTAAAAGATATAGTTTCGGTAATTTATATATAAAATGTGCTACAAAAGGATAGGGATATGTTGGCACCTGCTTTTTACTGGCTTTTTTTGCAAAAACTTATTTACTATTTATTGGCTCCAAGATAGTCCCACAAAAACTCAAGCTTTTCGCATTTAGCGTTCCACGTTACACATACTCCACTGCAAATTTTGGTCAAAAAGTCAACTCCAATTAACTTTTTGTAGGTCTCATTTTATCATATTTGCTCAAAAAACCAAGCCTCTTTACTTTTCTTTTTGTTTATTGTGGGTCCTAGTGTCCCATTGTACTTTCTGCTACAATACTATTAGCAAATAAATCGATTAACTTACTTTATTTTGATTTTAGCTTTTATTTACGAAACTGTCAGCATATAATTTTCACCTAAAAATTAAATAAATTGTTCAAAACGGACATTAAAAGCTTATTTATTTTATTAAAAAATAGATTATTTAAAAAAAAAGTAAAAAATTTTAACACAAAAAATAGATCCTTTCTATATTTTCCCATATATGCATGGCTACTTTGATTGTAAATGGAGGAAGGGGGAGTCTTTGGACTAATAATTTTAACTGAATTTAATAGATGTCTGTCTTATTTATAAATTTATTGAGACAGTTAAAAGTACATGTTAAAAATAAAATGGATAACACTTTGGCTCGTACCTTTTTATATTTCCAAAAGGACATTCCAGACTAAAACTTTCCTTCAAACTATTCAATTTAAAAAAATTAAAATAAATAAACATGAAATGGGTAGCACCCCAGAATTGTTAATGGGAACGTTACTACCACAACTATAACTTATGTCCCTTACATATAGATTTAAATTTTTTTTACAGTATTACTTTGGATTCCAAATTTCCAATATTTAAACTATGCCAATCAATTTTTTGAAGAAATCATCCCACTAATATAATTCGTAGCTGTCTTGATTCTATATGTGTTGCCTTTTGAACGTTGCAGGTTAGTAATTTAGGATAAGAGTTAAATTTTTTTCTTTTAGAAAAATAATAGTTAACTTTATTGTACACAAACCATTTTATAGTTTTTTTTTTTTTTTTTTTTTTTTTTTTTTTTTTTTTTTTTACAAAATAGAAATTCTACTCTAGTCTAATATATGTGTATATGTGTGTAAGGCTCCTTCTTGGAGACTTGAACCTTGGCCCTTACTCCCCACACCCAACAAGCACTTATATTTGTGAAGTGATCATCGCACTAAAGATGTGCGGTGATATTTTATAGTTTTAAACACATCTCATAAGTTGGAAATTGTGATTTTATATCCTACTTTTTAGGATGTGTGTAAAAGTGTATGAACTAGTTTGAATGTAATAAATAGTTAAACACTACACCTAAAATAAAGCCAAATTGTAATTATTTCTTTTTGTAAAAATATTAATTTATCCTAGGATATGGTGAAGCTTGAAAGCCTTGAATTATAAAATTTTGTGCATTTTTTTTTCCTTTAAAGGTATTCATATTCAATTGGCTGGTCCCATCGATGAAATTCGTTTGACCATTCAAAAACTAGAGAGAAACGGAAGCAATGATAAAGAAACTAGTGCATCAGGTATGTCACTGTCCAAAGCTCATTTTCTCAAGATTTGGGTTGTAAAAGAGCATTTATCTTGTGTCTCTAAATGTTTCTCCAAATTTTAGATAAGAATTTATTTTTCTTATTTTTGCTAACAATTTTTCAAAACATTCATATCAGAATCCCTATATTGTACTTTATTTTATTAAATTTTTTTTTTTTATTCAACCCACTTTTCAAAATACCGTACCATAGTTTTAAAAATAGGATTAGACTAACCAAAGCGACAAGTTCAACTAAGAATCAAACTAGAATTCGGTCCAATCAAAACCTCCAAAATTGGTCAAAAACCGAGAATTGGTACTTTTTTTGGTTCTTTGATTGTTCCAATTTTTAAAACCATGCAAAATACCTTCTTTTTTTTTTTTTTTTTTTAGTTATAAGAAAAAAAAAATATAATAATATAAGAGTTTGGGAATAAACAATGCTTTCCTGATTCTAGAGAAGCATTGCACTTGTACCAGTTCATGTAAAATAGCATAAAGTTCAACATATAGTCAATAAAGTCCAAAAATCACCCACATCATATCATGAAACGGTTATAAAAAATATGATTTTGCTACAATGTGTTTGGGCAAATATAAAAGTAACGGTAGCTTATGCAAAACGATTTTTTTTTTTTTTTGGCTTTTTTCCAAGGGTGAAGAGAGACAAAGTGGATGGTGGCTTTTGTGTGTAAAGAGAGAGAATTTAAAAAATCAAGAAAAATGATATTTCAATGAAATAAAGTGTATAATTGAAAATCAAATGTGGGTGCTTTGAAAAATAGTTGGCCAAAATAGTAAAAATAGGTTATTATTCTAAATTAAATATTAATTTTTGTATACACTGGTGTAAATGCTAACAAAATGTTTATTTAGGTGATGTGTAGGGAAGCCAATGCAAGAGTTTTTTTTTTTTTCTTCGTGTGGGGGGTGCAGGGGTGGGGGGAGTTCATTCTCTAAGTTGATCTCTTATCCTATTTTAGGGAGACCAATGTAAATGCCAACACTGACAATCCAATTTTGTGAAAATGTTTTTTTTTTTTTTTTTCTTTCAATAATTACTACTCCATGATTCCCTTTAGTCATAGAAATTTGTAATGAAAGTATTTCATAACAATGTGAAATTATAGAATGGAAAATAATGAAATTTATATTTTAGTATTTAATTTTAAATAAGGATTTAAATTTAGGGCTTTACATATATAATGATTACCTTGTCTGCTCCTTTTATGACAATAATTTTCAAATTCACAATTTAGCAAGGTTTTTACATTGCAGGGCTATCTTTGTTGAGCCGACTAGTTTCAAATCTCCAAACTCTCTTGGGTATTGTACTTTAGAACTCAATTTTTTACAAATCCTTAAGTACAATAATTAGATTACATAATTAAATTCAAACACATAATTGAATTGGAGTTATATTTTTTTTTTTGAAAATAGTAACACCCTAATGTATTTAAATTTATTTGTTAATAACTATGTGATTAAATTTAATTAGATCACCCTAATGTACTAAACCTAAAAAACTATATCTAAGTTTTACACATTAATTTAATTTCTTCTGTGTGTTTGTCAATTCAAAATTCATAGACTGACATCAACTAAGAATAATATAACTAATTTGTAATTGTTTCTAGTTTGGATATTTTTTTATTAAAAATTTGTTTTATAATGGGAACAAACATATTTACTTTAAAAACTATTTTTTAATTTCTTTTTTCAAAGTTACATTCCTGTCATAATTGAAACTTAAAATTTGTTTCAAATGTCATATTTCTACATGAATCTAATTATATACTTTAAAATCTCACATTTCATTCCCTCCAATTGGTTCCTTTAAATTTACATTTCCTCCCATTTTAAAAATATTAACGTCATATTCACTCCAATTGGTTCTTTATTACATTCCCTCCAATTTTTTGTTTATGTTTTGTTTTTTTTTTTTGTTTTTTGTTTTTTAAAAAATTATATTTTCACTTGCTTATTTTCACCTAATGAAAATGAAGAATAAAAGTGGATAAGATTTATAGGTGTTAGGCTTAAAGCTCACCTAAAAAATAATACTCTTAACTTATTAGGTAATTTTGTAACTTATAATATGCATACAGGTGCTTACTCACTTCTTAACACTATTAAACTAATTCCATGGGATCTGAAATTCTTTTCTTTTTGCTAAGTAAATTAAGGAGACGAAGCAAATGAGACTAGTAGATATTAATCCCAAGCTCACCTTAAATTGGAACACTTTAATCTTTAAGGCAGCTAAGATAATTACGAGCAAAAGAGATTCTTTTTTTCTTTTTCTTTTTCTTTTTTTTGGTTTTGTTTTATAATATAGTTAAGTTGTCAATGTTTTGATTATTAACCAAAGGTATCAAGCATCTATATGAAATGAAGTTGGCCCACTTCCTATCCTATGAACTCCTGTGTCGCATGAGGGACCAGCTATCGATTATGAATAATGAACAAAGGGTGACTAGTGGGGTTTATCAGGCCATCATCCGTGCAACCAAGGAAGGGATTTTTGAGTTTTTTGTTGAGATAGTGAAAGCGGATCAACAACTTATATGGACCATACATGAAAAATCAAGCAGCCTTTTTTCGGTTGCAGTCCAATATCGTCATGCCAAAATCTTTAGCCTTATCTATGGTCTTCGTATAAAAAGGGCTTTGGCGAGTTCTCCAGATACCTTAAACGACAATTACTTATTACATATAGCAGGGATGTTAGCACCTTCTACTTCACTTAATCACATCCCAGGTGCAGCTTTGAAGATGCAAAGAGAACTACAATGGTTTAAGGTTATCTCTCTCACTTCCAATTTCTTGGTCTTTAACTATTCTCTATATGTTACAACTATTAAAGTTATTAAACAAGCAGTAATTAACAGCAGGCTACAAAATATTACGGTGGCACTTTTGAATATTTTTTGGTGTAGTACTTTCACTGGTACTGAAATTTACAAAAAATTTCTATATTTTTATGTAAATACTACTGGAGTAGATAATAAGTTTTAATTCATTACTTCAAAATATTAATACAGAAAACTAAAATCAACCTAAAAAAACACAATCAAAACAAAATATTTGAGAATTACACTAATATTAACAACAACCAAAATAAGAGTGCAACAACAAAGAAATGCTAAAACAATTAATAAAAACAATCAAATAAACTTACACATTCACATGCAAAATTACAAACGCTTGAAACTTATAAAGGGGCACTTAAAATTAATTTTGTGCTACTTTTAAAAGTTTGAAGGCGACTCTTAAAGTTTTGAGGAATAACATGATTATTTTGAAAGTTCATGAGGAATTTTCGTTGTTCAATGGTCTTCAAGTGTTTTTGTTTTTGTTTTTATTTTTTTGGAATAATTTTGGGAGGTTGTAGGGGCATTTAAGTGATTTCAGAGATTCTGATGGTATTTTAGTCATTTGGAGACTTCAAGATTATTTTGATCATTTTGTAGGTTACTTTGGTTATTGTGTTTGGTTTAAAATTATTTTGGTTATTTTGAAGTGAATGCTCTAAAATGTGTGAAAACACAAGAGCTGTTTAGACCCCAAGTTAAAAATTACGACTCGATAGATTTTACTCTAACTTATACTAAGTGTAGAATCGAGTAAAAGCGAGCGGATGAACAAATAAACTACTCTAAGTCATACTCAATATAACACAGCAGTAATATGAAAGCTAAAAGAGTAGGGAAGAAGAATGCAAACACAGGATAACACGCTGATGTGTTATCGAAGAGGAAATCGAAGAACTCGGCGAAAAACCTCTCCGCCACCCTCCAAACGGTTAATAATCCACTAGAGAATGAAGTTGGGATACATGAATAGCAGAAGACCCCTAATCTACCCAGTGTACCTAAGCCCTCCAAGCTTCTTGCTCCAACAAGGTTACACCGAACCTTTGTCTTCTCTAACTTTCCAGATCCTGCAATACGCCCGATTGCATCCGCCAAGCCTCATCGGCCTTTTTTTGGCAATTCCCCAAAGCTTCCCATACTCCAAAACACTCTCTACACTCTAGAAAGGTGTGGGTTGTGTTTGGGTACAAATCTCCTCTCAAGGTATGACAATGTGAGAGGGAAAGAGAAGAGGCTACAAGGATTTCTCACTAAGGATGAGTAGCTCTCTCTCTAAAAGATGAGTGTGTGTGTTGTAGAAAACCTATCTAGGGTTTTTCTCTCTGAATAGTCTTCTCTATATTTGTGGGTAATGAGGGTATATATAGTATGAGTGAAGGATAAGAAAATCACACATAAAAATCCTCCAGGCAGAATGTTTCGCGACTACCTTGTAGAAAGGCCTTACCCGCGAGACACTCACGAAAACGACAGTCTGGCATGACTCTCTAGCTTCCAGTCATGTGCTTCTCACATGCCCTTTTCGCGGGAACCCTTCTCGCGAACTTCTCGCGAGCTAGTCGTGAAATGCATTGATCTTCATTTAAGCTTGTGTCTTCACCAACTTAATACTAAACCCAATACAACAAAATATCACAAAATACAAGGAACAAAATTAAAGCAATTACAATATTTTTTGTCATGGAATAAAGCCAACATAAAATATAGTTGTAAATCACAACTTTACATAAAGACTTTAGGGGTTTTTTTTTTTTTTGTCATTTTATAGGTTTACTAGGTCTTATTTTAGAGGATTACAATGGGAATTTTTATCAATTTTGTGGTTTTAAGGGTATTTATCTTGAAGGTTTCAGGGGCATTTTGAAGGTTTTGAGGGTATTTTGTCATTTTGAAGATTTTAAGTGGTTATTTGGAAGGTTTTAGGGTTTTTGATCAATTTGAAGGATAAAAGGGTATGTGATCATTTTGAAGATTTTAAGGATATATAACTTCATCATAACATCATCATCTTGGAGGTTTTTGTTGGGGGGAGGGGAGTGGATTTCACTTGAGAGTTGAGACTGACGAATGCTTGATGAAAAATCAAGCAGCATTTTTTCGCTTGCTGTCATAGAGGCATTTTATTAAACACATAACATGCAAGATAACAATTAAAATATGATGAAATGCATGAACAAAGTGAAATCCACCCTAAATACATATTAAAATGCCACAAGGGGCCAACATCCAAAGCAAATTCATAAAAGAAAAACAGCCCATACAAAAAATTTGACAAAAATTAAGTTTTCCCAATCTCCATTTCAAAAATAAACCCAACCTAGGATTTTTAGAAATCTAGAACTAAATCTAAGGATTTGAAAGAGATAAAGTGTTAGAGATTACCTTAAAGTAGTCCAAGATGTGAAATGCAAAGTTTTGATGAAGAACAAGGTTTTGGGAAGTTGGAGTAGTGAGAGAGAAAATGACAAATTTTTCAAAAACTGAAACTACTGTATTCTTAAAAAACTGAATTTTTGAGCATTTCATGAATCAAGCGACTCACGATAGAGTTGCGATATTACTCACAAAAATAGCAAACCTGGAGATTTTACATTGAAAATCTTGCGTGTTAGGGTCAACTTATGACACAATCGCGGTTGACTCACGAAAGCTACTATCCAAAACCTAAAGTTTTTAGGAAAACATTTCAGCAGCATGTAACTTGGGTGAGTCATGAGACACTCGTGACATTATTCGCAAAAACACCCAAACAACAGTTTTTCAAACACAAAAACAACTTCAAAAACTTCAAGATATGAGTGATGAAAATCACTTCCGAAAACAAATATAAAGAACAAAAATCTTTTTGATTTAATCACAATAAACTTAAGCACACATATATCAAATTCAGATATTTACAATCACACAAATAGAATAGATACTCATTAAACATTAGACTTGTTAGTTGTGTGTGAATATCAAGTATGAATTAGTCTATAGTTTAGTACGAGACTTCAATAATCAATTCAGTCAAGTCATACACCAATGACAAGAAGTTAAGAGACCTATAGCATGCATATAAATGAACATATATGACCCCTCATGAAAAGGATTTACATTGATTGAAGCTTTTCATTTAGCATATTTTTTCATACTTTGAACAAGATTTCTCAAACTTTTTAAGCAAAGATGCCTTGAAATTTTTTATATTTCTTTGAGGAATAGGCCTTTGGCTTTGGCATCATATATGCTCCACTTTTTACTAGTTTTCGAAGTAAGGCTTTTGCAGCTCTTTCTCTTTTGAGATTGAGAATTATCTAATCCAACTTAGGTAATGATTTAGACCCTAAATCTTAAATTTATGCCTTAATTACTTTTAAGCTAAATTAAAAATTAATGTTGAATTTAAGTGAATTCAATGTTGATGGACTAATAGGTAAACAATTAAAAGCATATGAAATACATAAAAAAAAAGCTGACCACAAGGGAAAAAAAACCTACAAGATAACACCAGATATACTATTGAAGAAAAAAACCTAGAACTTGGCAGGAAAACCTTTTTGCGGCATTTAAGCTAGAAATGATCCATTATGAGTACAAATTTATCTCTTAAATTCTCAACCCAAATAAAAAAAAAGGTCCACAAAATGCAAAATACACAATATTTAAACATGATTACAATTAGTAAATATTCCAACACAATACAAAACTTAACATCTAGCATAATATTTTTCGGTTGATAATAAAAAATAATATTCTTTTGTTGTAATTTTGGACTTTGATTTCTAGTAGTAGAAGGCTGAGCTGGCATAAGGATCAGTCTTGGACCAATTCAATTGTCTTCTTCATTTTTTACCCGGCCTTTTTATCCACATTCTTGAAGTATAAATCTTGCACTTTATAAAATTTCTCACTCTCTCTCTCTCTCTCTCTCTCAAGGCCCAAGTGTAAATAAACTAATTTCTTATTAAGAGAAAGAATCAATTAAGATAAGATTACAAGAGGAACCCTGTTGCTATATATGTACTATTCCAAACTAACAAACTATGCGGTATTATTATTTATACGTGTACTATTACAACTATGCGGTAACCACTTGAGCCATATGTTACTACTGGATTAGCTTTGGCACCACACGTGAGAAAGTCAGTTACAATTCTGGTACTTATCAAAACGACTAAGCTTTATCACACGTGTGGCTTGCATGTCCTACTTATTCTTTAGTGGGATGCAACCGTTTGGTATCATGTGTATTTTGGCTTTATTAGAACAACATTGTTTGCCAGACATTTCTTCTTTAACTTGAAACGAAGTCGTTTTGCTAGCATTGTTTACATCAAATAAAAGGATGCCATATTAATAATATATGAATGAGGTAAATTTTTATCTTTTCTAATGTTGCGATATTTATATTTTGGTTTCTAAGACATTGTTTAATAAATGCAGGAGGTAGAAAGCATTACCCCTGCTGTGGCTCGGGGACGTTTAAACCAAGAGGGTTTGACTCCTCGACAATTTTTTACAAAGAATCATGAGGACATGATGGCCAAGGGAGAGAAATGGATGAAGGACACGGCATCTTCTTGTACCGTGGTAGGTGCTCTCATTGTTACCATTATGTTTGCAGCAGCATTTACCGTTCCGGGTGGTAACGACCAAAATAATGGCTTCCCAATATTCTTAAATAAAAAATTATTTATGGTCTTTATAGTATCCGATGCTCTCTCACTCTTTTCTTCCTCAACTTCAGTTTTGATGTTTTTGGGAATCCTCACATCTCGTTATGCAGAAGAAGATTTCCTTGAGTCCTTGCCTAGAAAGATGATAATAGGCCTTTCCACCCTTTTCTTCTCTATCGCAGCCATGATGACAGCCTTTACTGCTGCTCTTTTTCTTATGCTATATGAACAATCGTGGATTTTCTTTCCTGTCATTTGCTTGGCTAGTGTTCCTGTCACCCTTTTTGTATTGATGCAATTTCCCCTTCTTATTGAGATGATCATTTTAACCTACCGTCCTCGCATCTTCGATAGAAAAATGGAGCATTTGTTTTAAATATTCATTGAATATGCTGTATGATGTACAAGTGTTCTGTTAATAATTAGCATATACTAGCCAAACATGAAGATTTTTCTTTCTTTATTATTATTTTTTTTTCTAGGACGACAACTTGTGAATGTTCAGCTCCAATTGCATGCTTTGTATTTTTTAGTCTTAGAAATATTATAATTTTATTATATAAATCATACATCTATTGCTATTCTTTAATAATTATACTTTTAGTTACTTTGGGGAATAATAATACCTTTTTTTTTCTTTTTTATTTTATTTTATTTTTTTTTATATAGCAAGATTGAATAATACCTAATATTTCAGTAGATTAACCATTAACGATAGGACCTTATTTGGCTTGGAAAGTAAAAGAGTTTACAAGATTATCAATGTTTACAAATTAATAACTATTTTACTTATTAACATAAAGGAAAATCTTTAATATTATGTGTTAAATATTAGCATTGATATATCATGTTGAATATGCTAATATGGATGCAGAAGTGAAAGTATAAAGTATAAAACACAGTAACACGTGATTCAATCTAATGGCCTACATCCACGGAGGAAACCCTAAATGACTACAACAATAATATATTAGAGTGTAATATAAATCCTGTGTTACAATGAATCATAACATGTGTATATATAGAAGACTAAACCCTAGACTAATAGACTTCTAGTACAAGTAGGAAACTTGGCTTGCACACAAAGTAGAATTAGGCTTGGGCCTATGCTAATGGGCTAATATATCTTTAACTCCTCCTCTCAAACTCAAGATGGAAGCTTGATGAAATCTTGAGATTTGATAAGGTTGATCGAGAAGATCCCTTGAATGAAGTTTGGCTCTGTGACGGTAGTTTAAGGAAGGCAATGGTCTTGCGATGTTGATGCGACTTCTAACAATGGCTTGACTATATCGGAGAGTTTTGACGGTAGTAGTAGGAAGCCAAAGAATATGAACACAGCGAAAAAAAAACACCGAGGAAGACAAAGATTGCTCTTAAATATACCATAAGAACAGAAAACCATGGCCACAAGAAGGTGGCTCTGATACCATGTTAAATATTAGTATTGATACACCATGTTGAATATGCTAATATGGATGCGGAAGCAAAAACATAAAGTATAGAACACAGTAACATGTGGTTCAGCCTAATGGCCTACATCCATGGAGGAAACTCTAAAGGGCTACATCAATAATATATTAGAGTGTAGTACAAATCCTGTGTTACAATGAATCATAACATGTGTATATATAGTAGACTAAACCCTAGACTAATAGACTTCTAGTACAAGTAAGAGACTTGGCTTACACACAAAGTAGAATTAAGCTTGGGCCTATGCTAATGGGCTAATATATCTTTAACAATATGTTGTTAATGGTCCAATTTGATATGCTACAATTCCCAATTCTCTTCCGTTCCTATAGTTACAACATGGAGGGGGAATTTAAATTTTAGACATCTCTATTAAAAGTATCAAGACGTACCAATCAATTAAATTACAATACTCTTAGTAGGTCCTAGAAGTCGCTCCCTCAAGATTAGATTTCTAGCTTCGTCTTGTTTCAAAATATAGGCTAGGTACACAAAATAAGGTAAAAGACTTTGTGGAAATTCTAGTCCAAACGGAAATAGAAAACATGGTTAGATAACAATCTCACTCAAATGAACCTTGAACAAGGGAGAGGTGAAGTCTCGAGTTCCTTTATTATTTTGCATGACCGAGATTCACTCACTTGAGTGAAGTACCCTTATCACTTGACCAGGATCTACATTTTACTAGAGAGCGAAATTCTCTGAAATACACTTCTTCAAAGTTGCTTTTAAGGCAATTTGTAAGAAACTTTTACATGAAATAAAATACACCCTAATGACGAGTTTGATTATAACCAATTTCGTGAAAATAACCTATACTGAAATCCAAACAATCTGGCTTCAACCACTACTGTGTACAGACATGAGATGAGACACGTGCTTGAAGAAAATAGCCACTGTACAGCTCAGTTCAATTAATGGCAATTTACCAAGAGTCCCTATAAGACTAAGTCTAACGTAGTAGTTAACCTTATTAATTTATTTTGATAAATTATTCTGATTTTACCTTGTGTATACGCAATTTATTAGTTGGGTGGCGGGCTCATGTGGGAGTCATTTGTCTGTAATGTTAACTAGCCTAATTAAAGTTGCGACTATTTTTTCTGGTTGCTTAAATTTTTATTTTTAAATGCTGGTTGCTTGTTTTTGTGTACCTTGCATTTTTTTTTTCCCTTTTTGGCAAACTACAATTTGGCAGAGAGCATTTGAAAATGATCATAAAAGTATCTTGTATCTCCATTGACACATTTTAGTATTTTCAAGAAGAGTAATTCTAGTACAATATAAAAAGTCACAACTTTTGTTACAATCATAGTTGTCAAAATCGGGATTCTACATAAAATCGTGGGAGGTAGGTGGGATCGTAGATCTTAAGATCAAATTGTGGATCGTAAGATCCTACATTATTTGAGGAAAAAAAAAACAAAAAATATACATTGGTATGTTAAATAATTACATAAATTATACATTCATTGATATAGTTATCATATAGCAGTATATTCATTTGTAAGCATCATTTAAAGAGGCCAAAAATCTCAAAATGTAACACTCTATTGGGATATTTTTTATTTGGGTCTAATAGACACTCTCTACATTAGAGTGGAAAAACTTGGTCTATTGGGATTTTATTTTTCATTTAGATACAACTAAGTATTCTATCAAGTTAAAGAAGATTACAAGAAACCAATGTCGTTTGGGATCATCAGAATCGTACAATCCTACCAATTCTGAACGATCTCAAAGATCCTTGAAAGATCCGAATCATTTTGGGCAGGTGAGATTATAAAATCGTAGGATCGTAGGATCCAAATCGGAATTTTGACAACTTACAACTATCCTACATGGTAGCTGTGACTAGCTACATGTCACTTTTACATCGACCTATCACTTTTTCTTTACTACTCATAATCTGCTACATGGATAGTTGTGGCAATGCTACAAAAAACAAGGGCTATAATAGCGTTTTTTTTAGTGGCATTTATAAAAAACGCTGTTATAGATACCCTATAGTGGCACTTTTGAAAAAAGCTACCATAGGTTTTCTATAGCTGCGTTTTGAAGGGCCTATAATAGCATTTTAAAACACTAGACCTATAGTACCATTTGAAAAATGCCACTATAGGTCTTGGTCATACAAGTACCTATAGTGGCATTTGAAAAGTACCATCATAGGTCCTGACCAAAAAAAAAAAAAATTGAAGGATCTATAGCGGTATTTTTCAAACACCACCATAGGTCCTAGTCTTACAAGGGTCTATAATAGCGTTTGGAATGCACCACCATAGGTCCAAACCCAAAAAAATAATAAATAAATAAAAATTTTAGGGACCTATAGCAGTGTTTTTCAAACGCCACGATAGGTCCTGGTCTTACAAGGGTCTATAGCGGCATTTGGAAAGCGCCACCATAGCCCAATCAAAAATTAAAAAAAAAAAAATATATATATATATATATATATTTGAGGGACCTATAGTGGCATTTTTCAAATGCCACCATAGCTCCAAGTCTTACAAGGACCTATAGCGGTGTTTGAAAAGCACCACCACAGGTCCAGCCTAAAAATTAAAAAAAAAAAAAAAAAAAAATGATGGTCCTATAAAGGCGTTTTTCTAACGCCATCATAGGTCCAACGAAAAAAAAAACAAAATAAATATTTCAAATAGGGTACCCAAATACTCTAACTCTCTCAATCTCAATTATCAAAAAAAAAAAAAAAAGTCTCTCAATCTCTCACTCTTTCACTGCCACCAATCCATCATCAGCAGATCCATGCTACCAACCCACGTTGTTGAGCCACCCCCGACACTGATCTGGTTGCCAATTCGTGAAGCCCAGGCCAACCATGCATTTCCTTTTCCTTAAACTGGTGTTGGATGGCCGGATCGGTAGTGGTTTGGTGTTGGGTGGCCGAATTGGTGGTGGTTTGGTGTTGGGGGCCGAATCAGTGGTGGATCAGTGTTTCGGTGGTCAGATTGGTGTTTAGGTGGCTAGATCGGTGGTGGTTGAGTTGTGCTATTATGATTTAGGTAGAGTGAGTTTGAAGATGGTCAGATCAGTGGTTCCATGTTTGTCTTTTCTAGTTCAAAATTTTATGTGTTTGATTTCTTTGGGTTTGAATTTGCTTCCACCTTTTGTATTGTGTTCATCTAGAACCAAGTTTGATTTTTTTGGGTTACTCATCATGCTCATTGTGGTTGATTTTCTAGATTGTTCATTGTGTTTGTGTTTGATGTTTTTGGGTTGTTCAGTGCGTTTATGTTTGATTTGTCTGCTTCTTCAATTTTTTGGCTATGTAGATCTATTATTGTTGTTTATGTTTTTATTCTTTTTTGTTTATGGAATTTTAAAATTTTAGAGTGGGTAATTCTACCATTCTCCCCCAAAAAAGGGGGGAAGGGGTACGGTACCCACTATTTGACGGTTCCAATATTGTGCAGTTCCAACATCACATGTGATAGTTCTTTTGTCACATTTGGTGGCTCCCTTATTTTTTCTCACATTTGACAGTTCCATCCTCTCATTGTGCATTTTCAACATCACATTTGACAGTACTACTTTTTCACATTTGGTGGGTTTTTTTTTTTTTTTTTTTTTTTTTTTTTTTTTTTTTTTTTTTTTTTCACATATTTGATAGTTCTATCCTCATATTGTGTAGTATTAACATCACATATGACTGTACTCTTATCACATTCAATGGTTCCTTTTTTTTTTTTCCTTACATTTGATGGTTCTATTATCATATTAGGTAGTACCAACATCACATTTGACTGTACTTTTGTCACATTCGGTGGTACCCTATTTGTTTTCACATATTTGACATTTTCATTATCACATTAGGCAGTACCAACATCACATATGACCGTACTTTTATCACATTCAATGGTTCTTTTCTTTTTTCCCCTTTTTTTTACCCACATTTAACAATTCTATCGTCATATTAAGCTGTTCCAACATTACATATAGGCATAGCCAACCCAACCCAACCCTACCGAATTACCTAATAATTGACGAATATATATATATATATATATATAACAAAAATACTCCTAAAATCTCTAAAATTTTTAAAATACCCATAAATATACTTAAATTACCAAAACGCATCCTAAAACTTAAAAATTACCAAAATAAACCCAAAACTCTCAATAATTATTAAGATATCCTTAAAACCTAAAAAATGACTGAAATACCCTCTAAACTTAAAAAATAATCGAAATGCCCTTACATACTAAAAAAATGACCTAAATGGCCATGAAACCTAAAAATTAATTGAAATGACCTTGTAACTTAAAAAGTCACACTAATACCCTTAGAACCTAAAAAACGACAGTAATGCACCTTAAACCTAAAAAATGACTAAGATATCCATAGAACCTTAAAAATGGTTGAAATGACCCTAAAACCTTAAAAAAATTTGAAATACCCTTGAAACCTATAAAAAGGTCAAAATACCTCATAAAACTTGAAAATGACCAAAATACCCCCAAAACCCTCAACAATTACCAAAATACCCTTAGAACCTAAAAAATTATTAAAATACCCTTGGAACCTAAAAAATGATCGAAATACCCCTAGAACCTAAAAAATGACCTAAATGACACTTAAATCTAAAATATGACTAAAATGACTTTGTAATCTAAAAAGTGATTGAAATGCCCTAAGAACCTAAAAAATGACTATAATGCGCCTGAAACCTAAAAACTAAGTGAAGTACCCATAGAACCTAAAAAATTACCGAAATGACCCTGAAACCTTAAAAATGACTAAAATGACTTTGTTACCTAAAAAGTGATTGAAATACCCTTAAAACCTAAAAAATGACTAAAGTATCCATGAAACCTTAAAAATGATCGAAATGACGCTAAAACCTTAAAATATTTTGAAATACCCTTGAAACCTTTAAAATAATTTATAAACTTGTAAATAATGAAAACACCCCCCGAAACCCTCATTAATTACTAAAATGCCCTTAGAATCTAAAAAATTATCAAAATACTCTTAGAACCTAAAAAATGACCGAATAACCACAGAGCCTAAGAAATTACCAAAATACCCTTAAAACAAAGAAAATGACCATACTTTCCCCAATACCCAAAGAAAGTCTGAAATACCCTTAGAAACTTAAAAATGATTAAAATTCCCTCAGTACATCAAAAATGATCGCAATGACCTCGAAACCTAAAAAAGGACCGAACTACCCTTAAGACCTAAAAAATGACCAATCCCAATTCACTCTAAAATTACCGGAATGCACTTAGAACCTAAAAAATTATCAAAATACCTACCCCTTGTCGACGCTCGGGTCGCGAACGGCTGGGAAATCGCTGTCAGGCCTTCGTTCGACCACCTGTCGTGGCGACGCTCCTGCACGCGCGAGGCCTGTTAAAGGCCCCTCTTGATAATGGTGTGGTTCGCGTGGAGATTCGGGTGCTCTCTCTCTCGGTGGAGGAAGGTATTTGTCTACTTTTGGAGATGTGGTAGGAATCTTAGCCAAATTTTAGGTGAAGTCGCCACCAATCGTTGGGTTTTTCTAAGGTGTGATTGGTCACCTATTTTTAGTTGATTTTATTACCGATCCTAGGCTAAGAAAAAGGTCATTTTTCCTAATCTAATGTGGATGGCAAAAAATCTTGATTCTTAAGTTTGGAAGTTTAGTTACGTGTGAGGAAAGTATTAGGTACCCCACATCGCTTGTCCACAGACAGTCTTTTGTTTTGATAAAACCTTAATTTTTGGAGATTGACAGTAAAAAACATGATTTTGGCATTGGCTTTCAGAGCTTTGGATGCATGGGGGGGCTTTGAGGTTTGGCTTTTGAATGGGTGTGGTCCTAATTTATGCTTTCCTAAGGCATTCAAGCAAAGTACCAAATTTCCACGGCGAAAATCCGACGACATGTCACCTTACTTTCACGGCAGAAATTAGGCATCGCTTTGCCTTAGGTGACATGGACTGTGACAATCACACCGGAAGGGGTGAGTAGGTATATATATATATACATCATGCACAATGCAAGCACATAGAGCAGGAAAGTAAATGCCTACATCCCTAGAGCATGGCCCAAAATATAGGTGCAAGAAAGTAAACAGGGGTCGCCATACTCTAGAGATGAGGATGAATGATACATGGCATGATATACCTAATATAACCCATCTAACAAAGAAAGGAGGGAGGAAGGAAGAGGGGTTTAAAAGAGTACAAACTAAATGGGAGAGGCTAAACCCCTAAATCTACTAAACATAGCCGCTTGACTTATATCCACATGCTCACATCCTCACCCTTTTGCTTGCACCTGGGAGGTTGTGCCCTAGCTCAATGCGTCCTCACTCCATGTGTGTACATGAAAAGGCAAAGACAAGAAACTAGCAGAGAAGCAACTGAAAGAAAGAGATGCGTAGATAATGCTCAATGGGTATAAAGTGAACAAGCATACAAGTGAAGCAAGCATAGCATTTGGCAAGAGACATGACAAGCAACAAGATAAGCAAGCAAACTAGAAGACAAACGAATAAGGAAGTAAGCAAACAAGAAAGAAGACAAACAAAAGGTGGTGTCCACGGGGGACAAATGTAGGTTTGGATCGAATGTCCATAACTTCATTGTGTTGAAGCATGGATGACACACTAACAAGCAAGAATCATGCATGGACATGTAAGTAAACGTGTAAAGATGCATAGAAAGCCAATAGGTGGCACAAAAAAGCATGGTAAGCATAGCATCACACGGAGCGGAAAAGGGAAGGGTACGCACGGAGTAACCCACCATCTAGAGATGCCTCCCAAATGGTAACATCCGAACAAGGTTTCATGGGCATCCGATGTAACCACACATGGCAAAGCCTAGAACAAGAGAGGCTAGCACAAGCATAAAGCATAGAAGCAAGTAAGCATAGACATGCAAAATAGGATGATCCAAACCCTTTGATGTGGGCCTTGGTGTATGGACGATGACAAAGACCATAGGGTCTAGATTAGGTCCTAACTATTAGGCCAAAACACAAGAAGATGCGATAAAAGGAACAAAAGGACTACAATAGCACATGGCATGACAAACAAAGCCTAGGCCTAAACACATAAACATGGCAAGAAGCACGGAAGCACATAGATGATGGCATAAAGCACATAGAGAACATCGATCTAAGCATGTAAACACACCAATCTACAAATATAAGCATGGAAATGCACATGTAAGCATGTGGATATACATCTAAGCATGTAGATATAAACATAAAGGAATGGGAGAACGCAAACCCAAGCACAAAAGAATGTGACCGACATGGACATAGGCATAAGAGCATAGAACATGCATACAAACATGTAGATCTAAGCAAGGCATGGCTAAAAATGTGATATGAAGCATGTAAGCATGTAGATTTAAACAACAATACAAGGAAAAGATAGATTTAAGCATGAAAACACGGCATATGGCATGAAAACATGTAGATCTAAACATATAAGCATGTAAGGATGTAGATCTAAGCATGTGAAAAAAAGAATCCAAACACATAAATAGGTGAAGACAAGGATCTAAGCATATAGACATGTAAACATAGGCATAAACACATGGGTCTAGACATGTGAGCATGGCATAAAGCATAAAAGCAAGCATAGAGACTTATAAATCTAGGCACAAGCATGGAGATAGGCATATAGCCTAACATAGAACATGTAAATCAAGCCATAAACATGGAAAGCATGGAAACTTGTAGATCCAAACACAAGCACCACATGAAAAAGGTAGATCCAAGCATAAAACATGGCATAAGACATAAAAAGCAAGGAGATTTAAGCTAGAAGTACAAATAAAGTAAGAAACATGCTAAAGAAAGCAATAAATCATGTTATTCAAGCAAAAAGAAAGGAAAAAAAAGCTTGATGAAGCTTTTTAGGAGAAGGGGTATGGATTGTAGCCAAAAAGCTACATCCATACCCCTATACCTTATATCCAAGGTATAAAACCAAGGAGAGGAAGATGGAGGGTATGAATACTACCTTGTATTTTTGAAGAAGAGAGAAGAATCAAGAAACTTTGATGTGTTTTTGTGTTTTTTGAGAGAGAAATATGGTGAGAAAAGAGAGAAAAAAAATGCCTAGAAAGATGCCCAAACAACCCCCAAAACGTCTTTCCTTCAATTTGAGCTGCCAGGAGCCTTTTATAGGCCCTGGCATGCTTCTCAGGGCCTGGCTGACGTCAGCAATTTCATCCTCATGCACTTTTTCAGTTTTGACTTCAAACGCTCATTTGGAGGTCTTCCTGGACACGGATTGAGGCAATCTTGGTGTCCCTGGAATGCTCTAGATGTCTAGCTTTCAAAAAACTAAAGAAATTAAAAATCCAATGGTTGGATCAAAAGTTATAACCCCAGGAAGTGAGCTGACGAGCTTTTCACGATTTTCTCAATATCTCAACCATTTTAACTCCGATTTCGACTCATGAATAGTCGTTGAAATAAGAATTTGATTAGCTTTGCAATAGCATTAGTCTTATCTTGTTCTAATAGCCAAATCAAAATTAGAATTTTTGGGGCCCACCAAGAGTCAACTTTGGATCAAACTTGGTCAAAGTTGCCAAAAATCCCAGAGAAGCTCTGGTTTGATGCAAAACTATGAAAAGTGATATTTTGAAGGGATTTTGACCTTGTTTGACTTTCGGTCAACCCAGGCTTAATTAAGTGCATTTTGATTGTTTTAGCTGGAAAAGGTACTTTTGGTGCTCCGGTGTCCGAATGGGTTGCGCCACGTCATTCTGGATGTTCTTAAGACCCCACGAAGAGAAAATAATAATTTTGGATTTTTCGGTGTCTGGCATGCAAATTGAGGGCAGACAAAATACGATATTAACAGCTGCCCCTTCTTTATCCGACATCACGACTATAATGAGAGGTGTCGATTAAAGAACGCAATTTCAAATTTTGTCGCCCCCAAATTGTGTGTGGAAACTACTGGACTGAGATTGGATTTTACTTAACTGGACCGATTTGCTACAACTGCTTCTAAAATATTTTCTAGACCTGTCTCTGTACTCTGGGAGATGAAAAGGCTTTTTTTTTTTGTTGAAGTTTGACTGGGTCAACTAATCAACGTTGACTTGGTCAACATTACCTGGTTGCCCTTCTGGGTGCGTTGGGCTAACCTAGCGACCAAAGAAGGTGCGTCGGTCAACTTCTTCTTTTTATTTTTTATTTTTTTTCCTGCGAAATGTTAGTAGCAATACTACTAGGGATGCATGCTATTGCTTATTTTATTTTTGGAATTTTCATAAACATATTTTTTTACCATGATTTATGCCATGCTATCTTAGGAAAATGCATATATATATATATATATATTTTTTTTTTCTTTCTTTTTGTCTATGTTATATGGGTGTGCAAATATGCGGGAATTTAAATGCTAAAAAGAAAATGCGGGACGTAGGTAAGGGGATTTACCTGATAGTCGGGAATAGTGGAAATGGTGAGATGTACAGCACGGTTGCTAGTTAGCCTCGGAGTAGGATTGGATAAAAAGAATTGTGTGATGGTGAGTGTATGGCATGGCCGCTAGTTAACCCACTCTAGATCAAGAACTTGAAAGCTTTTTAGTGACTTGATAACTGTGATGGTGAGGCGTACGGCACGGCCGCTAGTTAACCTCGAGATAGGATGTGAGCATACGGCACGACTGCTAGTTAACCCACTGTAGATCAGGAACTTGGAACTTCTTTAGGAACTTGATAATTGTGTGATGGCAAGGCGTATGGCACGACTACTAGTTAACCTCAAGATAGGATGTGAGCATACATCACAGCCGCTAGTTAACCCACAGTAGATCAGGAACTTGAAATCTCTTTAGGAATTTGATAACTGTGTGATGGTGAGGCGTACGACACGGTTGCTAGTTAACCTCAAGATAGGATGTGAGCATACGACACGACTACTAGTTAAACCCACTGTAGATTAGGAACTCGGAACTTCTTTAGGAACATGATAACTGTGTGATGGCGAGGCGTACGACATGGCCGCTAGTTAACCTCAAGATAGGATGTGAGCATACGGCACGGCCGCTAGTTAACCCACTGTAGATCAGGAACTTGGAACTTCTTTAGGAACTTAATAATTGTGTTACGGCAAGGCATACGGCACGACTGCTAATAAACCTCAAGATGGGATGTGAGCATACGGCACGATAGCTAGTTAACCCATTGTAGAGACATACAACACGATTGCTAGATAGCCTCTAAATAAGATGCGAGCATACAGCACGACCGTTAGTTAACCCGCTGTAGGATGTGAGCATACAGCACGGCCGCTAGTTAACCCATTGTAGAGAAGTACGACACAGCCGCTAGATAGGCTCCAAATAAGATGCGAGCATATGGCACGGCCGCTAGTTAACCAGCTATAGGATGTGAGCATACGACATAGCCGCTAGTTAACCCACTGTAGAGACGTACGACACGGCTGCTAGATAGCCTCTAAATAAGATGCGCATATGGCACGGCCGCTAGTTAACCCACTATAAAGACGTACGACATGGCAGCTAGATAGCCTCCAAATAAGATGCGAGCATACGGCACGGCCGCTAGTTAAGCCACTATAGAGATGTACGGCACAACCGCTAGATAGCCATCTCTACGGCACAACCGCTAGATAGCCTCCAAATAAGATACGAGCATACAGCACGGCCATTAGTGAACCCGCTATAGAATGTGAGCATACAACATGGCCACTAGTTAACCCATTGTAGAGACGTACGACATGGCTGCTAGATAGCCTTCAAATAAGATGCGAGCATACAACACGGCCGCTGGTTAACCCGCTATAGATTCTCGTAGGAATTTGCTTTCTTTTAAGGCATATGCTTGACGTGAATCTACACAACATGTTTAGAAAACAGTGTTAGTTCATTTGTATTGCCATTTGTTTCATATGCTTACCACTTGTGTTTGAATTTCTAGTTGTTTTGAATGCCTCGGACGACGAGTTTTAGAGGAGACTAGTGTGAGGTCCTCGTTTATGCTATGTCCCATGGGGACTCTTCTTCTAATGATAAGACTGTTTCTGCTAGGAGGCTTGAGATTTACAAAGCCATTTTGACCACGGGGGTGATGACATCAAGCCCACTGGCAGGATCCCTATGGAGACCCGATCTAACAAACGACATTTAGTCAAGATAGTTAGTGCCTCCTATGAGTCTTGCACTATTTCCAGTGGGGCTTCCTCATAGCGCGTGCCAACTACAAGGAGAGGGAACTTTGGAGGAGAGACGCCAGTTGGATCTCCTTTTTTATATAGAGGCTGATTTGTCTAGGGATGAGGTTGAGCCAGATTTGGGCGCTTGGAGGCGCAATTTGAGACCGAGATTTCCATCACGTCAGCTTGGTGCTGATACTTATACTAGAGCAGTGGAAGGCGATATTAGAGACACTCACCTTCGGTGCGGGTTGAAGGATCATCCTTCCGCCCTGGCACAGAAGGGACAGGTATGCTGTCTTTCTTCTTTTGTCATCTAGAATCCTGTTGAATGCATTTGCTAATGGGTAGCTTCTAATTCTGAATGCACGAGCCCGACAAGATCCGTGGTCGGGGTGCTTGGTCCACCTTTCTTTGACTGTTGTCTGATCCTAGGACTCATCGGCGCTATGCGGATTTCTTGAAAGAGCAAGGATTCAAGGATTTTCTGAGGATCCCTCCATATACCATAAGGCATAGGATTGGGGAGGCTTTGGTGCGGTGGTTTCATGCCGAGACTGTTGATACCGTATTTTGTTCGGCCCCAAAATTGATGGGAATTCCAGATGTCAAATCAAATGTTTCATTAGTTATTTGAATATGACGTTAAACACTTTTGAATACTCTTTATTTTCATATCCAAAAACAAAAGATCAGGCTTAAGTTGATTGAATTGTTGAAGTGAGAAATTTGCCAGTTAATGGCTGGCCATTAAAATGTGCTTATTTCTTAAATTGGTAGTTGATTTCCTTCAAAATGCATATTTGACATGTTACTGAAGTTTGCAGAGTGTAGTGGGCCTTTTTGTGGTTAAAGTGGGCTGGGCTATCTCCTGCGGTATTGGGCTCGAATGTTTTTGAGTAAGGGAGTTGAGACCGGTCCATCTGTAACTCAACTTGGGCCGGTTTGTGCACAAACTATGCCTCGTCTGCCAGGAGTATGCTTACGGCAAGCAGAACTGTTTTAAATGAGTTACGGCAGACAGATATAATAATAATAATAAAACAGAGTATGACTATTTAATGAAAAATGGCCAAGTAATCCTTACTTATAAAACATAATTACAGTCGTAACAATGTCATTTACAAAGAAAGTAAAGGAGAAAGAAAGTAATATAAACTAATCAAGAATGGGCATAAAGTCAAATTTAAGTTTGGTCCGCAGAAGCAAAACGAAAGAGGGGAGAATGCCTCCTCTCAATGCAAATAATCTCCCAGGAAAAGATCCTACCATGGGGATTAATGGTTTTGAGGGAGTCAGACCTGAATGATTAATGCCCAAAGGAATCCTTATTATGTTTTGGAAGAGAGCAGGATTTGAAGGGGGAGAGAAGGAAATTGACCTACTGGTGCATGCCCATTGTATTATCTTTCTTTTTTCCTCTATTTTCTCTCTTATCTTTTTCTTTTCTTTCTCTTGTTTTCTTTTATTCTATTTTCTTTTACTCCGTGAATACCCTCTGTTTTTCCCCCTTTCTTTCAGGGCACGGCAAGGGTCCTTTTATAGTGCCTGTCGTGACCAGATTTTACCCCTTTGCCCCTTAACCGCCTTTGTCTAATCTGGGCGTACTTGCCGACCACCAAAGGGTTCGTTTGTATGCCACTCACCCTTGCCACACAAAAGGCAGGTTTGTTTCATTCGTTAGTCCACTGTAGCACTCTTACCTGCCACGGCGTAAATGCTTTCTCTCTTTCCCTCAGGGCATGCACCTAACGGTTCCCCCCTCAACCTTGCCTCTTTTGGGTGGTCTATCATCCCAGCATGACGTACCTCCCAAAAGGGCTTGGGCAGGAGCCACAAAATAGGTCTTTTCCCCTCTCCCCACCACCAAACCATACCCCTTTTACCTCTTACCTCTGGCCCATGACCCCACCACGTCCCATATTGGCTGGGTATAGGCTGGTGGTGCCTGGGCATTGCGCGTGCTTTCCTTTTAGATATGTCCAAAAATATGCCTGTTGCTCATGCATTTGCCTTGATCTGGAGGCTTGCCGTCCGTGTTTTTTGACCTCTTATGTGGGCTTTTCTTTGTTTTCCCGCTCCATTCAAGAGCTGGACTTTGTCTGATGATGGGCCTTAAATTTCTTTGGCCCACTCCTTGGTTTTCTTTATTTCTTGTAATGTTGTACTGTTATTCCTGCCGTAATAACTTAATCCTGCCAGGCCTCTTTTGAGCCAGCCGTTTATTCCTTATCTCAGTGGCTTGACATGGCCACTGTTTTACTTTTACTTATAGGCTCCTATGTTCCTTTGGGCATCCACGGCCCGTTTGCTTTCTTTCAGCTTCCTTGGCCCATTTGTTAATTCCACACTCCCATGGGCTTTTTACTAACTTCATTGGGCTTCCCTGACCTAATAACCTTATTCTCATCCTTAGGGTTTATAGGCCTACCATAAACCCCTTACTTTCTTAGTTTACATTACATTGGGCCTGCGACGGCCCTTTCTCACTTTTCTACCTCATACACTGCCCATGGGATGCTATTTCTTTCTTTCCGGGCTTCTTTGAGCCCATTTGCCTCTTCAAGACTCACTTGTTTATTTCTTGGGCCTGTGATCCATTATTCCTGCCACTTGGGCCTAATAGTTTTGCTACCTACTTTGTCAATTCTTTGTTGCCCTTGTTATTGGGCTTTCTTTCTCACAAATGGCCCTCAACATTTAGCCCCCTGAATATATGAAACGTTCCTGCGGTTCATATGTGAATGAAAAGGCGTTTCTGCCCTTCTCTCTTCTCATCTTTTTTCGTCTTCTTTTTTTCGCAGGTTTTTTAAAGCTGTGGACCCCTTCTTATATATATATATATATATATATATATATATATTAATATATATATTATATGTATTTTCCTTCCTGCTGCGAACAGGGTTGTCTCTTCGAATTTCCCAGTTTGGTAGTTATTCTCTAAGCATAGCCGCCACTTCATTAATTTCATCCTATTCTGATGGCTGACCCGTCACCTTCCTTCATGCCGTTATTAATGACCTGGGTATTTAAGGAAGGATCCTTCTGCACTTTAAACACAAACTCCTTCTTTTCCAAGAACATATACTCTTTGTCTCTTACTCTTCACTATCCTCTCCCCTTCAAACATCCGTAACCATCTTCTCCAACTAAAACCTCTCACCATGTCACCTGTGAAAAGTCAAGGCTCTTCCCGCCGCAAAGGGAAGGTAATCGCTTCCGACTCTCCTGCTGTTCCTGATGTAGGCGAGGAGATGGAACATTCCGAGTCGGAACAGTTCGCTGAGGAAGAGATGCAAGGCGACCCTAGCAGTGAATGCGCTCCGTTGATCGACCCGTGGTATGAAGTCCACCCTCACTTTCCAAAAGTTCCCGGTGACTATGTGTCGCCGCCGCCAGGTCGTGTATGGCTTGCCCTTGTCTGGCGAAACCCTGACGTCTCTTGGGCTCCGTTAGCATCTTCGATCCCCAATCTGGCCATTCGCCAAGGCATTTCGCTTCCCGTACCCATTCATTTCGAATTTGGGTCCGGCACTGCCTCGGGTTGGAGAGAGTGGGTTGACAGTGAGCTTTCCGATACAAGCTTTATGGGGTTGTTGCAACGAACCGGCATCTTGAAAGCTATTGTCTCATCTCGCTGCCTGTCGAACTTCCGGGACCTCTACAACCTCCGACATTTGGTCCGACGGTGGTGTACCATCACCCACACCTTTTTCTCGTGCGGCGAACTCACCGTGACCCTTAAAGATGTGGCTAATCAGATACTCCTGCCCATTCTTGGTAATGCCGATCCTGCCACTCTAGAGTTTTCTCCGGAGGAAGAGGCCATTGAGGCTGAATTGAGGAAAAAGATGGGCGGAAACACCAAGTTGTCATATTGGGTTAGTTCTTCTAAGTTTTCTGTTGCTGCTCGCCGCGCGGCTTTTATTGCATTTTGGCTTTGTAAATTTGTTTTTGGGTCCCACCCCCACTACGCCATAAAGTCTTTGTACTTTCGTTTGGCTATTAAAATATCTGCTGGGGTGAGCTTGCCGTTGGCCCCCTTGTTCCTTGGGCATCTGTATGTCCAATTAGACATTCTTTGTAGTGATGAGAGTCAGGCTGGGTCTTGCCACATTGTTACCTCTTCCATTCACTGTACCATACTTCAGCAGTTGTTGTTTGAGCGTTGTGCTCAATACTTGACAAAGTGTAGATCTGCTCGGTTTGCTGAAGAGAAGTACCAGACATGTCTGAGAGTGATTACTAACTTTTGCAGCAGGTTTGAGTCCGATTTTCCGCTTGCTTTTCGTTGGTCTGGTTTGAAGCCGATTGGCTATTCTGTGGTTGAATCTTTTGATGAGGGCGTCGGATTTTCTTAGAAGGCCTATAGAAACTTAAGCACAAATTATACTTGTATGGATTCTGCCATGGGTTCGTTTGTTGACACCGTTGGGACTACCACCCCTTTGGTTAGTTTTAATGAAATAGGGATTACTTATCTAGCGGCCACTAATGCCGGATGGTTGCCTTACCTAGCCGATGAAGGCATTAGGTTTGTTCACTATCCTGCCAACCGGGTGAGAAGGCAATTTGGGCTGGATCAAGATATCCCCGACAACATTTCCTTCCTCTTGGAATCTCCTACTTTAGTCCGCCCTTTCCTACGGCACACTACCTTTGAGTTTTGGAAGTAGAGCTTTAACGCCATTACAGTTCTCGGTTCATTAAGGGAGGGTCTCTATACTTCTCCTATGCATGGTTATTGGGACGCGGTGATGACTACATTTGTGAATGAGCTAGCAGGTAGCCGTGGCTTCTCCCTCATTCCCCCTGATGGGCTAGGTATGGTTATCTCAGTTAACCCTCGCTAGCTTCTTCCTTCCAATTCTGTTTTGGTGTATGCTAGGAAACAAAGCCGATTGGCCATTTTTGAATGGGATGCCGAGAAGAAAGGATGGTACTGGTATGCTGGTGATTACCCTCTCGGTTGGGAGAAAAATGTCAAAATAATAAACATCTCTGTACCGAGTAAGAAAGTTCCTGCCAAGCCCAAATCTGCCGGCAAGACCAAGCCTGCCACCCCACTACCACCTACAGGTGCTTCTCTGGCTAGCAGAACTCGCGGTAGCAAAAGGAAGACAACCCCTCACCTTGTATCTGTTGTTGAACGGCAGGTAAGTTATCTCTCTCTTTTTTTTTTTGACAAAAATACTTCTTAATTTTCTTGCGGCTAACTTTGTTAATTTCCTCTGCCTCTTTTCTTTTAGGCTGCGTTTGGTTTGCGTAAAAGCATTTCCGGAAAATATTTCATTTTCCAGAAATACTATTTTCTGGAAAGGAAAATGTATTCAAGTGTTTGGCTGTGTCGGAATTCGTTTTACGAAAAATCAATTCCGGTGTTTGGTTCATACAAACATTTTACGAAAAATGACTTCCTTTTACAGCACCAACATTATCAAGTTCACAGCACCAACATTTCCCAACATTATTCTTCAACATCACAGCAAAATTCTACACAGAACAGGGGTTCCATCACAGCAAAATCACAATACCAAGTTCTACACATTGATCCCCTTAAACATCCATAAACACAGTTTAAATAAAAAATGGATAATTAAAAATATATATATATATATATATATATATATAAAATGCACATCGGATCCGATGTGCATGTGGATCGGACTTGTGTGTTTTACGGAGGTGGGGGTTCGGTGACAGTGCATCGGCGGTGAGGTGATGTGTGGATCGGAGTTCGAATCGGTCAAAAGTGGAAGGAAAAGTCACCGTGGGTCTTCCTAAAGCTCGTCGATCGCGATCGTCGATCGCGCCGCTCGATCAACGATCGCGATCGTGCACCGCGCCGCTCGTCGGCGCGGCAAGGCGCGATCGTCCCTCTCTCTCTTTGATCTGGGCTCTCTCTTCTCTCTTCTCTCTCTCTCTCTCTCTCTCTCTCTCTCTCTCTCTCTCTCTCTCTCTCTCTCTCTCTCTTTTTCCGGAAGTAATTTGAAGTGAAAATGAGGGGAGTAAATGATTTCCGGGTCAAAGGTGAAAATAGTGGTCAACTGGAAGTCATTTTCCGGAAAATGCTATTTTCCGTGACAGCCAAACACTCCGGTTTTATGGAAAATGATTTCCAGAAACAATTTTCACCCAATTCAAACACAGCCTTAGTCTTAGCATAAGGAAGACTCATCAGTTACCCGCCCTATTTTGCTTGATGAGCCCAAATCTGAGGTAAGTCTCTTTTCTTCACTTCTCTTAATTTTTTTTTTTTTTCGCACGTGCTCCCTTTGCCATGTGTCTTTTGTTTTTTTTGCTTAATAATTCATTTGGTCTTCATATTGGTATTTGTATTCACCGTCTTCCCCTTTTCTTTTTCTTTTTTCTTAGGAGGAGCCTGAACCTCTATCCATATATCGACCTACTGCCGAGAAGATTTCCGCCTCCATGGGTGTACCCATGGAAGGCTTTTTTGACAGGGCCGATGTAGTATTCGCAACACCCACTCCCTCTACTGTTGCACATAAGGCTCCTGCCAAAACTCCCACTTCTTTCACCAAGCCGGTACCTAGAGAGGGTACTCATATCGAAGGGGTTGGTGAGACTACACCTTTGTCTGTCGAGACACCCACTCCTCCAGAGGGAGCCATTCCTCCTACTGCCATTCAAACCAAGATTGCTCCTTCCGTTTTACCGCTCGTTATTTCGACCAGTGACCCTTTTGCAGCTATCTCCCAAGCTACAAAGGGTGGTGTTTCCCTTGTTGTTACTCCTTCCTCCATTCCCGGCTCCGCTATCCATGGTCCTGATATGGACTTATCCTCGGAGGGGTCCGATAACATTCTTGAGGATCTCGATGATGCGCCCGTCCTGAAGAAGAGGATTGCCGATTCCGATGAAGAGGAGAGTGCTTCGCCCGAGCCTAACTTCATGGGTATGTATCTTTTTTTTTTTCTTTCTTTTTCTCCTCTTCTTTTTTTTTGTACTTGCGTTTCATTTGTACGCCTATCTCTCTGCTTGCAGAGACTTTTGAGGGGCCAGGAATCGCAGCAGGTGTGGAAATGACTGCTCTTGCCACACCCGTAGCGCCTATTCCTGCCGCACTTTCAGCAACCTTTTAGCCGTACCTACTGTTCCTGCTTCTGTTGTGCCTACAGTACTTGTTTCTGCTACACCCGCAGCCCCCATTCTTGGTAGCTCTGGCAGGTTTCCTTTTTCTTTTATTACATCCTCTTTTTATTTTGTAAGTCTTCTCTTCCCAGTCCACGGCTTCTCATTTTGCCTTGTGTTTTTTTTTTTTTTTTTTTTTTCTCTCTATATATATATATATATATATATATATAGGTACACTTCCTACTGCCCCTTCTCAGTTTGAGGTAGGTAGTAGTTCCACCGCCGTCCCGGATGATGCTGTGACCTTCTTTACCCACTTTGACCAGCCTGAGGTTAACGACCTTGGTCCAACAGACTTCTGGGCTTCTGATCCTCCTTACGTGGATTTTTATGGCTTCCGAGTTCCTGAGGATTGCGTTTCTCACTTGGTGATGATCTACAGCACCCGTGGCAACTTTATGCGTGAATTACGTCTTGGTCGTGCTGCTAAGGAGCATTTCTTGAAGATATTAGGATGCGTGCTGAACGATATTGAGCATAATTTCATTGATTCTGTTTCTGCCGAGAGAATCCTACAGTGGAGGGCCGTAATTCAGGAGCTCATCAGCGTGGGTTTTGCTGTGGAGTTTGTTCTTGATCATCTTCGTGAAGTTGCCTGAGCCCTTTTTATGAGAAGAGTTCAGCCAGCCGTTGATGCCATAGATGCCATAGATGCCCGCATCGAGCTTTTGAGTTCAGCCAGCCGTTGACGCCATAGTGGCGGACTTGGAGGGTCGTCGTGAGCGCCTTCTTTCCGGCGTTAGTGGGCCTAGTCGTTTTGGAGACCAGAATCTCATTTCCGAACTCCATTGATGATGGCATAGTTCCCTTCCCTTTTCTTTGCTTCCTTGTTTTTGTTATGTCACACAAAACACTTATATGTTTCCTACAGTAGTTATTTGGCATGTGTTTGCCATAGTTTGGGTTTGTAATGATGCTACAGTTTGCTATTTTTTTTTACTATTGCTATGACATGATGTTAATATTTCGTACTTTTTCATTATATTCTCATGAAAGCACGTTACAACTTTTTCTTCTGTGACATAGTCACTTGGAGGAATAAAAAAAAGTGATGGAAACATAAAAGTTTTCTTTTTTAACAAAAGAAAGGGACAACTACATAACTTTTTCCCCTAAGCAAAATATCGTTTCAGCCATTTCCCATTGATGGGATCCATCAAGTCTCTGCCATCCATTTGAGTTAGGCGATAATACCCACTTTGGTGCGCTTCTCTTATCACAAGGGATCCCTCCTACTTTGGTGCAAACTTAGACGGCCTTGTTAGGCCTCGCCTGACATAGTCTGCCACTTTTAACACTAGTTATCCTTCTGCAAACACTCTTTCCTTAGTCATCCTACCGTAGGCTTCAGTCATCTTTTGCCTGTATCTGCGGCTACATTCCTAGGCTTTTTCTCTCTTTTCATCAAGTCCTTCTAGGTCCTCGAACCTTTCTGCTGTGAAGACTTCTCCCTCTTTTTCCTTTTCTTGCATTTGCATGACCCTCATGGACGGTGTCATTATTTCTGTCGGACTCACTACCTCAGTTCCATAGACCAAGGAAAAGGGTGAAAAACCTGTGGCTGACTTTGGTGATTTTCTGTAAGCCTAGAGAGCATCCGGCAGGTGCATCGCCCATCCTCCCATATACTCTTGGCTCATTTTGCTGATAATCTTTATGAGAGTTTTGTTTATTGCCTCTACCTGCCCATTCCCTTGAGGGTAATAAGGTGATGACTTGTGGTGCTTGACTTGGTAGAATTCTAGCATCCTCCTTACATCACTGTTGACAAATGGTGTGCCGTTGTCACTGATTATCCAGTGGGGCACCCCAAACCTTACAATTATATTTTCTTTGATGAAGTTTGCTACTGCTCCCCCTATGGCCTTACGGAGTGGCACTGCTTCTGCCCATTTAGTAAAATATTTTGTAGCCACTAATATCCATATGTATCAATGGGATGGTGGGTTGACTAGCCCTACCAAATCTAGCCCCTAAGTGTGGAAGGGTCATGGGGTGACCATGCTATGCAAGCCCTGTGGATGGGTATGAATCAAGTTGGCTTGTACTTGACAACCGTGACACTTTTTCACAAATTCTGCCGCATCTTTTTTCATGGTTAGCTAGTAGTAGCCTATTTGCAGCAGGTGTCTGTAAAGTTTTTTCTTCCCCTGATGTTCGCCACATTCTCCTGAATGTACTTCTTTTATCATTTCTTTTGCTTCTTCAAGGCCCAAACACCTCAAAGGGTCCCCATCATATCCCTTTTTGAAAAGGACCATGTTATGCAAGAAGTAATGTGTTGCCAACCTCTTAAACTTATATCTTTCACTGTGCTTTTGTGGCAGGATGCCTTCTGTTAGGTACTGTATGAAAGGGCTTCTCCAATCCTCGCTAATGATTACAGTGTAACTTTCCTCCTTGTCTGCCGCAAGCTAGCAGGTCCCTCACTGGATTTGGACTTGATCTGCATCTTTACCCATACTTGGCCAATAGAAGCCTGCTCTCTGAAGTCTGCGGTAAAGACTGACTTCTCTGCAAGACCCGCAAGTCTTGTCGTGTATTTCTTTCAATTTTCTCTAGGCTTCTTCCTGCCTCACACATCTGGATAAGACCCCACCTGGCATCCTGCGGTACAACTCTTCTTTTACCAAGGCATAGTCTTTTAACATCTTTAATTCTGCTGCATTGTCTCCCTTCACCAAGGTTTCCTTTATGGGGATTCGCCAATCCCCTTCGCCCTGTTCCTCCCGGAACTTTTCCTTCAACACCTCAATGATGGATTCTTCCCTCTTGCTGACTTCTATATTGGTGCTATTCCATTTGAAGATTATTTGCGAACCCAGTGCAGCTAACACGTCTGCAAATCGATTTTCGTTTCTCGGAGCATGCTCTATTTCAAAGGTTGAGAATTTTTCTTCCATTCTTTAGGCCATCGCTCTGTACGGGGCTAAGCTAGGCTCCTTTAAGGAAAAACTTCCCTTGGCCTGGCAGACAACCAAGTTCAAATCTTCCAATACTCTCAAATATTTGATTCCCATTTCGAGGGCCGTGGCAAGCCCAATTAAGTAGGCCTCATACTCCGTCATGTTGTTTGAATAGGGGAATTCCAACTTAAAAGACAGCGCTGTAAGCGAATAAATTTCTAGTTTGAAATAAGTCAAACAAGTAAAATAGTTTCACAAATGCGAATTTGTATTGATGATTGTGTGGTACAATTCTCTGTGATTACAAAAGAGTGATCTTTTTATTCGATCTCCTTAAAAGACTTGTTGATTGGATTTGTAGTAATGTGATTTTGATTCGAACACCTAATGTACTTCAATTTGGCTGAAGAATGGATCGAAGATCTTTGGAACAGAATTACAATGAATCTCTGGCTATGAGCTTGTTGGAAATCCCTTGTTCTTCACGTTCTTCGTGTTCTTCGTGTGTTCTTCATCTTCGAAGGTTTGTGGTGGAAGTTCTTCGGTGCTTTAGAGGCTTGAATCTATTGAGCTTCACTGATTTGTGATTTATTGAGGTTTCTGGAGGCTTTTGAGCTTGATTCCAGTGAACTTTGAGATCTAAGAAGATGATTTGGATGATTTGGATGATTTCTCTTCGAATGTTCTTTGTATTTGAGGGTCTGTGGTGGAAGTTCTTCGGGGCTTTGGAGGCTTGAATCCGTAGAGCTTCACTGATTTGTGATTTGTTGATGTTTTCGGACCTTTGAGCTTGATTCCCGCAAACTTTTGGATCTAAGTAGATGGTTTGGATGATTCTGCTTCGAATGTTCTCTGATTTTGGGGTTGAAGTTCTTGAAGTTCCTGGTGGCTTCAGGGCTTGATTCTAGCAGAGCTTTTTCACTTCTGAATCTTGGTCCTCCTGAATCTTCATCACTTTGAATCTTGGTCCAGCTAAATGTCTCAGGAAGGCTTCTATTTATAGGAGTTTGGGAGTGGGGGAGCGACACGTGGCGGAGCTTGATTGGTGACACATGTCACAGCCTGATTGGTCCGCTTAAGTCATCGCTTACACGTGTAAGGTTGCTTGTGTCATCGCTTACACATGCTGGACTGCTTGTGTCATTGCTTACACGTGCGAGGCTGCTTGTGTCATCGCTTACACGTGCGAAGCTGCTTGTGTCATTGCGTACACGTGCGCTGATGCGTGATTGGTTTTTGCATGACACTTGGCGAATTTTCGTTGGCTTCTGAATAGTGATAGCAAAACCTAGCAGCAATACATGGTGCTCTATAATTGGCTATATTTTATGGACTTGATAATGTAACGTGTTAGCTTGTGATAGGTCGGGAATTTTCCCTTTCTAGAAATGCCCCCTCGAGACTCGTTCACGCACACAGTCTCAGAGTGTGGTGTGGGAACGAGTTTCGAAAAATGGATCTTTGGTACTTGACTCTTTTAAGTGAAGTGGTTGAAGGTGGTGGAGCTTTCAGAAGGATGGGATAATTTCTGAAGAGTAGACCCACCCATATGAAAGGCTTTGATGAGACTGAAAAGGGGTCTGCAAGTATTTGAACGTACTTGCGTGATGAAGCCTTCTTAGCAGAGGTTAAGTTGAAGTAATTTCAAAAGAGTATTTTGGATCGTTGGCGGCGATCACAAGATGTTGAAGATGGGGAAGATGAGAGAATGGTGGTTGGATACAGCATGCAGAGTCATGGAGCTAGCCTCATGTTCTTAAGAACTTCTGGAGAAGTTCTTTCGGAAGATCATGCTTTGGATTACGACGAGGACATGTGGGAAAGTGGTTGAATGCGCATGCGTAATTGTATCACTCAAGTTAAGTCGAGGTAATTTCAGAAGCTTATGGATTCTGGGTATGCTGGTGTTGGTGTTGAAGAAGACGGGGATGAAGCAAAGCAAATGGGTGAAACATACGCCACCATGGTGCTGGCCCTGTATGCTGGGACCCTTCTGGTGTAGATGTTTATGGGAAGTACACCTTTGAATATGGGACTGACTGTATGCTGAATGAGGTCCGGCGGCGAGTAATTGAATGTGCCTGTGTGATGGGACCATGCTGACGGACATTAAGCTGAAGTAATTTCAGAAGAGTACCTTTTGAAATTCTTCAAGCTGATTTTAAGTTGGAGTAATTCCAGAAAGTGAGTTTTGAGGTACCAGCAACGATGACCTTTGGGTCCCATAGTAATGGGGACATGGAATAAGGCTTTGGTGACCATTTACCGACACCAAAGGCTGAATTCTGATGAGCTGGTGCCTTGGAGGTTGTTTTAAGTGTTGGATGGAAGACAATTTGTAGGATACCCCAACACTTTTTACCATCTTCACCTACTGCCACTTGTTGGAAAAGCACAGAAAAATGAAAGATGGAGCTAACTTGTGATTCTGGTCTTAGAAACCAGCCAAGTTGCTGTTTGTTCCAAACCATTGCTTCTACTGGAAGACCAAGCAATTGGAAAGAGACTACGGGAGCCTGAGGTTAGGAACAGGTGTGTCCGCTAGACTTGGATTTCCAGGCCAACCAAGTCCACGGAAGCATGGGAGGTCGATACAGGCCTTGTTATGAGTAATTTTACGGACAAATGCAGTCATTAAGGGGAGAACCAAAATTTGTTTGAATCTCAAAACTGCAATGATGTTGTAAATAGGGTTTCGACCGAACCATGAGAGGGTTGATCTCAAACCGATTATGAAGCAAAATCGGTTGCTAGGTGTTGAGAATGATGAGGCCATAGTGAGAAATGGCTGTGAAAAGGAGGACTTGAAAATCTGAAAGAAGCAAATCTTCATTTCATGATTCAATGTTTTTTTTTTTTTTTTGATGAGTTTTTGATGAACCCGGCCCTCCTATTTATAGTAGAGAGATGAAGAATGGTAGATAGGTAGTTGAGAATTTTTGGTGAAAACGTTAGATGGGAACGGTAGGTGGGAATGGTAGGCACCGAACGGGAATGGTAAGTTGGAGACTGGTAGGCACCGAACGGGAATAGCAGGTTGAACTAATGACCCAGTGTAATTTCAAGACACACTTGTGAGAGTTCATTTGTACTTTGAAAGGGAAGTCTTGAAAAAGTCTGGAGATTAACCCTGAAGGGATCCCAATTAAATGGATGAATCTCAAATTTTGATCTTGAGAGCCTAAGTTTTGAACACTTGGAATTGAGTCATTTGTGCAATTCCATAGTCTCAAATGACGGAACGGACTCCAAAATCGGAATGTACGTGAAAAATTGAGCAAGATAGGTCCATCTTAAAAATTTTGACATTTGGTCAACATTTGCATAAAGGTCAACTGTCAAGATCAAAAGTCCGCTTGGTCAAAGCATTTTCTCTCTCTCTCTCTTTTTTTTTTATTTTTAATTTCAGGCAGTTCGGACCGGGTCAGATTTGCGGGTCGGTCTGGGTTGAATCTGGACAAACGGGTCAGCAGGTAGTGGATAATGACGTCATCCATGACGTCATAGGGCACGTCTGGCACGTGCGAGCGCTTGGCTGTCAGTGTTGGCGCGTGTAAACGTGTGAAACTGAAGGAGCACCGCCGAATCCTTTGGCGGCACGTGGAGGCATGTGCCTGGGGTTTTAGGCCTGAAATTTCTGGGTTTTGTTGATCTAAGGCCGTAGAAGACCATGGTATAGTCAGTTTTCTAAAATCATGGGTAGATTTGCACAGATTTGAAAGACTTGGCTGCGGGTTGTCGCGAGTCCGTGGCGGCGCGTGGAGGCACGTGCAGCCGTTTTTGGGCTTGAAATTTTTGGGTTTTGTAGATTGTGGGCCGATGGATCTAGTGGTGGCGCCCGTTTTGTGAAAATTTTCTCAGACTTGTGCAGATTTGAATGAGAAACCCGCGGGACGTTTAGAAGTTTATGGCCGCTCGTGGCGGCGCATCTGGGCCTGAAATTTTCAGGTTTGGTGGATCAAGGCTGTAGAAGACTTCTGTGATGTCAGTTTCTCGGATCTAAAGTCTTCGGCAGCTCTGACAGTGGATTAATGTCTTCGGCAGCTCTAACAGTGTTTGACATTGGTAAATCAGCAAGTATTTCTGCTTTCAAGGTCAGCAGCTTTGAAAAATATGTGGGCTAGATTTTCATCCCAAGTCTAGTGCAGTTTTTTTTTTTTTAGATGACATGCGTACTTTTGTAGGCCTATAAGCCATCTTTTCTGAGGTCTAGCGTAATATTTTCTTTTTGACAGCATGATATATTTATGAGCACCCTTTTCTTTTCAAGGTTTGGTGCAGACTTCCTTGACCTTGAGTGTTTGCAAAATCTGACTTTGAGCTCCACAAATCTCTATATAAGGCCATCCGGGGCATGCATTGAGTTTGTACAAACAACCTCTCTGGTGGGTAGCATAATACTCTAAGTGAAGAGAAATTATGCATTTCTCTCTTTTTTTTATTTTTTTATATTTTTTTTCTTTATGACCTGCTCTATTCGTACTGATTTTTTTTTTTTTTTTTTCACAGCCTAGATATTAGAAATGAAGCTCTCTCTTTGATTTTTTTTTTTTTTTAGACGTGCCATGAGATTTTCTTCTGATAAACTCTTTGTTGTTGCTTGTTTTTGTTATGCAGCGTGCTTTCCTTGGCAATTAAGCTGCACCAACACTTGTCTTTTCAACGTAGCCATTTCAAGAGTCTTTGCAACGTAGCCGCATCAAGAGTTTTTACCACGAAGCCGTGCCAGCATTTGTCCTTGTATTGAAGTCGTGCCAACATTCAACTTTGTCATGAAGCAACGTCAACACTTCATTCGTGCCAACATTCATCTTTGTCATAAAGTTGCCTCGACATTTTATTTGCATTGAGACCACATCTACACTTCATCCATGTCGAAACCGTGACAACATTCATCTTTACCATGAAATCACGTCAACACTTCATTTATACCGAGGCCATGCCAACATTGCATCTTTGCCATTGAAGCTACGTCAACAATTCATTCGCCGAAGCCGTGACAACATTCATGAAGCCACGTCAAAACTTCATTTGCATAGAAGTGATGTCAACATTCATGAAGCCATGTCAACACTCCACATTGCCATTGAAGCTATGTCAACACTTTATTCGCAGAAGTCGTGACAACATTCATGAAGCCACGTCGAAACTTCATTTGCACAGAAGTCATGTCAACATTCATGGAGCCATGTTAACACTCCACATTGCCATTGAAGCTATGTCAATACTTTATTCGCACCAAAGCTGTGCCAATGTTCATCTTTGTCATAAAGCAATTTTTAGAGGCAACATCACTCAGACATCAAGGGCGTATAGCACTGTAGCCAGACATCAAGATTTCAGAGATGCCAATAAGATGTTGAAAATGCAAGGAGTCCCTATCAAGACTTTGAAGAAGTAAGGACTTCTCATTAAGATTTCGAAGATGCCAACGAAACCTTGAAGTTTCAAGAAGAATGCCGCCAAGACTTTGACATTGCAAGGAGCTCTCATTAAGACTTTGAAGATGTAAGGAGATGCCAACAAAACCTTGAAGTTTCAAGAAGAATGCCGCCAAGACTTTGACATTACAAGGAGCTTTCATTAAGACTTTGAAGATGCAAGGAGTTCTCATTAAGACTTTGAAGATGCAAGGAGATGCCAACAAGACCTTGAAGTTTCAAGAAGAATGCCGCCAAGACTTTGACATTGCAAGGAGCTCTTATTAAGACTTTAAAGATGCAAGGAGTTGCCAACAAAATCTTGAAGATGCAAGGAGTCCTTATCAAGACTTTGAAAATACCAAAGCACGCTACCAAGACTTTGAAGATGTTAAAACATGCTACCAAAAATTTTGACATTGCACGAACGTGCCCATAGAGGAGAGATGATGCCACACCGACTTCAGATATATAATCTACCATCATTCCAGAAGAAATTGACGTCATCCAGATTTCAGAGACATGATGTGAAACAATACCACTCAGAAGGGAGATGATGTGGTTCTAATTTCAGAGCTATGAAGTGGCACAACCTAGAAGAGAAATGGTGTAGCTTAAACTTGCAAGGTACAAGAAGATGCCCCTAGGAGATAAGTGATGCAAAGCATACTTCAAAAATGTGGGAGAATATCCATTGAATATGGGCAATGCCTTGCCAACCAAAGGGACCTTAAAAGCGCATTGATGACTATTGGAAAACTCCTCAAGTTAAACTGGTCATCCTTCTTCCTTCCATGTGACTGAACTTAGTGACAAGTACTAAGCTGCCTACGTACCCCGGAGAGGGATCAAATCATCACGTAGTTCAACAGATTTTTTTTTTATAATTTTTTTTTTTTTGATAATTTCTTTTTTCTTGATGATTTTTTTTTTTTTGGATAATTTCTTTTTTTTTTTTGGATGATTTTTTTTTTTTGATAATTTCTTCTTCTTCTTTTTTTGATGATATTTTTTTAATGAAATTTTTTTTTAATGCGTGACTGAACTTAGCAAAAGATACTAAGTTGCCTACGTACCCTTAAGAGGAATCAAGTCATCACGTAATTCAAAAAAATTTTGTTTATTATAATAATTATTATTATTATTATTTTGTTATGTGTTTTTTTGCAAAAAGGGGGGCGCAGTGTGTAATAGTGGGTATCACCACTAATCGAACTCGAGACCTTGGCTTCAAGGGAGACACGGGCATCCAACCGCTACGCCACACTCGCAATTGGTGACATGAAGTGGGATTAATTTCTCCTTATTGGTACGCTTTGAAGGGTAATGGGAAGACATCATGTACTCTTGCAGCGCTACAGTGGGCAGTTTAAACTCTTACCAAGGAGCAATCCTTGATTTTCAAGCATAGAAGCGTTTGAGGAACTTCCCATTGATAGGGCCGATCCTTGCATCATCATTGTTGATCAATTTATAAGCTCCAATGGTGTTTGCCCCCTGCCTGAGAGTTGGAAGTACATCACAAGCAACAGTCATATGGTTTGACCCGACAACTTCATCAAAGTTTAGATCAATTTTGTTTTCTTTGGCAAGCTTTATGATTTGTTCTTTGAAGCCAAACATTTTTGGATTGAGTGGCCAATGATGCGATGATATTTGCAGTAGTTAGGGTCATCAACTTTCCCCATGTCTTCTAGTCGCCTGCATTCTGGCAATTCAATTAGCTTCAATTGCAATAGTTGTTCTAAGATGTTTGGCACATCTTCATCGGGGAACGGATACACTTTTTGCTCACGTTCCTTAAAGGTCAGGCCACGCACTTCATTCTTTTGCCACCCTTCAAGCTGTTCTTCATTTGCCTTTGCTCCTCTTCTTGGAACCTTAACTACGGTAGTGTTAACAACCATTGGGTCTTTGAGGTTGGCTTTTGCATTCCTATCATTCTTCCTTACTTCCTTTTTTCTTTCCTCAAGTATGGGAGGGTTTGTACATCCATGGCTAGAGATACTCAATTCCATGTCATGCGCACGAGTTGCTAACTCTTCAAATGTTCGGGGCTTTATCCCTTGAAGGATGTAAAGAAGTCCCCAATCCATGACTTGGATGCACATTTCTACAGCAGATATTTCAGAAAGTCTATCCTTGCAATCTAGACTCAAAGAACGCCACCGATTGATATAATCGACCACTAGCTCATTTTCCCATTGCTTCGTATTAGTAAGCTCCATCATGCTCACTGTGCGACGTGTGCTATAGAATCGGTCAAGAAACTCTCTTTCGAGTTGCTCCCAATTGTCAATTGACTCAGATTCTAAATCTGTATACCAATCAAAGGCATTTCCCTTGAGTGAACGGACAAATTGCTTTACAAGGAGGCTTCCTTGAGTCCCTGCGTTCTCACAAGTTTCTATAAAGTGAGCAATGTGTTGCTTAGGATTTCCTTTGCCATCAAACTGTAAGAACTTGGGAGGTTGATACCCATTTGGCATTCTCATGTTATCAATACGCTTTGTGTAGGGTTTTGAATATGTGAGAGAACTTGTAGAAGAACCTCCATATTGTGCTCGAATGGTATTTGTTATCATGTCTTGTAATTGTTGGACTTACAACAAAGCAACTGAAGTAGATCGTTCTCGTCGGGGAGTGTTTTCAATTTCTCTCCCTTCGTCATCCTTTGCAGATGTGAATTTATGACCATGGCTTGATTCACAAAGATCTTGTACGTCAAGTTTGTTCATTAAAGTTGCAATTTGGAGGTCCTTATCTTCAAGTGCTTTTGTGAGAAGGACAACTCTTTGTTCCATTTCAGTCACCTTTTCTTCCATGGTAGAGGTGTTAGTCATCATGACTGACACAACTTCCCAAGATGATGGAGAAGGAAGTGAATTGAAGTGAGCACGTGAAATCTCATTTTCTTGGTTCCCTTTGATAGGAGAGAAATCGTGCGACCAACTTCTTATGTAGGAAGAAGGGGATTTGCCCCCATACTTGAGGTGTTCCAAGGTGTAGATGTCCTTGTTGATGACCTTGTTTCTTGTAAGAGGGTCTAAGGAGATGATTGTTTGGACCTTGGCTTCCTTAGTTGATTAAGATTGAAGTTGATTATGAGCTTTAGGTTGGCTACAATTGATTGCACCAATGCAGCTGTTGGTGGTAGCCATACCAAGCCTAATTGAAGTAGCTATTGTTGTAGCTTGAATGTTCTTGCTTGAGGCTATTGAAGTTGGTAGCAAGATGATGAAGATTTCTTTCTTTGAAGGAGAAGGAGATGAGAGGTAGAGATGCCCCACCGGGCGTGCTAAAATTTGTAAGCGACTAAATTTCTAGTTTGAAATAAGTCAAACAAGTAAAATAGTTTCACAAATGCGAATTTGTATTGATGATTGTGTGGTACAATTCTCTGTGATTACAAAAGAGTGATCCTCTAATTCGATCTCCTTAAAAGACTTGTTAATTGGATTTGTAGTAATGTGATTTTGATTCGAGCACCTAATGTACTTCAATTTGGCTGAAGAATGGATCAAAGATCTTTGGAACAGAATTACAATGAATCTCTGGCTATGAGCTTGTTGGAAATCCCTTGTTCTTCACGTTCTTCGTGTTCTTCGTGTGTTCTTCGTCTTCGAAGGTTTGTGGTGGAAGTTCTTCGGTGCTTTAGAGGCTTGAATCCGTTGAGCTTCACTGATTTGTGATTTATTGAGGTTTCTGGAGGCTTTTGAGCTTGATTCCAATGAACTTTGAGATCTAAGAAAATGATTTGGATGATTCCTCTTCGAATGTTCTTCGTATTTGAGGGTTTGTGGTGGAAGTTCTTCGGGGCTTTGGAGGCTTGAATCCGTAGAGCTTCATTGATTTGTGATTTGTTGATGTTTTCGGACCTTTGAGCTGGATTCCCGCAAACTTTTGGATCTAGGCAGATGGTTTGGATGATTCTGCTTCGAATGTTCTCTGATTTTGGGGTTGAAGTTCTTGAAGTTCCTGGAGGCTTCAAGGCTTGATTCTAGCAGAGCTTTTTCACTTCTGAATCTTGGTCCTCCTGAATCTTCGTCACTCTGAATCTTGGTCCTGCTAAATGTCTCAGGAAGGCTTCTATTTATAGGACTCCTTTGGTGTTCTGGCTCTCTCTTGCTCCAGGAGAGCCGCTACTTCAGCCATAGTGATGAAGCGCTGTTCAACGTTCCGTGGGACACCTCTTGCCAGTATCTCCTCTCTGTTTGCCGCAAGATCCGGGTCATGCTAGCTGCCTTTTTCCTTTGTTTTGTCCATTTTTCAGTTGACGGATCTCTTCCATCATTTGCTGCTGCGAGTACTGCAGTGATTGCAATACTTCAATGAAAGTGTTGACATTGTCCGCAGGGACTCTTGTTTGAGGCTGAGGATCAGCCCTCGTTCTGTTGGCACCTTCTGTTTGGTTAAGTTGCTGTTGGTGAGGCGTTGTTGGCTTGGATTCTGCTTATGAGGGTACGGCACTCATATTCCGTGTTGTCCTGAGCTTTGGTGGCATTGTTTGCAAGGGGCTTTGTTTTCTTTTCCTTTTGCCCCTATCTGCTTCCCAACTCCCCAACGGAGTCGCCAATTTAATGTAGTGGGCCTTTTTGTGGTTAAAGTGGGCTGGGCTATCTCCTACGGTATTGGGCCTGAATGTTTCTGAGTAAGGGAGTTGAGATCGGTCCAACTGTAACTCAACTTGGGCCAGTTTGTGCACAAACTATGCCTCGTCTGCCAGGAGTATGCTCACGGCAAGTAGAACTGTTTTAGATGAGTTATGGCAGGCAGAGATCCTGTCGTGGGGATTAATGGTCTTGAGGGAGTTGGACCTGAATGGTTAATGCCCAAAAAGGAATCCTTGTTATGTTTTAGAAGAGAGCAGGATTTGATGGGGGAGAGAGGAAAATCGACCTACTGGTGCCTGCCCATTGTATTATCTTTCTTTTTTCTTCTATTTTCTCTCTTATCTTTTTCTTTTCTTTCTCTTGTTTTCTTTTATTCTGTTTTCTTTTACTCTGTGAATACCCTCTGTTTTCCTCCTTCTTTCAGGGCACGACAAGGGTCCTTTTATAGTGCCTGTCGTGACCAGATTTTACCACTTTACCCCTTAATCGCCTTTGTCTGGTCTGGGCGTACTTGCCGACCACCAAAGGGTTCGTCTGTGTGTCATTCACCCTTGCCAGACAAAGGCAGGTTTGTTTCATTCGTCAATCCACCGTAGCACTCTTACCTGCCACGGCGTAAATGCTTTCTCTCTCTTTCCCACAAGGCATGCACCTAATGGTTCCCCCTTCAACCTTGCCTCTTTTGGATGGTCTGTCATCCCAACAGGACGTACCTCCTAAAAGGCCTTGGGCAGGAGCCACAAAATAGGTCTTCTCCCATCTACCCACCACCAAATCATACCCCCTTTACCTCTTACCTCTGACCCATGACCCCACAACGTCCCATATTGGTTAGGTACAGGCTAGTGGTGTCTGGACCTTGCACGTGCTTTCCTTTCAGATATGTCCAAAAATCTGTCTGCTGCTCATGTGTTTGCCGTGATTTGGAGGCTCGCCGTCTGTATTTTTTGACCTCTTATGTAGGCTTTTCTTTGTTTTCTCGCTCCATTCAAGAGCTGGACTTTGTCTGATAATGGGCCTTACATTTCTTTGGCCCACTCCTTGGTTTTCTTTATTTCTTGCAATGTTATACTGTTATTCTTGCCGTAATAACTTAATCCTGTTAGGCCTCTTTTGGGCCAGTCGTTTATTCCTTATCTCAGTGGCTTGACATGGCCAATGTTTTGCTTTTACTTATGGGCTCCTATGTCCCTTTAGGCTTTCCTTTGGGCATCCACGGCCCATTTGTTTTTTTTGGGTTTCCTCGACCCATTTGCTAATTCCACACTCCCATGGATTTTTTACTAACTTCATTGGGCTTTTTTGACCCAATAACCTTATTCTCATTCTTGGGGTTTATGGGCCTGCCATAAACCCCTTACTTTCTTAGTTTACATTACATTGGACCTGCGGCAACCCTTTCACGCTTTTCTACCTCATACACTGCCCATGGGATGCTATTTCTTTCTTTTCGAACTTCTTTGAGCCCACTTGCCTCTTCAAAATCCACTTGTTTATTTCTTGGGCCTGTGATCTATTATTCCTGCCGCTTGGACCTCATGGTTTTACTGCCTACTTTGTCAATTCTTCGTTACCCTTGTTATTGGGCTTTTTTTCTCACAAATGGCCCTCAACACAGAGCAATTGCAGGATTGCTCTGGTGAGCTGTATTTGGAATAGAAATTAATCTTGGCATATGCTCATAATTACCATTTGATGTAGGATTTTAGCTAGATTTATCAAGAAATGCTTGTCACTAGTTTTAATTAGGTCCAACAGTTTCACATTTATTTTATTTTTGTTCCATGAAGTTTATCTCTTGATAAATTTATTTAACTATCCTAAAATTTTATCGAGTGTGTTTAAGGTCTGTTGATGAGAAATCGCTTAATTCTAGAGTTATTCCCCAAGTAGCCAATTTTGGACTCATCTGCCATGTGCCAGCTCATAGTGCATGCTTAGACAGCACACTTTGTGCTTGGACAGCACGCATACTCCCATACAAATACTCACTACAGACCTCAATACCCTAAGGGCAGAGACCCACGGCTTGGGCACCCTCTCTGCCTCTCCACCATCTCTTCCTATCTCCTTTGTCATTCTCTCATCCAAAAACCCTCATAGGAAAAACCCCAGGAAAAACCCTAGAAACCCACGGCAGAGAGAAATCTCTCTAGCCCTCTCTCATCCTCTCCCTTTTCCTCCATCTCCAACCCAAGAAAAGCCTCCCAAAAAAACCCAACAAAATCACTCCAGTAACCTCAGAAGCTCACTGCAAGAAACCCAAAGGAGCAACAAAGGACAGAAGAAAAAGAAGAAGAAACAGACTCAGAACATCAACAGAGAACCCAAACAAAATCATAAGCTTCTTCTATCTCATTTCTTTACTCATTTTCTGGGCTTTGCTTTAGTTTGAATCTAACTTGTTTATTGAGTTTTCTTTGTAGCTAAACCCTAAACCCCAACAGAAGCATCCACAAGCACCAGATCAGAACCAACAAAAACAACAACAACAGCAACTCATAAGCATCAAAGCAGAGAGAACAAAAACAAAACAAAAAAGCAAAGGGAGTACATCCACGGGGTAAACCTTAAACCCATCATGGTCTCGGTTCTTGGCAGAGCCGTGAGCACCTTCACCTCCACATCGCCTTTTGGTGGTTCACGCGCCGTGCAAGCCGCTCTTAGCTCGTAGATTGGAGAGTAGTTTCAGGGTTTGAGAGGTAAAGAGACTTGTTGATTCGGGTTCGGATTTAGAGAGGCGTGTGTTGGGTCTGGGTTAGACTGAGACGCAGAGAGTAGAGGAGCCTCACCGGAGTGGTGGTGGTCTGTGGGTGTCATGGTGGAGCTTGGATGCTCCGATTCCTTTACACCGTTGAAACTGAGGTTCAGGAAGAAGGGTAAGCTTAGATCGGGTCTGGGTTTGAGGCATTTGAGGGATGAACCACTGTGGAGTGGTGGTGGTTGATGATTGGAGATAGGTGACCTTGGTAGTCCACCGTGAGGCTCTTTGGGTAGGGAGAGCAGAGATCGAAGAGAGAGAGAGAGAGAGCTTGGGTTTGGTTTGTTACACAACACTTAAGCCCAAGTTTTGCACTTCTCTTCTTAGCCCACCTTACATTTTGACATGGAGACTAGCATGAACTCACTCCCCAGGTCTGATTTCACATTCTCTAATACCTATTATAGATAAGTTTTGAAAGAGCAAAAAGCAAAACTTGTAGAGGAAACAGAGAAGTTTATAAAGTCCGTTGATGAGGCTTTGTTACCACTCCGTGAGCACAAGGAAATAATCCAACGTTTTAGTTTGAACATGAGACTTTGTAGTTCTGTATATGATTCTTGCATTGATAACTGGATAGAACTGGTTAATAGAAATCATATAGAAACGCTAAACCTTGAGATTCGTAGCTTGATTTTCATGAAAAAAATGCCCTGAGTTTAATTATATTTTTTACGGGCAAAAATACGTTTTGCCTCAGAAAACTTTTTCTGCTGAATCTTTAGTCAAATTGTCTATGACTGGTTGTAAACTAGAGAGTGACTATTTTAGCGACAATATGAGGCCTATTTGTTTGCGAGAGTTGACTCTGCGCTCTATGGAAATTGATACTCATACAATTACGAAGATCCTACGTTGTTGCCCCTTGCTCGAGGTGTTTGTTCTAAAATTTTGCATGTACGTGCGCTCTATAGTTCGCCGTATTAATGTTCCCATTGTTAAATTTCCTAAGCTTAAGAAGGCTAAACTATATGGAATCAATTGGATTAGTGTTGAGGCTCCTAATCTTGAAGTTTTTCACTGTGAGAAGTTTATTGGGGAATTGGTAAACGGTGCTTACAGTAAGGTAAAGAAACTGAAAATAAAATCCTTCCAATCCAAACATATATCTATTCTGGATTTCAATTAATGTTCCCATTGTTAAAGTTTTGCTTTCAGCCCAATCTTTTAAAATGCTTTGCTCGGGCCACGGTCCACTTTTATCCCAAACCCATCCCACTTTTTTAAACATGTTTCAGCCCACCTTTTAAGTAAATTGGTCCATGCATGTTTTGTTTTAAATTAATAAAATGCCATCTTATTTTCCATGTTTGTATATTCACATATTTTTGCCATATTTGCATTTTAATCCATATTATCATGTTTGCATCTAAATACATATTTTCCCATAGTTGCATATTAATCCAAAAATTCTCAATATCATATTTTAAATCCCAAAAATTCCCAAAATCATGTTTTAATCCCAAAATTCCTAGAAATCATGTTTTAATCCCAAAATTCCCAAAAATCATGTTTTAGTTAATAAGTTCCTAAAATCATGTTTTAATCCCAAAAATTCCTAATTTCATGTTTTTATCCCAAATTTCCCTAAATCTTGTTTAGTCCATAAATTTCCCATAATCACATTTTGGCCTCGGCCTTTCTCTAAAACTCACACTTTGATCCAACAGTTCACAAAATTACATCTTGATCCCAAATCTTTCCAAAATTGCAATAAAACCCTTTATGTTTTCAAAAATTACAAAGAGGCTCCCGAACCCTTCAGAAGTTGTTTGAAGGCATTCAAACAACTTCCTAGGTCTTTCAATCATCTTTAAATCCACACTTTTTGCTTACCTTCATTTAGAATAATTGATTTGCACCTTGTGTGATGTTTGCATGCCATGTCTTGGTTTACATGCTCACATGTTTGCTTCCATGCTTCTTACCCCACCTATGCTTAAACTTACGTGCTTACATGCTTGTTTCCTTGCTTATATGTTCTATATGCTTTATGCCATCTTTCATATGCTTGTGTGCTCTATGTCATGTTTGTGTGCTTAGGCCTAGACCTTGTTTGTCATGCCATGTGCTATTGTAGCCCTTTTGTTCCTTTTATCTTATTTTCTTACATCTTGGTCTGATGGTTAGGACCAGATCTAGACCCTATGGACTTTGTCATCGTCCATACACCAAGGCCCACATCCAAGGGTTTGGATCATTCCTATTTTTCATGTTTATGCTTGCTTGCTTCTATACTTAATCTCCATGTTAGCCTCTCTAAATCTAGGCTTTGCCATGTTTGACGCTCTTAGCGGGTTTGTGGTTGTGTGGTTACATCCGACGCCCACGAGGCCTTATTCGGGTGTAACCACTTGGGATATGTCTTCGAATGCCGAGTCACTCTATGCGTACCCTTCCCCTTTTCCGCTCCGTGTGACGATATGCTTGCCATGCTTGTTTGTGCCACCCGTTGGCTTTCTATGCATCTTCACATGCTTGCTTACATGTCCATGCATGAGTCTTACTTGCTAGTGTGTCGTCCATACTTCAACACAATGAAGCTATGGACATCCAATCTAAACCTACATTTGTCCTTCATGGGCACCACCTTCTGTTTGCCTTTTTGCTTGTTTGTCTTCTTTCTTGTTTGCTTGCTTACCTTCTTGCTTGTTTGCTTTCTGTTCGCTTGCTTTCTTGTTTGTCTACTTATCTTTGCTTGTTATTTCTCCTGCTGCATGCTATGCTTGCCATATCTATCTTGCTTGTTTGCTTTGTACCCTTTGCGCATTATCTACGCATCTCTTTCTTTCCATGGCTTGTCTGCTGGTTTCTTATCTTTGCCTTTGCATATACACATATGGAGCGAGGACGTGTGGAGTTAGGGCATGGTCTCCTAGGTGCAAACAAAAAGGGGCACGGGTGCAAGCATGTCGATAGGAGCTAAGCAGCTATGTTCAGTAGGTTTAGGAGTCTAGTTTTTCTTTTTTGGTTATGTACTCTTTTAAACCCCTTCCTTCCTCCTCCCTTTCTCTTTTAGATGGCTTGTATTAGGTATATCATACTATGTACTATTCATTCTTATCTCTAGAGTATGGCGACCCTTATTTACTTTCCTGCACTTATATTTTGGGCCATACATTAGGGATGTAGGCATTTACTTTCCTGCTTTGCGTGCTTGCATTGTGTATGATGTAAATATATATATATATATATATATATATTCCTGCTCGCCCCCTCCGGTGTGATTGTCACAGTCCGTGTCATCAAAGGCAAGTGATGCCTAATTTCCGCCACAAAAGTAAGGTGACTTGTCGCTAGATTTTCGCTGTAGAAATTTGGCACTTTGCTCGAACGTCTCAGGAAAGCATAGATTGGGGCCACACCCATTCAAAAGCCAAACCTCAAAGCGCCCATGCATGCAAAGCCTCAAATGCCAATGCCGAAATCATGTTTTTATTGCCAATCTCCGAAAATTAAAGTTTTATCAAAACAAAGGAATGTCCTTGGACAGGTATTGTGGGGTGCCTAACACCTTCCCCACACATAACCAAACTTTTGGACTTAAGAATCAAGATTTTTTGCTATCCACATTAGATTAGGAAAAATGTCATTTTTCTTAACTTAGGATTGGTAATAAAATCAACTAGAAATAGGTGACCAATCACACTTTAGAAAATCCCAATGATTGGTGGTGACTCTACTTACCTTTGGTAATCCCTTAAAATTTGGCCCAGATTCCTGTCATAACACCAAAGGTAGACCTACCTTCCTCCATCGAGAGAGAGAGAGAGCACCCAAAGCTTTGCATGAACACACACCACCATTATCGAGAGGGGCCCTCCAATGGGGCCTCGCGCACGCGGGAGCTGTCGCCATGACGGGTGGACGAACGAGGGCTCGTGACGACCGTGGCAATTTTTCCGCTACCGTTCCAATCGAGGCTGGGCATCGACATAGTATTTCCCATTTAAAAGACAAACCCAACAATGCTCTTTCAATCATTTATAATTCCATTACTTTAGCCCATTCATTATCATTATATCCCAAAAGTATATATTCTTTAGAAAGTGAATAAGGCAATCTAACGTAAAGTGTAAAAAGTTCAAGTAGCAATAATTCTATTATCAATCTTCAAATGTGTCCTAATGAATGCTTTCAGTTTCATGTTGTGACTATTGAGGCCAATTACTCAGGCTTTTAACTTTAACAATTTTAAATTTACGTTATCTTTATCGCTATGACAAGCTATAAGCCCAATCGCTCATTTGAATAAACAAACCATTTCTTTTTTATTATTTTTTATTTATTGAATTATTCAAAATATTTGGATCATTGCTTCGCAAAATCAAACCATTTAGATATAATAATAATAAAAAAAGAAAAACAATCAAGATATTTGGAAACGTATTTTTCGGGAGTTTGGAGTGTTTGCTTAAAACACAACTAAAAGTGAACTTTTTCTACATTTAAAAAACGTCCTCCATCTACTCAAACTAGTATTGACAAAGATGATTTGGTGACTTAAAAAAAAAGAGCCATGAAGGTTTGTAAAAAAGCTCTAGTTTCCTCTACTAAGGCTGTTCTTCAACCTTACTACCCTCCATGAAAATTCTTTACCTAAGCTGCCCTCTATAACTGCTTGAATTTTAGATGATATATCTATTATTTGTTATATCTTTTGTACTATATCTGTTGTTAGTGTTCATTTAGAATGTAATTGTGATGCTCTAACTCTTGTTAATGTTGGGAAGGAGAATGATAAGGCCTTTGTTTGGTTAGAACAATGCCCTTTCTCTTTGTCGTTGTAAATATATGTGAACTCTTAATTCTTTTTGAGTGTATAACCTGTGGCAATAAAGTGAAAAACACTTCTTCTGCGATATAAGCATTCAAAAAGCATATTTATTATATATTTGATATCTATATATTTATGCATTCAAAAAGCATATTTATTATATATTTGATATCTATATATTTATTCTACGCTATTCTAGTAATTGTTAATGGTATAATTTCCAGACTAGAAATTAAGGCAAATATCTCATCATAATTAGTACCCAATGATGGGTGTAAACCTTGACTACTATTCTTGCTTTGTATCTCTCTACCTCATTTTTTTCACTCTTCTTCATCTTATACATCATTGTACATCAATAGCCTTTCTTCCATACAGTAAAGTTGTTACCTCTATTTATCATCCTTTTTTATTACCTTGATCTCTTTGTTGATAACATTTCTTTCTGTTATATAGGTCCTTAAACAAGAAAAGAAAAACGATTCATTATTGATATTCTTCGTTGAATCATTGTGATCTTGTAGGCTTCCCCCATTTACCATAGTATTTCACTAGAACTTCTTTCTAGTGATGATAATGAAAATATTTGTATGAATAAGATATGTTGGTGAGGGACGTGGATAGGAAAGTTCTTCCAAATTTAATTAACATGTTCTTCTCTAGGTAAAGAAAAAAAAAAAAACCAAGAAATTTCCTGTCATCTTGGGTGTTCCTACTTCATGTTGAGTTGATTAATTGGTCCAATTACATGCAATACCCAATTGAAGAAGCAACTACATTGCTCGTCTAGAGTTAAGTGTAGTGGAAAATAAATTTGACATAGGCAATATGGTTATGCTAGGGAATGAAAACCTTCACAGGAAAAACCCCAATGAGTGATATTTGGGTCACCACTCCTTGAATAATCCACTAATAAATATTGAGCTTGCAAGTACAAGAAATATTACTTGATCCTGAATTACCTACCTACCTATAGTATAACCTACTGACCTATCCAAGCTTGGATTCAACCTAGTTGGACTATTCTTTTTAGCAGACTTCTTCAATGTGAACAAATGTACCAATGTGTGGTTGAATCTTACAGCAATCATTGATTGATGTAGTTGATTTGTGCAAAGTTCTTCACGGTAACCAAGAAATTTCCTGTCTTCTTGGGTGTTCCTACTTCATGTTGAATTGATTGGTCCAATTACATGCAATACCCAATTGAAGAAGCAACTACATTGCTAGTCTAGAGTTAAGTGTAGTGGAAAATAAATTTGACATAGGCAATATGGTTATGTTAGGGAATGAAAACCTTCACAGGAAAAACCCCAATGAGTGATATTTGGGTCACCACTCCTTGAATAATCCACTAATAAATATTGAGCTTGCAAGTACAAGAAATATTACTTGATCCTAAATTACCTACCTACCTATAGTAGAACCTATTGACCTATCCAAGCTTGGATTCAACCTAGTTGGACTATTCTTTTTAGCAGACTTCTTCAATGTGAACAAATGTACCAATGTGTGGTTGAATCTTATAGCAATCATTGATTGATGTAGTTGATTTGTGCAAAGTTCTTCACGGTAACATGCTCCAATAGAAAATGTAGTAGCTCAGTACAACACCTTACGCGCTCAAACTCGCAACAACTCCTCAGTATGCTATCTCTTTGAAGTGCAGTAGAGATGCAAAATTCTGCATTCTCGAGCAATTTCTTGAACATTTTTCTTCATTCTTCAAAATGGATATTCAATACACTTTTGGACACTGAAAGCTTAGACTCGAAAAACATATAAAGTGCATTTTGGAATGGATTTTTCAACACAAACAAAAAATGAACCTAACACCATGCTATGTAGGGGTGTTCATGGGCTAGGTTGAGGATTTTTTTCAATCCAGCCCACTATGGTGGGTTAAAAAAAATCCAACTCAACTCAACTCATCACAAGAGTCTCACCTAACCCAACTCAACCCAATCCACATGGATTGGGTTGGACCCATAGGTTGGACTAGATTTTTTTAATTACTATTATTAATATTAAATTGAGAATTAGAACAACATCACCACAATTAAGAGTAAATTTATAACCAAATAATCCTAAGTATAACACCAAACCAATACAAACTATATGAGGAGAACTTAGGGTTTGGGTTTTATTTAGGAAGAAGGGTAAAAAAGTAAATAACAAAATTGTATAATATATTTTTAAATATATTTTTAAAAATTCAAATATAAATTAATTATATGTGAGTCGGATCGGGTTAAGTAGATTCGTGAATCTTATGTCCTGAACCTAACTTGACCCACTGAAAAAATAAAAATAAATAAATAAATTCACAACCTAACCCAACTCACCAACTCCTAAAAACCAACTTAGCTCGGCAGGTTGAATTGGATTGGATCAGGTTGGTTTTGGCTTGTTAATGGGTTGGTTGCATACCCCTAAACACACATAAGTCAAAACTATATCTTTTGTCCACTCTAATCTTGGATCATAGCTCTCAATCATTTTAAGAATTTATCAAATCATTCTTTCAGCTAAGGACTTTTAAAGATTACCAATACTATTTGTTTCATAAAATCCTTTAAATTCATTTTATTTGAATTTTCCCTTCTATCAAATCACAAGGACATAATTTCATAACTACTATACCTGTCTACAACAGTTTAAACTTTTTAAATAATTTTAAAATCCTCATAATTACATTTTAGAAAAAAGAAATCATCTTTTTGACTAAAATCATCAATGAAGAGAAGAAAATAGTTATTTGTACAAAGCAATGATGGTTTTGGTCCACACATATCACTATGAACAAGCTACAGTGGCTTAGTTTCTCTCTAAAAGCTATTTTTTGATTGCTTAACAATGATACATCTTCATAAATTTAAGATGTCTTCTACCAATGCTGGATCTTGCTCAGATGAAGTGGAAGAAGAATTTGACGTAGAAGCCATTAAAGTAGCTTCAAGCTTTCAAGAACGAAACCCTAGAAATTTGGGAGAATTTTGAGCAAACTATGGCTCTGATACCATATGAAAGATTGTTAAGAGTGAAAAATCTCATTAACTTGCTTAATGATACACGGCTTTGATCCTTATATACCATCAAAGACTAACTAACTAACTTAACAAATATAACAACTTCTTAACAGAAAAATAAAAGCACACACGTGCACACTCACATGCATTACTTAAGCTATATACAATACAAAGACCAAAGCGACAAGTCATTTAACCATGAGTATCTGCACTTCTATAATTCTGCTTTTACCCTTCTTGCTGTCCTGAGTCTTGTTGTTGTTGTTGCTGTTGCCTTGATCTCTGATATAAATAATCAAATAAAGTTTGGCAGGAGAAAGTGACAAAAAGGGAAACATTGATGATGGCGTTGAGATTTATATGGACTTATACAAAGCTTTGCAAATTGGTGATTGGAATGCTGCTAACAAGTTCCTTGATCGCCATCCGCATGCAATAAGTGCAAAAATCACAGTTAGGGACAAGACCGCTCTTCATGTTTCTGCTGAAGCTGGACATGTGCATATAGTGGAGGAGTTGGAAAAGCAAATGTCTGAAGAAAATTTGGAAATAAGAGATATTCAAGAAAATTTGAAAATTTGTTTATTTAAGATGGGGAGGGGGAGGGGGGTGCTTGTATCATCCAATAATGGGTTGAAATTTGGAATATCATATATTTTCATTCTTTCATATCTAAATTTACAAATTCTTTCTTCTTCTTCTTCTTCTTCTTCTTCTTCTTCTTCTTCTTTCTTTCTTTCTTTATTATTTTTTTTTAATTTTTTTTTTCATATTGTGATAGTTATAATAGGAAATGAGAGATTTGAACTTTAGATGCCTCAATTAGAAACATAAAGAGATGCTACCAAGTGCTTTGTAGCTTAGCTAGTTTGCACCTTCGCACCTAGATACACTAGGGTCCAAACCTCCCCTCTCTCATTGTAACTATTGAATTTTTATTAGAAAAAGAAAAAACATAAATAAGTGTCAATTAAATTACAAAACCCTTGACAGTTAAACAAAACATATCTATAGGTTGTAACACCCAACATTATTAATACTACATCGGATAACACATGTAATGGTACTATTCTACCATTTTGATGTAATGAAAATAATTTTTCTCAAATAAAATATGAATAAATTCTTAAAAAATTCTAATTAAAAAAATAGGCCTAAACAATAATTCTAAAAAATTAAGTTAAGATTAATAAGCCATGTGATTAATTTAAGATTAATCCATGTGATTATATGATTAAGTTAAGATTAATCCATGTGATTCATAAGCCTAGATAAAAAATAATAAGTCTAAAAAATTAAGTTAAGATTAACGGTCTTAAACATTATTCGAAATTAAAAAAAGTAAGATTTTACATTGATAACTTGATCTCTTTGATAGCATTGGAAATGAAAAATAAGTTTATCAAAATATGAATTTTGACATGCTTATGGAAAAAACATGCAAGAATTAGAAAAATTAAGAGGATTTTTGCAAGAAATTATTTCTATAAAAGACTATTTCTATAGTCGGTAATTGCGTGGATCTATTTTTGAAATAGATAATCTTAATTTAGTATTTTAGGAATGACCACTAGAACTAAAAGACTCTTTGCATATGATCAGTTATATTTTAAATTCGTTAAAATTCTTAAAAAATCATTGCAGTTAAAGGAATACAAGTGAAATGACGGCCAAAATGGCCAAATACCACAAATTTTTGAAATATTTTGTAAAAAAACACTGTTTCGGAACTATATAGGGAAATACCACTTCTTATGAAAATCGAGTTTCTTAAACTCAAGTTCCTAGGAGTTTTACCACCGTGGCACTGCTGAGGTGGAAATTGGGCCACTAAAAAAAATTATGTGGTACTCGAGCATGGTAAACTCGAGTACCATGCAACACAATACTCGAGTACACTAGGCTCGAATACCATTTTATAATAAAATGTTGTTTCTTTATTTATTTCTAAGGTACTCGAGCTTGGTGAGCTTGAGTACCTTGTAAGGAACTCGAGTTTAATAAACTCGAGTTCCTTATAACTTTTTTTTTTTTTTTTTGGATTATTGACAAATAAATATAAACATAAAAATAAGTAGCTTTTTTTTTTTATGTTTTTATTTATTTAAATAGAAGCATTGTAAAATATAGAGATTTTAATTTCAAAATATGAATTTGATTTCTACATTAAGTAAAACTGTTCACTGTTTTCTCATAAAATTTTTCCCGGGGACATTGCCCCCGGACCCCCAAAAGGCTTGTCCATGAGCGCTCCAGCTTGGGCCTGTTGGCCCAAGCCTCTGCTCCATGGACTAGGCCTCAAAAAAACTCCCATTAAAAATCACACAACATTATTCAAGTCAGGTCGAGTCGTCAACATGAATCAAATGATACCCTTAAAGTGTGGATGAAATGTTTTATAATGCTTAAATTTATAAAAGATACTAGTGAAAGTTCCATGCGTTACATGGCTTTAATCCTGAATTTTCTTTATATATTTTTTTGAGAAATTATAACTAAATGAGTTATTATTACATAATTTTAGAATTATTTTCTAACTATATATAAGACAACTGATGATTATGTACATTCAACTTTTACAAATCTAAAGATTAATTGTTCATTAGTTTTGGCTAAGTTTATATGAAATCATTGTGTCATTTTTTTCCTGCTATTCTTTGTTGCTACGTATGATTCTTGTGCTTTGGTTGGACAATGTCCTCTGCTTTGTAATGTAGGAAACACCTTAGGAAGTGAAATGCCTCCAATTAGATATGTTGATGTTTCCAATATTTGTGTAATTTGAAATGTTACACACATAACACTTATCACCCAAATTAGATTTATTGTACATTACTTGTAGCAAAATTTAATAAATTCAATACATACAGACTTATCCAAACCACACAGACCAACCACTCTTTCACAAAAAAAACCATATGGCTCCTAAAGTAAGGACTTGCCATGAGAATACACAGATATGCAACCCTTTGTAATGCACCGATTTCAAGGATGTAGAGCATCCCTAGAAAGTTTATGCATCAATTTTGGGAGTGAGCTGTCCACCATATCTACACTGATGTTCGCAATGCTGCATGTGCTGCTCAACAATTTGGTACGTTCTTTGATTTTCCATTGAGTTTACATGATTTTCTTCATTCACCGATTTCGAATTTTTCAACAAATTCGAATGATCAATACATTAGTACACAATTTTCCATTTAATTTTCACGATTTTGTACATTTAACGAATTCAAACTTTTCAACAAATTCAGACTATTTGTACATCTAATTTACACAATTTTATTTTGTACTTTCAAGATTTTATACAATCAACGAAATCAAATTCGAACGATCTATACATTTAAATTTTGTTTTTTACAAATTCGAACGATCTGTACATCTAAATTTTGTTTTTTACAAATTCGAATGATTTGTACATCTAATGTACACAATAACTAAATGAATTTTCACGATTTTGTACTTTCAACGAATTCAAATTTTTCAACAAGTTCAAAATATTTGTACATCTAATGTACACCACTTTCCATTGAATTTTCACGATTTGGTATGTTCAACAATTTCGATTTTCCATTAAGATTTCACGATTTTGTACGTTCAACAATTTTGAAATTTTCATCAAATCAGGATGATTAGTACATTAGTACATAGTTTTAAATTGAATTTTCACGATTTTGTACATTTGACGACTTCAAATTTGGAAACAAATTTGGACGATCTGTACATCTAATGTAATTCATTTTCCATTAAGTTTACTCAATTTGGTATGTTCTTCAATTTTCATTTGAATTTTCACGATTTTACACACTCAACAAATTCGAATTTTTCAACAAATTCATACTATCTGTACATCTAATGTACACAATTTTTCCTTGAGTTTTCACGGTTTTGTACATTCAACGAATTCAAATTTTTAAACAAATTCATACGATCTGTACATCTAACGTACATACTTTTCCATTGAATTTTCATTATTTTGTACTTTCAACGAAGTCAAATTTCTCAACAAGTCTAGACTATCTGTACATCTTATGTACACTTTCACGATTTGGTACGTTCATTGATTTTCCATCGATTTTTCCCGAATTTCTACATTCAACTAATTTGAACTTTTTTACAAATTCGAATTATTTGAGGCATTTACCATTAGGTGATTTATATGAATCATTCATTTTTCTTTCATGGAGTTTGTCCATTATTCATATGGTTACATATTTAAAAAAAACACAAAAACCATTTAAGTGCAATAACCGTGCCAATGCTAAAAACAGTTTATGAAGAAAACTGTTCATTGTTTTCTCATAAATACTGTTCACTGTTTTCTGCATAAACTATTTCTAGCATTCTACATAAAATTATTTTCTGATCAGCATTATTTAAAAAATTGTTCACTCTCTTTTCTGCATAAATTATTTTTTATTCACTATTTAAAAAATTGTTCACTGCTTTCTCATAAAACACCTAGTGAAATCGTGTTTTCTAAATTTAAAAGCCAAATCTGAATGCTTTTTCATGTTTGAATTTCACAATAATCGAATCTATTTTTCTGCATTGATAAAATCTATTTCTACATTAATATAATTTGCTCTTTGCACATCATGTTTACTGCATATTCAAATCTGCTAACTGCATTCATAAAATTTGTTTTCTACATTAATTAAAACTATTACTGCGGGAGAGCATTCTGTCTTGGCATATCTGTCTATCTTTCAATCTGTATACGCGTAGTTATCATAACCTAGCGGATCAGAGTTATCCTCATACTGCTCATGCTCATGGACTACTCCATAATTACTACATAGAATGCAGTATGAAATAGGAAGATAAATAGGAACACAATCTTTTGCCGTCTCGTGGCAAGTCTCGTTTTTTGCTGAATCTTAGGGTGGAGCTTTAAAAAGCTTGTTCTCATAAGATAGCTTTTAGGAGACTGTGATTCTGTCTTTGTGGAGCTT